>JBANSL010000017.1:33503776-34725205 GCA_037127255.1 Persicaria tinctoria | reverse complement strand
TGTTGCAACACATTCATGAAAGTTGTTAGCAAGGTGATTGTTGCACGGATTAAGCCGCTGCTGGCTGATCTCATAGGAGATAATCAGGGAGCCTTTATAACGGGAAGATCTCTGGCTCATAACTGTGCAAAAGCACTTGAGATTCTGAAAGGGCATGGTACTATGAGCATTTCCCCTCGCTGCACTTGTGAGGTTTGCTTTGGACCAACTGGAATTCCCCAGGAAACTCATTGATGTCATCATGTGTTGTGTGTCCTCCACTTCCTTCTCGATTCTGATTAATGGCACACCGGAGGGGTTTTTCAAAGGAAAGAGGGGTCTCCGGCCGGGTGATCCGTTGTCTCCGTATTTGTTTGTGATTTGCATTGAAATATTAAATAGAATGATTTGTGAGGCGGGCGAGGACCCGAATTTCAACTATCACCCGAAGTGTGAGCAGCTACAGATTACCAATCTGACCTTTGCAGACGACCTTCTGCTGTTCTGTAGGGCTGGTCCTGGGTCTGTATGCATACTTTAAACCTGCCTGGACAGATTCTTTGAGGCATCTGGTCTTCGAATTAATGCTGCAAAAAGTACTCTCTTTGTGGGAGGTGTGTCTGCTAAGGCGGCCTTGCAGCTGTCTGAGCAGCTAGGGTACCAGCTTGGGCAGTTTCCCATGACTTACCTGGGCACTCCACTGCATTCGAGACGTGTCAAGGTGGATGAGTATAGGGGATTGTTTGAGAAGTTTGAGAGTAGATTAAATGTGTGGGTCACAAAGCACATTTCTTATGCTAGGCGAATGCAGCTGATCAAATATGTTTTTCAAGGCGTGTTTGCTTTTTGGGGGCAAACCGCTATTCTTCCCAAGGTTGTCACACACGCTATAAATGGTATCTATCGCCGCTTTCTATGGCATGGGAACACGACAGGTACTAGATGTGTGGTGGCTTGGGATCCTGTTACTAAGCCATATGCGGAAGAGGGTTTAGCCATAAAGCAACTTGATTTGTTGAATAAGAGCATATTTGTTCGCCTCCTTGGTGATATAATCCTTGAAAAGTATTATATCTGGACGAAATGGGTGAAGGATGTTCACCTTGGGCATCATGATATGTGGAGGGTTCAGTAGAAGGTGTATGATTCTTTGCTTTGGAAGGAAGTCCTAAGTATAAGGGATTAGATGAGTAGTGGTGGGATCTTGGGTCGGAATTTGGACATGGGGCCGCTGCTAAAAAGCAAAGGCAGCATTGACGGCCGGAAGATATATGAGATGACTCGTAGAAGAAGCCCTTTGGTTGATTGGGGAGACATGTTATGGAACGGTGCCCACTCAAAGAAGTGGTCGTTTGTGGTTTGGATGGCCGTTCACATTCGGTTGCAGACCGGATGGATTGTCAAGCACTGGATGGGTCTAGATGCTGCTGTGTGTCTGCTTTGTAAGCAAGCTGAGGAATCGGAGAGTCACTTGTGGTTTGGGTTTCCTAAGATTCTAAACACTAGAAGCATAGTGTGGGAGTGGATTGGATTGCCGAGTAGGAGTGGTGGGATTAGAGAATGGCTTGATTGGTTCGCTAGAGAGAGTCCCACGGTGCAGAAGTCCCCAGTGTTCCGTGCAAAATTGCTAGTTTTCTATTCCTTTGTCTACTTCACTTAGATTGGGAGGAATGAGGTAGTCTTTGCGGGGAGGGGAGACTTGTACGCCTCTGGCATGGGCCCATCGGGTGATGAACAATTGTAAGTTACGAATTTCCTTGAGATGCAAGTGCAAGTCATCCAAAGAAAAAGGGTGGGTACAAAGAATCACTAGATAGTTGGAGAATTTCGTAGGAGATTGGATGGTATAGTGATTTGAGGGTATACTTTTGGAGAGACATTGTTTTCCTTTTGGCTTTCTTAGAGGGAGATGATCACACCGGGTAGTTAGGTGTGGATGGTGTTAACCACTTTGGGCAAGCTCCATGGCTGCCCCCCTTTTTGTAATTACGTATTACTTTCTATATATTTACCACTTCAAAAAAAAATATTGGATTGTTGCTTTGGGATGTACATGATTTAGAGAAGGACAAAAGCAAACAGCTTATGGGAGGGTTTGTTAAATACAATAGGAATACCAAAACTTAAAATTTTTTATAAAGTAATACTCCGTAGTCTATTAGAGGTCAAATTAAGTGGAATAATTGGGCTCTGATTAAATTACACACGACATCAAAATGAGTAAAAACGGAAATTATTTATTTTTTGTAGCCCATCTCAAGGCATAGCGTGAAATCTATTATGATTATTAAAATCAATTTTCAATAATAAATACATGGAATAAAAATGTATATTCGATGCCCAACCCCTAATATATTTGAGCCCGGAAAAGAGTTTTGACAAGGGTTTTAAGCTCAAAAGGTTAGAATCCCGAACAAGATGTGTTCAATAAATGTTTGGTTTGATTTATAGTTTGCTTTCTATTATTTCTCTAAGTCAATCCATAAAAATATTAGGGGAAATCAATTCAGAACCTTTAGGAGTTTGCTTTGGACATTGGCCAGTTTATATTTGTTATTCATCAACGTCGTACAAGACTTCATTGTTGAAATATTTTTTTTTGCAAAATATTTAGATAACAAGGCATAAATTATTTACTCCATTGATAAAAATTTTGAAATTGAAGATTATAAATTATTGATCAAATTTCATCATAAAATATTAGTGTTATTCAAGTGAAATCGAAGGTTACAGTATTGTGAGTTGGGGTAAGTTAGTTTTGGGCTATGTTAATTTCGGTTTGATTTGTTCCATTTGGCTATAGAACCCACCGAAAACAATTTGCATCTCACTAACAGTACTGTTTCTATCTTTTCCAACGCCTCATGCTCTGGCATTTGATCCATCAACAGTTTAACGAAATCATATGGAGTCAGCTCGCAATCCACATGGAGCTCCAGGTGCTAACTTTGTTACAATGCCAACTTCCGTTGATCTGTACCAATAGTATAAGTAGGTGTTCTTTCATCTCTCTCTCCTAATTAGATAGTGCTCATGATGTTCAAGTGAAGTGCCCTATAAGAAGATTGCAATTTGGATGTGGATGATTGACATTGCAATAGTGTTTATTGATGTGTTGGGCATACTATTAGACTGAATTTGATGATGTTATCTCAGTGATCGTGTCTCCCCACCAACTAAGATGATTATGTCACAAGTTTTCAATTGGTTTGATACTTACTTGAATTGATAGAGAATTGAATGATTAGTGATCAAATGTTTGATGTTGCCTGTTGTCTTCTTCCTAAATTTTGTTTTTCAGTTGAGAGGTTCTGCCCTTGGCATGTTTAGTAATCTTTAATACCCCCTTTTGTCATTGGAATGTTTGGTAATGAGTGAAATGACTGATTGCAGTTGATACATACGATCTTTGTTTCCATGGGTAGTGTGTTGATCGGAATACTGGACTTGGACCGCGACAAATGTGGTCTTGATTTAAAACAACCAGCTCCTGCCAAAGAACCGTGTGCTTCTGGTGCTAATGGAGAGGATGTTGTCTCACAACTAAGCAGGGCCTTTGATGAGTCTTTACAAGTTAAAGATATGGATGTAGAAAATAGTGTTGATTCTCTTTTGGATACAAATGGTGGAAGTAATTTGGCAATGACGGTGATGAGTGAAAGAAGTGTTGTGTGGGAACATGGGCGCAACACATCATAATGTCCCCCTTTAACTTATGTGAAGTGCTTGTGCAAGTGTGCCACATTTCCTGTGACGGATCAAGGGGTGAATGAGGGAAGGCATTGCGCATAAAAAGTCTTTTTCCATCAATTTCATTGTGAAATGAGTATTATGCCGATCTAGAAAAGTTGCATATCATTCGAAACAAAGCCGCTCTTTTGAGCACTTTGGGTGAATACCCCTTTCATTATTCCAATTACAATGTTTATTAGATGGAATTTCATGTAAGTTATGTAGTGGGAAAATATGTGATACGTTCATCTATCGACATATAAATTTTTGTTTTTGTTGCTCCTCATTTGAGGCTTATACTCCTAATTTGCCTTGGTGTGTCCAAAAGAAGTCGAAAAAAATTCAATCTAACCAATTTCGTCCTTCACAACCCATTTGAATATTGCTCAGGGTTAATCTTACGTCAACTTCATTCAAAATTTTAATACTTTATTTATACAGAGTTTATGCAGTTATGCATTTAAACCTACATTATCATTTTATCAAATAATTTAGATCAATTTGATAGGTGTAATATGAGGTGTAATATAAAAGTGTACGTCATACAGGACTAAATTCGGTTTTTTAGGCCAAGAACTACAATGTTAAGAGCAATGTGGAACAACTGATTTACTATTGTCAATATCAAAGTACTAATTTTTCAGAAAAAAAAAACTTCATCATGTCAACTAAAGATTTTGAACAATGGCACAGTGAGGAGACTAAGCAAAATGGTATGTTAGTGGAAAATTGATTTGTATTTTTTTTAGTTTTGGTAGAGGTTAAGTGAAAAATTGATATGTGTTGAGTATTTTGTGTGGTGTGTTCAAGACAAAAGCACATATCTTCCTCTTCCGTTCATCTTTACACCAAACGATAGGAAATCGCCATAGGCGCTCTTCGGTAGCAGTGAGTCTTCTACCCACAGCTCTAGAGCTCCGACCTGGGTCAATCGAAACGGAGGAGAGCAGGGCAAGAGCAGGCTACGTCACGTTAGGGCGAGGCGAGGGCAACGCGGGACAAGCTTTCTCAGTTCGGAATGAACCGAAGACAGCTCAGGTGTGTGTGTGTGTGTGTTTTTTTTTTTAGTTTTAGCCCTTGATTTTGTTATCCAATCTCGCCTTTAGACAATTCTCGACTTGAATTCACATTCCCAAATTAATTCCCTATCAATTGAATGTTCAATTTTCACATTCAACTGATTTTCTTTAGTTGTGATTTTAGGGTTTTCGAATTTGGGCATTCAGAATTCTAGGCTCGAGAAATCCGAAAAGGGACAAGGGGCTTCAGCCTTTGAGCATCTAGGGAAAAAGCGGGACAACAAGGTCTTGTTTGTGCCTTTGGACATTGTCGCAACTCTCAAGCAGCCACAAACCCGACTCCTCAATTAGGTATGTTATTTTTCTTTGTTTCTACCGAATTGAGACACCAGTTGATAGTAGGCCTATGCTGATTTGGATTCGTTCCAGTTCCTAAATCCACTAAGAAATTTGTTGACTTGGGTTTTTTATTTAGGTTCCCTGGTTTTTGTGAACATATACTCACTTTGAGTTTGAGATGAGAAATTTGAGTTCCTCTTATCTCTTAGCTTGCTTTTATAAATGCTCTAGATTTAGAACCTAGCCTCAATTGTTGGTTTCCCTCTGCTGCTTTTTTCATTATCCTCGATATGAATTAGTGAATTTTGTTCTTGTTCATGTCCCAAACTGAAAGGCCTTGCTCATTGCCGCTCGACCCCTTAATTTGATTAGGTCAGGAACAGTAAGCACTGGGGCTAGACATCAACATAATTTAACCCGGAAACAGATTCAATTAGTTTTGTTTCTTTCAACTGACTGAATCCATGTAATTTTTGCAGAGTTTCGCTCCAATTTGGGATGAATTTGGGACTCCGGAACCCAACCACTTGCTTAAAGCATAAAAGCTTTGCAACGGGGGGTTTCAAGAGTCCATTTCAGCAGCATTTCGGCTTGGTACGATTATTGCGAATTTTTCTTCTTTGTTGAGAAAAGAAGTTGATTTCACTTCTTTTCCTTCCTTGTCCCTTTTCGGATTTCTCGAGCCTAGAATTCTGACTGACCAAATTCAAAAACCCTAAAATCACAATTAAAGAAAATCTATTGAATGTGAAAATTGAACATTCAATTGAAAGGGAATTCATTTGGGAATGTGAAATTTAAGTCGAGAATTGTCTAAAGGCGAGATTGGATAACAAAATCAAGGGCTAAAACTAAAAAAAAAAACACACACACACACACACACTTTAGCTGTCTTCGGTTCGTTCCGAACTGAGAAAGCTCGTCCCGCGTTGCCCTCGCCTCGCCCTAGCGCGACTCATCCCGCTCTTGCCCTGCTCTCCTCCATTTCGATTGACAGGCCGGAGCTCCAGAGCTGTGGGTAGAAGACTCGCTGCTACCGAAGAGCGCCTATGGCGATTTCCTATCGTTTGGTGGAAAGATGAATGGAAGAGGAAGATACTTGCTTTTGTCTTGAACCAAATGAGTTGGGTTAATTATTTGAACCCGGTTTGTAGCAATACGCATAAACAAAGATTGAGGGACATTGGGCTGGGTTCGGCAATGCAAATTAAGGGGCTCAATTTGTGAAACGAAAGGAATGCAATGTATATCGTATATGTATATAACTATCACCCGAATATGCTTTGCATATATATTGTGAAGAAATTTTATTTAATTACAAAACTTACCCACTAAAATATATGAATTATAATTGGCATAAATTAAGAATCCGAGTTTGATCAAGATATAAAATCAACCTCATCAAATATTCTTTGTCAATAAATTCTAGTGGGTCAATCTCAAATTGACTTCAACAAAAACGGAGTCGAAGTCTCAAATAAAGTTTTACCAAATATAAACTTGGTTTTGGGTAGAACTACGTAAAGACTTGACGCCGTAAAAACGGCTACATAGGTAACCCGATATTAAATTGGTTCGTTTGAGAACTACCGGTGATTTGATTCTCTTCTAAGAGATATGTAGGTAGCTCGACATAAAGCCAAGGCTCGTCGAGTTTAATCGCCAAAAACGAATTCAAAGTGAAATAACTAGAGCATTTGCTAGGGTCATAGGACCCCAACAAAAGCTCTACTTATTTCATATGAGTCATGACCCTAGCAAATGCTCTAGTTATTTCATAGATAACGGTCGTTCTGTTTACAAACGCAATGAGTAAAAGAATGCTCAATCATGAGTGCAATCCTACTAGGATACTATGATACGAGGTAAGCCGTAGGATGGCCCGATCTTTGATAATCAAGACACAAGTTCAAGAACGGAAGAAAGAACACCAAGATCCAACAAGAACTCGATGTCGACCAGACAAAGAAAGCAAGACTCGAACAAGATTAAAGAACTGCGGCTGTAATTGCAAGAAAGACTCAAAAATTGAACAACAAAGACTCGATAGATTGGTGAAACGATCTATATAGAACAAGATAAAGACCCAAGGCTTCCGTAGAAGGTAAGAACCAACACCAATGACTATATAACCCACCTCTACAACCCTATACAACCAAGTGGACAACTTAGAGGCACAAGGAGGGGACTCGTGGATACCATAGATTACCAAGCTTCGCGAGATTGATAATCACAAGGCAAACCAAGCGGAAACAATACCAATTTGCAATCGATGAGCCTAGCTACGAATCGATCGACTTTCACTCAATGTGTTTCACACAAAAGAGAGTTTTCTTCAATGAAATTGTACGTGAGTTCAACAATGGAGGATCACCCTTTCTTATAACCTAGGGGCTGATTTAGAATAAAAATAATAAATAAAAAGAGTAATTAAAATTAAATCCCTAAATTACCTAAAATAGATTAAGTAAAGAAGGTTACTAAAAATGGCAATAAAAGGGAGTTCAACACTTAGTGAAATCGGCCCAGTCCTAAGACTAAGGTGATTCGGCCACTTCAAGTCTTGAGCATAAATATGTCTTCATTGGCTCCTCTTGAAGTTGAACCGCGCTTGAGAAAAGACCATGACTCACAAACATGAAAGAGTCTCGTTGAAGTTTCTTAGCATGAGCTCGAGTCATAGGTCCATCCCTTTGTGCGATGGGTGTGTCCGGTGGTGTCTTGGACGGTCCTGCATCAACCTCCCCTTCTTGGAAAGGATTCGACTACGAATCCAAGGTCTCGTCCACGACAAGATAGGGAATGAGATCTGCGACGTTGAATGTAGTGCTCCCCCCATAGTCTCTAGGAAGCTTCAACTTGTAAGTATTCTCACCAATCCGCTGTGACACCTTGAATGGTCCATCTCCCCGCGATGAGAGCTTGCTTTTCCGTTGCTACGGAAATATCTCCTTCCTTAGGTGCACCCACACAAGATCTCTAGGCTAGAACACCACATGCCGCTTGCCCTTGTTAGCTTTGTTGGCGTTATACTCCTTCTTCTCCATGAGCTTGAGGCGTGTTCGTTCATACAACTCCTTAACGAACTCGACATGCTTTCATGCATCAAAAGATTCTTTCTCCCTCATAGGATATGGGTTAAGATCAAGAGGGGTTAGTGGGTTAGTACCATAAACACATTCAATTGGAGTTAACTTGGTCGAGGAATGCATGGTCCTATTATAGGCAAACTCCACGTGAGGTAAGGCTTCTTTCCAAAGCTTCAAATTCTTCCTAATAATGGCTCTAAGGATGGTGGTTAAGGTTCTATTGGTCATCTCAGTTTGTCCATCGGTTTGGGGGTGACTAGAGGTAGAAAACAACAACCTAGTTCCCAATTTGCCCCATAAAGTTCGCCAAAAATGACTTAGAAACTTAACATCCCTATCACTAACAATGGTCTTAGGCACACCATGCAACCTAACTACTTCCTTAAAGAATAGATTTGCAACATAAGAAGCATCATCAGTCTTATGGCATGCAATGAAATAAGCCATCTTAGAGAATCTATCTACTACCACAAATATATATAGAATCTCTCCCCTTCTTAGTTCTAGGCAATCCAACAATAAAATCCATAGAAATGTCCTCCCGAGGGGCTGAAGGGGTGGGTAATGGCGTGTATAACCCATGTGACATTAGTCTAGATTTGGCCTTTAAACATTCGATACATCTCTTAAGACAATGTTCTACATCCCTAAGCATACGAGGCCAATAAAAATGTGTCCTAAATGTATGGTAACTCTTATCTCTCCCAAAATAACCCATTAATCCTCTATTATGGGCTTCATTAACAAGTAATAATCGTAGAGAACACCTAGGAATACACAGTTGATCAATCCTAAACAAGAATCCTTCGAAGATATAAAATTTGTCGATAGGACCCTTAACTTCACATGTTCGATATACCTCTCTAAAATCCGCATCATCTCTATACAATTCTGTAATGTAGACAAAGCCTAGAACTCTAGAATCCAAAGTGGTTAATAAAACTTGTCTCCTAGATAAAGCATCAACAACCACATTATCTTTGCCTTTTTTATACTTCATCACATAAGAAAATGTCTTAATGAATTCCATCCACCCGCCATGTCTCCTATCTAGTTTATCTTGACTCTTAAAATGCCTCAATGATTCATGATCAGTCATAAGAATAAACTCTCTAGGCCATAGGTAGGGGGACCATGTCTTAAGTACTCTAAATAATGCATAAAGCTCCTTATCATAAATAGAGTAGATTAGACACGCACCTTTTAACTTTTCGGAGAAGAATGCAATTGGCTTACCTTCTTGCATAAGAACTCCTCCAATCTCAACTCTGCTAGCATCGCATTCCACCTCGAAGGATCGAGTTAAGTCAGGCAATACAAGCAACGGAGCTTGCGTTAGCTTCTCCTTCAAGGTGCGAAAGGATTCCTCCTAACCTGCGCCCCACTTGAACTCGCTCCGCTTCTTTGTGATTTCCGTGAGAGGGGTTGCGATGGAGCTGAAGTCGCTCACGAAACGCCTATAGAAGCTTGCAAGTCCATGAAAGCTCCTGACATGGCCAATTGTGGTGGGTGTCAGCCCCTATTGGATAACTTTGATCTTGGCGTCGTCAACTTGTAGTCCATTGGAGCTCACTACAAAACCAAGAAAAGACACTTGATTATTGCACAGTTCACATTTCTTAAGATTTGCATACAAGTGCTCTAATATAAGTGTAGAGAGTACTTCCTTGAGGTGTGCTTCATGTTCTTTAGGTGATTTGTTGTAAATAAGAATATCATCAAAATAAACAACAACAAATTTCCCTATAAAGTTTCTAAGCACATGATTCATTAAGCGCATGAAAGTACTAGGAGTGTTAGTTAAACCAAAAGGCATGACTAACCATTCATAGAGTCCAAATTTAGTTTTAAAGGCGGTTTTCCATTCATCACCTTCTTTTCATTCTAATTTGATGGTAACCACTTTTTAAATCAATTTTAGAAAATATAGAGGCACCATGCAATTCATCTAACATGTCATCTAAGCGAGGGATAGAGTGACGGTATTTGATATTAATGTTGTTAATAGCCCTACAATCTACACACATTCTCCATGAACTATCTTTCTTATGGTAATAAAACAGGAACCACACAAGGACTGGAACTTTCCCTAATGTATCCATGATCTAACAATTCTTGGACTTGGGATTGAACTTCTTGAGTTTCAGTGGGATTCACGCGATAAGCAGGCCTATTAGGCAATGCAGCCCCTAGAATGAGATCAATTTGATGCTCAATGCCACAAATAGGGGATAAACCTAGTGGTATGTCATCGGGGAAGACATCCTTATACTCTTCAATAAGAGATATGATGTGAGGAGAGAGGGTAGCTCGAAACTCCTCACTCAACAGATTTAACCCTTTGCATAGGAGCATGAGTGTCGTTTCCCTATCCACAAACTCGTCTACAAATGATCTCTTGGAGGCCAAGAGGACATCTTTAGGCCGAGTAGGGGTAGTGTGTTGGCTCGACTTAGCCTCCTTATCTAACTTACCTTCACTTACCTTCCTCCTCTCAATCGCATCGCCCACCTGTGTTGGTGTCATAGGCTTGAGGACGATGTTCTTACCCTTAAAACCAAAAGAGTAACGGTTAGTGAAGCCATCGTGTAAGACCTTATGATCAAATTGCCAAGGACGACCTAAAAGAATATGACAAGCTTGCATAGGCACTATATCACACAAGACTTCATCTTCATAATGTCCTAGTTTAATATGCACTTTAGCTTGCTTGTTAACCTTTAAATTTACATAGTCATTCATCCAATGAAATTTATAAGGTCCAGGGTGTTGCACAGTTGGAATTTGCAGTTTATCAATCATTTCCTGACTAGCCAAATTACAACAACTCCCACCATCGATGATCACATTACAAACCTTGCCCTTAGCTAAGCATCTAATATGAAACAAGTTTTCTCTTTGATTATCATCACAAGGTGCAAGTTGAACACTTAAAACACTCCTAACAATCAAAGAATCTCCATGCTCATATTCAATGCAATCATCATCATCATAAGAAAGTAAGTTAAGGTTTTGATCATCATCAACATGCTCATCATTTTCATCACAAGAATTTTCAGATTCATATTCGCCTAGGTGATTATTCATGAGAGTCTTTTTATTAGGAAAATCCTTCATAACATGTCCTCTACCATGGCATTTAAAGCAAAGAATGTCCCTAGATCTAAGAGTAGAGGGGTTAGGATTACTCTTTTTAGGGCCAGTAGATGCCCTAGACATGTTCTTGGCGACCATATGTGCCTTCCCTTTGTCAAGTTGCTCTTGAGGTGCTCGTCCTTGGCTTCCTCTCTCCCTACAGTCGTCGTACATCCTCCCTTGGGGCTCCTGCACTCGAACTTGGCGCCACCCTTGAGCTTGGCCAATCGACATCCTTCCGCCTTGGCTCTTGTACCTAGCATTTCTTTCTACTTTCACAGCTAAATGCAAAAGATTAGTAGGCGTAGAATAAGAAAAGCAATCAATTTCATGAGCTAAGGCAGGATGCAAAATTCCAAGAAACCTAGCCATATTGTCTTCGTCATTTTTAACTACATTGGCTCTCGCCATGGTTTCTTACATCGCATTAAAAGTTTCTTCAACACTTTTACTACCATGTTTAAGATTTTCTAATTTTTGTCTATGTTCATGGGAGTAGTGTTGGGGAACAAATCTTCTCCTCATTAGCGCTTTCAATTGCTCCCAAGAAGCAATAAGCGCATCTAAAGCTCTTCTCCTTTCTTTAACTAGGTTATCCCACTAAATTAATGCGAAACCTTGAAATTCAAGATAAGGAAGTTGTATCTTTTTAGCATCGAAGAAGTTGTGGCGATTCTATATTTGATCCATCTTGGTTTCCCAATTAATGTATGCATCCAGATCGCACTTGCCATCAAATGGAGGAATCTTAACCTTCACCTTGCCCATGCCATCTTGCTCAGGCTCCCTAGGCACTCGATGGTGATGTCGACCTCCTCTATCATTCCTTCTAGTATGTTACTCCCAATGGTCCTCTTCTTGGATGTCATACTCGTCCTATGAAGGGTCGAATTCTTCTTGTTGCATGTGACCTCTTTGTCCATGTGCATCAGCAAACACATTATTCCTACCATGCCTCTCCCTAATTGGAGAGGGTTTCTCATCAAATAACAGATATCACTCAACACTCAACACTCCCTCTCTTATTGGTATGTTATACCTGTTGTTTCAATCCGCCTTGGGCAACTCAATACTCAAGCTAGGACTTAGCAACACAAGGTATGTAATTGCAATAAGACGCAAATATGGGGTGAATCAAGGCTGCACAATCGACAAAGCAAGTAAACGCACTAGACAATGTCAAAAAGTACTCGACACAAACAAGAAGAATAGGTATAGACCTCGACAATGTCAAGGTAACTTGACAAGGGTGCTTGCACAATGAGCAAGGGCTCGATAGTGGCAATATAACTCAATTTATGGACTGAATTATAGAAAATAAAAAGAAAGAAACAACCTTTGATCAATTTACCTCTTTTGATTGTAACCCCAAGTAAGGATGTTGTAGTTGCAAGGGTAGGGTTTCATGGTTGTGTTTAGGACAATGAAGGATCGATCTAGGGCTGCTGATGTTCACCAAAGTTGGTCCCTTGAAGTTTCTTGCACTAGATCAAACAACAACTCTCAAGATCAATCAACAACTTCTTTCTTCGTTTTTTTTTTAATTTTCGAAACTGAATTTTTTTTCGACTTTCTACAGACTAATGCAAGAAATCTGAATAAAATTTGAAGGCAAAACAAAAATTAAAAAAATAAAGGTGAAGGGAATAAAATTCAACCCTAGAATAATAGAAATTGGTTAGGTTTTAGCTAAATTAGGCAACTATCTTCTATCTAACTTCTTTATGATCTAAGATGGATATAATTTGCTATTTGGAATTTCAGAAATTAATATGCCAAGATAGATAAAAATAAGATAGAAATTAGATAGATAAAAGAAAGATCAAAAGATAGAACAACTAGATTAGGCTTCCCTTTTGGCCGATTACGGTTTGTGCAACAAGGAGGTAGCACTAGGTTGGTCGAAAATTGCTTGAAGGGAGGTCACGGCTGGATGTGTGTTTAGGCTAAGAGCAACCAACAACAATCATAAACAAAAGGTTAGTAATAATCAAAATCAAGACAATAGAAGTAAAAGACCAAAAATTGACAAAGACTATTTTTGTGGGGTTTTTTGTTTTTATGATGAACAAAAGAAAAGACCCAACTTTTGATGTCGATAACCTAAGCTCTAATGCCAATTTTATACGAGTTAAGCCGTAGGATGGCCCGATCTTCGACAATCAAGCCACAAATTCAAGAACGGAAGCAAGAACAATGCAAGAACACCAAGATCCAACAAGAACCAGATGTCGACCAAACAAAGAAAGCAAGACTCGAACAGGATTAAAGAAGTGTGACTGTAATTGCAAGAAAGACTCGAAAATTGAACAACAAAGACTTAATAAATTGGTGAAACGATCTATATAGAACAAGATGAAGACCCTAGGCTTCCGTAGAAGGTAAGAACTAACACCAATGACTCTATAACCCGCCTCAACAACCCTACACAACCAAGCGGACAACTTGAAGGCACAAGGAGGGGGCTGGTGGATACCAGGGATTACCAAGCTTCGCGAGATTGACAACCACAAGGCAATCCAAGCGGAAACAATACCAATTTGCAATCGATGAGCCTAGCTACGAATCAATCGACTTGCACTCAATGTGTTTCACACAAAAGAGAGCTTTATTCAATGAAATTGTACGTGAATTCAACAATGGAGGATCGCCCCTAGCTTCTTATAACCTAGGGGCTGATTTAGAATAAAAATAATACTCCCTCCGTCCAACAATACATGGGTTTTTAGAGGTAAAATTTTGTCCAACAATAGATGACCTTTTATGTTTTCTAGGTAGGAAGTTGTAATGATTTGTATTGGTTTGTGTGATGTTGACTTTTTAAAATAATTTGATTGGTTAAAATGTGTAGTGGGTGTTAAAAAATAATAAAATTTATGAAAAAGTTAGTGTAATGATGATGTTTTGTTAAAAGTAAAGTGTTTTATTAAAACTTGTGCAAAATGCTAAAAGGCAATGTATTTTAGGACGGATGGAGTAAATAAAAAGAGTAATTAAAATTAAATCCCTAAATCACCGAAAATAGCTTAAGTAAAGATGGTTACTGAAAATGGCAATGAAGGGGAGTTCAACGCTTAGTGAAATTGACCCACTCCTAGGACTAAGGTGACTCGGCCACTTCAAGTCTTGTGCATAAATATATCTCCATTGGCTCCTCTTGAAGTTGAACCGTGCTTGAGAAAAGAGCATGACTCACGAACATGAAAGAATTGAATCACGTTGAAGCTTCTTAGCACGAGCTCAAGTCATAGGTCCATCCCCAAGTATGATGGCATGCTTCATATGCGTATGAACACCTAGTATGCACATGGCTACAAGCAGGGAGTACTTTTCGAATCTGAGTAAGCTCATATAGGAACTTACCTAGAAGTGCATAATAGCAAAAGGCAACAACTAGGTATACAAAAAGCAAACATGTCATAGATGATCACCTAACACATATATAAGTAATATAAATAAATCTACTCCTAATGTTACTTAAAGCATATAATATCACACCCAAGTCATCAAATTTATTCACCAATAAGTCATTTTCCCAAGATTTTCCAAAACTTTTTTAAAATCATCTTTAAAGAAATAACTCTCAAATTACTTGCCCAAAATCACTTATAAAACATCACCTTTTAAAACCGACTCGTTACTTATTTTTATCAAAATAATCTCGACAAGGTTAAGGTATTTATGAAATTCCTCTTTTAAATTTATTAACTCAATTTCCATCTGATGTATAGCAATCGGCTAGACGAGCCAATTGCTAAAAGAAAAGCTCGGTCTTGTATAGCTCCTTGATTTCTCTTGAATTGATGCCGAGGGTGGATAACGAATTGGACTCACATGCACCGACTTGCTTGATTAATTGGCCTAGATGGGTAATCAACCTCTCTGTTCACGTGGACTTTGATGATCGTATAGAATCGGTAAATTAATTAATAAATCATCAATTCACTTGCACCGGTCAACCACGTTTTCCGCACTCTTAGTTGCCAATTGAACTCACGTATCAATTGCCGATTAACAAGGATGTTAATTCAATTGAGTCAACAATAGCGGCTGTACTTGAATTAGACGATTGAATTGCAAAGTAATTTTCGATCGGATTGGTAGAAAGCGTAACAAATTGGACAAGAGTAGCTAGGGTTTTGGGATTGATAATCGAAGAACCCTTAATCCATAAAGGGTTTCTTCAATTCTATATTCAATCTAATTTTCTTGAAGGTAGAAAACAGTTTAAATAACAAAGTATGCCAATTCTATCTTTTGATAGAGTTTTGGCTTAGATAAATAAATATTAAATTCTAATAATACTAATAAATAAATCCTAGATCAATATTTCTACTTAGTGGTCAAGGAAAATATCTAAAAGGATAGACAATCCTTTTCCACCTTTATTCACCTAATTAAGTATTACTAAAAATAAGACATTGTTGCACACACAGAAGACCATCTTGATCTGTATCACCATCTACCAAAACCACTCCCAACCCTTGAAACGTTTTCCAAATTCTTTTCCTTTTTTTTTTAATTCCAAGTCCAATAATATATTTTAAATCTCAATATCATAATATATATAAATATATTAAATCTCATCAATAATATAATATAATATTATATCCCACCTATTCAATATTTTCATAAAACATATTTAAGCCTTTGAAATCCTATCTTTCCCATATAAACACATCTTGTTCATATTTTCTGGCCCAAAAGAAAAAAAAAACCAATCTGATTTTAAAATCCAGATCCAAGCCCAATTGTAAATCTGATTTTGGTTTGAATGAACCAAACTGGTTTTGTTTTAAAAAATAACCCCTGAGCTGGTTCAATTAAAAGGAAACAAAACCCACCCAGCTAGCACTATTCATCATGTCTACCATCTCCGTTCGATCTGGCGGAAAGGATGAGAGAACAGAGCTCTCGGTTGAGCTCTAATCGCTCTCACCCGCTCGCTACCTCACTCGATCGTAACTCCAAAGGACAAACAAGGAGAAACAAAAGAAAGGAAGGAGGAGCGGAGCTCACCAAGAAGGAGGTGCGAGGGTGTCGAAGGTACGTCGGAGGTTCAATCAGATGTGTCGGAGTTTAGTCTGCGAACGATAAGGCCTCGGAAGGGTGGGGGAGGTAAAAGGCGGGTTCTTTCGCAGCTTGGAGTCGAAAAGAAAGGGAAGATAGAACTTACCACGCTCGAACTCGGAAACGGGGGCGGCGCTCTCGGGTCTCCGGGGCCCTTCGACGACTGCTACTAATGCTGGCGAATCCGAGGAGCTGTGGAACGAAGCTCTGTCGGTGACTTGTGGTGGTAGGAGGAAGAACAGATTGGGTGGAGCTGTGGGAGCTTCTCGGCAAAACAGGGGGAGGACTAGAGGAGCTGCGGTTGTGGCGGTGGTCTGGTGGCGACGGAGACTGGTGGTTGGCCGGAATTCAGCGAGAGGAGGAGGAGCCATTGGTTGGTTTCTGAAGAAAAGAAAAGAGAAGGGAGTGACCTGAAATTTGGAAGACAATAGAGAGGTGGTGTTTGGGTTTCAATGCAAAAGGAGATGGGGGATGTTTCTTTTAAAGGGAATAGGAGAGATTGCAGTTCAAATGTAATCAAATGGCAGAGAGTCTATCTTGGTGTTTGGCGTGGGATTTGTGGAATGGATTGTGGGGGTCTTTGATTCAAGTTCAAGGAGAGGATAGCTACAGTGTGATTAGAACAAGGCAAGGAAAGAGTAAAGTGTTGCCTAGCCCAAAGAAGGGTGGAGCAAGCTGGAGGGCTAGGAAAGTGTAGCTCCTATAGCTGTTTGACTAAGGCGGGATGCCTGTCATTTGCTGATCAAAAGTAATGGGAGATGGGAGAAAGAAAGCAAGTCACCATTGGTCCCCAAACCCCCCAAATTTAAAAAACTCGAATAGAACACCGTAATCTGGAGAAATTTTGTATCCGGAGGTGAAAGACAGATTCGATTCTTAAAGTTAAATTTTTGGTCGGAATTCGCTTTAAGAATTTCAAGTTCGATTTATTAAATTTAGAACGAGTTTTTCTTGAAATATCCGAATTAAATCCGCTTTAAATTCATTTTTCATTTGTTATTCTGAGAGGTTAGAATTTAAAAGTTCGAGTCTTTACATCATCTACCTCTAAAAACAAGTCTCATCCCCAAGACTACAACAAAAACAAAGTAGGGGATGACGTTTGAAATTGATGAGTCCAAGGACCATGTCTAAGGATCTTGTAATTATCTCGGTTGCGTCTTTCGAGTTTCTCACAATATCCTAGTCACGATCGTGACATCTCCAATTGGCCTTGATAAGTATGCAATAAGCGCCCCTATCACATCCTCGCTTCGACTTTTCGGAAGTACAACAACTCTAAAAGTTCTACAATACCATCACTAGGTCTTAGCAAGCACCCTAGAAGCGCCCTCATAAAATGCTTGTATCCACTTCGTGAAGTATCATAGAGTTGCTCGGGTTTGAAAAGTTTCAAAGGGGATTATGCAATTGAAAAAGATTTATCTCAAAATCATTGAAATTTTCGATCGCGTTCGATCTCCCAAAATCCAAGTTACTCTTTGTTAAAATCGGTCAAAACCTTTCAAATCAAGCAAACCTCTCAACTTCAAAACCATTCCAAAGCTTTTCAAAATCCGAGTTAGTCGTTTCCAAACTCTTTCAAAACCGTTCACATCCCAAGTTAGTTAAGCAAGTTCAGAACTCAAGAGGTGGAATCATCCACCTCTAAGGGCTAATCCCAAATTCTCTTCCTAGGTTCCGATCTCAAGAGGAATTCCAAGCTACGAATTTCTAGCCATTATCAGAATCAACATAACCAAGACATGCCACCTCATAACCAACTAACCACCGAGATTGGCCACGCCAAAACCATAACATGAATAGCCATCCACCAAGATTGCCGCATACTAGTATATTGGAACGCTACCACTCAACATTAGCATTTCATGTTCTAGGTGTCAACAAATAAGAATGCATCAAGCAGGAATATCATTTTTGAAAGGGCAACACACAACCACATGAAGTCCCAACCTTAGTAAACAACATCAGCATGGTTTCCTACTTACCACTACCAACACAGCAGAATTTGTAACAATAAAAGTGTCAATCCAATAGGAAGGCAACAAGTCAACACAGCGAAATCCATTCCAACAAAATTAAGCAAGCCAAGATATTCACCATTTTTATAGCCAAGGACCTAGCTGAAAATCAATTTTGAAATATCAATGCATAGAGGTATCACCACAATCACATTTTACCAATTTAAGTTCAAGTTGTCAACATAGAATCGGTCATGCTTTCATGGTTCAGCAATAGAAAAGTCTAACAACATAGCAGCACAAAATAGCATCGCGACAATATTTAGCTTAACATGACATTGCATACCATTATATCAGGATAACATACACCTTACATTATGGACCTTATATGCTACTGTCACTTAGCCTTCAAGTATTTCACGTCAGTACAATATAACATGATTTCACACTAAGTTTATACATCATTATCTCTCATTGTTAAAAAACGGTCACATGTCATAATTCCTAAGATACTATCTTGCTCAGCAAGTATTGAAGAATATCAGGTGTCGATGTAGTAAGACGAGTGACCACATAAACTCATGCGAATAATAACCAGATCAAAGATAATGTCAAGCCAACATCGCAATAACATATTGTCACATATTAAACTCAGCAAGTATTGCAGAATATCAGGTGTCGACGTAGTAAGATTATTATTACTAAACACAAGGTCAGGATTTCAGCATGTATAGTTCACATTCCACGAGTAAAAGAATTCATGCAAGGCTTACCGACACAGAACACCAATCATATCACAAGGTCAGACACATAGGAACACCAATTAAAGGCACCAAAATTCATTATCATATGTAGAAGGTAACCATCCGACGTTCACCTGCCCACGCCATCGTTCATCAAAAGTGTAGCAAGCAATTTTAAGTTAGTGGAGATAGGGGAGAGACAAGAAGGAAAACTCGGACTCCCGACCCAAGAAGGAGTATGGTGACCTTACGGAACTCTACGAGGTCACAAGTGTAGCAAGAAAAACACATACCAATCGTGGAGTAAACTAGTCACATCACTGAACACTAACATGTACCTACCTTGATGAAAAATATTAACAGATAGGGGTAACCAAAAGCATGATCGAGAGAAATATGGGGTATAAGGGACTAGCTAGAAACTTTTCATTTCATATATCAGACAAGCTCGGTATGTTTCAGAAACATGTATATATGAATGCAGCGATAGGTTTGTATGGCATAAATTTTATGCAAGATCTAGTAAACATTTCAGAGCATTACATGTAAGGTAATCACATCTTATAGCATTGACGTTCTCATGGTAGGGTAAGTGTGGGATGTCATCATGCAATGAGTAATGGTTGGAGAGTAAGTCTCCCATGATACTAGTATTGTATCGACAGGGAATAAGGGCGAATCAAGATAATCATTTAGGAATAAATCACCAAAAGCACATTTGACGTATATATGCATCTATCATGTCGTAGGGTATAACACGCAACGAGATACTCAATTGCTAATTAACACATATCCCACCAAAATACGAATTTATCCAATTAAGCATCGGAAGGGCATTATGTGATAAGGACAACAATTTAGACGAGAACACTCATAAGCATTCCACTAATCATACTTAGCATGAGATAACTCTGTGGAGGCATAGCATTCTAACTGGACTAACAATATCCAACATGCTTGGACAGTCATAAGATCATGTAGAGAGAGTATAGTAAGGCTATCACAACCTATGACAAGAGTGGCTGCATGAGATTAATGTTGAGCATGCGATCGTACAAGTCATATCTCTGCAGGTATAGATTTTACAAGGTACTACATGATAGTCACATATGTTTTTGAATAAGATGCATCAAGCAACTCCACATAATAGTGGGATGACTCATATAAGTTTAAACAGGACTACTATTGCACCCAAACAGTAGCACATATAAAAGGAATATAAGCGATTGTGATGAAGGAGTCACGCACATATCATAGTGCGAAACAGGACAATGCTCCTAAGGTATCATGCTTCAAGGGGGCGGTATGCTACATTATATATGCAAGGGTAATCATGCGAGTGCCTTATATCTATGGTGATGTGTGTGTGGTCATGCAAGGTGCCAGATTATTCATTTGTGGAAGCCTTGAAAATGTCAGGGGCATGCAGAAACAACATCGAGTGATGAGATGATAGGCACACAATGATAATCACGTAATGCTTAACAAGTGTTGTAAATAGGCACTAACTCTACAACTAGGTCTATCAATTCCTAAACAGTTAAAGGATCGCACATCAGAGATGTTGGGAAGAATACAAGACTTCGTGGAGTCTATCATACGGGAGAGCAGGTCATAAAGTAGAATGAATACACACAAGTCATAATTCATGGGTCCTATAAGATATAGTTTAACATGAGAAGAGGTGCATCTATGTAGCATAGGTTACATGTTCATTTAAGAACTAGCATGAATGCATTTAAGGAGTCAACCAATCCTAACGTGACTATATGAGGACAAGGGAGAAATATGGCGGAAACGACAACATGAGCTTAAGATAGTACGACTTCGCATGACTATAAAGCATGCAAGTACACATGTATAGATTGACAGTATACAACCAGGGCATGCATTTAACATAAGGATATATCAAGTCACATCGTGATCCTACATGATGCTAGCGAGACATGATAAGACATGGGTATCTTTACAGAGTGAACAAGAGAACATCACAGAAATCAGGAAGGTAAGCATGATGTGGTTTAGTTGTCATAAAGGAACGAGGAGTAGCAAGAGTGAGACTAAAATGCTAAGGGTCACACTATCATGATCCTAATCCAACATAGAGAGTGTAAACATCATGTGAGTTCGTAACTTGTGGCATATGCATTATTCAATCCATCATTAGTATGACGATGCGGGGAACCAATGAAGTCAGGTTGCACATGCCTAGGGTATGACAGAAATACAACGAAGCAGGACATGAGACCAAAACAAGGTGGCCAAACATGGGTACATAATTGCATACAACCACAAATCCACATTAAGGATCATCATCATAATATATGCTAAGAATACCAGATCATGTCGAGTCATGGATATACGAAACCAGGAATTATAGTGGTGTATGAGAAGTATGGGGCTCATATGAATCAGCTTGGTGATGCGGGACCATCCAAGACACCTTCGGATGATGTCCTTATCAAGAGGAAGAAGAAGGCTCCACCATGGGAGAAGGTCCAAAGGTGGAAGCTTGGCGTTTTTACATTCGTTCAGCAACTTGACAGCTTTTCGACGTCTCTGTAAAATGGGTCGTACGGATTCAATATTGATCGGATTAAGGCGTGCCATACCTTGTTGGAACGAGGACGAAGAGATCTACAACTTTGTTGTTGAAGGTTTTTCAAGATTCGTCCAATAGCTTGACCGAAATCCATATTCTTTGAGCTGCTGCTGGTTTTGACGGGATTTTGTTAAGTTTTGGAACATTATATTTATTTCCTATTTAGTATTTCTTTTACTTAAGTTATTTTAGGAAACTTTAAGGTTGTTTTAATTAATTCCTATAGTTGTTAGTTTTATTAAAATCAGCCCATTCGGCCCTAGGTAGGTCTATATAAGCCGAATGCCTTCTTTGTAATCATGCACGTTGAATGATATGAGAAAAGCTCTCTTTTTGTGTGAAACACAATGAGTGTTTGTCGATTGAATAGAGCTGTGCTCTTCAATTGCAACTATTGGTATTGATCTAGGTTGGTTTGCTTTGTCGTTCATCAACTTCGCAAGACTTGGTGAATCTAGTATCCACAAGCCCCCTCCTTGTGCCTTCAAGTTGTCCGCTTGATTGTGTAGGGTTGTAGAGGCGGGTTGTGTAGTCATTGGTATTGGTTCCTACCTTCTACAGAAGCCTGGGGTCTTTATCTTGTTCTGCATAGATCGTTTCAGTCCTTATCGGTCGTGTCTTCATTATCAATTTCGAGTCTTTATTAATCTTGTCGAGTCTTTCTTTGTTTCTTGCTGCGTTCTTTACTTTCTTGGTCGATCTTGGACTGTTCTTGGTCAAGATCTTGCGTTTCTTTGCTTTCTTGTTGAGTCTTGTTCAGTTCTTGCTTCCGTTCTTTAGTTTCTTGCTTGTTTGTCGAAGAGAGGGCCATCACACGGCTAACCCCGTATCAGTTGGACATCATGGCATGGTAGTTGGATAAGCATGTTGGAAATTAGGCGTCATATGAATCAGGTTGGACATCAAGTTGTAACACACACCCATCAAGTAAGGAACTCACTCTTTCTTGAAAAGGTAAATAAATAGATGTGGTGACTTACCAAGTTACAAAAGTATAAGACCATACTACGAGTCTCATGTATGAATCAAGGAATCAACAACAAAAGGATTCCTTAGTGATATCCCAAAAAAAATCCACACTCGGCTACGTATACCACTACTTCCTCTCTGCAAATCACATCCACCAAGCTATACATAAAGACTAGTGTTCCCAACATAGCTTTCGATCTAGCCTTTTAACTAGTGAGTTGCACTTCCACTTAGCTAAAAAGTGGGATCGACAGCTGTTCAAAATATGTGTTGCACAAACCTTGGGGTAAAAGGGTTCCCCGCTAAAGACTAACTTGTTTCTATACCACCATGTAAAATAGATAGTTGCTTCAAAAACTAAGAGTTTAGCTTGGAAAAATGGCAACTTCTGAATCTTCATGGGCTTTGTAGCAAACCATTCCAGCCACTCTCGAACGTTGGTATGTCGACACCCAATGCCAATCCACCCTAAAACAAAGTTCACCACCTCTTGGATGCCCAAGCATTGAAACCACAAATGCTCCTCTGATTCTTCTGCAGCTTTGCAAATCATACACTCCGCTACTTCCTCACCCTTCCAGTACGTTACCTTTCTGCCTGTGCTGAGCCTGCTGTTTGCTGCGACCCACACTACAAAAGCCCGTTTCCAACACTGTAGTCTTCCCCAAATCATGACACCCCCGCTAACCTCCTTATTTCTGTCCCGCATCAAGTGGTAGAGTTTGGAGATGGAAACACTTCCATTCGTCCCCAAGTATACCCCAAGATCAGGCACTTGTTGAGCATCCACGTTTAGCAGCCCTTTCAGGATATCAAAAAGGAACGATCACACTATCATGAGCTTAATTGCAGAGAGGACATCAACCGTGCGATTTCCTAACATATGACACATACATTCATGGACTAATATGACAATGCGATATACCAAATAGATTATGCTAGGATTATATAGGCATAAAATGTAACAGGAATCTAAGCAATGGCTAAACATGGACATCCCGATCCCGACATGTAGGCATAATTTCACACTAAAGATTTCTTTGTAGGTCTAAGGGTAGTGCGTGTAGAATCATGCAAGCATGGAAGAAGCAACTAAAGTAACCCGACAGAGATCTACAAGGGCGACTCTGACTCACTCACATTGACTCCATGACTCATTTCCCGTGGATTATCACTACAAAAAAAAAAACATATTAGCCACGACCGGTAGCAACGGCAAGGGTTTGTCGTGCCTGTTGGGCAGATTTTAGCTATAGCATAGCAACGGAACATGTACCGTGGCTGAAATTTGCCACGACAACGGTTATCCCGTTGCTAATCCCACTCTAGACGGCGATGCCATCAAAATATTAGCCATGGAAGGGTCATGTCGTGGCAAAAAAATGAAGTGGAGCCGAAAATTGGCCACGCCTCGTAGCTAAACCTACGCCAAACATAACTTTTTAAAAAAAAGTTTCTTTAAACTTTGAAATGTACAGTAAAAATCCAAAATCCCCATTTCATTTTTAGTGAACCACGAACTCAACAACCTCTCTCTCCCTCTATGCTGGTGCCAAAGTTTGCAGATCGAAGGTCGCCGGAGCCAAGCCGTGTTCGCGCTGGTGGGGAGATCACCTTCACTCGTGTGTGTCTGTCTTCTCCACCCATAAATTAGCTCATTACCGACTTCTCCACACCATGACTCCCTATGCGGTCATTCATCTGTACTCCCTCTGTGCTCGTTCACCTGTACTCGATATGTGCTCGTTCATCATGTCTCTGAGATCCATCATGAGGTATCTCTTGAAACCCCTTTAAGGTGTTTGGTTAGGGTTCAATTTGGAGAAAATGGGTTTGCTCGAATTTGTAGGGTTTGGTTAGGGTTCGCTCTATGCTCGTTCATATGTACTTGCTCTTTGCTCGAATTTCTAGGGTTTGGTTAGGGTTCAATAATTTTAGGTGGAATTGTGAAAACTACCCTGAAGTCAATGAGTCATCTCTAAGGCATTTCCAATTAGTTGGGTCTCCTCATAGCAGTACAGGGCGATGCGGTGAAGGGCCTTGACCTTGTTTTCTGGCTGCAATAAAGTTTTTTCTTATATGGTATTTAACCCACGATGGAATTTGGTTTCGCTGATGATATTTTTTAGATCGCCCTGGGTTTAATTATTGTTGGTCGCCTTTCTTCCTCAATATACTAGGGCAATAGTGCTACTTCGGTATCTTTTGTGCTATTCTTTTCCAGCTTGATGCATTATAAGAGGGATTGGTTTTACTTTATCTTCTTACTACGGGTATGTCTTGACAATATTAGGTGAGAATAGGAACTGTTCCAGGCTTCTGAACCTTCCTTTGATGGAACTGAATAGTTCCTTGAATGCATATTATTCTTGAACCCTTGGATAAGTATTTTCTCATGTCTATTTATTTATGTTTCATTCTTGAATTTTTGTAGGAGTATTGCTTAATGTCCACAATCTTAGGCGGGGTTGTTCTCTCACACATCTGTGAAGTGTTTGTCCTTGGAAGTGGAAAAATATATGGAATTGGTTGATCAGGAAAATTCACTCTAGCACGGATGTGTTTTACTTGATCGGGTTCTTTGTAACCACTAGTATCCTTGTTTATAAAGATTATGCTTCCTATTTTAAACTGGTTCAAATGTTCTTACTTGTGAATCTTTGCATGCTTTAAATTCTCATACCATCCTTGTGTGGATGATTCTTGTCTATGCTTGTTTTACTTGTCACCTTTGTGTGACAATTTTCTCTTCTTTGGAGGATAAATATTTCTAACTATTTTTCTTGAACAGTTTGGAACCTCGGAAAGGACCTCAAGTTGTTCGATGCGAATGGTTCCGGGAATCAAATGGGAAGAGCAGCCTTTGTTGTCATATCACCCTTACGTTGATAAGGTATTTCTAATCTCAAAGGCTTGAATTTCTGGATTTTTTTATAAACATAACTGATAGATTTGAGTTCAGGGATCTATTACACTGGAAACCACTCAAGCAAGAATCTTCCGATGATGAATCTATGACTCTTATTTAATAAACTTTTGGATGAATGTAGAGACTCTAGCTACGACCATATATATGCCTCTACTAACCTAGAAAACTCCTAATAGGATAAGGCTTATCAATCTTAACACTAGAATCAGAAAACACATGATGATAGCATAAACTGCCCTAGAAAATAAGGATTTATTTCCTGAAATAAAAGATAATAGACTCAATTAATTAATAAGATAATAGACTAACTTGATAACTTATTTTTAGGATTCCTGATACGGGGTTAGCCGTGGGTTGATCTGATCTTCGACAACAAGCAAGAACTAAACAAAAAACAACGACGCAACAATGACAGACTCAAAGAAACTCGACAAGAATGCCAAGATTCGACCACGAACTTGCAAGAACACTAAGAACAAACCTTTACCTGATGTCGACACTAAAGAAAGACACAACGCAGCAATATGATGAAAGAAACACTCGAAATTTATGAGCAAGAATAGAAAGAATCGACCTGATAAGGACTGAAACGGTCTATATAGAACAAGATAGAGACCCCAGACTTCCGTAGAAGGTAGGAACCAATACCAATGACTATATAACCCGCCTCTGCAACCCTACACAACCAAGCGGACAACTTGGAGGCACAAGGAGGGGGCTTGTGGATACTCGGATCACCAAGTCTTGCGAAGTTGAAGAACGGCAAAGCAAACGAAGCTGAGATGATATCAATTCGATGACCAACGAGCACTACTCAAGTTCGGCCAACAGATCTCTCAAGTGTTTCACACGTTTTGAGAAGTATAAACTTTGTTCAATAATGTTCCAATTTTTCTACAAAGACTGATCGGCAATATATAGCCCTAAGAAGGCTGATGGGCCGAAATCTCTAAGTAAAAGAGATAAAAGAAGATAAATAATGTTTTAAAGGAATTAATAAAATAACCTCTAAAGTTTCCTAAAATAGCTTTAAGTAAAATAATGCTAAAAATAGAAATAAGTAGGAGCCTCAAGCACTTAGTCAAATCGGCAGCTCTTAAGACTAAGGTGGCTCTTTGTCTTGAGTCCCTATGCACATATAGGTCTTCAATGTAGGCTCGGGGAGTTGAACCTTGCTCGAGAATAAAACACGACTCACAAAGTTGAATGAGTCTCTCTGAAGCTTCTTAGCTCTAGCTCGAGTCATTGGTCCTTCTCCAAGAATGATGGGTGTGTCTGGAGCTGTTGAAGATGGTCTCGCATCAACCTCCCCTTCTTGAAAAGGATTCAACCACGAATCCAAGTCTTCATCCACCGCAAAGTAAGGGACTAGATTGGCGACGTTGAATGTAGCGCTCACGCCCATGTCTCTAGGAAGCTCTAGTTGGTAGGCATTGTCGCCCACTCTTCTCTTCACCTTGAATGGTCCATCACCACGAGGTGCTAGCTTGCTCTTCCGTGCTTCTGGAAATCTCTCCTTCCTTAAGTGCACCCATACAAGATCTCCAGGCTAAAATGTGACCAAGCGACGTCCCTTGTTGGCCTTGTTAGCATTGTATTCAGCCTTTAGCTTCAGCTTCTCACGAGTTCGTTCATGCAGCTCCTTAACGAATTCGACATGCTTACCTGCCTTAAATGATTCTTTGTCTCTCAAAGGATATGGAGTAAGATCAAAAGGGGTTAGTGGATTAACACCATACACACATTCAAATGGAGTGAGTTTAGTAGCCGAATGCATGGTTCTATTATATGCAAATTCCACATGAGGTAAGGCTTCTTCCCAAAGCTTCAAATTCTTCCTAATTATGGCTCTAAGGACAGTAGTGAGTGTTCTATTAGTCACCTCAGTTTGGCCATCAGTTTGAGGGTGGCTAGAAGTAGAGAATAGTAATCTAGTTCCCAATTTATTCCATAAGGTTCGCAAAAAATGACTTAAGAATTTCACATCCCTATCACTTACTATTGTTTTCGGCACACCATGTAATCTTACTACCTCTGTAAAGAATAGATTAGAAACATTGGTAGTGATGGAGGACCATCCCAAGAACCACCCGATGCACCTCATTTCGGAGATGGAGATGGACCTATCACAAGATCACGAGCTAAGAAGATAAGAGAGGAACTTAACGCTTTCATCATCCACCATATGAAGTTGGTGCTACCAAAGGAGGCCAAGGATGACATCATCACATTGCTTGAAACCGCACCATTCTTGGGTTCGACTAAGAGTGATTCAGCCACCACCCATACTTAGCCCTTCATTTGCTTGCTTGTTTTTGGACTTAGAGTTTTGGGCCTTTGTTTGGGTTTAGTAGAACTTGTGTTTTTTGGCCCTTGCTTTTGGGCTGATTTTCTCTACTATTTAAGGCTTGTAAACTCCCATTTGAAGACACTTTGAATCTTGTTAATGAAAACCTAGTTGGTTTCACTCTCCAAAGGTGAGAGCTTCATGCCTTGTGTGCATGTGTGTTGTATTCAGTTCGGTTGTTCTTGGTTTTGTCAATTTCCCGAAGATTGGTGATTCCGAGATGAGCACGGACCTCCTCCTTGTGCTTCCATGGCCAGCCATGGTTGCGTAAGGTTGTATAGGGTTGGTTTTGGTGTCATTCAAGTTGGTTCTTGGTGCATTGTCCCAATGGGTCTTCTTGTTGTTCATCAAGGTTGATTCCTCCTATCTTTCCCTTTCATTTCCCTTTGTTTTATTCTGTTTTTCCTTTTCATTTGGTCAAGCCTTGCTCCCAAGGTTTAATCCCCTGTTGCTGCGTTTTTCTTGTCTCACTTGTGCCATTTCTTTGTGTTCTTGCAAGTTCGAGTCCACAACGTCAAGAAGGTCGGGAAAACAGCGGCTAACCCCGCATCAAATTGGCATCAGAGCATAGGTTCACTCGGCGTTGTTTGAAACAAGAACGATCAAACCAAGAATCACTTTCTCTTGGTAAGTTTTACAAGAAATTCCTTATTCAATGTCTTGATCTTATTCTATTGTGTTGATTTTGTGGTATTGGCGCTTGTGCATGCAATTTTTCATTTTCGGCCACCCTACCACCACCACAGCCCCACCGGTGCACCACCACAACCCCCATCTCAGCCCCCAACTGTTCATTTGTGCTTCCTCAAGAAGCTTGTCCTTGGAACTTCCACAAAAGATTAAAAAAAAAAATAACAGATCTTGTGTTCCCCAAAAAGCTGTCCATACTTTATTGTTTCTCCAAAAAGTTGTCTCTTGTGTGCTTTTCCAAGAAGCATTGACATTTGGTTATCTTTTCAGATTTTATTAGTTACCTTTTCATATTTGTGGAGAGAGAGTATTAAAACCGAAATATAAAAAAACAAAAAAAAACAAATTCGGTTTTTCTGGAAAAAAAAAAAAGAGTGACATCTTATGTATCTTATGCATGTGTGTTGAAGTGTTTTAGTAGATATTCATACTATAACATTTGCACTTCATCTTAGTGTTGCTTGGAAAAAACAAAGCAAAGCTTATTTGGCTTGTTGTGCTTACTTGTTGAAATCAAGCCTTGTTTGCATTGTGTTAGCTTTCTCATTGTGTTGGAAACCTATTCATTGAACACATTGCATCAACCCTTTGCAGCCACTACCTACTGATTTTGATCCTAAATTGCACACTCCTTGCATATTTGAGCGCCATTGCACGATATTGATACATGAGAATAAGATAAGGGGTTGAACCTTGTAAAACTTGGTAAAACACTTATTCTTAGTCAAAAAAAAAAAAAAACTCATTGTGTCGATCGTTCATAATTGTTTCGGGTGTTTGTTTATCCATAATTCAATTCATTAAGTCTCTAGTCGCACCTAGAATCTGCGTGTTTGATATTAAGATCAACCCTTGTTGTCGTTGTGCTCTTTAAAGTTTGCTAATCTTGTGGTTGATTATTGACTCTACCAAGGCAAATTTGAAGCTAGGTTGCAACATTCGAAGAGGGGTGAAACACTTGTGAGGCTGATTTTTGCTTTCACTAACCTAACAAGTTTGTTAGTGTATTTGAGAATGTCTAACGCAGATCCTCCACCTTCGGACCATTCTAATGGAAGCGGGTCCGAGCCAATATCCCCGGAGTTGTTCAACATGCTTAAAACCATGGCGGACAACATTGGCCGGCTCACGGCTCGAATGGTGGCTTTGGAGACTCGTACACCACCCCAACATATGCCAAACGAGCCCCACCAAGAGCGGGAGCAACCCTTCACCACTCCGCCAATTGGCCCTCAACAAGGCCCAGTTCCCCCACGAGAAGGTAGACGTTTTGGTCCTAACAATGATCCTCCTTTACATGATTATCGCAGGCCTCCAAGAAGGCAATATGGCTACTTTGAAGAGCAAGAGGAGGATTGGGAACCACCCCGAGGCCCCGGATACCAACAACGGAGAGCTCGTGAACAAGAGCAAGATGGAATAGGCAAAATAAAGGTCAAAATTCCAGCTTTTGAAGGGAAGTATGATGCCGACCTTTATTTGGATTGGGAGACAAAAATTGAGCAAATTTGGAGCTGCCATAATTTTCTGGAAGAGAAAAAGGTACAACTCGCAGCCCTTGAATTTACCGGTTATGCACTAATTTGGTGGGATACTCTTGTGAAAGAAAGGAGGCGAGTTCTAGATCCAGCCGTGGTCACTTGGGACCAAATGAAGGCCTTGATGAGGTCTCGATTCATTCCTCAACACCACACCCGGGAGCTAAGAGAAAGGTTGGAAAATTTGAGGCAAGGCTCCATGAGTGCGGAGGAAACATACAATGCCATGCAAGTGGCAATGGTAAGAGCCAATGTGGTTGAGGACGATGAAGCCACAACGGTGAGGTACCTAAGAGTTCTCAACCCTTCCCTAGCTAACGAAGTAGATTGCTATCCTTATGAGTCCATGACAGATTTGCTACACCTAGCAATCAAAGTGGAAAGAAAGCTCAAAGCTAGGAATCAAGGAGGAAGGACATCGAATGGCTACCCTACTACCTCATGGAAGGCACCAACACAAAGCCGAGGATACCAGCCCTATGGGAGGGAAGCGGTGCAAGGAAAAGAAAAGGGATCCAACTTCAATCATCAAGGAGAGCAAGGTAGTCATCGCAAAGGCTACCCTACAAATGCACCTTCATCATCATTTCGGCCATCTAATGGGGTTTCTGCAGCCCCACAAGGGAGTAACTCTAACCCCTCTTCTAGAACTAGAGATATTGTGTGCTTTAAGTGTCAAGGAAGAGGTCATATGATGAAAGATTGTCCTAACAAGAAAACTCTCATGATTAATCATTTAGGGCAATATGAATCTGAATCTGATTGTGATGATAATGTTGTGTGTGATGATGATGTGAATTTGCATGCTTGTGATGATAATAATGATGATGGGATTGAGTTTGAACATGGTGAATCTTTGATTGTTAGAAGAGCTTTACATGCTATGCCTTCTTGTGATGATAACCAAAGAGAAAACTTGTTCCATACTCGTTGTCTCGTTAAGAAAAAGGTGTGCAACATGATAATAGATGGAGGAAGTTGTTGTAATCTTGCTAGCATTTAAATGGTTCAAAAATTACAACTTCTAACATTAAGTCACCCTAGACCCTACAAATTACATTGGATGAATGATTGTGGTGAATTGAAAGTGAACAAGCAAGTTAAGGTTGCCATAACACTAGGACATTATGAGGATAGTGTTTTATGTGATGTAGTGCCTATACAAGCTTGTCATATTCTTTTGGGTCGTCCATGGAAATATGATCGGAAGTTTATTCATGATGGTTTAACTAATCGTCATTCTTTTGTGTTTAAGGGGAAGAATGTTGTCCTCAAGCCCATGACCCCAACCCAAGTTGCCGATGAGTATGAGGAAAGGGGGAGAAAAAGAGGCGGGAGGAAACCGAGTGTCCGCAGCCCAAGACCACACCACACCCATCATCGTCTATTGAGTCGAGCCAACCTAAGGGAGTGTGGGAGAATAAGGGAGTTCTTCTAGCCTCTAAGCAAGACCTTAAGGAGTTCCTTGACCCCGAGACCACTCTTATGTTATTATGTAAGGAGCTTTCTTTGTTGAGTGATGATCTTAAGGCTACCCTACCTAAGAGGGTTTTGGGGCTACTCGAGGAGTTTAAAGATGTGTTTCCCAATGAGATTCCAGCCGGTCTACCACCTATTAGAGGCATTGAGCACCAAATAGACCTTGTTCCGGGAGACACCTTACCTAACCACCCAACCTATAGGATGAACCCTAAGGAAACCCAAGAGATCCAATCCCAAGTGCAAGAGTTGTTGGATAAGGGTTATGTGAGGGAGAGCCTTAGCCCATGTGTTGTTCCCGCACTTCTAGTGCCAAAGAAGGATGGTTTGTGAAGGATGTGTGTGGATTGTCGAGCCATCAACAACATCACGGTGAAGTACCGCCACCCAATACCCCGCTTAGATGACATGTTAGACGAGTTACATGGAGCCACTACCTTTTCTAAGATTGATCTTAAGAGTGGATACCATCAAATTCGTATGAGGGAGGGGGATGAGTGGAAAACAGCCTTTAAGACCAAGTTTGGTCTTTATGAGTGGTTGGTTATGCCTTTTGGGCTTACCAACGCCCCTAGCACTTTCATGCGTCTTATGAATCATGTTCTTAGGCATTTCATAGGGAAATTTGTTGTGGTTTATTTTGATGATATACTTGTGTATAGTAGATCCCTAGAAGAGCATGAGTTACATTTACGAGAAGTGCTATCTACTCTTCGTCATGAGCACCTTTATGCTAATTCGGAGAAATGTGAGCTTTGCACTAATTGTGTTACTTTTCTTGGTTTTATGGTCAGCTTACATGGATTGAAGGTGGATGACAGCAAGATCAAAGCGATCCAAGAATGGCCTACTCCTACATCAATTGGCCATGTTCGGAACTTCCTTGGATTAGCTAGCTTCTATCGCCGGTTCGTGAGGGATTTCAGCACCATTGCAGCCCCTCTAACCGAGATCACCAAGAAGCATCACCCATTCACATGGGAAAAGGCCCAAGAGAAGGCGTTCAACGCCTTAAAAGAGCATCTCACGCAGGCCCCGGTCTTAGCACTTCCGGATTTCAACCAGCCCTTCGAAGTAGAGTGTGATGCATCGGGCATAGGCATTGGTGGAGTTCTCATGCAAGAAGGTAAGCCCATTGCCTATTTTTCAGAAAAATTGAAAGGAGATTGTCTTAATTACTCTACTTATGATAAAGAGTTGTATGCATTATTTAGAGTTCTTAAGACATGGCAACATTATCTTTGGCCTAGGGAGTTTATTTTGCACACTAATCATGAGTCCTTAAAGCATTTTAAGAGCCAAGACAAGTTGGATAGGAGGCATGGTCGTTGGATGGAGTTTATAGAAACATTCCCTTATGTCATTAACTATAAGAAAGGAAAAGATAATGTTGTGGCAGATGCCCTTTCGAGGAGATACATGTTGTTGTCTACATTAGACTCAAGGATTTTAGGCTTTGCATATATTAAGGAGCTTTATGTAGATGACCCTGATTTTGGACAGATTTACAATCATTGTGTGGCTAAAGGATCCTTAGATAAGTACTACTTGTTTGATGGATTTCTATTCAAGATTGATAAGGTTTGCATTCCCCGTTGTTCACTTAGGCTCTTGTTGGTTGAGGAAGCCCATAGAGGTGGATTGATGGGCCATTTTGGGAGGGATAAGACCTATCATATGCTACACACACATTTCTTTTGGCCTCGCATGCTTCGAGACGTAGAACATTTGGTTAAGAGATGTATTGATTGTTTGAAGGCTAAGTCTAGGTTACAACCCCATGGCTTGTATTGTCCATTACCAATTCCTGCAGCCCCATGGGAGGACATATCCATGGACTTTATTGTTGGGTTACCTAGGACTAAGAAGGGGAGGGATTCGATCTTTGTGGTTGTTGATCGTTTCTCTAAGATGACTCACTTTATCGCTTGCCATAAGACCGATGATGCCTCTAATGTAGCTAACCTTTTCTTTAGAGAGATTGTTAGGCTTCATGGAGTACCTAAGACTATTGTGAGCGATCGGGATGTGAAATTTCTTAGCCACTTTTGGAGGACTCTTTGGGGTAAAATAGGGACGAAGTTGCTGTTTTTCACCTCTAGTCACCCACAAACCGATGGGCAAACAGAGGTAACCAATAGGACCCTTACTACCTTACTACCATCCTTAGGGCCATCATTAGGAACAATTTGAGGTTGTGGGAGGATGCTTTGCCTCATGTGGAGTTTGCTTATAACCGGACTGTGCATTCATCGACTAAGCTTACACCATTTGAGTGTGTTTATGGTACTAACCCACTAACCCCTTTAGATCTTACGCCATGTCCCATGAGGGAGAAAGAAGACTTTGATGCAGGAAAACAGGTGGAATTCATTCGGGAGCTTCATGAGCGTACTCGTGTCCGGCTAATTCAAAAGGCCGAAGAGAATGCCAAACGAGCCAACAAGGGGCGTCGCAAGATGATTTTCCAGCCCGGCGATCTAGTTTGGGTGCATTTGCAAAAGGAGCGTTTTCCAAAAAAGCGCAAGTCTAAGCTCGCTCCTCGAGGAGATGGTCCATTCAAGGTATTGCAACGATTCGGGGATAATGCCTACAATAAACCTACTTGGATTTAATGTTACCGGGTGACTATGGAGTTAGTGCAACATTCAATGTCGCCGATCTCACCCCCTACCTAGATAAGGATGTGTTGTACGAGGCTACCTTTGAGGATCCTCTAGAAGATTTTGACGTACGTAAGTACTTCTCTAATAAACCTACTTGGATAGTTTGTCTTGAATATATATACTGAATTATTATGAGGCAAGTCGATGTTGCTCTTTCTAGTTTGCAAATGATCGTTGACTTCATTACACTTGTTGACGATCTTTTATTTATGTATATAAAATGACCATCTTATAAATGAAACCGATTGATGTCATCTAGGAATTCAGCAGAGAGAAATCCTCTAGTATCATTATCAACCAAGAAATTAAACTCCAGATAACGCAATAATGAAAGATATCTATTTGGCATGAATTAAATACCACTTGGAGTCCTGTTAGACCTTTATGCTATACTTTGGATAAACTGTCGATCGCAATTGTTGCTTCTCGTAATTATGTCGTTGTTCCTCATAGAAAATTAGGTTGGGAGTCTAAGCAAGAAGAGGGCCACTTGGATGCTATGCTGAGATGTGAGCTCTTAGATGCACTTGCTAACTTTGGTGATGAGACTACCATAGATGAAGTCGTCGGGTGTTCTAATGCATTCGTAGAAGACAGAAATTCACTTCTCCCACATGATGTGAGAAAGGTCAGTTTTGACTGAACTGATTAGTTATCTAACTTATCTTGTAGTTGCGTGCTTTTTGCTAAACTATTGTGTTCACATGCATCATATGTGTCTGTAATGCAGAAAGTCACCAAATCAAACAGATTAAGTTATGAATCTCTCTTAAGGGTATAGAGAGAGAGGCTGAACCAAGTCAGATTAAAGGTATCTGTCTATCTATTGCACTGTTTGCTTCTTCGATTAATTTGCAAAGGAAGGGGATTTCCTTCCTGTCACCGTTTCGTCACATAATAATTGTATATATATACATACACACATTTAATTGATCAAAATGAGATGTCGGCGGCCTGCAGGTTTGCAATGTTGTTGATGTGGCATCTTTACTTAATGCAACCTCGGTCATTCCTACTTTCTTGTCCAACAATGTCTGGAAGGATCCAAGGTTCTTCTCTTCCACTTAATGACACTTAATTTTGTACCAAAATCCTCCTCAATCAGCCTCCAATTAATTCTCCAAAACCTGCAACTAGTTTGGTGATATTTATCAAGAGGAGTACTTCATTAAAACATTGAAGAATGATGTAACCATAGCCTTATTAGTTTTTGATTAAATATATACAAGTTAACGACTTTTAGATCGGTTTTTTACTTATAAGTACCTCTTTTTCTCTGATGGTGTATTATTTTCTATGCTATCTTTTAGTTTTGAGTTTATATAGCCAATAGAACAATACATTTTTTCTATAAATTCGAACCGTAGGGTTATGATCTTCTCTATTTTCTCTATCTTATGCTAATCTTTAGGATACGATCTTCACTTTTGAGTACTTGCACCTCATATATTTTTATCTTATATGGTGTCTAGGTAGTGAAGCAACCCTCGGGTTCTCCTTAATGAGACAAGTCATCATGAAAATGAATATACTCATGTTTTGGTAATGCCTCTATCCTTGTAGAATCAACTCATTGCTTGCATTGCCAAGTAGTTTTTATGTATGGATGTTGTCATATTTATTGCACACATACTAATCTGAGGAATGATGTCAAATAGTTTAAGACAAATGTCATCGAGTAAAATTATGGCAAGTAGTTTGATTAAATATCCTTTTTATTTAGTAAAATGCTTGCATAGCATGACCAAGGAGTATGCTCTAGTATAAATAAGGCCAGAAAAGTATAATCATAAGTAATAAGTGGATGTTTTATGTTGGCGAGAGTGATATTATCTCTCATTTCTTGAGTCATAAAATCCATTTATCATGCAAACCCGCAAAATTCTAAAACCATACATAAGGTTGCCACAGCGGAGCCGGGTTAAAACATAATCCAAATATTCAAATCCAAATCGTTAATAATTTAGTGAAGTCAGAGTCTCAACTCTCTCTTGCCGTCATGTCAAACCCCACGGTCATGGAGCCAAATCAGCATCATTATACATATATGACATGCCTAAAAAAATAATACAGGGCGTGGGATCAGACTGAGGCCCACACATAAGACTAGGTCCTACTGTAATCATACCATATACGTTATTCCTAATATCATGCTTCTAATGCAGGACATGAATTTAAATCACATAAGCATGCTAGCAGTTTATATATATGCAGACAGGGCCGTTCCGTTAGGATTTGAGGCCTTGTGCTAGTTACAAGTTGAGGCCTTTTTTGTTTTAACTAATTCAAAGGGAAAAATAATCAACAAAATCCACTAACGTACAAAAGAGATGTTCTCGTAGATGTAAAGTCATTACAAAGAATCATTAACTAAAACTAAACTTTGCGTTTGGCATGACCACTTTCGAATCTTGTAGTAGGCAATCTATCTTTTTAAATCCCAACTTCGTGAGTTCTAAGGTAGAAAGTTCAAAACAAATAACAAAAATAATAATAATTATGATCATCTAAGAAATTAAAAAGTAAAAAATAACAAAAGAATATAATTAAAATTTGAGATTACCTATCGAAATCGTTGAGCTTGAAGAGACGATTGCAATGGTTGAATGAGTTACATTGATTTGACCTATATTAGAGTTTCTTTTATTTTCTCAATATTCCGGTAAAAGAAATGAAAAATAAAATAAAAAACTGCTGTAATTTTTTAGGGAAACAAAACGGAATGGGTTGGGCCTTAAAAAAACGAAATGGGCTGCTCCCTGCTGGCTGTTGTAATTACTAAAAAAAAAAAGGTTCCATCCTTGCCGCAAATAGGATTCGAACTCCCCACCTTTCGGTACCAGTGGTATCCTTTTACCATCTTCCCCGCCGCACCAACTTGATACATCAAGCAATTTATATATACATATACAAACATATATATTCTAATACCAATACGAGGCCCCCAAAATTTTGAGGCCCTGTGCAATTGCACTATCCGCATAGCCCATGGGTCGGCCCTGTATGCAGAAAGCGATTAATGGACCCACACATAATGCCAAGCAGCATGTCCCACTAGGCTCCTAAGGAATCATGTAGCAACTCACCATCAAAAGAGCTACCTCACCTCAAGGTGCAGGCCAACCCCACGTGATGAGCCTACTAACTATGAAGGGGAGACAAGCTATGACAACTATATAAGGCCTAATGCTCTAAGATTCCTATGACACTTACTACCAAAAAGCCTACCACATCATCGAGAGCAGCCAACTTTCTGTACCAAAAAGCCTACCACATCATCGAATGCAAGCAACTTTCTGTACCAAATAGCCTACCGCATCATCGAGTGCAAGCAACTTTCTATAATAAGCGTCAACTAAGATGACAAGGATAAACATAAAGATCACAATAGGTAATACCTATAACGACCGTTCTATCTACATACGCATACAGAATAGGAATGATCATCCGTTCGTGCAACTTAACATGATACCACATGGCATGCTCTTATGCATATGCAACACCTAGTGTATCATATGATTACATGCACATGGGAATCAATCTGAGCAAGCTCTATGAACTTACCTGGCAGTGCAGAACGGCAAGACAAGCATTACGATAGATTAAAGATCACCTCGTAAGCATAACAATCGTATAAGTCTATATTCACATATGCAACCACACACAATCCTAATAAAATTCACCTAATCAAGGATCTCATCGTTATACTTCAGTATCATCATATCATCATCATTCAACTTATCTCAGAATTCAATGTACGCCATCTCACATCTTATCTCGTATCTCACATATCATCCTTTATCTCATCAATCAATTCTTAACATGTAGCATAGTATACCATTATCTCAGGTATTCATACTTCTCATCATATAATATAACATCATGCTTTCATATATTGACACATCATAATCTCATCTAAATCATATATCATCGCATGCTTCATAATTACTCATATAACACATCGAATCATTATCACATATCATATTTTATACTTAACAATCATATCAACTTCATAACATCATGCTTGAATTCAGAGGTCATAATATTCATCATATCACATATTTCATATCATAATCACACATATATAAATAATCAAGTCACACAACTATTTAGTCAAGGTAAGTCAACTCCCCAAATTCCCTAAAACCCTTACAATCTCAAGTTAGCTTCAATCACCGTTCAAACACCTTCCCAAATCATGTTTGACCCAAAATCCATTTACAAAACATTATTCCTTTATCAACTTATTTCCATAAATCTGACAAGTTTAGGGTATCTCCAAAATTCATCTTTTTAATTTATTAAATCAATTCCCGACCTTTCTGAAAATATTACCCAATTCCATTCTCAATTTAATTTCAAGAATTTATATTAATTTCCATATATTTTCCAAGCCCATAATATATTTTAAAATACCCTTGTTATATATTTTATTTTATAAAATAACCTAATCATTTTTATTAAAAAAAAAACAGCCCCTTTAAATCACCAAAACCGACCCCTTTTAAAAAAAAGGCAAAACCGGACCCAATTGTAAAACAGCTCAAAATCATTTGTTATTAAAACATCCAATTCCAGCCCAAAGAATTAGGTCCAAACCATCCCATTCTCTCCCTCATTCTACCCAAAATCAGAATTAAAAGGAGGAGGGGACCCAGCTGACTTGGCCGGCTGATGTGGCAAGGGGGACCCACGGGTGTCTCCATCTTCATCCAATTTCCCCCGGTCCGGATCACCTAGAACCCTCGGTGTTACACTTGGTGCATCACTTAATTATTTCGGGTATAAATTTACATTGAAAAAAATTAAATTTTTTTTTTAGATTTTATACTCTTATATTAATATGTTTATAAATTTATATATTAACAAAATCATATTTTGGAAATTTTGAAAAAATATTTTCTCAAATAATCGATATTTTATTTATCTATATTTTTAAAATGTGATTTTTTAAAATATAAATTTATGAGCATATTAATATAAGGGTATAAAACCTAAAAATATTTTTTTGAATTTTTTTAATGTAAATTTATACCCGAAATAATTAAGTGATGCACCGAAGGTAACACCGAGGGTTGCAGGTCCCCTATACGTTCTTCAGAGCTCTGGCCGGCGGTTTTCCTCTTCCTCCGACCTAGCTAGCGGCGGCGCATTCTCATCTCATCCTCAGCTCTCCGGCGTCACCCTTTGGCTTGCTTGCTCGCACCATTCACAACCCTCCACACTCGATCTCATCCTCACGCTCTCTCGCGCTCGCCCTTTCTCGCTCTCATCTCACGCTTTCGCCACCCCTCGAACTCGCCGAAGCTTGCTTCTCTCTCTCTCTCTACTTCTCTCACGCCATCCCAAAAGGAACAAACAGAAACGAAGATAAGGAGAAAGGGGAAGGGGTTTCATGCGCTCACCGAGAGGAGGTTCGAGGAGGTCGGAGATTCGTCGGGATTTCGATGGGCTCGCCAGAGTTTGATTGGGCTTGCCGAAGTTTTGGGGAGGCTCTCCTGGGTCCTAGGTCGGAGACGGAAGTGAGAAAAAGAGGAACTTTCGTAGGTTTGATCGGAAAAGGAAGGTGGCGGCTTACCGGCGTGCTCGGACCAAAAAAGGGGCGAGAAGGCGCGGTGGCTTCGATGTCGGTGACTGGCAACTAGCTCATGGGCTCGGGCTTCGTCGGTCCTCGGAGGTAGCTCGGAAGAGGCTCAATGATGCTCGGGCTTGTGCTTGTGGTGGTGCTCGGGTTTGGATGAAGAACAAAGCCGATGGAGTTGGCGGGGATGTGGGTGGCGCTTGCTTGGAACAGAGAGCCACAAGGGGCGTGGGTTTGGATTTCCGTTTGGAGGAGAGGAGCAGGTTTGTGTTTTGTATTGTGTGGTGTCAAGTGGTGACTGGTGACAGTGGTGGAGCCAGAATTTCGGGCATGTGGTGCTAAACGTTAAGGAGGTGGGATTTAAACCCAAAACCTTTTGATTCTTCTTACTTTCTCCCTTTCTTTCCTTACCACTTGAGGTAGATAGCAATTTTGTTTAAAATATCATTTAAATGTATTATATTATCTTAAAAATAATAAATATATGCAAAAAAAAATTTTTGCTTTTTTTTTTCCGAGCCAGGGGGTGCTCGAGCACCCCCCAGCTCTGACACTGACTGGTGAGGATAAGTTTAAATTTGAATTGAAGGAGATGAGTTGTTGGGGTTTGAGGTAAATGGCGTGGGAGCATGGGAGGTGTTTGGACCAAAGGCTTAAAATGGGAAAATAGCATGCTAGAAGTAGACCTGAGCAGACATGTGCTAACCCTCCCGGTCCGCCCTGTAAAATATGCGGGCTTGAGTAAGGCAATTGGCCCAAACAGGCCGATAAGCCCGGCCCGGTTGGCCCATAGGCCCGGACTGTGGCTAAGGGTTAAGCCCAAGCGGGCCAGTAGGCCCGGCCCGCTAATGTGAGCCTAATTTGCCATGTTTTACACTTACTTTTATATCGATTTCTGCATGCATTTCATACATTTGGGCTAGAATAATACATAATTTGTGTAGTTTATGTTTATTTTCAATATATGGAGGTCTACACAAGTTTTTATTATATTTCGCAGAAATCGGATGCACTTTGGAGCTTAAAGGAAACTAATGAAGAAGCTAAGGATGGTGCAGCTTGAGAAAACGCCATTTTTCGGTGTTCATCATTCTGAAACAAGCTTTGATGTCTTCATGAGAGTTGTAACCCTCAAAAAGAGCTTTCCAACACATGGTCATATACCTCAATCTGACGAACGAGGACTCGGGAAAGTGTGTTTCAAGAACAGAGCAGAAAGTTGAGAGCTGTCACATTTACTCGACATCGACCAAATTGGTCGAAATTGAGTAAGCCAAATCGAGCTGAAGACTCCGGAGTTGACGAGCAAGCTGGAGTTGAGACATTGCAACTCAATATCGAAGAATTCTACTCAATATCGAGGAACACTTGGTCAATTTTCACATCCTGGAGACGAGATCGACGAAGAAGCTAAAGACGGACCAAACCTTGGTCGATATCGAGGAAATTACTCGATATCGAGGAAAACCCAAGTCGACTTTGCTCCTGTTGGCCGATATTGAGTTATTGAGTGGAAGACGAAGAAAGTGCTACTCGATACCGAGGAAATTCTAGAAGCCGACGTCGAGCTATCCGATTCTTGTTGAGTTTCTATCCAAAGTCCAATGGTGATATTTTCGAGATAAAGTTCTATCAAGATCTTTCAAGTGTCATCAAGTCAAGAGAGAAGATATTTTATCCACATTAGATATAGTCCTAGTTGATTTAATTATTTATTTCCATTATTTAATCTTTAGATAAAAGATAGATATAATTAGATATAGATATAGTTTTCTTTCCTAGATTAGCTTGGAATGAAGGCTATAAATAAAGCCTTAGGGACTGAGTTTTATTCATTCAATTTCAGAAGGAGAAGTAAGTAGTTACATAGAGAGAGTAGGAGAGAGAGCTTGTGGCGAGAGCAAGGTGGAATGGCGAAAGCGGATTTGGCTTGTTCGGTTGTGAGCTTTCTTTTCAGTCCATACAAACTTCTGGTTTTTGCGAAGAAGTGAAGTTAGTGGTTGAGCTAAATTGGATAACCCATCCACAAACCTTCTATAATATCTCGCAAGTCCTAGAAAATTGCGGATCTCCTTCACATTCTTCGGTTGAGTCCAAGATTTCACCACAGAAATCTTCTCAGGATCTACCATAACTCCATACTGTGAAATAATATGACCTAAGAAAGCAACCTCCTTGATCCAAAAGTCACACTTTGACATCTTCGCATATAGCTTGTGCTTCCGCAATATGGACAAAGCGATCTGCAGATGTTCAGCATGAGCCTTCTCGCTTGGTGAATAGATGAGTATATCATCGATGAATACCACCACAAACCTATCTAGATACTCCTGAAAACAACGATTCATCAATTCTATAAACATAGCAGGAGCATTTGTTAAACCAAATGGCATCACTACAAACTCATAGTGGCCATAACGTGTTCGAAAAGCTGTCTTTGGAATGTCATCCTCTCGAACCCGGAGTTGGTGAAATCTAGATCAGAGATCAATCTTAAAGAACACTTTAGCTCCTTGTAATTGATCCAACAAATCATCTATTCGAGGTAGTGGGTACTTATTCTTGACAATAACTTTATTCAGCTCTTGATAATCAATACACAATCGAAACGAACCATCTTTCTTTTTTACAAATAATACAGAATCACCCCAAGATGACACATTAGGCCTGATATAATCTTTTTCCAATAGTTCTTCCAACTGCAACTTTAGCTCTTTCACCTCCACAATAGCCATACGACATGGTGCTTTGGAGATCGGAGATGTTCCTTGTTCAAGATCTATATGAAACTTAACAAAACGCTTTAGAGGTAAACCAGGAATCCCATCCGGAAAGACATCAAGAAAACCCCGCACCACTGAAATGTTAGAGATTGTGACAGACTTAGGCTCAGACTCTTCTAAACAACATAGAAAACCAACACACCCTTGTCGTATAAGTTTCTCTACTTGCATTGCATTAATCACGCGACCATTCTTAGATAGCACACGTCCTCGAAACTTACACACAATCTTGCCAACCGAAGATACTGTCACAATTCTCCTTTGAAAGTCAATCAATGTGTCATGTTGAACTAACCAATCCATCTCTAGGATGATATCTTGTGGCATAAGAGGGATCACCACTAAATCGGCATTGAATACTCGTCCCTCAATTGTGATAGGAAAATTACTCAACTTCTTATTTCTAATAATCTTCTCCCTGTTAGGGAGACTAACCATATAAGGGTCCTCTAAGGACACACTCTCTAACTTAAGCCTATCAACAACACATTCAAAAATAAAATAGTGCGAAGCACTAGAGTCAAAAAAAATATCAATAGGCTCAGTATGCAAATAGATAATACCTTGGGCCATTGGAGCTATGGGTTCGGCTGTCTGCCTCATTTCATACCAACGATGTTCTGCATTAGAAGTGTCAGCTGCATTACTTCCTTTGTTCATAGTAGTTTGTGTTCCGGCAGGAGTTTGGGTCTTCGACTGATACGTATGGAATCCTCGATCCTTCGCCTGTGGGCTCGGAATCAAGAACACAAACTTGTTGATGGTTCGATCTTGCAATTATCCTTGCTATTCTCGATGTTTACAATCAATTACAATTAAAGGTTCGAATTTATCACGGCGAAAGCAAGTAAGAAAAATAAAACAAAAGACAAGGGCAAAAGAAATAGCGACGGCAAACACTTGGAAAAATTCAGCAAAGCAAACACAGAAGCAGCGACAGATCTGTGAAGGGCCGCGGGCGCGGCCAGGGCGCAGCCTGGGCTCTACAGCGACTGTTCCTTTTGTTTTGGCGATGGTTCTGCAGCTTGGATTCTTCCTTTGTGTTTGGCTTGTAATTTGCGTGTGTTTTATGATGGAATGGTGTTTGGATCTTTGTTTGTAAGTAACTAAGAACATAAGAGAATGTGAAGGCTTTTAGATTGGGGAATTGGGGAAACCTTTTAATCCTAAAAAGGTTCCTCAATTATATTTTCAAATCTAATTCAAATTTAAGGGAATACAAAGGTTTAAATAGAAATTATGAACCAATTCTATTTTATGCAAAAGATATAGCTTTGGTAGATAAAACTAGATAAAATAATCCTAAGATAAATCAAACTAACTAAAGATAGATAAATAAAACTTGGTGGGTAAGGAATTTATCTAGATGAGATATTTTCCTTCCCACATTATGTTCCTAATCTATTAATATTACTAATTCTGCTAGCATTTTGCTGACGTGTCACGCTCACAATTAAAGTTGAATTTTTTATTCAAATGAGCTTTTCTTATTGGTCAATATCATTATGGAAACTTTAAAATATTTGTTTCCTATTTTAAATATGATTTGAATCCATTCCCTTTTTTATTTATTTTCGGTTATATTGTCGTAAATATTGAGACATGTTTCCATTTTTTTTTTCCGATTGCAATATATCTATCAATCTATTATCTATTATCTATCTATCTATTAATATTACTAATTCTGCTAGCATTTTGCTGATGTGTCACGCTCACAATTAAAGTTGAATTTTTTTATTCAAATGAGCTTTTCTTATTGGTCAAGATTATTATGGAAACTTTAAAATATTTGTTTCCTATTTTAAATATGATTTGAATCCATTCCTTTTTTTCGGTTATATTGTCGTAAATATTGAGATATATTTCCATTTTTTTTTCCGATTGCAATATATCTATTAATCTTCTATTAATATTACTAATTCTGTTAGCATTTTGCTGACATGTCACGCCTACAATTAAAGTTGAATTTTTTTATTCAAATGAGATTTTCTTATTGGTCAATATTATTATGGAAACTTTAAAATATTTGTTTCCTATTTTAAATATGATTTGAATTCATTCCCTTTTTTTTTAATTTTCGGTTATATTGCCGTAAATATTGAGACATGTTTCCATTTTTTTTTTCCGATTGCAATATTCTCATAATTCGTCTACATACATTGAACTTAAATTTGAATCTTGGAATATTTTATTTTTGGAAATTTATACTCTACATAGACCCATATCCAATTGTCAGTTTATAAAATGCTACGGAGTATAAATGAACTTTCACATATGTTCATATTTTCTCATCAACCATGCAAGTATTTCATTTTCAAATAAATTAATCAAAGATGTACTCGGATTGCCTGCATTCATTATCTTAACAGATTGAATTCATTTAAATATTTGTTTATTATATCACATTTATCCCAATCATGTTAAAATTTTATACGCTCTCTATTCGTTTAGCTAAATATATTGTTTAATATTCATTCACGCTTTGTTAGGATGGTAAAAATTATATAAAATAATTTTTTTTCAATTTTTTTTATAAATTAATTTCGATAATAGGTAATCTATTTATAATATTAATTCTACTCTCATTTTGCTTATGTGTTACGCTCACAATTAAACTTGAATTTTTTATTCAAATGGTATTTTCTTATTGGTCAATATTATTGCTGAAATTTTAAAATATATGTTTCTTATTTTAAACAAATTTGTTTCCTATTTTTATACTAAAATATTATTTAATTTGATATGTTGTATGTCAATTTGTGATCTATTTTAATCGTCTACGTACATTGAACATTCGTCAAGTCTTTGCTGTTTTTATTCTTGGATATTGAAATTGTTGGTTTATCATATTTAACCGATTGCAATATTCCCCACAATGTCTACATACAACGAACATGTAATAATCAATTTGTAAATATTCGATTTTAAAAATTAATTATAAAAATCAATTAGAGCCAAAAAAGTGTTTTTTTTTAAATTTAATTATTTTAGACATCTTAAATGACTATCGAAAATAAATAATATTTTAAGACTCACAAGCATTACTAATGCTTATTTTACATCTTGGATGAGGTTTCTTAGATCACTTTTCTACCTTTAAGAATCTTTTTTTTACCATCTTACCTTTATTTTCACTATTTATTTCTCTCTCTTTCTATCCATCTTTCTCATGAAAATAATGAATAAGTTATGTACATCTACATAACTTCAAAATTATTCACACAATCATGTGCTTATGATTTTTTAATATTTGTACGGGAGCTTATATTTTACTTTTTAGATCTATGCTAATGATAATAATTATATATTTATTTCAAATTATATTAGGTGGTGTGTTTGAGTATTATTACTACTTTACCTTATTAAATCATTTTCAAAATTTGTATCGTATCTATTTCCAACTAATTTATAAATTATAAAAAAATACTTTATACATATTTTTGTTTTAAACACGTGTATATATTAATATAGTATTATATAAATATATAAAATGTTGTTCAAATTAAAATAAGTCAAGCTCCCGTGCCTTCAAGGCACGGGTATTACACTAGTAATTAAATCTAATTTAATAACATAAATTCGAAATTAAATAACTAATTATGTGGAAATTCGTCCAAAAAGTAACAGCTGCAAAGATGATGAATTTCGGCCAACATCGAGTTTGATTCTGGAAACACCTTCAATAGAAAAGTTGTAGATCTTTTCGTCGTCGTTCTAACAAGGTATGGCACGATCTCATCCAATAAATATGGACTCCGAACGACCCATTTTACTGTGACGTTGAAATGTTGTCAACCCATTAAGGACGAACCAAAAACGTGTCCAAGCTTGCACATTTGGACCTTCTCCCATGGTGGAGCCTTCTTCTTCCTCTTGAGGATGACATCATGCTCCTCCATTTGCATTCGACCCGTCCTCGAGTCATCGTCAGGATCAAGATCATTGTTTGAGCCACAGAAACTCATCCTTGATTGCATCATTCTCCCCCTCTTATCTTCGATTCGTCCTCGAATCGAGTCGTTGATGAGTAGCGGGGAAGGAGCAGCAATCTTCAAATATGATGATGGAGAGGTGGGTGGGATGGTTTCCAGAAGAATTCGAGGTATAGAAACTTCAAAAACAACACATGTCATAGCAGTCATTGAATAATCAAAAGTAACAATGTTAATAGGCTCAATAACCCTATGTACTCTAGAATTCTAAACATTAGGAACATTCTCAAGAGGTACAATCGCTAACTCAAGAGAAGTGTCCCCAACGTCCTCATCGTTATCGTTAGAAGCAATCACATCATCTGGCACAACACTACAATCCACTTTCAGCACATATTCGGAGGTCTTCCCGGAGGAGTCTGGCAGCGTGTGACCCACCGTTGGAAAGCTCGTTGAGTCAGCTTCGCAATAAGACTAAGTTGACTCAATCCCAAGGTCGGAGTCAATGGGAATATGTGAAACAAGTTCGGCACCCTGCGCTATTTCCGGGGCAACGAAACCAACAGAAGGCTCCTTAACGCCCTTCATGAATTTGGCCATCAATTCCTCCATGGCCTCTTTGCATATAGCCATCAATTTGGCATATAGGTCGGCTTGACGTTGTGTTTCTTCCTCTCGTCGAAGTGCCTCATCATCCTCTCTTTGTTGGAGAAGCCGAATCTGATAGCGTTGTCGACACCTCTTATCTTCGATCTCCGCTTGATGTTGAAGCCAAAGGCGGTGCCTTTGAGCCTCTTGTTATCGCTCTACGGCTTGTTGTGGTTGCAAAGCTCGACTCTACAACTCTCGTCGGCGACGTTGTTGTGCATCCCATGGATCGGAATCATCATCCCAGTCACCCCCAGATAGCCCAAACCATTGAATCAAATCGTGAATGACATCAAGAAAAAGACAAGAACATGCGAAACCTATGGCTCTACTACCACTTGATACGTATGGAATCCTCGATCCTTCGCCTGTGTGCTCGGAATCAAGAACACCAACTTGTTGATGGCCCGATCTTGCAATTATCCTTGCTATTCTCGATGTTTACAATCAATTACAATTAAATCTTCGAATTTATCACGACGGAAACAAGTAAGAAAAATGAAACAAAAGACAAGGGCAAAAGAAACAGCGACGGCAAGCACTTGGAAAAATTCAGCAAAGCAAACACAGCAGCAGCGACAGATCTGTGAAGGGCCGCGGGCGCGGCCTGGGCTCTGCAGCGACAATTCCATCTGTTTTTGCGACGGTTCTGCAGCTTTGATTCTTCCCTTGTGTTTGGCTTGTGATTTGGCGTGTGTTTTGTGATGGAATGGTGTTTGGATCTTTGTTTGTAAGTAACTAAGAACATAAGAGAATGTGATGGCTTTTGGATTAAGAAATTGGGAAAACCTTTTAATCATAAAAAGGTTCCTCAATTATATTTTCCAATCTAATTCAAATTCAAGGGAATGCAAAGGTTTAAATAGAAATTATGAATCAATTCTATCTTGTGCAAAAGATAGAGTTTTGGTAAATAAAACTAGATAAAATAATCCTAAGATAAATCAAATTAACTAAAGATAGATAAATAAAACTTGGTGGGTAAGGAATTTATCTAGATTAGATATTCTTCTTCCCACATTATTTTTATAAAATTAAATCTACTTTAATAACATAAATTCGAAAATAGATAAATAATTATGTGGAAATTCATCCAAACAGTGACAGCTGCAAAGATGATGAATTTCGGCCAACTTCGAATTTGATTCTGGAAAAACCTTCAACAACAAAGTTGTAGATCTTTTCGTCCTCGTTCCGACAACGTATGACACGACCTCATCCGATAAATATGAACTCTGAACGACCCATTTTACTGAGACGTCGAAATGCTGTCAACCCATTTAGAACGAACCAAAAACGTGTCCAAGCTTGAACCTTTGGACCTTCTGCCTTGGTAGTGCGTTCTTCTTCCTCTTAAGGATGACATCATGCTCCTCCATTTGCATTCGACCCGTACTCGAGTCGTCGCCAGTATCAAGATCATTGTTCGACCCGTCCTCTGATACCACTTGATATGTTTAGGATACCCGTTCCTTTGCCTGTGGGTGAAGGATCAAGAACCACGCCGTATATTTGCCCGATCTTGCAATGCTCTTCCAATATCTCCTGATTGATCAATTAATTAAAGGGAAATTCCGTTTGGTGCCCCTGAGTTTTTGACAATTCCGGTTGGTGTCCCACACTTTTTTTTTGTCCGGATGGTACCTTTGAGTTTTATCAAAAGTCCGGCTCATGCCCAAAACTCATAGTTTCTTCTTTTTAATGAATAAAACCACCCTTTATTTTTATTTTTTCATAAATATGCCCATTTACTTTTAACATTAAACAAAACTACTTATTATTTAACTAAATTCAAAACAAAATTGACAAAATCACCTTTATTTTTTTAAAATTAATAAGATCACACATTATTTCCATTGTAGCAAAAAATACCCATTCTTTCCAAAATTTTTTTGAAGAAAATCAACCATTATTTTTAACATTACACAAAATATCCATTACATATTTTATAAAAAATAAATCTCATTATTTGTCTCATGCATGTACATAATCACCCATTATTTACAAAATTTTGCACAAATCCACTATCTTATTACGTGAACAAAAATAGTTAACCTATACATTATAAAAAAAATACTTCGTAAAACCATACTTTGTGTAAAACCACCCTTTATGCTTTAAAAAATGCACAAAATCACTTCTTGTGTAATAAAAGAAGGTGTTATTCATTTCTTTTATTTGGAATACATAAAACCTAATAAAATAAGAATGATTAATCTCTTATTATATTTTTCTTTTACAAGAAGAAAAGTAAATAAATAAAATTTACTTTTCCTTTTCAAAAAAATTATAATCGAGCATTTGGTTGAATTGATCAATCACATTTACAAATGTTTAAAGTTAATGAGATATAAGTTAAATATTGTTTTGAAAAATAATATGTGTTAAATATTGTTTTTGCAAAGTATAGAAAAATAATAGATCTTTTGTACATTTTTAAAAATCGTAGTGATTTTGTTCTATCTTTTTTTAAACAAGAGTGATTTTGCAATAAAAATTTTGGAAATAATATGTGATTTTGTAAAATTTTAAAAAATAAAGTTGGTTTTGTCACTTTTGTGTTGAATTTTGTTAATTAATATGTAGGTTTGTTCACTATTAAAAGTAAATGGGCATATTTATGAAAAAAATAAAAATAATGGGTGGTTTTATTCATTAAAAAAAAGAAACTATGAGTTTTGGACATGAGTCGGACTTTTGACAAAACTCAGGGGTACCATCCGGACAAAAAAAGAGTGTGGGACACCATCCGGAATTGTCAAAAACTCAGGGGTACCAAACGGAATTTCCCTTAATTAAACTAATTAAGAAACTAACTACAACGATGAAAATAACTTAACAAATTTAAACTAAACAAATAGCGACAGAAATAACAAGGCAAGGGAAGCGAGAGGAGATCCGGGTGCGCGAAACCGTGTGCGCGGAGACGAGTGTCTTTGTCGATAGCGAAGCGAAGACAACTGGAGCGAGGTGCCAGCGATCTCGGACACGCAGGAGCTATGCTAGCGAAGACGAGGATCCGGAGTCTGCGAGCGAAGAGGCGAGTGCTAGCGAGCGCGAGAGCGAGCGAGAGTGTCGGGGATGCCGAGCGAGACACACGGGTGTCCGGGTGGTGCTCGCTGGGAGCGAGCGAAGCCAAGCACGAGCGAGAGCAAAAGCGAGGGCGCTCCTGGGCGCCAGGCGCCGAAGCCCAGAGAACCGGTGCCGAGGACCCAAGCGCCCGGTCTTCTTCTTCCTTTGTTGCGGCGAATCTTGCTAGGGTTTAGGTTGTGTTTGGTTTTGGTTATGGTTGTGAACGAAGGTGATGATGGTGATGGTTATGGTGTTGGATGACATAGATCACAAGAGCAATAAACTTTTGGGATTGAAATTGAAGAACCCTTTAATCCATAAAGGGGTTCCTCAATTCTATTCAATCTGACTAATTCAATGAAAACTACAATGTTTAAATAGAAAAGCTAACAACCAATTCTATCATGCAAGATAGAGTTTATGTTGATAAAAGATATAATTAAAATCCTAAAGATAAGTAAACCTAAATAAGATAGAAGTTACATAACTTAGTGGACAAGAATTTATCTAGAGGAGATATAATTCTTCCACTTTATTAAATCCAATTACATAAAATAATAAATAATTAATTAAATGGATGAATCGGCCCACACTAGTACAAAACTGAGATTTTATGCCATAATTATTTATGCCGAAGGTTCAATTTGCGAAATAAAAACCATAAAATGATTTTATTTTATTCTCCTAAATACTGAAAAATAAATATATGCCGGATATTACAATTTAGGTTTGGCAAAAATGACAACGAAATATTTAAAGGCCCTAGTTATTTATGTCGGGCGTGTCAAATTTTTTATCCGGCATATATAATATGGGAATCCGGCATAAAAAAGCGAATAAAATTACCTAGACAATTTTTATACCAAATATAAATATCCGGCATAAATAAGCGTTTTATTTCCGGCATAAAAAAATTAATATTTTTTGGAAAGGAGAAGCGCTCGTTGTTCTCTCTTAACCCAAACCCTCGAAACAGTTCTTCTGAGTTCTCCACTCCTCGTCACGGACCTCAGTGCCTCAAACCATCCGGCGGCCCTCCACTCCTCGTCGTCGGAGGTCTTCACTATGGCGGTCCTCGTCGGGACCTTGTTGGCCGCTCCTCTTCGACGGCCCTAATCAAGCAATTTGCTCCTGGCGGCCCTCAGTTCCTCGACCTCTTTGCTCCTCTTAGTTGAAGCGCCGACGACCCTCCCATGCCTCTTTGTTGAAGCGCCTGTGGCCCTCCCAGGACTCTTTGTTAAAGCACCGGCCCTAATTCGCCGTCGTTTCTCCTGCTCAGCCTCGCCGCCTGTCCTCTTCTCAACCCTAACTCTGTCCCCATTGCTCATGCTCAGCCTCTCTTCCCGAACGTTCTCTCAAGTAAGTGAACCTCGCTCTTGTGTTGTCTAAACCCATGTTGAATTAAGCTAGTTTGTGGCCATAAATTGCAAAGTAGTATATTAGGGGTTGTTAGTAGAACGTGAGTTCAGATGAAGAAGAGAGAGACTAAATGTCAATTGATTCAACCTTAGGTTTGCAGTGGGTTTAGATGAGTCAAAATTGCAGTGCTCTTTCTGAAATAAGTTGCAATTGATTTAACCTTAGGGTTTGTAGTGGGATTAGATGAGGAAGAGAGAAAAATAGATCAAAAGAAAAAACAGGTCTGCATCAGTTTTGGAAAAATAAAACAAACTGAAATATGATATTTAATAGGTCATGTTTAGAAGAATTGAAATGGACTATGATAGATGAAATGATGCAGTTTTGAAAATAATTCCCCCAAGCCTTGGATTTTAAAACAATGGAAATCAAATAATCCGATTATCCCCTTTGTGCATAGGGTTTGTAGTGAGATAGCTGAGCGGGTTTGCATTAAATTATCAACGCGGATTTGCTGTGATATCTCAATTATTTTATTTCCTTGCATCAATTCTTTTTTTCTGGATCCATCTTTTTTTTTTATCAGATTAGGTGATTTTGAAATCAGGGTAAATTCAAGCTCAAGCTTCAATTGGGATTTTAAATTGACAGAAGAAATAAATGTACATTTCCTAATGCATATTCAAAGTAAGGTACTACAACATGGTTAACTCTAAGATTGAAATGTTTATGTGCATATATGCATAGATATATGGAGACAATCTTTTTTGTTTTAAAGGCAACTTTAGATATGTTGGGAAATATATACCGCTATAAATTTGAGATATGGGCCATTAGGACTTCGGGCGGGGGTTGGGCAATAAATGCTGCTATAAATTTGAGCTATGGGCCATTAGGACTTCGGGCGGAGAGCCGGTATTTTCAATCTCTTTTTTGCATTTATTTTTCCTTAAAAACGTGGCAAGATTCTCATCAAACATCTGAGTGTTTGCTGCTATTTTCAGTTCCAAAGACAGAGCTATGCCAAGCTTAAGTGGTTCCGTAGTGGGAAGAAGGGATATGGGCTGCAGGTTCTTGAAAATATTTTTGAAGGAAGTTTTCTTATTGAGTACGTTGGAGAGGTAATAATCTTGACTTTATGATGTAAACTTACTGTGGATTGATAAGATAATACCAACACTGATTTGTATATTAAAGGATTTAAATTTTGTTGCATATGTACTTCTATCAGTGACTAGAATTTCTGTTGCAGAAAATTTGGTGTCTTACATGATTGACGGAGGATAATCACAGAACAGGGGTTTTGGTTTATTTGTTGCATGTTTTTATTCTGATGTTGAATGGTTACTCTGTTTCTCACATGTTTTACATGATCGAAGGAGAAGGATAGTCACAAAAGCAGGGTTTTTAGTTTATTTATTGCCTGACTTTGAATGGCAATGAGGTAGTGCATGAATTATGCATCATTGATTATTTAGAGCCAAGTCATTCATTACAGTAGATGGTTCTTATTATGAATATCTCTAGCAATTTTAATCATGAAGAATTTTGTAGTGACGTGATGCATGCTTTTGCATTATACTTTGCACAGAAGCTCTATGATCCCTATTGCTCCAGTGTGCTTCATTTATGCCTTAAAAAAATACATATGAAGAGCTATTGTGTATCTGAAGCTTTGCTATATGTGCATCAGCTTATGTGCTCTTCTATTTCAGGTAATCGATGCGTGTGCCAAAGGGAATTTGGGTCGATTCATTAACCATAGTTGTGATCATAATTGTCGAACGGAGAAGGTGAACTTATTTTGAGTTTAGCCTTAATTTTCTCCCCTTCCACTTACTTTTTGTTCTCAAATGGCCAAAATTCTTTGAATAGTCATTTGAGCAATGATGATGTTATTGGTAGAGGATATTTATTTACTGATTTTATTCATGATTCTACTGCTCCAAGCTTCCCACTAAGAACTCATTAATTCTTTTATTTTAATACCCCAGATGCTTGGCATTAATCATGATTACACTCGAATTCGGAAAAGAGCTCATTGAGACGTGGCTTCAAAAAAAAAGAGATTGAAGCTTGTCACATATCATTATATATGAGGTTACTTTCGTTTTACTTTATCAGGGATATGTACCCGGATGTAACCATGCACTTACTTTCGTTTTACTTTATCAGGGACAACTTTTGTTTTAGCATGTCTGCATTTTAGTTCTAAGGTTGATATATCATATGATGTACCCTGAATGTGATGTTGGTGGGTCAACTTAAACAATGGATTTGTAGTGGTTGTTGCTATGGTTTGGATGATATTTATGTATGGTTTGGATGATATTTATGTATGTTTTTTATGACATTTAACAGGGGGTTTATATTGATATTCTAAAAGTGCTCTTCCAAAATGACATTAAACTATATATCCCGGAAAACCGTCAGTTATAAAAGGTCATATTATATACCGGCTAGAATTTAAAAAAAAAATAGTATTTATGCCAGACCTGGATATTTTACACCCGACATAAATAGCTTGAGTTTTTTTTTAATAAAAAGATCAACTTCATTTATGCCAGATATTTCTATTATTTATGTCGGATATGTCTTATTATTTATGCCGGATATTGCTGTTATGTATGCCGGGCGTGTGATTTTTTATATCCGGCATAAACAAGTGTATGTTTAAAAAACACCAATATTATTTATGTCGGGCGTGTAGTATTTAGATCCGGCATCAATAAAATGCCCCCTTTTTTTATTACATTTACCTATAGCCCAGAGATAACTTTTCGAATATCCGGCATAAATAGCCCAAATATCCGGCATAAAATCTAGTTTTTGTAGTAGTGCCAAGCACAAGAGGAACTCGACATGGGCTTTGGATCCACTCGACATGGCACTCGACATGAGAGTGTACCGAGTGCTGACCGAGTGTGTGCCGAGTGAAGTCTTCATGGTGGATGTTGATGAGTTTTCATGAGCTCTGTCTGTGGATAGAAGCTCATCTCCTATGTTGGTGGTGTAGTCTTGAGCAAAGTGATCCAGGGTGACCAGAACCCTTGCTCCATTGTTCCTTGGTAACAGACAAGAAGGGCTTTGGTTGCATCTTAAATTCTCTTGGCCCTTGCACGAGTGATAGGACCATCGAATGGCACCTTCATGTTGTCCTCAATGTCACAAGGATTCATTGACAATTGCACTGCATCATTCTCCTCCACTTTATTTCCATTTGTCGTCAAATCGTTGTCAGAATCATCGTCAGTCACAAACAAAGAGAGGTCTGCGACGTTGAAGGTCGACTGAACACTGTACTTATCGGGAGGGAGATCCAGCTTGTAAGCATTAGGACCCATCTTCTGAACCACTTGAAATGGTCCATCTCCCCTGGGATCCAACTTAGATTTCCGTTGTTGGGGAAATCTTTCATTCCTGAATGCAGCCACACAAGGTCCCCAACGTTGAACTGCACATCCTTGCGATGCTTGTCCTTCACGGCCTTGTATTGCTTAGTTTTCCTTTCCAGCTGCGCCTTGGTTCGCTCATGCAAGCGCTTGATGAAGTCCACTTGCTTAGCTGCATCCATGCTCTCTTTCTCCTTGAGAGGCCATGGCATCATGTCCACTGGGGTGAGTGGATTTCGGCCAACTTCAAATTTGATTCCTGAAAAACCTTCAACAGCAAAGTTGTAGATCTTTTCGTCCTCGTTCCAACAATGTATGGCATGACCTCATTCGATAAATATGAACTCCGAACGACCCATTTTACTGAGACGTCGAAATGATGTCAACCCATTAAGAACGAACCAAAAACGTGTCCAAGCTTGCACCTTTGGACCTTCTTCCATGGTGGAGCCTTCTTCTTCCTCTTGAGGATGACATCATGCTCCTCCATTTGCATTCGACCCGTCCTCGAGTCGTTGCCAGGATCAAGATCATTGTTTGAGCCACATAAGCTCATCCTTGATTGCATCATCGACTTGAGAGGTTGATTGTTACGCGACTGTTGAGGTGGTCCAGCTTGCCTCTGATTTCAAGATTTTGGTTCAGTAGTTGATGCATGGTGAGAACCAGATGGATTCTCACTGAACTTCTTGTAGAACTTGATTATGTGCCCTGTCTCGCCACACCCTTGGCAAATCTGCATACTCTTTTTGCAATTTCATTTGATATGACCCATCTTCCCACAATTATGACAGATAATAGGATTTTCATTTAGGTTGCTGGGAAGTCTTCTAGCCTGTCTTGATGGAGTATTGCTTCAACCTATGCCCCAAGATAGAGAAGATGATGTATCTCTCTTGGTTCCCGAGTGTCTCTAGTTGCCCTTCTTACGGTTAAAAAACTCATGATTTCTTTTCCCTTCATCCAATGTGGCCTCAACCTTATAGCCATCATTGATATATTCATCTAAGGGACGATGACTCCCATGCAATATATGAATCTTCATACGATCAGGCATAAATTCATGGAAATATTGTATCTTATTTGCCTCAGTGCGAACCAAATCTCCAGCATAGGGCAACCGTTCAAAGAATCGAGTTACCAGTAGTGACATCCTCATTCCCTGAGTATTTGGAGATATAAACTCCTTTCTCTTCTCAATTCTCAAAGATGGGGCAAAGTAGTGGTTTGTAATGATCTGCTTGAAAGCATCCCAGGTTGGGTTAGCCTCCCATGCTAATCTGGTTGCTTTCCACCATTGTCCAGCTTCGCCCTTTAAATGGAGAGTTGTAATATTAAACTTGTTCTTATCAGTGCATATGAGTCCATGAAACAACTTCTCAATGTGAGTTAGCCACTGCACAGCCTTGTTAGGGTCACCAGTACCATCATAGTCATCAGGATGGTTTGAGTTGATTGCTCTTAGGGCACGAATATAAGAATCACCTTGGCCTGTAGTTTGAATTGGTGCAACAATAGGGATAACATGATTAAAAACCCTGGCTGGTCTACCATGTGGTGGAGGCATAGACACTGCCATGATTTGTGCAATTGCATCATCAACCATGTTTCGCATAGCTTGCAACATCTCTTCATTCAAGCCATCTCTTGTGATTTGAGAGGACTTACCTAGATTGCTTCCCCTAGCATTTACAGATTCTTCAGTGGATTCAGTAGTGGCCTCCTCCCATTCATGAACATTGGTTGGAGTGAGTCCTCCCATACGGGCAGGTATGGAATTAGTTTGTCGTCTCCGAACTCTACGTGTGTTCATGATCTACACTTCAAGAAAATATTGTTGTCCATATGTTTTTCATAAACACACAGAACATGCTTTAGGCTAGAGATAAATAGGAATAATGATTATTAGACATAAATCTTGAGGAAGGTTAGGACACCTGAGAGTTGATTTAGAAGGATTTATAAAATATGATAGATTTAAAAGATTTTAAAATTAAATAAATGGGCAAAGAAAATCTTATGCAGAGGTAAAATAATTTTGTATTAAAATTTACAAAAATTTCATAACTTTATTTTATAAAATATTTATGTATATAATAAAAATAATAATATTTTTTTAAATCTACAGAAATTTAATAACTCTATTTTAAAAATAGTAATTTTTTTTATCCTTGAGTTTAAAAATTGATTTTAAAAACCGACGCTCTAATAATACCACCTTCTGTAACACCCCCTTCTGTAAACGAGGGAATGTTGCATCGCCAGCAATTATGCAGACTTTAATGGTTTCATAATTACCTTAGGCTTAGAGGGAGATGCAACCATACTCCCATAAACAAGATGATAAATAAATAATTTAAAAGAATGGCAGCGAAAGTCAGGAATTTTTTTTTTTTATTACAAAGCAATTGTTATTGCTTCAAAACTGTACATATATGTGTGTTCAACATATCCAAGAAAAGAAACTAAATTAAACCAGAAAACTCTTTTACCAAAAGATGTAATTATACAATAAAAGGCTTGAACATCTTTATTCCTTCAACTTCAACTCCTCAAGGCTTTTTTCCATGACCTGCAAAATTTAGTCTGATGTACATCGCATGCAAGCGAAGCACACCAGTCAACCATTTCACAACACGTTCGGTTAGTTCGGTGAAGAACTAGCAAATGACAAGGAATGAAATTTTTTTTTTTTTTGTGGATCTCTGGACACTTAAAAGAAATATGAAATAGGGTAGTCCAAGAACATAAATATCTGAGAAATTGAATCTCTGAGGTATCATATTTCCAAAAGGATGGAAAATGATATCTGAAAAGAATAGTGATCATCCTTATACACACACACACACACACATATATCACTTGTACAAAATTAGGATATAAATATTTCATTTAGAACACGTGGTACTGGCTCTATCGTACACTGGTAAGACGGCCTAGATTACCCACTTGGGTAAACAGTATCCATTCGAGAAATATGCAGTTCGAATGGGCATTTCATGAAATGTTTATAGAGCAAGGCTTAGCAACCTTGACCTGACTTTACCATTTTAATAATACTTTTATTTATAATCACATCACACACTATCGCAATTAAAATCACAAGTTCACGTCTCGGTGATCAACTCATTTTTATCCACTTTAGAACATTAAAGAATTAAAGTGGATGAAGTAAGCAAAATGACTAGTATGGATATTTCAAGAAAATCTTAATATCACGTACTTATAACTTAGCATGAAAGAATAAAGAATAATTCATGCTAAAAAGGAATTTTTGGCTTTTTATGCAATTTAACACTTAAGCATAGCCCAAATTTCTAAACATGCCTTAGAGTACAATCATAAATAAATTACAAGAATAAATGGATTTTGTAATTTATTTTCAAGAATAGGCATGTTTGATTTAAATAAATGGTATAAATTAAAATGAAAGGCAAGAAACAGTAAATGAATAAATGAGACAAAGTCACTTGCCTTGGATATAAACCCGAATTTTGCGGATAATAAAGATTCGGATTAACCAAGAGATTTAATTCCTTCCGAAGACGCAAGATCATGATTTGTAAAGGCTCGGATTTTCAAATCCTAATTTTTCGGAAAAAGAGAATTAAAAATGAAATTAAATTGGTTTTAAAACTCGTTTAGCGGATTTCGGCCGGAATATAAATTTAACGAATAGTTTCCGTCCTTTTACCTCGGAAATTCAAAATAATTATCAGATGGCGATATCCTTTTCGATTTAAAAAATCTAGTTGATCGAGAAAGCGAGAGTCGGGGAAACTAACATTCGGGAACTAATTTTTGGATTCGAAATTCGCGTATTCGGGATTTATTCCGGGTATTGTTTTAACCAATTTCACACTCTACCCTCACCCACTCCCTCCTCCCTTGCCCTGCAACCCGAGCCCATGCCTATTTCACCTGCTCACCATCACTGTCATCATCATCGTTCTTCACCGACTCCCTCCCTCACTCTCCTGCTCCCATCGGTGCACCATTCCTGCTCCATTTTCATTCTTCACCAACATCATCGTCGCCACCATTCCATCACCACTATCTTGTCCTCCTTCTTCCCTCCTTCCACCTTAAGCCACCAGCGGAAGGTCCATGCATCCCTTGGAGCCACCACCAGTAGTCGGAGTAGCCCAAAAGCTCCCCAGCGCCGCTGCAAGCCACTGGAACTCCATCGCTCCGTTCGAGCGCGAACAATTATCCGGTACGCCATTCTCCTTCGTTTCTAATCCAAATCACCCCTAAGCTCCTCCATCACACTCACCCATGTCCGACGCAGTTCCGACAAGCCAACGCGAGCCACCGACAACGCCCAAAACTCTTATCAAAAGCTTTGAAGTCGCGAAATCCCTTGGTAAGCTCCCGCCTTTTCCTTCCTCTGTTTCAATTCGATTCTGACAGGGGTCAGGTTGTGGGCGAGTGTGAGTGTGTGTGAGCTGAGTGCGGGATGTGGTGTCAGCTCGTGAGCCCTGACGAGTTCGAATTGGTCATAGGCAAGCGTCGGCGGGAGAGAGAGTGAGGCGAGAGCGTCGAACAGGGGCGATAAGCAGGGGAAACCAGCAAGGCTGAGCAGAGTACGTGTGAGCAGAGGCGAGAAATCCCAAAAATAATATTTTCGATTTCATATATTAAATATTTTATATCGAAAATATATTAGTCTTAAAATTTCCCTCTTTCCCATTTAAGCGACATTTTAGTCAATTTGGCCCAAGAGATAAAAGAAAAGGCCCAAAATCCTTCTCCCAAATTCGGATCCAAGATAACCCATAAGTCCATAACCCACCTCTATTTTAGAAAACCGGTTTTCACTTAAGAAAAGACGAAACGAACCCATTCTTTTTAAAATAAAACCGGACCAATTTATTTACTATTCATCTTCCTCCCATAAAGAGCTACCACCGAGACACGGGAAAAAGGAAAGGCGAAGAGTGGGCCCCTCGCCGGCAATGGCCGGTGGCTCCGACCGCCTCCCGACACCAAGGCACAGAAATTGACAAAGAAATGAGGAGAAAGAGGTTCTCATCGAGGGTTTATTCAACCCCAAAAAATATTCATCGGAAATCGATTTGGGCGCCTCGAATGAAGAATCATCATCGGAATGGCCTAGGGAGAGGGAAAGGGGGTTAAAGATGAGCCCTTGCCAGGTTAGGAGGTGGAAGGAAGGGGAAACCGAAGGGTTATCGTCTCAAAACCGCAACAGAGGAAAAAGAGAACGATGGGTTGTCCTCCGCTCGTCCGACCTCCTCTGGGCATGGGTTGGGCGCTCTTGATCATCGGAGAAGATGAAGGAGGGGTTGTTGCAGCTTGTCATCGAGGAAGGGGGGACAAAAAGGAGGTGATGCTCGATAGTGGGCTTGAGGAAACAAAGGTTGGAGTTGTTGTGCTCTCGGCTTTCCATGGAGATGAAAGAGAGGGTGGCGACGAAGGAGCTATGGTGATGGAGGTGCAGTGATGTTATGGGTGGCTGTTGCTCAGTGACACAAGGAGGAAGGAGTTGCAGTGGCTGCGTTGGTGTTTAAAGATTGAAGAAGAGGAGGTTGTGGAAATGGGAGCTTGTTTGAAATCAAATAAGGGAGATTGAATAGGATAAGGGGAGGTGGTGATGCACATGGCATGGGCAAGTTGGTCTGAATGCTGAAAAAGATAAAGGATAGGGAAAGATAGTGTTGTGGGGGGGGGTCTGATTTTGGTACACAAGAGAGGTAAAAGATAGAGATGGGTGAGAATAGTGATTGCATCTGAATGGAGAGAAATGCCCGACTATGAAAGCAATTGAAATCAGGAGAGACTATAATGGTTGTTTGGCGTGGGAGGACAACCAGCCAAGGATCTGTTTGGCATATTGCGAAATATGAAGATACAATGGTGTTAGGGAGAAAGGGGTGTGAGAAATGTTTTAACAAAAAGGGGGAAAAGAGCAAGTTGGATGGGGCTGCTCTTTCTGTTGCTTTTGACCGGCATTGTAGGGTGAAATGGGAGCTAGGCTAGGTCTAAAGCAAGAGAACAAACGAAAAGAAAGAGGGAGACAACTGGTCCCAAGGTAAGATTTGAAAACCCAAATTTAAATATCGAAACCCGCTAACTCGATCCAATCCCGACTCATTCAAAATTTCAAATCGAAATCTCAATATCGAAATAGAATAATGAAGTTTAAATAGATAATATTTCCTAACCTCGGGACGTAAAAGAGGAAATAAAATCAATTCGGAAACCCACTTTAAAAAGGATGGCAGAACTTGCTTTAAAATAAATTTAATTGTTTAAGGATGGAATTTAACAATCTTTTGAAGCTTATAAAATAATTAATAAATAAATCACAATTCAATATTTCGAATAATATTTTAAAGTTTTTCGGTCTTTACATCATCCACCTCTAAAAACAAGTCTCGTCCCTGAGACTAAAATCATTCTAAAGCAAGGAGATGAAGTTTAAACTTGGTGAGTCCAATGATCATGACATTGATCTCGTAAGCACCTCATAATTGCCCCTATAAGATCCTCATAGTATCTTCGTCGTGATCATAATATCCCAAATTGGTCGTAGCAAGTATGTGACATGGGCCCTTATCACATCCTTACCCCGACTTCTCAGTTATATCATAACTCAAAAAGTATCATAGCGTCTCTACTAGATCTTAGCAGGAAATCTATAAGTTCCCCTATAAAATTCTTGTATCCACTTTGTGAGGCGTTATAATGTAAACCCGGGCTTGGAAAGTTTTAAAAGGGTGCCGCAATTGCAAAAGATTGGCCTTAAAATCGTGGAAATTTCCGATCGCGTTCGGTCTTTCAAAACCCAAGTTATTCCTTTTTCAAACCGTTCAAAATCCTTCAACCCCGAAATTAGTCAAGCAATTTCAGAACACAAGAGGTGGAGTCATCCACCTCTAAGGCCTAATCACATATTCTCTTCTTAGTTTCCAGAGTCAAGTCAATTTTAACAAATCTCAAGGCATATCGCGAATCATAAGCTATCAAAAGGCATAATCTCATATATCATAATAGCCAAAACAATTCTAGCGAGCATGTCAAACGATAAGTCTCATCACATCCGTATCAAGCTAAGAGTCATAACAAGCATCACACCACCATAACAAAAGTCATAACAAGTGCACATAAGAAGAAAATTTGCATATAACTACCAATCACAAAAGGACACAACCATCCTCCACTCATCATCGACTCTTAAGTCAAGATCAAGCCTTATCTAAGTCCATCAAATCAATCAGACAATCTCTCCAATTTCTTCCATGATATCCGCAAACAAAAGTCTAAATCCCAAACCAATCACCAAGTATCTCAACGTGTAGGCCAACAGCCCTCTAAGAATCAATTTACTTCGATACCTTAAGCATGGGTCCTAACTCTTATCCCTAAAACTCATGTTCCGGAATTCACATCCATTCAATTACGGTCTACCCCAAACACAACATCTCAGTCATTCTCAATATCTTGAACAAGTGCGCATTCCACCTAGGCTTCCTTACCATGTTCGTGCATTTCTTCTATGTCCTTTAACTCTATCCGATCACTATCCCTTAAAGAGAAATCCCATTCTCCTCGATACTCCAATCCCACTCCCATATCACTAAACACTCTCACTGATAATTCACCTCTAAGAAACCAACTCCTATCTCTACCCTCATACACGAGTAACCTCTCATACTATGTCATCAATACTTACAAAGCCATTCCTTACACTTCCCGAACTACCCAAGACATCACTAGCATCACGCCCTGCTAACATTGCTCAAACACATATAATCATCATATTCTAACCCAAAGGACCATCAAGTGCTAAACTTGCCACAACAAACCATCAAGTTTCTTCTCACTCGCATTTATCCCCAAATGACCAACCACATTATCTGCCTAACTAACTCATCAAAACATCTCTAACTCGAACCTTGTCGCTCCACATACCAATAAGATCATAGCAGTTTGCCTTATTCCCACACCAAAACACCATTCCAAAATTCACTATAACCTTAATCAATCGCAATTCTCAAGTCACCTTACTCTAGTTTCTCATTTCATACTTTCCCAAGTCACCTAAGATCATAATTCCTCGAACCCCGACATCATCGCTCAAGGCCTCTATTTCCCATCATTATCCCTGGAGAATCTCTATGCCATTCAAATTTCCCAAAGCCCCGCATCGTATTGAACTCTCCATAATTCTTTTACCTATAGTTCTCCCAATGTCTTCCATCTTGGCTAGATTCCTCATTTGTTACTAAAAATCTTCCCATCTCGAACCTCAAGCAATCAATCATATAAGCAAACTTACGATATTCTCACCTACTTCCAGCCTTACCTCGAAGGGTCATCTTCCATTCCTTAATACCTCAATCAACATTCACAACATTACCCAAGCAAAACCCAATTACACATCTCACATCCATTCCTGCTATCACGTGAACAATTAAATCCCTAAGATCTATGATTCCTCAAGCAACCCTGTACAATTCAGCCTTAACAATTCCTCAACTCGTTTATTACCAAAATCGTCCCCGATCACAATACATCCATCCTAGTCCCAAATTCTATAATTTCCCAAGCATTAAGTCACCCACAATCCGCTCCTAGACCTCCTAGCGACCACTCTTAGTACACTAACCCATCTAGCAACACCTCCTCAATAAGATTTCCTCGACCAACGCCTAGCCTACATATTCTAACCTTAATCCCCACCCAAGGCTTATCTAGAACTCATCACCAAACCCACCAAGCGCCATCTTCTATAAGTCCTAGGACTCACTCAATCCTACCTAAGCTAACATCTATCTCATACCATCATCGTTCAACCTCACAACTCAATCCTTTCTCTACTCTCCGACCATTCTACCAAAAGAATCACAACCCACATGACCAAAGAAGAACTAATTATGAAACTCAACACGCTTAATCCCTATGTCATACTCACTAGCACATTGTCAATCATACATTATTAGTTCATCATCAATTGTCTCAAACAATATCATGTCATAAATCTCAAGTACCATTATATTCATTAATATTGCGAAACATCATATATGGACATAATCGACTCAAACGACCAAGTTGCATCAGAGTAACAACCATAACAGGGATAATATCATATCAACATCATAATAATTCATCAGCACACATTAACGGAGCCTATCATCTATCACATCATCTCATCAAAACAGGATTTCAACAATTGAGATTCATATTTTATAGGCAAAAGAATTCAGATCATTTTTAGCAAATCACAGTATTAACACATCGCACATCATGGCACATTAGAGGTCCAAGGCACCGAAGCATATCATCAAAGACAGAAGGCAATCAGGTAATATGGGCACCCCAATTATGTTGTTGATGTTGTCCCAAGTAGTTGGGACCCTCTGCATAGACCCACATTCCCGAGTAGTTGGGACCCCCCCAATTCTGCAAGCTGCACTTGGTCGGCATGTGGGCACGCAGTGGTGTTGTGCCTCACGGACCCACATTCCAAACAAGGTTGGTTATTAGAAAGAAATTTGACTTGTTTGGTAAGGCGGCGTACCTGGTCTCTATTGAATTTGATACGGGGTTAGCCGTAGGTTGGTCCGATCTTCGACAACAAGCAAGAATTAAACAAGAACGTAGCAATATAAGACTCAAGAAACGCCAAGAACTCGATCAAGAATTGATCAAGATCTTCAAGAAAGACACGAAACAACAAGAACAAAAGGAAAGACTCGAAATTTAATGTAAAGAATGGAAAGACACGACCTGATAAGGACTGAGTCGATCTATATAGAACAAGATAAAGACCCCAGGCCTCCTCAGAGGGTAGGAACCAATACCAATGACTATATAACCCGCCTCTACAACCCTACACAATCAAGCAGACAACTTGAAGGCACAAGGAGGGGGCTTGTGGATGCTTGATAGCACCAATCCTATGACGACAATCGACACACACCATGCATGATGGATAGCACCAATCCTATGACGAGAATCGACACACACCAAACATGTGGTAGCACCAACCCACCAAAGAGGATCAACACACACAAGACAAACCAAGCTAAAAACAACACATCGAAACCTATCCCACGCAGGGGAACTCGGTTCCTCCCTAGGAGAACTCTCCAAATCTGACTTTTGTCAAAAATTCAATTCTAATATCTGATTTTATTGAATGAATAAAAACGTCTTAAATAGAAAACATAATCCTAGATAAAATCAAACTACTTGGTGGCCAAGGAAATATCTTAAAGATAGATTTCCCTTTTCCACTTTATTTATCCTAGAAAATAAATATAAAAACTAATTAGATATAATATCAATTAATTGAAAAGTCAACTAATAGATATTATTCTAATTTACATTATTCCTAAATAAATATAAGGATAAAATAATAAATTAAATATGGAAAGATAAGTATTTTCGTCCAAACAGTGAACAGCTGCAAAGATGTAGAATTTCGGCCATGTTCTCGGTGGATTCTGGAAAAACCTTCAACAGCAAAGTTGTAGATCTCTTCGTTCTCGTTCCGACAAGGTATGGCACGATCCAATCCGATTAATATGGACTCCTAACCACCCATTTTACTGAGACGTCGCAAAGCTGTCAAATCTGCTGAACGAATCCAAACGTGTTGATAAGCACCACTTGTTTTCCCTTCATCAGAATTGGTCCTTGATGTCTGGATCGATCTCCTTTGACGATTCGTAGAGTGGCATAGATGGGGCAGGCCTCGCGTTAGAAGCCTCAGCAGTCTCATAGGTGTTGTCGAAGCTTGCTAACCTCTAAAAGGTCTCCCAAGCACGTTGTGGTGTGTACTCAAGATACCTATAAGCGATATAGGTGTTGATCCGATCCATTGTTGGTGCATCCAGGGAGTTGTAGATGATCTCCTGGATCACATATGGTGCCTGCCCATGCGTAGGACAAGACTTCAGCAGACGTTTGTAGCGCTCCCAAACCCATGTAAGTGTTTCCCCTTGCTTTTGCCTGAAAGTCATAATCTTCTCTCTGAGCTACGTCGTCTTGGATGGAGGAAAGAACTTGTTAAGAAACAAGTCCTTGAGCTCGTTCCATATGCGGATAGATTGCGGAGCCAAACCCTCGAACCAATGTGAAGCTTTCCCTGCAAGCGACCAACGAAAAGTCTTTAGTTTTAGGTATTCTAGATTGGCATCATTAGAAATAGTTTCGCATAAATCTAGAAATATAGTAATGTGCTCTAAAAGATATTCATTGGATTTCCTCTCAAATTGATTCCTCCTAATCTCAGGAATAAAAGAAGGATGAATTTCAAAAGAAACACGAGGGAGAACGATAGGTGATGCTGGAACTTCTAGAGTAGGGTGCAAATATTCCTTCAAATTCACCAGGATGTGCTGAAGTTGTTCTTTGAGCTCTAGTCGGGCTTGGGCGTCGCGATCCTTCCTCGCCTCCCACTTTTGTTGATTCTGTGCATATTCCTCTTCTCACTGGGCGTATTTTGTCTGTCTGGTGGTGAGCTCTTCTACTTGTCTCGGAAGCCTCTCAAGCTCCTGCTGTGGTGTAAAGTGTCCCTCGTTCTCATTGTTTGACGACATGAGTCTTTTCCTAAGTCTTTGTTGAAGATGAAAGAAGTGTTCTGGTTCTAGAAGAGGATCGTATTTAGGTGTGCGATCCGAGCGTCACATACACCTACAAAACAAAAACAAAAACAAAAAGGGCGTAAAAAAGAAACTAAAAAGAGCGAGATTGATAGTTTCCCCGACAATGGCGCTAAAAATTGTTAGGAGGGAAACTAGTCAAATAAATATCAATATGAATTAAACCAACTCCATATCCAAGAAAATAAAATACAAGAATCTCTCCCGTTGTAGTGATAGGAAATCAGGATCGAATCCACGAGGAAGCGTGTCAGCGCTCACCTTTCCAGTCACAAACTTACACTGATTTCGACTTCATAAGACCACTCGATATCGACTCAGATAGGTCGATATCGACTCTGTCAGTCGATTTTCAATCGAAACCTGCACAACAGAAAACAACAGAGTCGACGTCTAGTGTGGGGTGTTCGATATCAACCTTAGTACTTGATATCGACCAATCATGGTCGATTTCGACTAGCTGTGCAGAAAAATAAACAAATAATGTTGTAAAAGTGCGTCCGAATAATATAAAAATGGATAAGAAGATTAATGAACAAAAAAGATCGCAAATTTTGGGTTTTTAAAAATCAATTAACTAAAAACTTCCAAGATTGGAGTTTTATGCCACAACAATAACCATGTAAGAATTATGCCAAGTTTATAAAAGATTATGCCTTTTCATCAAATAACCTTCGTTATTAACAATTAAGAATATAGAGGCTTTCGCATAAACCCCAATTGTTACTACCCTTTTTGAAAATAAATCCAAATTCATATTAAGATTGTTTTCGCTTAAATAATGTAAATAAGGATTTACCTACTACTCTCGTAGAAGAATTATGCAAATAGGGATATAAGATGATATCGCAATAAAAATCATACCTTTGATCATAGTCTTACATGGCTATCGTCGGGATCACTCCGACCATAGAAGTAGGATGACTACTCGCTTCTCATCATAGTAACAAACATCAAATTCATAAGGGAAATAACTAATTGACTTAAAATAAACGAAAGCTTACAACCGAAGAAAGCCAAAACTTCTCTCCTTGCTCCAACTCTACTCGGCCTTAGCGCTCTCTCTCTCTCTCTCTCTCTCTCTCTCTCTCTCTATATATATATATATATATATATATATATGCTGCAAAATTGCTTGTGGAATGGAATGAATAAAATCTCAGCCCCTAGGGATTTATTTATAGTGCTCAACCCTAGCTATTTTAGGATAGAACAACTATATCTCTATCTAAATCTATCTATCTAAATCCTAAAGACAAATGTTCCATAAATAAATAAATAAAACAACTAAAATTCCCCTAGGTAAATATGGGAATTAACTAAAGTGGATAAAACCTCTTCCAAGTTGATAAAGATGTCTTCCTTAGTGTAGAAGCAAGGCACACCCGAACTCGGACTCGAAATCGACTCGGACTGGCCTCAAGTGATCACTCGATATCGACCTATCTCGGTCGATATCGACTCAGCTTCGTCGTGCATTCTCGCTTCACTCAATTCCGGCTCCTGAAGGTGAATTCCGACTAGGTGTCCACTCGATATCGACCAGCTTGGGTCGATATCGACCCCTCTGTGTGCTCGATCGATTCTTGGTATTGTGTTCACTCGATATCGAGTGCATGGACTCGATATCGACTCAACTATGTCGAGTCGAGTGTCTTCCTTAGCTCCTAATCGGTTTTTGGTCCTCCGCTCCTACTCGATATCGAGTGTTGGGGGTCGATTTCGAGTGCTCTTGACAGCTTTCTTCTCTTCTCCAAATTGCTCGTAAAATGCCTCAATTTCTGCGAAATTAAACAGAAACTAGTGTAGATCTCCATAATTGGAAAATAAACATAAACTATATAATTCCTGCATTATTCTAGCCTAGAAATATAGAATATGTAAAGAAATCGATATAAAAGTTAATGCAAAACATGGAGAATTAAGCGCACATATACCATCTTCCAAAACTCACTCAGACAACCCTGTTATCCAAACATGATTCCCGAAGACAATGTGTTTACCAACCCGATTTCCCATAGAGGATATCAGTATCCGGGAGAAGAACTTGATAGGATCATTAAGGGGTTGTGGAAGGGGATGTTCCACACAAGCTGGGCTTGACCATATAGAAATAAGGGTACTACCGCTATCCCGTTTGCACAAATCATTCAATACACATTTCATAGTTAGGACATACCAATCAGATCCTTACCATAACAAGCACTCAACATAGAATAAGTCAATGACAATTATAATGATCTCCTTCGAGGGAGATTGCCCTCTGGCCCAATTGATATATAGAAAACGTCAAGCTATTTAATGTTGCTCTTCAAGGAGCGACTGACCGGAGGGGCAAAAACCTCACGATCTCTACCTAACTCACCACTCCAACCGCCTCGGTACAATTCCTTGGAGTCTTCTAGACCCACATGTAAAGGATAAGCTATGTTTTGCCTACCCGTTCCCGACTACATCCAATAGGGATGGTCTAGCGCCTTTTCTAACCGTCCGATCCCCTTAGTTTGATCCATTATATTTAATAAGCCGAGTTCATACTTAGTCCAATTGAGTTAGGCATATTATGTTCATTTTCCCCCTTTCAAACGCTTTCAAATCCTTGAAATCCATGGGCAATTTTCAAAACATACACTCGACCCTTGCGTACCTGAATTGCATAACCTTGCTCTGATACCAACTTTGTAACAGCTCGGATATAAATATATGAGTTATTTTTCGAAGGTTGGATACCTTCGTTCGGATTTCGCAATCTAGGTATGGGTTGAGGTTTCAAACCTCTAAAAGATTAAAATTCAAAGCGGGGATTTCGAACCCCAAAACAATCGAAGAGTCGTTGGGTACCCTTAACCTGTCCTAAAAACCTAAGCAGCGGAAATTCATTTGAAGAAAAGTGGAAAACGAAAGTAAAGTACAACTTGCCACGGTGAGGCCGGGTCAAACCAAAACAATAAAACACAAGCCGAAAAGTACTTTAACCAAATTAGCGGGCCAGTCCGGTTCTTCGCATTCGCCTGGGAGGACCTCCCACGTCATAAAAACATAGAGCAATCATACTTAAAAATAATTTGTGCGAGCGGGGTCAGACTGAGTCTCCCCAACACACTCTGTCCCTCAAGCAAACATACACATACGCTATACCTATAATAAAGATTCTCTAATGCAATACAAAAATTTAACACTCAAGGCATGCTTTGACAAGATATAATATAGATGCGGAAAGATAGTAAAGGGCCCCAAACAATGTGAAGTGGCATATCCCTCTCCTAATCCGCCCCTGATAATGCATATTTTATATAGGCATTATAGGTAGTTGTTAGTGCATTTAGGATAGCTTCTGTCATGCTTATTTGAGTAGTTAAAGTCATTAGTATTTGGTTTTGCATGTTTGGAATCTACGATCTTTTTGTGTTTATTTGCAGATTTATGTTCCGATACTGGAAGGACGCATTTATGGCTTGCCAAGGATGAGTATGGAGAGCTAGGAACCTAAGAAAACATGTGGAAAAGGCAAGAAAGAGGCGTGGAGGAAGTTAGCTTGGATTCGGAAGTAATTGATCGAAGAAGTTCGCTACTGTTGACACGGCGCCCGCCGCCTGGATCACGGTGCCCACCGCCCGTGCCGATACAGAATTACTATTTCGTTCTTTTGGAACCTAATTAGGTTAAGTTTATATTTATGTTTTGGCCGACTTTTGCCTATTGGAAGTTGTTGGAGAGAGACCCAGTTGAGAGAGAACTCCAATGGAGATATTGAGAGGAAGACTTTCCATGAGGAACTAAACCTCTTTTGTTTCGCCTGCAATTTGGAGACATGGTTATATGATTTGTGAAACTTAATTTCTATCTATTCTATGTTTGGTTGATTCAAAGTCTTTGTTCTTTATTGATTAATTGCATGTATTTCCCTCTTGATTGGCCACCTTGATGGAATTTGCCTTCTTGCTAAAAGTTTGATTAACCCTTATAAGATAATTGGATTAGTAGCACAACATAACCAATCGATTCCCTAAAAGCATCGATTAGGTGTCTAAGGGACATTAAAAATTCTACTCTATCAATTGTGTCAATTAGGGTTAGAGGGTTGCACCTCTATCTTTGGTTATTTGTGTTATTGGCATTGTTAAATTGCTTAGGGTTGGAGTTATCCTCCATTAGATGAATCAAACAAGAAAAGATAGGATAGAGTTAAGGATCAAAGACATAACCATTATTGATGAATTGTAGGGAAAACTATCTCATTCATAATTATCACAAATTCACTATTGTTACTTTTACCCAATGTTCTAAAAAGCGCTAGGCGGCCGCTAGGCGGGTGTTTAGGCGGTGCCTAGGCGGACTTAGAACAAACTTGATTATTGTCTTATATTTTAACTGATAACACATGTCAATAATTCATATAATGTAATAATAATCCATAATATCACTCACAAACCCAAATTTGTAGTGCTTAACTAACATTAAAGTAAATAAACGCGAAAGTACGCATCCGACTGGCGACTCTAAGCCTCCTAAAATCCAAAACCATAGGTTCGACTCAAAATCAAATATACCTCGACTTGGGGGACGAAAAACCCTAAGTTGACTAATTACATGCCTAAAAGCTAAAATTGAATAATCATCGGGCTAGGCGGGACTAGACGGTGCTTAGGTGGGACTAAGCGGCTCTAGGCGAGGTCTAGGCAGAGCCTAGACGGATTACCGCCTAGAGGACCACCTAGGCTTAAAAATTCCTAGGTGCCCTCCTGCTGTTGAAGGAGGAAATCGAGAATGCAAACAGTAAGTAATTAAAGTAAAGCAAACTGATCGAATCCCAGCAAATAATGTTCAAGACTCCCTCCCAATGTAGCAAGAGAAAGTCAGGTTCGAATCCATGAGGAAGCTGGTCAGCGGATCCTAGGCAGCGGTGGAATCTCACGAACAGAAGTCGACTTACAGGTTGCTCGATCTCGACTAGGGTTAGTCGACAGAAGATCGGACAAGTCGATTCACGCAACAGCAGGCACTGGTTGTTGTCGATATTGAGGAGGGTCTACTCGATATCAAGTAAAGATGTCGATGTCGAGGAGTTTCTTGATCGAGTTCCTGCACAACAGAAGCTACGGCGATCTGGGATCGGGGATCAGTACTCGATATCGACCAAAGTTTGTCGATATCGAGGAGAAACAGAAACTTTAAAAATGAAATAAATAAAGAAAAAATCTGGTGGGATAAACTATATGTGGAAAACTTCCAAGATTGGGGTTTGCAACAACAATAACCAAGCATGCATAAGGCAGAAATAAAACAGATAATCATGTAAATTGCATCGAAGGACCAAGGTTTCGCCTTTTCCAACAATTAGACAACTCTTTCAAGAAACCCTAATTGTATCTACTGATTTTATGTTTACAATCCAAGTTGTTAGCATGGACCTCCATTAGATGGGTAATAAACATATAACAAGTAGTAGATGCTCAAGACATGATAAAAGTCGGATCTTTACCTCAAACATGCAGGGCTATCGTCGGGCTCACCCCAACCCTAGAAGTGGGTGGACTACTCGCGCTTCATCGCAATCGCAGACATTGATGATGGAAAATAAACTACTTGCATTAAACCAAACTGAAGAAAGTACAGTCTATAATAGGGCTACCAAAACCCTACCAAGAACCCTACCAAGAATAATAGGGCTAGTAGGATCTTCAGCATAGTCTATAATAAGGAAATCTCCTGGAATAAAGGATTTACCAACCTGGTCAGGGATATTTTCAACCATACCTGTAGGGATGACTACTGTATTGTTTGCCATGTATAGTTTGGCATCCACAGGCTCTATACAACCTATCTTCACCTTCCGCCAGATTGATAAGGGCATGATGCTCACACTCGCTCCTAAATCACATAAGGACTCATATTTATATCGTCCAAACCCTACAGTAACAGAAAACTTACGAGGGTCATGTCTCTTTTTGGGGAAGTGGAGCACTTTGTATTCGCCGACGATCTCTGAGATGGATCGCTTGTTGCTCAGGATTTCCTTCAGGAATTTGAGATATGCAGGCATCTCTTGCAGAGCTTCTGTAAAAGGAATAGAGAAATTCAGTTCTTGCAGCATATTAACAAAACGCTTGAACTTACCTGCAGTGGGATCTTTTAGTGCTTTGGAAGGGAAAGGCAGTGTCTTTTTCTGCTTTGGAGCCAGAACAGACGTCGGAGGTGTTGCAGAGTCGTCGACATCGGCCAATTTCTCCTCGATATCGACCAGTGGTTCCTCGATATCGACAAGGGTTGTCGATCTCGAGCTACTGGGCCGTGCAGTGGAGTCCGAGCCTGGCTTCTGGTCTGTGTCGAGGGGATTCTTGTCGATATCGACCAAGGGTTGGTCGACATCGAGTTGCTGCTACTCGTTGTTGAGTTGCTGCTACTCGTTGTCGAGTTGCTGCTCTGCTTTGTCTTGGTGCTTTCCGACCCCTCGCTCGTGTAGTTGGTGCCCGCTCCTGAGTTTGGTAGCTACGACGTGTTTGGTCTTCCCCTTAGGATTTGGTTCTGTTTGCCCAGGGAGTTGCCCGGATGGTCGTGGAATCTGCGTCGCGAATTGACCCATCTGGGTCTCTATGTTCCTCTTCCAGACGTCAAGCTCTCCAAATTTTGTAGTGATGCTCTGAAGCTGATTATTGATGGCGCTTGTAGACTGCTGGTTTTGTGCTTGATTTTTCCTCATCTCGTCGAGGATAAGCTGCAGATCGTCCTTCATTTGATCCCTTTCTGGATGTCCTGGAGCTCTGTACGGTGGGGGGTTCCTAGGAGGACCTTGGTTTCATTGTGGTTGATAGAACCTTTGATCCCCCATATAGCGATTGGGACCCCCTACGTAAGCTAACTCTTCGTGTGTCTCTGCCATCATGACTTGGTTTGTGTGTGGGCACTCAGTAGTGGTGTGCCGCTGTGATCCGAATTTGATGCAAGGCTGGTTAACAGAGAGATACTTGACTTGCTTGAGGAGCTTGCGATTCTGGTCTCTGTAGAACTGCTCCCTGACATCTGGGTCAATCTCTTTGGAAGGCTCATAGAGGGGCATAGATGGTGCTGGCCTGGCATGGGAGTTCTCCTCATAGTTTGTGGTAGCCCCATACTTGTTGTCATAGTTGGTGAGCTTGTCAAGTACACCCCATTCGTCAGCTGGTGGCATCGTCAGATACTCATATCGAGTGTACTGATTGATCTTGTCCTTAGTGACTTGGTCAAGAGAATTGAAGAAGATCTCTTGAATGACGTAGGGTGGCTGTCCATGAGTAGGGCAAGATTGCAGGAGTTCTTTGTACTGTTCCCATGCTTTTGCGAGCGGCTCCCCAGACTTCTGTTTGAAAGCTGTAATCTTCTGGCGGAGGAGTTCTGTCTTGGCATGAGGGAAGAATTTGTTGAGAAACTCTTGCTCTACTTGGGCCCATGCCGTGAGGGATCGTGGTTTCAGTCCTTCTAGCCACTTCAATGCAGGTTCGGCGAGGGACCAATGGAAGGCCTTCATCTTAACATATTCCAGAGTTGTACCTTCAGCAAGAGTACGACACATGTCAGAAAAATTGGTAATATGTTCAAGAGGACACTCATTAAACCTTCCATGAAAAGCATTATTTTTAAGTTCTATAAGGAATTGAGTGCGAATTTCAAAAGTATTTTTAGGGATTAGAATAGCCGATTCAGGCACGACGAGACTCGGGTGCATATGATTACAAGACCTCCTCCTCATGTAGTAGTGGGAAGTCAGGTTCGAATCCACGAGGAAGCTGGTCAGCGGATCCTAGGCAGTGGTGGAATCTCACGAACAGAAGTCGACTTACAAGTTGCTCGATCTCGACTAGGGTTAGTCAACAGAAGATCGGACAAGTTGATTCACGCAACAGAAGGCACTGGTTGTTATCGATATTGAGGAGGCTCTACTCGATATCGAGTAAAGATGTCGATGTCGAGGAGTTTCTTGATCGAGTTCCTACACAACAGAAGCTACGGCGATCTGGGATCGGGGATCAGTACTCGATATCGACCAGAGTTTGCAACAACAATAACCAAGCATGCATAAGGCAGAAATAAAACAGATAATCATGTAAATTGCATCGAAGGACCAAGCTTTCGCCTTTTCCAACAGTTAGACAACTCTTTCAAGAAACCCTAATTGTATCTACTGATTTTATGTTTACAATCCAAGTTGTTAGCATGGACCTCCATTAGATGGGTAATAAACACATAACAAGTAGTAGATGCTCAAGACATGATAAAAGTCGGATCTTTACCTCAAACATGCAGGGCTATCATCGGGCTCACCCAAACCCTAGAAGTGGGTAGACTACTCGCGCTTCATCACAATCGCAGACATTGATGATGGAAAATAAACTACTTGCATTAAACCAAACTGAAGAAAGTACAAACCGAACAAAGCCAGATCACTTTCGCTCATTTGCTCCACTCGGCCTCTCTTTCTCTCTCTACTACTACTTCTCCTACTGAAATTGAATTGTTGTGTGATGGAATTAATAAAACTCAGCCCCCTAAGGCTTTATTTATAGACTTCTAATCCTTGCTAATCAAGGATAGAAATCTCTATCTATATCTAAAGATAAAACATAAATAAAAGAAACATTTATCTTAAAAGGGAAATATATCTAAAAGGCTAAAATATCTTCAAGTGGATAAATCTTCTTCTCCATGGATAGATGTTGATAGATCTTGGATAGAATCGGACATCTTCGGCCCCAAGCAAGCCCAAACCGCGTCGGACAACTCACCGCATAACACGGCCCAGGATAGTTGTCCTCGATATCGAGTAAAGTTCTCGATATCAGGTAAGTGTGGGTCGTCGACTTGGCTTCACTGGCTTGCTCGAGTAACTGGTCCTCGATCTGCTCGGACACTGACTCTCAGGTCTTGTCGATATCGAGTAAGTGTCGTCGATCATGGCTGGCCTTGTGTTGTCGAGCAGCCTTTCCTCGACATTGCTCGAACATGTGACTTTGGTCTTGTCGATATCGAGTAGAGTACTCGATATCGAGTAAGTGTTGCATGACATGTCTTCGTCTTCGGCTTCTCGATCAGCTTGTGTTCCTCGACTTTGGGTTGGTCTTCAGGTCTTTGTTGATATCGAGTAAAATACTCAATATCGAGTAACTTTCTGGAGTCGAGTTGGCTCGTCTTCAGTTCCTCGATCTGTTGCTTCTCGATCAGTGCTGTGCCCGGACATTGTTTGTCGATATCGAGTAAAACTCGTCTATATCGAGTAGCTTTGAGCTCCCGTCTTCACTTCTTGGTTTTGTCCCGAAATGCCTCCATATTCTGTAATATTAAACCAAAACTTATGTAGATCTCCATTTCTTGCAAATAAGCATATACTACATAAATTCAACATATTCCCATCCCGAAATATGCAAAGTGTATAGAATATGGAGCTAAACTGTGCATTTCAACATGGTTATTTTAGTAGACATCACCTGCCTAGCGCCTAGGCGCAATTTTTAGAACACTGCTTTTACCACATTCAGTTGTCTTTGATATTCAATAACTCTTTGATATTGTTCCCTTTTGATAGCGATTTGATAGACAGGAAAGGTATTCTCTCTGCGGGATCGACCCTTACTATTCCGCTATACTCGTTACTAGGTTGCTAGTTGAGTTGTTAGTTTGGGTTATTCTTTTTGGTGTTGTAGAAAGGTAACGACATTCTGCATCACACCAGCCCCGTTATTTCATGACCGAACCTAGTCAGTACAGTACCCCTTTCCAGCATACATGTGTGCACATTATCATCATATCATCATTATATCATATCATCATCATATCATGCTCATCATCAAATCATAACATCATATCATGCTCATGCCCGATGGTGCTGGGCTATCTCATCATCATGCTCATATATCGACACTACTGAATCAAGGCAAACCCGATGAGGCTGTGCTACCCTATGACCCTAGTAAAGACTCCAGAACTCACAGATAATGATTGTTCTGTTCTCAAACACACAATGTAACCGTATGCTCATTCACAAGTGCAATCCTAGCATGATACTACATGACATGCTTTAATATGCTTATGCAACACCTAGTATGTCATATGATCACAAGAAGGAGATTTCTCTTTCGAATCTGAGTAAGCCCATAAAGGAACTTACATGGAGCGCGGAATCCAAAGCAAGCATAGTAATAGCAAGCAATTCAATCAGGTTACAACTCACCTAACGATTAATACAAAGGTGCATAAGTCTATGTTCTAAATCATACAATGGACATGACCCATATAGACAGACAGGACTAAAGCTCATAACATCATCATCATGATTATCTCCAACATTTCATATCTCATCACATTATTTCATATCCTATAATCTCAATATATCATCTCGACTCATCATCATCTCAATATCTCAACTCAACATCTCAACATCATACTATATAACATTTTAATAATCATGTATCATCCCCTCATATATGAATTCATACTTAAGCATATATTGATAATCATCCTTCCCAATCATATAATATAACATGCTTGCATATCAGAATCTCATACTTACGGATATATATCAACATCTTATATCATAATTCACACTTCACATCATGCTTATAATCAACATATAACTCAACATAACATTATCACATATCATAACTTATACTTAACAATCATGTCGATATCATAACATCATGCTTTTCACACACACAATCATCAAGCCATTCAACAAGTTAAGCAAAGTAAGTCATTTTCCCAAGATTTCCCAAAACTCCTTAATCTTCAAGTTATATCAAATCATCATTCAAAGCACTTTCCAAAGTCATATCTGACCCAAAATCTATTTACAAACATTACTTTTTAAATCAACTTATTTTATTATTTTATCACAACAAATCCGACAAGGTTAGGGAAATTCCAAAAATCCTCTTTTTAATTTATTAAATCAATTTCCAACCTTGAAAATCTTTTTCCAAATTCTTTTTAAACTCAAGTCTAATAATATTATATTTCGTATCCCAAAATTAATATTTTAATTTTCATATATTAAATATTTTATATCGAAAATACATTAGTCTTAAAACTTACCTTTTTCCCATTTAAGAGACATTTTAGTCAATTTGGCCCATGAGATAAAAGAAAAGGCCCAAAATCCTTCTCCCAAATTCGAATCCAAGATAATCCATAAGTCCATAACCCACCTCTATTTTAGAAAACCAGTTTTCGTTTAAGAAAAATCGAACCGAACCCATTCTTTTTAAAACAAAACCGGACCAATTTATTTATTATTTATCTTCCTCCCTTAAAGAGCTACTGCCGAGACACGGGAAAAAGGACGGAGGAATAGTGGGTCCCTCGTCGGCAATGGCTGGTGGCTCCGACTGCCTCCCTACACCAAGGCACAGAAATTGACAAAGAAAGGAGGAGAAAGAGGTGCTTATCGAGGGGTTATTCAAGCCCGGAAAATCTTCATCGGAAATCGATTTGGGTGCCTCGATGGCAGAATCATCATCGAAATGGCCTAGGGAGAGGGAAAGGGGGTTAAAGGTGAACCCTTGCGAGGTTAGGAGGTGGAAGGAAGGGGAAACCGAAGGCTTACCGTCTCAAAACCGCAACAGAGGAAGAAGATAATGATGGGTTGTCCTCGGCTCGTCCGGCCTCCTGTAGGCTTGCCTAGGCGCTCTTGATCGTCGGAGAAGTTGATGGAGGGGCTGTTGCAGCTTGTCATCGAGGAAGGAGGGAGAACAAGGAGGTGTTGCTTGACCCTAGGCTTGCAGAAACAGGGGCTGGAGCTGTTGTGCTTTCAGCTTTCCATGGAGATGAAGGAGAGGCTGGCGACGGAGGAGCTGTGGTGAGGGAGGTGCGGTGATTCTGTGGGTGGATACTGCTCAGTGATGCAAGGAGGAAGGAGCTGCAGTGGCTCCGTTGGTGTTTAAAGATTGTAGAAGACACTACTAAAAAAAAGGAAATAAATACGGATTTTCAGCCACGAATGTTAGTCGACCCTGTTTTTTTTACCATTAGCAATGACATTGGCGACGACTATTATCATCTGTGGCTATATTCATGGCTGGTAGTCATCCTCGAATGTCATGTCATCAAATTCGTGGCTAATAACAACGAGCATAATGTCCGTAGCTGATTTCGTGGCTTGATAGGTGGTAGGTGCTAGTAAATAGCCACAAAAGTAGCTACGAATGAGAGATTCGTGGCTGTATTCGAAGCTGATATGGCCACAATACACTATCCATAGCTGTATCCGTGCCTATTCAGTATCATAAATTTGACGATCCATGGAAATATAGAATAGGCCCGGATGAGCCCAATATTAATTTTAAATCAACTATCCAAATAAATATGAGTCCATTAATGTTTAAGCCATATAAGTGGTCAAGCCCGTTAGAAATAGTCAAAGCCCAATGAATGCAAACCCAATAGATCACCCGTACGTTATATTAATGAGCCCATTCGTAACAGCCACGATTTTACCTACGGCCATATCCGTGGCTGAATCCGTGGCTAATTATGGTTGAGCTCAAATGTGCTTTAATTTATTATGGGCCCTAATATGACTATACTTTCCTTGATTGGCCCATTGACGGGCCCAAATATGATTATGAAATTTTTTATATAAATTATTAGTGTTGAAAAAAACATACATTAACTAATTAATAAATTCTTAGGAGAATATTATAATGGTATGTTTTGAGGAAAACTCATATAATTGACTAATAAATGTTTAATAAAACCTTATATTAAGTAACAAATTCTTATTAGAATACTATAAGAGCATGTTTTGAGGAAAAACTGATATAAATGACAAATAAATGTTTAATAAAACCTTATATTAACTAATAAATTCTTATTAGAATACTAGAATCTTATGTGTTGAGGAAAACTCATATAAGTAACTAATAAGTGTCGAATAAAACCTTATATTAAGTAATAAATTCTTATCAGAATACTATAAGGTTATGTTTTGAGGAAAACTCATGTACAAATAAGTAATAAATGATTGAATGTTGAATACAACCTTATATTAAGTAATAAATTCTTATTAAAATACTATAAGGTTATGTTTTGAGAAAAAATCATATAAGTAACTAATAAGTCTTGAGTAAAACCTTATATTAAGTAATAAATTCTTATTATAATACTATAAGGGTATGTTTTAAGGAAAACTCATACAAGTAACTAATAAATGTTGAGTAAAACCTTATATTAACTAATAAATTCTTATTAGAATACTCTGAGGGTATGTTTTGAGGAAAACTCATATAAGTAACGATTAAATGTTTAATAAAATCTTATATTAACTAATAAGTTCTTATTAGAATGCTATAAGGGTATGTTCTGAGGAAAACTCATATATGTAACTAATAAGTGTTGAATAAAACCTTATATTAACTAATAAATTCTTATTAGAATACTATATGAGTGTCTTTTCAGGAAAACCGATATAAGTATCTAATAAATGTTTAATAAAACCTTATATTAACTAATAAACTCTTATTAGAATACTATAAGAGTATGTTTTAAGGAAAAACTGATATAAGTATCTAATAAATGTTTAATAAAACCTTATAATAACTAATAAATTATTATTAGAATACTGTGAGAGTATGTTTTGAGGCAAACTCATATAAGTAATAATTAAATGTTTAATAAAATCTTATATTAGCTAATAAATTATTATTAGAATGCTATAAGAGTATGTTTTGAGGAAAATTCATTTAAGTAACTAATAAATGTTGAGTAAAACCTAATATTAAGTAATAAATTCTTATTAGAATGCTATAAGAGTATGTTTTGAGGAAAACTCATTTAAGTAACTAATAAGTTATGACTAAAACCTTATATTAAGTAATAAATTCTTATTAGAATACTATAAGAGTATGTTTTGAGAAAACTCGTACAAGTTACTAATAAATGTTGAATGAAATTTTATAGTAACTAATAAATTCTTATTAGAATACTGTGAGAGTATGTTTTGAGGAAAACTCATATAAGTAACGATTAAATATTTAATGAAACCTTATATTAACTTATAAATTCTTGTTAGAATACTATGATAGTATGTTTTGAGGAAAACTCATATAAGTAACGATTAAATGTTTAATAAAATCTTATATTAACTAATAAATTCTTATTAGAATGCTATAAGAGTATGTTTTGAGTAAAATTCGTATAAGTAACTAATAAGTGTTGAGTAAAATGTTATACTAAGTAATAAATTCTTATTAGAATGCTATAAGAGTATGTTTTGAGGAAAACTCATATAAATAACTAATAAGTGATGAATAAAACCTTATATTAACTAATAAATTCTTATTAGAATACTATAAGAGTATGTTTTGAGAAAACTCATACAAGTTACTAATAAATGTTGAATGAAACCTTATATTAACTAATAAAATATTCTTATTAGAATACTATGAGAGTACGTTTTCAGGGAAACATATATAAGTAACTAATGATTGTTTAACAAAATCTTATAGTAAGTAATATTTTTTTTTGAGAATACTATAAAAAGAGTATTTGACTTTATTGTTATTTTTTTGGTTAAAAAATTGTTATTATTTTTAATGGTATCTGAACTTATATAGATTGAAGTTTTGAAAAAAGCACAATTAAATCTTGATTTATTTTTTAAATGAGTTAGCAACTAACTAGATTATTTTTGTTGACTAATTTATTCACCTAACACCCCCACTTTGTATTCTTATTGATTTACAAATTTATTAATTTGCCTACTATTTTTTGTGAAGTAATATGACTACATCTAACCAATGAAGAATTAAGAGCAGTTCATTGTAAAAGAATGTGGAAGAAATAGAAGATCAAAATTCAAATGTCATTTACCCAAAAAAAAAAAGAATTGGAGGCGGGAAAGGTTGCCTATTGAAGCGCCATAATTGACCCCAAAAATTGAATTGATCCAGAAAAATTAAGTTATAGCGCCAGAATGAAAGTTGAAGCGGGACATAATTTTTTTTGGCAACTATTAAGCCTTCCTTTCCCTTTATACTTTGTAATTTTTTTCCTTTCTCCATCTATCCTTCCTATCTCTCGCCGTTTTCATTTCTTTCAATACAACCAGATCCCTCCCCTCCCTCTCCCTCTCCCTCTTCTCCTCTGCAATGTCCCCATGACTGGATATGTTCACTTCGCCGCCGGGTTCATCGACTCCATCACCGCTCTCGTAGTCTCGTCGTCGTTTGCCTCTTCTTCGCCGCTCCAAACCGCTCTCGCTGTCGTCGTTTGTCTTGACTCGCAACTGTTCGGAGGTTTCGTGCTCAGATTCCCGGCTTGTTCGGTCACTCAGGGCGATGCCTCCTAGTCGGAAACTCTCCCCTTCCTCAAAGCTTCCAAATCTGGTGTGGTTTGCTTCAGATCTGAGAGCCCAGCCATCATCCCAGTTCTCTCTCTCTCTCTCTCCGATTTCTTGCTCCTGCTCGAATTTCTCTCCATTTCTCTTCGATTCCTCCCAGCGTTTCCTATTCGATTCGTCCCAGCCTTTTCTCTCTCTTTGATTCGTTTCTCCTTCTTGATTTTCTGTCTATTTTCTCTTCGATTCGTCCCAACCTTTTCTCTCTTCGATTCGGCGTCTCTTGCTCGAGTTTAGATCTCCAAATGTACAAATCTCTACCATTTCTCTCGATTTCAATATTTAGTCCTCTTCCTCTTCCATTTCTAGTCTAGAGTAATATTTTTTTAACCTGCTTATAATTTATGAAATTTACTTTTGCAGTTCGTTTTGATTTAAGAGTTGTCAAATGACTCTTATTGAATAGGTCAAGAATAATGGCGTGGAAATAAATTGGTAAGATTGCCTACCTAACCTCCAAGTTATAATCTTGTCATTGAGAGATAAGTTATGACTATTTACAATCTTGCAATTGATTTTGATGTGTGTTCAGGTTGGTTCAAGGAATGTTGTACAACATATGGAGTCAACAAGAAATTGGATGCTTTGATTTCTTCATTTGTAGTTTGTATTTTTTATATCTACAATATGTTCTTTATTTTTGTACTCCATTTATGTATGTTTGGATTTATTATTGCTTTGGATGAATCTATCAAAGTTTTGCTACAAAATCATAAAACAAATGAAAATTAGCATCATCCACGACTATAGCCTCAAAAATAGCAATGACACGAATACTGGTGTTAACAACAACCCTGACAACAACTCTACCAACAACATTACTAATGAAACGAGTAACAACTTTAGCAACGACCATAGCAGCGGATCAGCAATGAACCCAGCCAAGCGATTCACGTGTTTGTTGACACGAACTCAACAACGAACTTAGCCACGACTTTAATTTCGATGTTGTTTTCAAACCCGGGTTCGCAGCCATATCCACGACATATGTCTTCTACTATTAGCGACGGATGTAGCCACAACCTTCCATTTTCATTGCTAAATCCTTCGCTGAAAGTCCGTCGCTATTAGCTACGAGGCATATAGCAAGGGATGGCCCGCCCGTGGCTGATTCTGTGGTTAAACCAGTTAGCAACGGACATTCGTGGCTAAATCCATTGCTATTTTCCATAGCTATTTCCTGCGTTTTTAGTAGTGAGAGGAGGTTGTGGAAATGGGAGCTTGTTTGAAATCAAATAAGGGAGATTGAACAGGATGAGGGGAGGTGGTGATGCACATGGCATGGGCAAGTTGGTCTGAATGGTGAAACAGACAAATGAAAGGGAAAGATAGTGTTGTGGGGGTCTGATTTTGGTACACAAGAGAGGCAAAAGATGGAGATGGGTGAGAATAGTGATTGTATCTGAATGGAGACAAATGCCTGACTTTGAAAGCAGTTGAAATCAGGAGAGGCTATAAGGGCTCTTTGGAATGGGAGGAGAGCTAACCAAGGATCTGTTTGGCATATTTCCAAATATGAGGACACAATGGTGCGAGGGAGAAAGGGGTGTGAGAAATGTTTTAACAAAAAGGGGGAAAAGAGCAAGCTGGATGGGGATGCTCTTACTGTTGCTTTTGACCGGCAATGTAGGGTGAAATGGGAGCTAGGGTGGGTCTAGAGCAAGAGGACAAACAAAAAGAAAGAGGGAGACAAGTAGTCCCAAGGTAAGATTTGAAAACCCAAATTTAAATATCGAAACCCGCTCACTCGATCCAATCCCGACTCGTTCAAAATTTCAATTCGAAATCTCAAAATCGAAATAGAATAATGAAGTTTAAAAAGGATGTCCGAACTTGCTTTAAAATAAATTTAATTTTAGCTAGTAATTTGAAATGCTTTCCCAAAATTTGGACAAGGTTTGATCTCGTCCTGTGGTCATATCCTTACTTGTGTTGAGCTAGGCACTGATGAGCAAGTGGTCTTTCTTATCACTCCATTTGGTTCTTGAGTTGATGTTTTGAGTATAAGCCTCTTCAACCTCTTCATCTTCACTATCTTCCTCTACATCAACTTAAGGTGGGATGACATTTGGATTGGAAACAACATTTGGAGTCAAATGAGCAATTTGATTTGGATCAACAACTCCATATGGATTAAAGTAATAAGTTTAAGGAGGGCTCTATATCCCTTTTTATTGCCTAAAAACACATTTGAAGTGTTGAATTTCCTAGCAATTCCACCTAGGATCCAGCGATTGGCCCTCGTGGCAGTGCTTGTGTCTTTTTTTTTTTTTTTTTTTTTTTGCCTAAACAACGTCGAAATTCTATGTTTCATGCCCTTACAACCTGGAATATATGATGTCGTTTTGCTTTGAGTTGGGCAGGGGGGCGCACACGCCCCGTGTACGTGACCTCATTGTTGATGTTATAGGATTCTTCTCATCAGGCTCTATATCTCGGACTCATAGCATTTTCCACTTCTTCTTTTTTTCTTATGTGGTAGCTCTAATGGCCCTTAAGCCCATTAATGAGCATGCTCTCATCGAACTATTTATTGAGAGTTATTACACACAAAATTTGATCTTAATCCAAACTAATTTGATAGTTTATTGACTTCATGAGTTGAGTTTTGAGTATTCGATTCTTGTTCTTCATTGGACTATTTATTGACAGTTATGACGCACAAAATTTGATCTTTCATCCCAAATTGAATTTTTTGTGGTGGTTGTGAGTAGGGATATTTTTGTGAGTGTGACGTGCTTGCACCGTCGAGGCTTATACCTCATTCTCCTACTAGTGCCCATTTGGGGTTGGATTTGTTTTATATTTGATTTTCGTCGGATGCTACTATCGTGCTTCTCACGGAAGTAGATGGAGGTAGTGGCGCCACAGCTTTTGTGCAAACGCACATTGCTCTACCAATTGAGCTAATAGGCTAAATTATGATTTTTATGCTAAAATAGAAGAACCTAATCAACCTAAAGCATTTTGCAATAAAATTATAAAATTCAATTAGCTCATGATTCACAAACAATTTGATAATGCTATAAACATGAAATTAGCTCCAAATCAACCCAACAACACAACCATAACATCAATTTCAGTCAATTTGGCCGTTGGCAAAAAAACCCAAATTCTAAAGCATATCGCAATATAAAATTCCAAACTTCAATTAGCTCATGATCCATAAACAATTTGACAATGATATGAACATGAAATTAGCTCAAAATCAACCCAACAATACAACCATATCATCAATTTCAATCAATTTGGCTTTTGTCAAAAAGCCCCAAATGCTAAAGCATATCGCACTATAAAATTCTAAAATCTAATTAGCTAATGATCTATAAACAATTTGACAATGATATGAACATGAAATTAGCTCAAAATCAACCCAACAACACAATCATATCATCAATTTCAATCAATTTGGCTTTTGTCAAAAAGCCCCAAATTCCGCTCCTAAATCAAACCCTAGGTTTTCAATCTCAACCTAAATCATTCAACCAATCCAAATAACTGTAATAAAAAAGTTCAGAGTTAGAAATCATACCAAATTCGAGTGAAAACAAGGAGCAAAATCGGGATTTCGAAGGTATTCCGAGCCAAAAGAACTGATTAGCGTTGTTGGGGAAGATGGGCTCGGTGTGGGCTCGGCTGGGCACGAACCAAGGGGGTTCTGGTGTCGGGGGGTGCGCCTGAGTGAGGGGGTTCGAGCGGGTGGGGGCTGGTGGCCGGAGGTGGCTCGTGGGTGGCGTGGACAGCGAGGAGAGAAGCAGCGCTGCACCAGGCCACGTCCAGGGGCTGGCTCGAACCAGGCCATGTCCAGTCTCGGCGAGTGCGCCCAGGGGTGGGCTCGAGCGCGGCTAGGCCCTGGTGGCCGGAGGTGGCTCGACGTGGGGTGGGTACGCGGCAGCGGGAGGCCGAGAGAGAAGCCACTGGCTGTTGTACGTGGAGCGCGGGATTAAAAAAATAAATTTTACACGTTAAGCGGATTTTACACGTTAAGGAGTTTTTACATTTTAAATCTCCTGTAGTAACTGGCCAATCCAAGAAACGAGTGGATGTCCCTGGCGTTCTTGGGTTCCTCCCAAGCAACGATGGCATCAATCTTCGCCGGATCCATGACGACTCCTTCAGCTGAAATCACATGGCCTAAGAAAGCCACCTCTGTGAGCCAGAACTCACACTTGGTGTATTTCCTATACAACTGATGCTTCCTCGGCGTCTGGAACACAATCCTTAAATGCTCCTCGTGCTCCTCCCTACTCCTCGAGTAAACTAAAATGTCATCTGTAAAGACGACGATGAATCTGTCCAGGTAGTAGATGAACACGCGGTTCATGAGTTCAATGAAAGCAGCTGGTGCATTGGTCAACCCAAACAGCATGACCACGAACTCGTAGTGGCCATAGAGGGTCCTGAAAGTGGTCTTCTGGACATCCTTTGGCTTCACTCACAGCTAGTGATAACCCGACCTCAAATCAATCTTCGAGAAGACAACAGCGCCCTACAGCTGATCCAACAAGTTGTCAATCCTGGGAAGGGGATAACGATTCTTCATCGTTGCACGATTCAACTCCCTATAATCGATGCATAGCCTCAATGACCCGTCCTTCTTCTTGACGAACAGCACTGGTGCTCCCCAAGGTGATGCATTGGGCCTGATGTATCCCTTCTTGGCTAGCTTCTCCAACTAAACCTTCAGCTCTGCCATCTCTGTCGGTGTCATGCGGTAAGGGACACGTGAAATGGGCCTAGTGTCTGGCTCTAGCTCGATCGCAAAGTCGACCTCTCTCGGCGGGGGAAGTCCCGGTAGCTCCTCTAGAAACACATCTGTGAAGTATCTGAAAACAGGAACATCTGACAAGCTGGGGTGTATGCGATCCACCTCTAAAGCGTAACATCAATATCCAACACATCCCTGATCTAGAAGTTTGGCGGCTCTTACTGCGCTAATGAGTGAGCCGCTCCCCTTGGGGTCGCTCCCCCATGGTGCTCAATCCCGTCATCTGCCAAGATAGACACCGTCCTCGTCCTCAGGTTGATAATCGCTTCATAGTGGTCCATGAAATCCATACCTAGAATGAGATCATCCAACCTCAACGGCCTGACAATAAGGTCGGTTGGCCACTCACGCTCACCTATATAGATAGGGCACCCTAAAATCTCTCGACTAATCCTAACCTTTGCCCCGTCCGCTAGACAAATAATAAGGGGTGAACCACTTGTGCAACTCAGGCTCAGCCTAGCAACGCACGCCTCTACTATGAAGCAGTGAGTAGCACCAATGTCAAATAATATAGAAAAGTACTTAGTGCATAGTACCTGCGGAAGTAGGGGCAGTACGGTCAACAACTCTCATTTGGAATACGCGGGGCGGTGGGGGTAATACTGGTCCTCGGCCTCCGGAACTCTGTCCACGATCATACCCGGACCCATATGGTCCTGCAGATGATGAACCTCTACCCTGATCTGGCCCTGACGACCCTATGCCTCCACGACCATAATCTCTTCCTCATCTACCTCCACCTCGACCTCTACCAGAAGCATCTCCTCGCCCCTGACCCTAGGGATAAATCAGAAGTGGCGGCTGAGGAGTCGTAGGAAGTCTCGGTGCCTATGCAGTCGGCGGGGCTCTACCGCCCTGGGGATAACGGGCAACTCTGTGTCCCATGGTGCCGCAAGTGAAGCAGACAATCGAAAGATCTGGGCAGGAAGCGATGTAATGACCTCTCTCAATACATCCATGGCAAGTGACACTCCTCACTCATGCATCTCCTCCATAAACAGCTGGAGTGGATGGTTGGGGTGCCCTCGGTACAACTCCGTGATATCCTCCTCTAAATCCTCCTCCATAGCCTTCTCTCCTGAATCTGTCATCTCCATGAGCATTCACTGGTCTCGCTCTCTTCGCCTCAGGGCGAGAAGTGGTGTATGCAGTCTCGGACAAGATCCGATGATGGTCGTACGGGAGGATGACCTCCAAGAATCGATCAAAGCTGACAAACTCCCAAGCTGGAGGCATGCAGAAGTACGGAAGGTGGCAGTCTCATCGATAAGATGCGGATCCGACTCTAATCAGAAGGGCACAAGTGAGCACAGTAGACCAGCTCCTTCTTGAACTAGCAGATGATAGCAGAGACAGTAGCTGATCGGTCGTAGTAGCCTCTCAGAAATGATACCTCTCGGGCTGTCTGAATCCTAGGAGGGTAGTACTCTCTCAGCATCAAGCACCTAAACTCCTCATAGGTTCACTCAGCCTGGCCTATCTTATATACAGACCAGCAGTCAAAAGCATCTATCTGCAGAAGGCTAGCGACAAGTCTCTATCTTTCTGAAGCGGGTATAGCAACGTGGTCGAACAACTCATCCATCTCACGAAACCATCTCTCAATATCCTCCCCAACCTCTCTAGTAAAAATCGGAGGACCGCACAGAGCTAGCGTCTTGACCCAGGTGATGCGCTTTTCAGGCCGCGCATCGGCTACGGGCTCAGCTGGCTTAACAGGAACCTCGGTTGTTGTCATTGTAGATCGGGCTCCTCCTCGTAATTCACTCAGAATGTCGTGAAGTATTGTCTCTCTGTGAAAATCGGAATCTGGCCATCAGCCGGCAGAGGCGAAGCTCGCTCTTCAACGTGATCGTTAGCGACGCGCTCCTCGACGCTCTCAACAGCAATCCGACAGGGGCGTCCCCGGCCACGACGTGCCCTACCCCCACACCCAACTGAACCGCGTCTAGTATCGACCATGATGGCTACATGAACGGTTAATTTAAACTCTCAGCACAAAAGCACTCAACGATTAATATGATCCTCTTCGAGGAGGATCGCCCTCGGGCCAAATTGCATATATATAAAGTAAGCATAGAGACGATCTATCCCGTCCTTCGAGGGATGGCTGACCGGAGGGGCAAGAGCCTCACGACCTCCTAACTCGACACTCCAACCTCCATGGTGTTCCTTGGAGTCTTCTACGCCCATCTGTAAATAAAAGCTAGTATTTTGCCTACCGTTCGCCGAGTTCTACATCCATAAGGGAGGTCTATCGCTTTGGTCTCTACCCACGAGATTGTTTCCCCTTTATTCATTTAGGTATTAAGTCCAATTAAATTCATTTTGCCCTTTTTAAAACATTTTCCAAAACCATTTGAAATCACTGGGCGATTTTTAAAATCACTCCGACCTATTGTACTCGGATTGCAAAACCATTGTAATGGCCCGGGATTATGATTCCTGAGTTACGTTTTGAGGGATAAAACCCCTCGTTGGGATCTTGCGCCCTGAGTACATGTTGAAGGTTTGAAACCAAAGATGCATAGTTTAAAGTGGGATTTCGCACCCAAATCTGGAAGGTCTGTTGGAGACCCCGGGGTAAACCGATGTACCTGTCCTAAATCTACAATGCAGAAAACCTTTTATCATGCAAAGGACCTAAGTTCTGAAAATGATAAAACCAGAGTGGTCGGCAGAGCCGGGTCAAAACAGAGTATAAGTAGGAAGAAATCTCAAAAGTATGAATCTGGTGAAGTCAAGGTTCAAACACTCACTCTCCGCCATATGAATGGACCCCGTCATAACAGCACAAAATCAAGCAGTGGATCGGGTACATGAAACTAAACCACAAAGAAGGCCAAGAGTTCGCTCGCGGGCTCTAAATACAGCGCTGAGGACATATAATTGATGTGCACTGAACTTGTCATGTTTTACATTTACGTTTATATCAATTTCTGCATGTATTTCATATTTCTGGGTTTGATTTATACAAGTTTCTGTTTAATTTCGCAAAAATCGAACGCACTTTGGAGCTTAAAGGAAAGTCATGAAGATATGGAGAAGCTAATTAGCTTCACAGGGTGATTGGTCATGAAATGACATCTGCTGAGTTGCTTGTTGCTGAGTTCATGGGTCCCATTGCTGCTGAGTGGGACTACCATGCAATGTTCTTATTGTTCTCACTAGCTGATTTTTTTTGAGGTGGTTAATAGTGCGAGATACGTACATGAGGAAACTTGATGAAATAATGTATGATCAATTGAGAAATTGATTTTGTTTGAGTGTGTTGTCGGGATACAATATTTTTAGGGATGACATTGATGTAATAAGAATTGGATTTGAATCTATTTTTGGTATTTCATCAGGTATTTGATCCGATTTTGATTATTTGAGAAGTAGCCTATTAATGGATACAAACACGAAATGAGACATCATTTAATAGACTAAAAAACGATTTTAAAATGTATTGAAACACAACAAAACGACTAATAACATTGAAGTCTTTTACGAAATTATACATTGTTATTCATAAAGAAAATGATGTTATAATCTTTTTAGACATCATTTCTTTCAAATATAATGATTTAAATATATACATATAACATTGTCTTTATAAATATTGAATGTCGAATACTATTTTTTAAACGAAATAACAAGGCAAAAGACAAAGGGAAAGTTAATAAACATGAAATGAATCATCTATAACTGATGTAAATAAAATATAACATTGTTTTTGGAAAAAAATATCGATGTTAATGTGAGTCTTTTTATTGCTCTACATATCTTTAGATAGCTAGAAATGCAAAATAATAATGTTTTAACATTAGGTGAATCAATGAAAATGTAATTATATTCATACATTTAAGTCGATATTACAAAGAGAAACGATGTTATAAATCATTATAGACATCGTTTATAAACCGATGTGGTAAAGTTTGGATTTTTAATGCCTCCCACTAAAACGTCAGATTTTTTTTTATTAACATCGGTTTATACCCGATGTCTATGAACAGAATTCTAGTAGTGTAAGGAAGAGCACAGGATGATGCAGCTAGAGAAAACACCACTTTTCGCCATTCATAATTTTGAATCAAGTTCTGATGTCTTCATGAGAATTGTATCCCTCGAAAAGACCTTTCCAACGCATATTCATATGCGTCAATCGGACGAACGAGGACTCGGGAAAGTGCATTCCAAGACGGATGCAGAATGCTAAGAACTATCAAAGAGGTCGATATCGACCTAACTTGGTCGATATCGAGTGGAGCACGTTGAGCAGAAATACCGGAAATCGACTAGAACACTAGGACCAACACTGCAAAGGTTGATATCGACCACCATTGGTCGATATCGAGTCAAGCACAGGTCGAAATCCATTCCAGAGGCCGAGATCGATTGAAGCTAAGAAGATAGGTCGATATCGACCTAACTTGGTCGATATCAAGTATACCCTATAAGCCGATTTTGAGCCTGTCCGAGTCCGAAATCCGAGTTGGATTACTTGCATGGGAAGGAAGGATATTCTATCCACTTGGAATATAGTTTATCATCTTTAGTAATTCCCTAATTTACCTAGGGGGAATTCTAATTATTTCCATTTATTTATTTATCAATGTTTTATCTTAGGAAATAGATAGATAGATATAGATAAAGATAGAATTGCTCTTTCCTTGGATAACAAGGATTCAAGCCTATAAATAAAGCCCTAGGGGGCTGATTTTCATCAATTCCACAACACACAAACAATATAGAGAGTAGGAGAGAGAGCTTGAGGTCGATTGGAGTTATAGGAGCGAGAGCAATTTTGCTTCGATTGGTTGTAAGCTTTCGTTTGATTTAATGCAATTAGTTATTTCCTTTATATTAATGTTTGTTATGATGAGAAGCGAGTAGTCGCCCTACTTCTGGGGTCGGGGTGAGCCCGACGGTGGCCATGTAGGGATATGCATCAAAGGTATGATTTTCATATACGATTTCATCTTCTATCCCAATTTGTGATTGAAGCTTTCTATTTGCGATCATGGAATTTTTTTTTCCCAAAAATTCATGGGATGGATCAATGAGTGCATTCAAAGAGTCTCTTTCTCGTACTAGTAAATGATGAACCCACAAAGACCTTTCTTGTAGGGGCAGAAATACTTTCAAGAAAATTATAGCAACAATGTAATGAAACAACAAACCCAATCAACTTTAAAATGACCCCAAATGGAACATGAATCCCTTTCCTCTCTTTCATAGATGATATTGTGATTTTTGCAAAAGCATCACATGAGTCATGCGCAAAAGTGAAAAAAAATCGACGAATATTGTCAAATCTCAGGATAAATAACCAAAACCAAAAGATTCAATGTACTTTACACATCATGAACCATGTGGCTTTGGAAAAAGACCTTGGATGCCCTATTATAAATGGAAGAGTTAACAAAGATACATTTGAAGATGTAATAGGAAAAACAAAAGCGTTACTAACAAAATGGAAAGCGAACACACTATCCCATCATGGAATAACTATAATTATAAAAGCAAATCTAATGTCAAACCAAACCATGTCATGCAAAAATTTATGCTCCTGGCAAATGTACACAATGAACTAGACAAACTAGACAGATGCTTCATCTGGAATAAGGATCATAAATATAAACCACTGATAGGATGGGACAGAATATGCAAACCAAAAAAGGTAGGGGGGTTGGGACTTCACAAGACAAATGATATGAACAAAGTACTCCAAATAAAGCTCTTATGAAAATTTTTAGCAGAACCTCACAACCAATGGGCCAGGATATTTAGAGAAAAGTACATGAAAGGTGACGAAATATGGGATTACAAGAAAAAGAAAAAGACATCGTGGCAATGAAGAATTATGTTAAAGACTTATCTAGCAAATAGAAAACGGAAAAACAATAAGGTTTTGGAAGGACAAATGGTTGAATGATGATAGAAACATTATGGATCACTGGCTATTGAGCCAAATTAATGAAAAAGAAAAAGTAGAGAACTACATACAACCAAACAAGATATGGAATGTGGAAAGGCTACAAGAAATACTACCTACATGTATTGTAGAGAAAATAAGGAGTGCCCCTTCTTACACTAGAAATTGATGATATACTATATTGGAAACCAAACTTAAATGGGTAGTTTACAACATCAAGCGCGATGGAGTATATCGCAAACACTAATGGTAATGAAATAGATCTGCTCAACTGGATATGGAAAATCGACTGTCTACCCAAGCTGAAAAATTTCTTATGAAAATTCGTTATGGACGAATTACTGACAAAAACCATACTCAAGAATAAAGGAATACACACACCTATGGAATGTACACTATGTAACATCATAGAGGAAGAGGTAATGCATCTAATGATAGAATGCCCAATAACATTAAGAATCATAGGAATAATGGATAAAAAATAGAGAGACTAATTAGAAACACTGACAAGTGCAATAAAAGCATAAAGACTGATTTCTATGGAGTTTCCTTAACTCTCCCTCCTCGTTTCTTCCTCCTTTCAAAGTGTTTGGATATTTGCAACTGTGACCTCGACGTCTCCCTTAAGATCTGACCGCCTTGATCCAAATCTGGAAGTTTTGTCGCCCGAGTTATTGATGCCAAGTTAGGTCCAGCGCTCAAGGAGGTTCGTGAGCACCTTTTCGAGCACCTCTCGGTTTGTGTGAGTGAACCCCACCCCTCCATATCTCCGATATGCTTTGGTTCGCACCCGTTCGAGCCAAATATGCAATTTCTAAAAAGGTGCTCGCTCTCGTGTAAGGCTTTTCGGTATGGATCCTTCTTGTATTGTCTTCTCTTTCTTTGCTCCCTTTCTGGTCTTCCTCTGATCTCCTTAAGGTTCTAAGTTCTTCTTCGTTTTCTCTGGGCTACTACCCAATTCGAGAGTCGACTCCCTTGTCTCAGTCGTTCTCCCCTTTTGCTTCTCTCCCTCCCCTCTTCATCATTAATCTGCGTTTTCTCCACTATCTTTGCCCACCTTTGTGGTCTGCTTCTGATCTCCCTTATGTGCTAAGATCTTTATGGTTCTCTTCAGACACCTACCCAGTTTGAGAGTCGACTCCCTGTCCCCGTCGTTCTCCCCTCCTACTCCCGCCCTCACCTTTTTCTCTTATTAAATCCACATATCGTGTTTGGTGTTTGTGAGTTTTAGTTCGTTCAAGTATCCATCCTTCTTGCCGGTTCTCCTTGGTTGGGCCTTGATCTGTGGTTTTGAGAGTTCTTTGGTTCGGGAATCGGTGGTGGTTCCCTCCGCCACCTAGCTCCGGTGTCTTTCCAAGCTCCTCCTGCAACCCCACTTCTCCTCCTTTCCACGCCATTCTCTGGTCAAGGGGTTCCTGTGTCAGTCTCCTTTATGTCCACATCTTAAAGACTGCCCGGGTCCCCACCAAAGCTCACGTGCTTCATCTCTCTTTTAGGCTTCCATATTCGGTCAACCTCTTCCTTCTTGTGTGCTGACTCACATTGCCACCTCAATCTCTTTGGACTTTTCTAGCCCCGCCGCCTCCTCACATTCCTCCCTCTCGAGCGGTTTTGGGAGTCGACGTGGTTCAATCCTTAGATCCCCACCCCCAGCTCACTTCTCTTTGCTCCTAGAGTTGTTTTGAGAGTCAAAGAACTTTCTTTTGCTCGTCGGTTCCCCTAATTCAGGCTCTTCCCCACACTTAGCACCCACTCTTGTCTTGGGTGTAAGCTCTAAGGGTTCCGGGCTCGAGCCCACATAACATCAATTCCCTGGGTTGTGAGTCGAGTGGCATACACTAGAGGCTCGCCTCTGGGAACGACTATTGTCTCTCCTTCTGGTCGGCTTCATGGCTCTCGCTCTTGACCGGGGGGAGGGGTGTACTTGACTTCAACTTGGCTCCATCGGGGCTTCCTGTCGGGGCATGTTACTGGCTGCATTTCCTTGCTAAGACTATTGGTTCCTGATGTGATCTTAGTCGCCAATGAGCTCGAATCCTTTATCTTACAAAAATATGTTTCCGGGGCCGAATATCAACCCTATTTTGAAAAAACAGCATGACAACACCGTCGTATTTTGGCTCTTTCGGGCTGCATAAAATTCTGATTGAAGCCAATGAGCACTCGATCCTACAACTTGCATGAAGGAAACTTCTCCTAAATCAGTCTTGAAGATGCTAGAATTGGATGTTCTTTCCAGCAACTCCAATATAGACGTCTTTTCTTTACTTTTATTTCTATCAAATAAATCCCACATCGATTATAGATGCTTGGGGGGGCTATATTTTCATCCTATATATTGCTTGTAAAACTTTCATTTTAAATCAAGTCAAGTTTAATTGAGTTAAATGTTAAGCCACTAAATAGCTTCCTATGATTCCGGGTTAAGGATCGAGTTCTTGGTGAGAGGCTAAGAGCGAACCCTTTGGTGAGAGGCCAAGGGTGACACCCTAGTGATAGGCGAAGGTGTCAAAGGGTCGAGATCCTCGTAGTGCGATTCCGAGAGGATTGAGATCGAGTGTAGGGGATTCAAGGGTGAGAGGCCTGCGAATCTTGCTTCACATATCCCTTTTTCAGTTCCCAAAAATCCCAAAATTTATCCCCACAAAAAAGAGTGTTCGAAAGCTCGAGCCTTGGTCGATCCGGTCCGAGGGTCTCATCAGTTCCTCTCTTCTTTAAGCTCCTTAATTGCCCAAGAGTCTCCCTGTGTTTTCAAGCCCAGATCAACTACACGCCCCCTTGTTGTGTTGCTTCCCACCACGACTTGAAGCTCGCTAATGCAGCATCCAGTGCTCACCACAACGACGGTCTCCGCTTGAAGTTGCTACATGGTCCTAGGTTGGGTCACTCACTCCTCATCGCGGCTTGCTCCTAGGTGGCCCTTGTAGCACTCGCGGCCTATTGGTTTGGATGGCCGTAACTGATTTTATCTAGGGCTATAGGCATTAGCTTTTGATGTAGCCACGTTTGGACTTTGCTTTTGGTTAGTCTCCACGAGTGCTTGTATGCATATCTTTAGGGTGGATGTTTATGGACTTTCGTCGGGTGCGTTTGTGCATCGACCTCTAGACTTTGTCTGTACTTGGGGGTGACATCCTTTGAGTAGGACCTATTGCATGGTGATCCCCTAGTTAAGTTCCTTTTAGACTTAGTTAGGGGTGACCCTCTCCTCCCCCCTTCTGGATCTTTTTACTCAATTTTTGTTTTAATATATTTACACGTAAAATAAAATAAAATAAAATAAAAAGTATAAAGACCGTTACTACATAACTATTCCAACAACTAAAACCCGAAAAGATTGCCACCCTGACTTTCACTTTGTGAAGCATCTGGACAAAGAGAAACAAGATTCTATTTGAAAACCAAAGTATAAGAAGAATAGACGAGTTGATAGTAATGATCAAACAACACATGGAAAGCTTGAAAAAGGCCCACCAGGATGACTTAGACGACGAGGATATAATAATCAGACCGAGCGAATCCACTAATAACCCACGCCAAAGAAACATTATACAGCGGAGGAAACCCAATAATGAGTTTTTGAAACTCAATTTTGATGGAGAACTAAGACCTCTTCCGGTTTTGCGTCTGCATGTTTTGTGATTCGAGATGATTGCTTGTGATGCCAAAAGATGTGGGAAGGTATAATCATTACAAGTCGAGGTAGTTAGAACAACTTGGCTTGGTGGAAGTCCGTAAGAGGGGAATAAGAAGAATTGAAGTGGAAGGCGATTGTCTGATGGTTATCAACGCTATCAAAGGCATTTGGAAAAGCCCATGGGAGATCGAAATGCTAATAATAAATTCTCTCCTACATCTTTGGTCTTTTAAGGTAGCTTGTGTCTCCCACATTTTCAGGGAATCCAACAAGGCAGCATATCGCGTGACACGTTTGCGCTCTGAATTTTCTACATGGAGTTTCGATTTAGAGTTTCAAACTCTCGTCCGGGGATATTATGTCTTGTAATAATAATAATAATAAAATAGATCCCTAGTTCGTAAAAATTTTCCCGAGGTTGAATTTAGTCAGAAATTATATGAATAGACATTTTGATAAATAGACTCCGCTCAAAACAAAATGATGGGAGGTAGTAGAACACCACACCGCTTCCGCATCCTCCCCGTAAGCCAGCCCGGACCTTATTTGCGTGCACGAAGTCACCACGAACCATTTTAGTGGTCAAACTCTATCGCCTCGCCTCGCCTCTGGTCAACACCCCTACAAATTCTGCACTGCTCCCCAATTTCCATTTCCCATCCCCATCTCTCTCTCTCTCTCTCTCTCTCTCCCCTCCTCCAACTCTGCACATCTCTTTCAACCAAGCCATCAACCAACAATGGAAGACCACTACGATCACATCGTCGAGGCCTCCGCCAACAGGGACTCCTCGCATGGCTGGCAAAAGGTCACCTACGCCAAGCGCCGCAAGAACCAGCCCCAGCAGAACAGCAACAAGCCCCATCAGAATGGATCCCTCCCCGGGGCCAACGCCCCCGCTGGCGATGCTAACGTCTTCCGCGCGATCGAGGAGCATGCGACTGATCGCCGCCGCCGCGTCGTTGAAGCTCAGAGGGCCGTCGAGTCGGCGGATCTAACTGCTCCGAAGGCCAGATCGAAGGATCGGCGCGGCTATTATTCTGATGACGATGACGACAGTGAGGCGGAGGTGGGGAAGGAGAACGGTGTTGTTGAGGAGAACAAGAAGAAAGAGAAGAAGAAGAAGGAGAAGAAGCCTAAGGTGACTGTTGCTGAGGCCGCTGCTAAGATCGTTCCTGCTGATCTTGACGCTTTCATCGCCGATGTGACGGTGAGAGGCCTGATTTTCAGTTCAATTTTGAAAATTTCTGTTTGATTTTGCTGGTTATAGTTTGGAATTTTGTTTTAGGTTTCTGACTTGTATCGGCATTTTGGATCTTTGTGTTTTCTAGGCCTCCTACGGATCTCAGGAGAACATTCAATTGATGCGATTTGCGGATTTTTTTGGTCGGGCATTTTCTGGTGTTGGTGCCGCTCAGTTCCCTTGGGTGAAGATCTTCAGGGAATCTACTCTCGCAAAGCTCACCGAGGTGATTTTTTGCTTTGAAATTGAGTTTGATTGTTGCATGCAGCAGTATTATTGATCAGGATAACATGTTTTTTATGGGGATCTTTTGCTTTTTTCGATCAGGATATTTGTTCCAAAAGTTTAATGGTCTGTGCTGTCGTGTCGTTAACTTCTGTCGCTGCTTTAAACATTCATTCATCCACACTATTAACCTTTCTTCCCAAAAGTTGTAGTCTTTTGCTACGTCAATCTATCCGATGCTGGCTTCAATGTCACTGGATCCGTGCATGAATCTCTGCAGAGTGTGGCAAATGAAAAAGTGACTTTGCAGAAAGATATGAATTTTTTTGGGATGAGGGTTTGCTGGCATTGCTGCATGTTTTTTGGCTGTGTTTTTTACAATGTTAGTTGGCAGAATCAAATTGGTTTCATAAGCCCACTTTTTGCAGTTCTATGCGTTTCATGCCACCATGTAATCGTAACCCCCTCCCGAATCCCACTCCATATCCTCATTCAATTGTACAGTGTCTTCTTAGTCCTAACTTGCCACACTTCGATCATCAATAGTGGTGTCTATTAAAGGCCAGTCTGCTGGTGATTTCCTTCTCAGCCAATCCCCTGTATCCCACTCTATGACTTGTGTCCAATGCTGTCAACTACAGTCTCCTAAACTTGTTGACGTCTAAAGTGACACTGTACAGGTGCAAATCTGGTGAAAGTTTTTCTATTTAAACTGCTTGAATCAGTGAAGCAAAACAATCCTATGTCTAGATGTCGTATCATCTTTTTTTTTTTTTAATCCTGGAAAGTATTCCAATCCATTTGATTTACAGTTGTACAAAAGAATTGAATTTATGAGCTTATTTGAGTTTGGCATTCTTGGAATTGCTAGCCATGTGCAAGATGCTACTTATTGTGTTGGTAACATTAGTGATTTATTATTCAACCTTGATGTAGATCCCTCTTTCCAATGTCGCGGATGCTGTTTATAAAACATCAGCAGATTGGATCAACCAGCGCTCGCTTGAGGCCCTAAGCTCCTTTGTTTTGGGGTTGCTAGACAGTATCCTTGCTGATTTGGCAAGTCAACTCCCCAATGTTAAGGGCTCTAAAAAGGGAGCTCAACAACCATCATCAAGATCTCAGGTAATTTGAAGCTAATTGTGCTTTATTCTATCCTTTCTCCCCTTTTCATTAATTTAGTCCTTTTTTCATTTTAAGGCGTAACATCTCTTTGGTGTAACTTGTACATAGTAAAAAATTATTGGGTAGACTTAAGTGCTCACAACATTAGTGTGGCTAGTTGGGAAGGAGTTGCAAGGTTGTATTGCACTTTGTTTACCTATGTTCAGTTTGATTCACGTGTAATTGATATAAAAGAAGGTGCCTTGTTCTTCCGGGGTAGCGAGGAGAGGACCATGTTCATACAACTAGTTAATTTTTTTTTTATCTGTGGACCTACGTGGGCTACCATTTTAGAAGTTATTAGGCTTGCTTTGCAGTGCAAGTTGTATTAGACAACTCTTTAATGTATCAGAACTCTATCTTGCTAATGTGGGTATTACTCATTAACACTTGATGTTGTTCAGCAAAAATGTAGGAAGGTTATTGTATGTCTATTTCACTGTGAAATTTGTACTTATACTGTCTGTTTTTTTCCATGCTTTGAACATGTGAGGTATTGCTCTTGTTTTTTCTTTACCATTAGGCTATTTATACTTATTGTTCCAGAGACGTCATACTTTTTCATTTTTTGTTTACTACTCCTGTCCTGAGATTGGGTAGTCATAGATCATGATTACATGGAATATTTCCGGGATGCCAATATCTTCTCTCATTCTATAGTAGTTGTACTTTGTAGTATGCATTTGAACAACCTTTAGGGCCCCTTTAGAAAGGATATATTGCTATTAGATATGAGATATGGATATAAGATATGGGTTTTGGATATGGATATGAGATTCATTTATGATGTCATATATCCCTTGTCTGGAAGGGTGTATGATGCTAAGTATTAGTTTAATATGATATATTAAAAAATAAATCATCCTTCGCTTAATTTCTTGCAGAAATGGAAATTCCTCCTTGTTCAACCCATAAGCAATCTCGTTGCTCCGTCCTGTTTTAACCAGCACTGATTCATCAACTCTAATTTCTCTATCTTCCTTTTTGGTCTCCCTTTTCCATTGGTTAAATTCCAACGTTATCTTAATCGAAGCTCTTCATTGCAACCTTCAGTCAATGCTTCTTCTATCTCAGCTGCAACCTTTGAAGGCCCTTTTTCAAGTGCATTGTTTGTTTCATTCTGATTTCTAGCAACCATAGTCACATGCTTCTCTTCGTGATTCACATAAACTCCTGTCTTTGGTTGGAGATTTGGATTATTTGATGGAAAATGGGACCCTTTTCTACCTAAGCAGCCACCACCGGAGGAGACACCCCTGTTAGGAGTGCCAATCACCCCTGTCAGACCTACACAGGGCACCCCAGGTCTAGGTCGCAAGTCAGAGGCAAAGAGAAGAAGAAAAGGTGATAGGTTGAAGAAGGGGAGAAGAGGCATTGAAGAAGAATGTCTCCAATATACCCCAATATAAAGAGATATCCAAACCTAAACAATTACAAAACCCTACAATTAGTATACGGGGATATCAAATTGATATCTATATACTAATATACCAAACGGGTATAGATATTGGACCTTTCCAAATAGGCCGTTAGAAAGATGGCTACCTAGATTTTGGTGTTTGTTGTTGTTGTTTGGGGGGAGGGGGGAGGGGGGCTCTTTTCCATTTCTTCTCAACTTTATAAGTAAATACTCCCTCCGTTAATTAAAACTTGACGTTTACTATTTACGCACACTTTTTTAGGTGTTCAAAACTATAGAAAATATTAACTTTTTTAATCATTTTTTTTAAATAATTTCATACTTATTACAACTAAGTATAAATTTATAAAAACAAATGTTAAAAGATGTTAATATTTTTTATAGTTTTTATCATTCTAAAAATGCGTGCATGAATAGTAAACGACAAGTTTTAATTAATAGAGGGAGTAGTATAGTACCCACCCAATGACTCGATTTTTAAAAAATAAAATAAAATAATATTAATATTATACCATTATAAGAACAACCTCATAAAGGGAGGGTATAATAGGCTCATTAATGATGGACTATATTGTGATAGTATATGAAGGCTTACAAATAGATAGAGGTCATATATTAATTTAATATTTTGAATTAAACTCATTGGCTATTTCAAAGATGAAAATTATTTGCAAAAAGGAAATAAAAAGCGATTGGTTGAATTGAAAAGGAGATGATTAAGTTGGATGGGACATATAGGCGAAAACTCTTCTGTTTTAAGAGTTTGTATAGATATAGATTATAAGATTGAGTTGATTGTGTGGATCATGTTTCCATTTCAAGTTCCAGGTCTTCATTTTTATTTTTGCCTATGGGCTCTTATCACAGTTTTGAATCGTACAGATGACTTTGAGTTTACTTGCTCTTGAATGGTACGAGGGCCATGATTTTTCACTTTATGCATGAAATTGTGATTTATTATTAGACTATACTATAGATTAAGCAAGTGTTGGAACCTATAATGCAAGAAAATAGCCCAAAAAGTTCTAATCCGCCTAGAGTTTGTTAGAACATTGTTCTTTTCTCTTTTTATTTTATTCTTCACATGCTGATTCTCTATTCTTGCAGGTTGCAGTATTTGTTGTTCTGGCAATGGTTTTACGACGAAAACCCGAAGCACTTATTAGTGTGTTACCCACGTTGAGGGAAAATATAAAATATCAAGGACAAGATAAGCTTCCACTGATCGTGTGGATGATAGCTCAGGTTGGTGCTTGGCAATATTACATTAGGACTATTATTAAGATTTAGGTAGAACCATAAATATGCTTATCGTTTCAGTATTGAAATCTAAACATTCTGTTCTCTAATTTCTTCCTTTTTCCTCGAAGGCCTCCCAAGGAGATTTACCCGTTGGCTTATATGCATGGGCTCACAACCTTTTGCCAATCCTGAACAGCAAATCTGGCAACAATCCTCAATCAAGGGATTTGATCTTGCAGTTGGTTGAGAGGTTTGAAATCACTATAACATCTACTACCATTGCATGTACTCTATTTGTTACATGGTATTGAAAATGTTGTTGTGGTGGCAGAATATTATCTGGCCCAAAAGCACGCAGCATTTTGATGAGTAATGCTGTTCGGAGAGGTGAACGATTGATCCCACCTTACTCTTTTGAGATTTTAACAAGAGTAACCTGTCCCGCATCTTCTGCTAGAATAAAGGTTTGTAATCTGTGACTAATCATTTTTTTTTAATAAGAGATATGCTATGTTGATGAACATCTTTATCACATTTTTTTTTTTTTTTGTATTGTTTAGGCAACTGAAAGATTTGTGGCTGTCTATCCAACCCTCAAAGAGATTGCACTTGCCGGTGTCCTTGGAAGTAAAGCGATGAAACAACACTCCCAACAGATATTCAGCATAGCTATCAAAGCAGCGGGAGAAAGTACTCTTATACTGATCCTAGTCTTCATCTCACATATCTAAATTTGTTCTTCAGGAAGGTGGGGGCATATTAAGATTGAATGTTCAGATTTTTATTAGCTGTTTGTTTTACAGGCATCCCTGAGCTGTCAAAGGAAGGAACGGAGATTTTCATTTGGTGTTTGGCCCAAAACAGTGATTGCTACAAGCAGTGGGTATGAAGCTATATGTGGCATATAATAATCTTTTGCTAGTTGGTATTTATACATAGCTTTTGTTATGGCTTTCTGTTTACTTTTCTGTATTATTTCTTGTTAAAACTGGGGTTTCATTTTACCAGGACAAACTTTACCTGGATAATCTAGAAGCAAGTGTTGCTGTTTTGAGGAAGCTGTCCGAGCAGTGGAAGGAACTAAATCTTAGTCATCCATCTCGGGACGCCTTCAAGGCAACTCTCAAAAGTTTCCAGCAAAAGGTAGGGCTCCTGTTTCTTTCAATTCCTTGATATGGAGCTGGCCAGATGGGTTTCTAGTTGGAAAGCATGTGAAATGAATGGTATTTTCCCAGCAATTTATTCATAAAATATGGTTTGTTAGCATCCAGTCCACTAGTGAAGTATGTTATTTGTGGTTGAGTCATCATCAAGCATCTGGGTGCCAAATTTTGGAACATATGACTCAATATTCTTACATTCTCTTTTCCTATAGAATGAAGAGGCATTAGCTGGGGAAGACGCATCTCATCAAGCACCCTTCAAGGATGCTGACAAGTACTGTAAACTACTGGTGGGGAGACTATCAGCTGGGCATGGCTGCTTGAAAGCCACTTTTGTCATTGCTATCATGCTGGCTGTTGGTGCTGCTGCGATGTCCCCAAACTTGGAGTCGCTTGATTTGAAGAGATTGTCAGTGATGCTAAGCTCGTTTCAGACCGTGTAAACTGTCAAAAGAACATCCCCGAGGCACTTGCATGCCCAGAATCTGCTGATAATACTATGCCGTGTCAGGTGACTTTCAGAATTAGCCCCCGCAATAAAGTTACAGAGATCCTTTTAAATACATACTGCAATTAGGATCCTAGTATATCATATCTAAGTTTTCCGAGGCTGATACCTAGCACTAATCTTTCGAGTTTCAGTTCCAGTCTCTACTTTAATGACCTGCTTGATTCCCCCCATTTCCTTGTTTTCTTTTTGTGGATTTTTTTTTTTAATCTCATGGGGGTGAACTTGTTCTTAAGTTATCTAAATGGGGCAATTGCCAGATATATAATATTTATTCAGAGTTGTACTTTTAGTTGCACAAGGTTAATATTGCTACACGGCTTCTTTTAGATGAGAGCATCTCTTTCCTTGCCCAAGCATGTCTAAATTCTAAGAGGGGCTGGTCTATTTGTCGAATGTAACTGTAATCTTTGCTGTTCTTTAGCTCGTCTTTTGTTGCAAATATATTTTGTATGGGTCAGACATCAAAATGTCAGTGGCCTACAGCAGATCAATGTTCTCTGTGGTCAGCGGTGGCTGCAGTAGTCTCTAAAAGGTGGGGTGAGAGTGCAGTGCTTACCGTTTTAGTTACTTCAATTCCTGCTTTTGTGGTGTTTGGATGACAGATAATTAAGACGAGGAAACCAATTTCCTGATGTGTAAAAAGAGAAACTCAAATTAAGCTCTTTAGCTTCTATTGTTGATCATATTGACAGATTTGTTTGGTTCCTGTGGGAATTAGAATTGATTACAGTACATGTATAGAGATTTGAAGTTGTGTATTTGCATTATGAATCCAAATGTGTGAGGGAAAGTGGGTTTTCCATGAAGCACTGAGTTTTTTTTTTTTGGGGTCGGAAAAACGGGGCAGAGGCCCGAGCTCCACAAAGGGAGCCTTCAATAAAGAAACAAAAGAGCGAGGGCCATCAGGTGTTACACCAACGTGGTGTCACCAACCCAACGGCGTCCTCCCTCACAAAACATTCAAGGTTTACAGGCCAAATTATCCAAAACACAGTAGCCAAGAGGAAAGGAAAAGGCAAAGCTAGCAAGTCCGTCCGCAGGGAAATTATCCAAAACACAGTAGCCAAGAGGAAAAGAAACGGCAAAGCTAGCAAGCCCATCCGCGAGACGAAAAGGCAAAGCTAGCAAGCCCATCCGCGAGACGATTTGCCTCTCGGAAAATAAGACGGAACTGGATGTCCCAGTCCCTACGTCGGAAGCCATGGCATACGGATACCAGACTAGCACACGAATGAGTCGGTTTGACCCCCTTCAACACAAGCTCAAGAGCCACTTTCGAGTCAACCTCACATATCACCTTCCTGAAGCCACGCTCCCACACCAGTTCGAGCCCCTTGGTGATTCCCCAGAGCTGCGCCTCTACCGCCAAGCAGCTTCCTATATTCTGGGTGAAGCCCACAATCCATTCTCCCTTCTCGCCCCGAATGGCACCACCCGCAGCTGCCATTCCCGAGTTCTTCACCGCCCTATCGGTATTCAATTTGACCCAATTTAGATCCGACGGGCTCCAGCACACAACAATCATGGCTTTCACCTTCTCCTTGTTGATTCCCATCAAGTTCTTTTTAGCTGTATTGTAGCTAGTGGTGATGCTGCAGCAAAAGTCAGGCGTGACCATGGCTACGCTACCTCCTCTAAAGACCAGCTCGTTCCTTCTCGTTCAGATCTTCCAAAGCGCCATCGCAAGGAAGTCATTCCAGTGCACCCCTTTCGGTCCCTCCTTCGTCTCCTTGATATTTCTTCGAACCCACGCAAGGAACGAGAGGGAGAAGAAATCCTCCACTCGCTCGACGCCTTCAAACTGCAGCCAAAAACCTTTCACAGTACCACAATCCCTAAAAATATGAATAAAGGACTCACAAGAGATACTGCAGGTCGGGCAGCTATCGGAGTTACCTATGTGTATTTGGACTCTCTCCTCATTGAAAGGAGTCCCCCTTTCCTTGCCAATCAAACAAAGGTACGGACCCTTTCCATTACATCGCTGCTCATGGTCCAGCACACCCTGTCTTCGTCTTCAAAAATCGGCATGGCGACAAGCTTAAGGGCTGTTTGCGCATGCAGAACATTGGCGAACTGATTCCACGCCCAACCTCTTCCTTCCTCCTAGAAATCCGCCACCCAAACATGAGTCGGAGAGGGACTAACATCCTCCACTACCAATGTACGAAGCGGGATTTCTTCCACCCAGGTGTCCTCCCAAAACCGGATACTTTCCCCATTCCCCAATCGCCACTGACTTAAAGTACCTTGATTTAAATGGAAAGGTGGAACTTTGATTTTCCAAATGAGTGCATATATGATATAGCTTTTTTATATCTTGTGATGAAGCTAAAATTGGGCAGGGAAATCATCATGTTAGTCTCTAGGATGGCTAAGTAAAGCTTTTTGTGGCAAGCTTAAAGGTGATCCTTGTCATCTTCATGTGTTTTAATGTACATGATCTTACAAACATCCATTTCAAAAAATTTAACTACTGAAAGTTATTGGTAATTCTGTTAGGGTAAACTGAAGAAAACAACCCTTAAAATATATTGCTCATAACCACCCCTTAAATGTAAAATTCCAGTAAACCACCCCTTATAACCTACCATTTAACAAAATGTCACCCTTTACCTTTTTCCGTGATGTTTTTTGTTAAAAACATAATTCAATGACAAGAATGCCCTAACCAGTTGATCAAATTTTCTTCAAATGTCATAACCTCCCACAGCCTCCCATGGTAGTCCCCTCCGACAAAGTCACTGCACAAATGGTCCTCTCCGGCAACAACCATAGGCGGGAGCTCCTTCGCTGCTTGCGTTGATGCTGGAGAAAAAAGAGATCCAGCAAACGTCGCCTACAACCATGGGTATCACCACCGCCTTTCACTTCTGACTTCTCCTTGCGCCTCGCCGTGACAACCTTGGGTATCACTGCCACCTTCCACTTCTCCGACGAAGAGCATGGTGGCAAACACCGGCTCCTAAATTTCATAATCAAATTTGAGCTCTATAAAAATTTCAAAAGCGGAATTTCGGCCTTATTCATAAAAACCGATCACTTAGAGAAACAATCAAAGATCCAACGATCACAAACACATAAAAAAAAAGTAAGATCGAACCTCAGCAGGTTCGAATTCAAACACAAATTGCTCAAGCTCGGCTGACCCTATTCACGAAATTGAAGAGGAAAGGGCAATTTCATAATTTCAGATAATTAACTCAGCTACTAACGGAATCCTACAAGGTGTGGTCGTCCACTAAGGGAAACTTTAGAAAGGGTGGTTTACTGAAATTTCGCATTTAAGGGGTGGTTATGAGCAATGTCGCATATTTAATTGGTGGTTTTATGCAGTTTACCCTTTCTGTTAATGTACATCATCTTACGGACATCCATTTAAAAAAATTAACAGTTGAAGGTTATTGGTATTTGATGTCCACTAATGTAATCATGTTTTTGTGCATATTTTCGCTCCTTATTCTAAGTATTTTTCATATTTTGGTTTGGGAATATATTGAATTTGTGTAGTATAAACTTATTTGTAAGAAATAGAGGTCTACACAAGTTTTGGTTTAATTTTGCAGGATTTGGAGCCATTTCAGGACGAAATAAAATGGAGGAGACGACTGCAGGAATTGACTCGACGTCGAGTGAACTTACTCGACGTCGACTGAAGACAAGAGCAAATTTGGCTAAGGACAGAGATACAAGCTACTGTAAAGCCAGCCGAGAAGACTCGAAATTGACTGAGCTACTCGACGTCGGGTACCCTACTCGACGTTGACTGAATATGAAAGCTACACTCGAGGCTGACTAGAAGGAGCACTCGAGATCCAAAGGATGGCCCGAGATTGAGTACAATCTACTCGACGTCGACTGAAACTTCCGTTAGGCCGAGAACGAGTTAGGCTGATCAAATGACGAGAGAAGGAGACTTAGACATGAAGAAATGACATTCTATCATCTATATACTTAGTAGGAGAAAACTTATTTACCTTAGGGAGATTTGTTATTTACCTTGTTAGATTTAACTTTTATTTATCTAGATTATATCTTTAGTCTTAGATAGAATTTCCTCTCCTTGATTAGCAAGGATGAAGGCCTATAAATAAAGCCTTGGGGGCTAGTAATCAGTGATTCAATTTGATGTCCATGTTTTGTGCCATGTTTTATATTCACTTTTATATCGATTTCTGTATACATTTCATGCATTTGGGTAGATTAGTGCAGAATCTATGTAGTTTATGATTATTTTCCAAATTATGGAGTCTACACTAGTTTCTGTTTAATTTCGCAAAAATCGGACGCACTTTGGAGCTTAAAGGAAACTCATGAGGAAGCTAAGGATGGTGCAGCTGAAGGAAAGCCCATTGTTTGCCATTCATCAATCTGAATCAAGTTCTGATGTCTTCATGAGAGTTGTAGCCCTCGAAAAGAGCTTTCCAACGCATGCTCATATGCGTCAATCCGACGAACGAGGACTCAAGAAAGTGCGTTTCGAGAACAGAGCAGAAAGCTGAGAGCTGTCACATTTGCTCGACGTCGACCAAACCGAAAATCGAGCAAGATCCCAAAAGTCGACCTGAGAAGCTGGACAAAGAAGATGCAAGTCGATATCGACCTGTCTTGGTCGATATCGAGTAAAAGCAAGTCGATATGTCTTCCTGGAGCCGAGATCGAGCTGCTGAGCTGAAGACGGGAAAATGTTGGTCGATATCGAGTAAGTCTACTCGATATCGAGTTGATCACCAGTGCCCGAAATCGAGCTAGTCCGGATCTTGTTAAGTTTCTATCTCGAATCCAATGGTGATATCCACGAGAGCAAATTCTATCAAGATCTATCAAGTCAAGAGAAGATATTTACCTACATTAGATATAGTCCTAGTTGATTTATTTCCTTTATTTCCAAGTTTTTATCTTATGTTATTAGATAAATAGATATAGATATAGATAGAATTTCCTTCCTTGATTAGCAAGGATTGGAAGCTTATAAATAAAGCCCATGGGGCTAGTTTTTAATCATTCAATTTCAGAAGGAGAGAAGTAAGTAGAGAGTAGAGAAAGAGAGAGAAGCCGAGTGGAGCAAGGGGAGCGAAAGTGATATGGCTTTGTTCGGTTTGTACTTTCTTCAGTTTGGTTTAATGCAAGTAGTTTCTTTTCAATCAACAATGTCTGCAATTGCGATGAAGAGCGAGTAGTCCACCCACTTCTAGGGTTGGGGCGAGCCCGACGATAGCCATGTGTGTTTGAGGTAAAGATCCGACCTTTATCATGTTTTGAGCATCTACTACCTTTTATGTGTTTATTACCCATTCAATGGAGATCCAGACTAACAACTTGGATTGTAAACATAAAGTCGGTAGATACAATTAGGGTTTCTTGAAAGAGTTTCTTAATTGTTGGAAAAGGCGAAAGCTTGATCCTTTGATGCAATTTGCATGATTATCGTTATTTATCTTGCCTTATGCATGTTTGGTTATCGTTGTCGCAAACCCCGATCTTGGAAGTTTTCTTTTACATATTTTATTAAGAAGTCCGCAAAGCTTTGTTCTTTATTTTATTTTATTGTTACTGCTCGATTTCGACCACCCCTTGGTCGACATCGACTACTGATTCTCGATCAAGCAAAGATCGCCGTCGCTTGTGTCTCTGCAGAAACTCGATCTCGACCATACTTACTCGACTACGACCAATTTGCTAGACATCGAGAAACCTTCTCGAGATCGACCAAATTCCAGTGACTGCTGCTTGCTCGGATTCGACTGCTTGGCCCCTGTCGACTAACCCTTACTCGAGGTCGAGCACCCTGAAGTCGATTTCTGCCCGTGAGATTCCTCCGCTGCCTGAGATCCGCTGACACGCTTCCTCGTGGATCGATCCTGACTTACCGCTGCTACATCAGGAGGAGGTCTTGTAATCATTTGCATGGGCATAATCCGGTTTGATTTATTTATTTATCTTTTGAACTCGATTTCCTCCTACCAACACACTTCTCATTACAGTTTTAAGTTTTCAGAGGTTTTAGGGTTTTGGCGCTTTTGGGAAAGTTGGAGTGTCGGAATTGTAAAGACTTTGATTTAGTTTTATGCAACTTATTTCCTTTTCATCAATCATGTCTTCCATTGCAATGAGTGAGTAGTCGATCTACTTTTAGGGTCGGGGTGAGCCCGACGATAGCCATGTTGGTGGATTGGTAAGTCACGAAAGAAGGTACTTTATCTCGCTCTATCTTGTGCTTAATCCTTGAATGACAATTTAAGGAACTCATGTTGCAAACTTGGGTAGTAATTAGGGTTTCTATTCGGAAGTTTATAAACTCTTTTTATGAAGAAGATAGACGCAATTAGGTTTATTAATTGGAAGTTTATATGCCTATTTGATGGATTTTGGTGAAAGCCTTATCCTTTAACGATAAAGTTTTCGTCTTTGTGATTTATGATTCTACTTGCATGGTTGTCGCTGTTGTAAGCCCTAGTCTTGGAATTCTTTGTTTAATTTGTTTACATTTGAAATATTATCATTCATTGAGTCCTCGAAAAACTTAACACTTGGTTTATTTCTGATCATCTTTCTTCACCATCCTTACGCTCTTCGACCATCTTTGCCGACTATATTTACGTTTCTGCAGGTCAATCGACTAGTTCCGTTGACATCGAGTACATTGGATCGACTGGCAGTTTTATGAGCCAGTCGACTTCGGCTACTGACAACTCGAGATCGATTGCTCCACTCGATACCGACTGTCGTTTTTTGTTTTGCAGGTACTCGAGACAACTTTTCCACTCGACATCGAGGTATTCTGATCGGCGTCGACTAAGCCTATAACTTGCTGCTGATCAAGATCGACTACAATCCAATCGAGGTCGAGTGCTTCTGAGTCGATACAGAACGTGAGATTCATGCACCTTTGGGATTCCGCTAACACGCTTCCTCGTGGATCGAACCTGACTTTCTTCTACTACAGCGGGAGGGAGTCTTGAACATTATTTGCACGGAATGGAATCGGTTTGCTTTGTTTTATTTATATTTTATTTGCAACCTCAATATTCCCTCCTTAACAATATTTCTATTTTAACAGATGTACAAACTTTGTTCCAGAGCACCCAATTTCCAATTATGAACAAACAAATGAACAAAATCCCTAATTTTCACACATCAAATCTCAAACCTTAAAACCTAACAAGTAACAAATTTTCAATTTTCCAAATTCCTAATCATATTTCATAAGCAATGAAAATGAAAAAAAATCCCCCAATTTTCACCCTTCAAATCTTAAATTCTAAAACCTAATAAGTAGAAAATTTTCAATTATCCAAACTCCTAATCATAATTCATATGCATTGAAATAAACAAATTATAATAATCAAAATCACCAATTATCACACTTCAAATCTGACGAAACCGAAAAAGAAAAAGTATATCGCCCCCCAAGTCCCCATGGGGGGAATGCTCTGGATTGCCTCCTATGGAAAGTGGGTAACACGGACTTACCTGAAGCCATCTTCCCCCTCAATCTATCACCCGATCAGAGTGATAGAGAAAGGGAAAAAGACCTTTACCTGAGTCGCATTACCCTAGAGGAAATAATGACGGTCTTACCTGCTACCTGAGATCCTCACAATTCATGGGGATCCCACGACCGGAGCCGCCGAGTCTTTCGAAGAGACTCGCATCTTTACTTATCCGGGTTCATCAAATGACCCAATGGTAAAGGAGATACGCTCGTCTAATGCAGTAGAAATTGAGGGTGGAATAAATCCATGCGCTCCCTTGCTCCTTGGACTGATGTCCGACTACCTGTCCCGACTTAGCTGTCGTTCCTCTCTCTTAAGGCATTCGCGAATGGGTGATCGGGCAATAAGTCAGAATGAGAGCCTTGGTGTGGCTATTTCCCTCTTAATCCCTTCTGGAGTTAGCGTCTCCTCTGTTGTTTTCCAAAAAGTCCCTTTCTTTAGCCCCCTTTTTGCCTTTTATAGTACATCTCTTCGTCTATCAAACAGGGGAGAAGTTTTCCTCTTTCGACCATTTGTTGATGTTGCATCACCACGTGTCTAAGGGAGGAGATGCACTTGGATGGGGGGCATGAGCGCCACCTGTCCCTTTGTGCATGCCTTCCTCGTCCGCGGATCATAGGCTGTTATGCTTGTTCTTTGGAGTTTATTTCCGTTAACCTTTTGAGACCTCTTTAATTGTTTCTTTAATTTCGTTATCTTTTGGGCGTCATCACAGCTCCTCGAGCCGTGGGGGAACCGTATAGGTTTTTACGCGGTTCGAAAACCTCCTCCATAATTTGTAGTTCTTTTAGGGCGAAGAGGTAAGGAAGAGAGGAACGTTGGGCTTCCCTGGGCCCAAATGGGTTTTTATGGGCCGGTAATTTTTGGCCCATTCGTTTGATTGATGGGGGCCGTGCTTTTGACACGTGGCCTGAGATAGGAGGTGAAACGCCCTGGATCATGGTGTCTATAAATAGGGGTTCTGATTCCTTTTTATTTTTTACCGTTCTTCGTTTTTACAGCCCTTTAATTCGGACATCTTCGAGGTAAATCTTAACTTTATTTTCTTTTCTTTCCGCGTCTTAGTTTTTGTTTTGATTTTAGTCTTCTTTTCCCCCCCTTTCTTCTCTCGGGCCGCAGTTAGTGCGCGGGCAATCGTCTGGGCTTACATTGGCTACCGCTGGTCCTTAGGCCTATTTCTTCCTTGCTACTTCTCTCTTACCCGGCTCGGCTATCTTCATCATGTCGACCTCCCCAAGTAGTTTAGGTAGTGTGCAAGCTTTTATCAGGCCTCGGTCTTCTCGACGTCCTAGGGGTAAACTCTTGATGGGTTAGATAGAGGTTCCCGAAAACGTCACTTTTCGGCAACCCAAAGATCTTGAGGATCCCTCCTTTTATACTTCCCCGAGTCGTGTGCGCGAAGAAGACTCCTCCCCTGCTGATTCTACGTCCTCGCGGTCGGGTGACGGGGCTTCATCATCGGGGTCTGACTCAATACAAGAGTCGCCTGAGTCTCAGCACTCTTACAAAGAGTGAGATTCTTATACTGACTTGCCCTCTGGCCCTGTCTTCATGCCTAAAGAACGCCGCTCGTCGTCTGTGTTGGGGAACTTTCGTCCGGTTCTGTATAACGAGAAAGTATTAGTAACTTGTCCTTTCAGGGGGGATTTTCAGCCTTCTGCCGCGGGCCCGACACCTGTGGTTTTACCTCAGCGGATGATTCCCATAGCTCCGCCGAACGCCCAGAGCCGCGGTGGGGGAACATTCACGACTTTGGAGGATCTGAACGTAATCACCCGTGTCTTTCTTTGGCCATAGGGAGTTGTGCTGTGTCTACCGGCCGAGGGGGGAGGAAGCCTGGATGCCTACCCCGGTTGTCTAGTGGTGTATATTGAGAGTTTGGTCCAAGGGTTTCAGCTCCCTTTGCCTAATCTGTTTAAACGTTATCTAAAAGCCTGTGGCTTGAGCCCCGCCCAACTGGTCCCGAATAGCTGGCTTTTCTTGACTTCTTTTGTGATGCGTTGTCTGGAGATCGGGGTCCAGCCTTCTCTGGGACTCTTGAGCAATATGCTTACCTTGGGTCATGGGGGTATCCACAAAAGTCTTTACCAGGCTAAACTCAGCGTCCCTATTGTGGACCGAAACACCAGCAAGCCGGAATGGCGACATAAGTGGTTTTTGGTCCGCGATCCCTTGCGTAAGATTTTAAATTTTCATACAGAACCGCGTTTGTATACGCGGATGAAAAGGAAAGCTGTTTCTGACCTCAAGGAGATCGAGCAGAAGTTTGCTGTTGAGACAAAACCTTCATGGAAAGACATGGTTTCCCCCTTGCGGCTGGAGATGGATGGCTTGAGTCTTCCTCATCCGCACAAAGGTTGTAGCCCATTTCGGGGGGGGGGGGGGGGGTTGCCCTTGATTTGGTCTAATCCATAGTATTTTCTCGATTCGGATTTTAATCGTCTTTGATTTCTTTGTGGTTTTTTTCTAGGCGCTGCGGAGCTGAAAGCCATGGTGGATGCGGCTAAGATGTCTTCGGCCCCCCCTTCTTCTGCTAAGAGGAAAATTCCAACTGACGTGACGAGAGCCCCCCAAGACTTCAGCCCCAAAATCCAAAGGAAAAGCGGTGGTGAAAGAAAAAGCTGTTGCTGTGACTTCCTCTTCCCCGGTCACTCCGGTGGAGCCTGAGCCTTCTATTATCCTAATTGACTCTTCTCCGGTCGCGGAGGCCAAGTCCCTACCCCTCGTCGCCCCGACAGAGCGTCAAGTCATCTCCCCCGGTGAGGCGGGAACTTCCAAACCGCAACCGAAGAAAAAGAAACTGCGTTCATACCCAGCATGGGAAGGTGTGACTCCGATACTCTTGAACAGTTGGCCTTTCCCCCAGAACTTGGGAAAGCGGAGTTACGGTACTTGGACCATATTACTGATGAGCAATTTACATTAGAACAAGAACGCTGGTGCAACTAGGTAAGTGAATCGTGTATTATATCTCCTAACCACTTGATTCTTTGATGTGTTTTCAATCCTCACAATGCTTTTGTTGCTAGGGTCATGTTTTCACTCACAGCGGATGGGGTCGATATCTTTGCTTGGACCAACATGCTCATGACCTGCAAGGGAAATTGGAGCAGTTGGAAGGGAAGCTCTCGGAGGCCGAGACACCGAGGAAGCAAGTTGAGTCTCTTCGTTCGTGGGTGAAGGAAAAAGATGAGATCATATCCGCTAAAAAGGAGAAAAGTAGCAAGCTAATGGAGGATGTGGAGACGCTGCGCCCTCAACTTGAGTCATCCCAACAGGCAATGGTCACCCTGCAAACTGATTCTGAAGCCAGGAAGAAGGAGTTTGAGGCCCAGAAAAAGGAGTTCGAAGAACAGCTGCTGACGGCTAACGAGGCGAGGAGTAAGGCAGTCGTGGAGGCCAACCGTCGTACAATTGAGTTGGAACGATATCAGTCCCGCACGGACGGTGATATCGTTTTGTCTTGGTTGGAAGTTCCGCACAATTGTACCAAGTTAGTGGACGATTGGTTGAAGACTCCGAATGGTTTGGAATTTATGAAAAACGCGGTTCCTGAGTGGCTGAAAAAAGAGGCTGGGCAAGAGTTCATCCAAGACCGTTACAGGGATTGCTTCTACATAGGGATGAAAGCCGGTATACATCAGAGCGTGAAGAAATCCGCGGAGGCCCCGGGTGTTCCTCTTCATCCATTCTCCCCCATTGAAGATCGGGAAGATTGGGGCCTGGTGGATGACGACAACGTGGATTTTACTGGCGATGGATTGTAAACTTTCGTTCCCACCACCTTGGGTGGTCCTTGTGTTTCAAACAACCCTTGATACTCTGTTAGGTGTCTGATTTCGGATTATGTTTGGTTTTGTTTTTTGCGGAAGGTTCGCGCTAGAAAACTTAGTTCGCGGTTTCTTGGATTGGGTTTGCCCCCTGTTTTGCGGATGGTCTGTGCCAGGGAGCTCAGTTTGCGATGTTTATTAATAGTATTTCTTTCGGTATCTTTTTAGGCGACAAAAGATTTGGAAACCTCGCCACCCGGGCGTCTTACGTTTTTCATTCAATATTTTTATTTATACAGGCTTCCTTTTTTTGATGACCTAAGCGTTTAGCAAATAACACTTTTTCCTTAGGAAGTGTCATCACTACCTTCACCTTCAGAGGTGTTTTCTCCCGAAGGCATATAGTTGGCTTTGAAACGTGAGTCGTCCAGATACTTGAATATGACGGCCTCTCCCACGTGGACATTCCTTGATCTGGTGAAAGCACTCCATCCCTGGGTGAGCCAGAGCACCCCTGCTTCGTCTCTCTCTATTAGGACGCGTATGCCTCTTCTTCCAGGCCCATTGGTTAGGATTATTCTTTCAACACCGGGTAACCCATTGTCCTCTTCGAAGAACTCCGGTAGAGGCTACGGCGGTTTGGAGGGAAAGATTAATTGTGAGTAGGAAACTAAGAGTTAACCGGAGAGGTTTAGAGGGATATTACCGTTCTTTGCAAGAGAGAAGCATTCTGGATCCATCGGAGGAAATCTCTTGAGCGGCCTCCACCTGCTGCCATGTTATCTCTGGAGTTTTTTGGTTTATATTTATCTGATAGAAAGTGTTTCACGGGGACTCTCTAGTCTTTGGCTTTTATAGAGAAGCCGTTGGCCATTGTTCCCTTACTTGTCTGATTCTTTCATTTAATATTTGCACTGTTCGAGTATCTTTCAGAATCGTCCTTTCCCCAGGTCTCTAGGGAAGGAAAATTGGTCAGTAAAGGAAAAACAGCTTTATCGATCTCTTACTTCTTTAACTGAGAGAAAAAAGAAAAGGAAAAACTTTTATTCGTTCTCAAGTACATCGGGACTCGTGGGTTTACTTTTTACGCTTTGGCGCCTTAACGCTCTTAGGGACCCTCGGGGGCTTCTGGTTGGCCTTGGATTTGGGCAAGCCCGAATGGCGACATAAGTGGTTTTTGGTCCGCGATCCCTTGCGTAAGATTTTAAATTTTCATACAGAACCGCGTTTGTATACGCGGATGAAAAGGAAAGCTGTTTCTGACCTTAAGGAGATCGAGCAGAAGTTTGCTGTTGAGACAAAACCTTCATGGAAAGACATGGTTTCCCCCTTGCGGCTGGAGATGGATGGCTTGAGTCTTCCTCATCCGCGCAAAGGTTGTAGCCCATTTCGGGGGGGGGGGGGGGGGTGCCCTTGATTTGGTCTTATCCATAGTATTTTCTCGATTCGGATTTTAATCGTCTTTGATTTCTTTGTGGTTTTTTTCTAGGCGCTGCGGAGCTGAAAGCCATGGTGGATGCGACTAAGATGTCTTCGGCCCCCCCTTCTTCTACTAAGAGGAAAATTCCAACTGACGTGACGAGAGCCCCCCAAGACTTCAGCCCCAAAATCCAAAGGAAAAGCGGTGGTGAAAGAAAAAGCTGTTGCTGTGACTTCCTCTTCCCCGGTCACTCCGGTGGAGCCTGAGCCTTCTATTATCCTAATTGACTCTTCTCCGGTCACGGAGGCCAAGTCCCTACCCCTCGTCGCCCCGACAGAGCGTCAAGTCATCTCCCCCGGTGAGACGGGAACTTCCAAACCGCAACCGAAGAAAAAGAAACTGCGTTCATACCCAGCATGGGAAGGTGTGACTCCGATACTCTTGAACAGTTGGCCTTTCCCCCAGAACTTAGGAAAGCGGAGTTACGGTACTTGGACCATATTACTGATGAGCAATTTACATTAGAACAAGAGCGCTGGTGCAACTAGGTAAGTGAATCGTGTATTATATCTCCTAACCACTTGATTCTTTGATGTGTTTTCAATACTCACAATGCTTTTGTTGCTAGGGTCATGTTTTCACTCACAGCGGCTGGGGTCGATATCTTTGCTTGGACCAACATGCTCATGAACTGGAAGGGAAATTGGAGCAGTTGGAAGGGAAGCTCTCGGAGGCCGAGACACCGAGGAAGCAAGTTGAGTCTCTTCGTTCGTGGGTGAAGGAAAAAGATGAGATCATATCCGCTGAGAAGGAGAAAAGTAGCAAGCTAATGGAGGATGTGATGACGCTGCGCCCTCAACTTGAGTCATCCCAACAGGCAATGGTCACCCTGCAAACTGATTCTGAAGCCAGGAAGAAGGAGTTTGAGGCCCAGAAAAAGGAGTTCGAAGAACAGCTGCTGACGGCTAACGAGGCGAGGAGTAAGGCAGTCGTGGAGGCCAACCGTCGTACAATTGAGTTGGAACGATATCAGTCCCGCACGGACGGTGATATCGTTTTGTCTTGGTTGGAAGTTCCGCACAATTGTACCAAGTTAGTGGACGATTGGTTGAAGACTCCGAATGGTTTGGAATTTATGAAAAACGCGGTTCCTGAGTGGTTGAAAAAAGAGGCCGGGCAAGAGTTCATCCAAGACCGTTACAGGGATTGCTTCTACATAGGGATGAAAGCCGGTATACATCAGAGCGTGAAGAAATCCGCGGAGGCCCCGGGTGTTCCTCTTCATCCATTCTCCCCCATTGAAGATCGGGAAGATTGGGGCCTGGTGGATGACGACAACGTGGATTTTACTGGCGATGGATTGTAAACTTTCGTTCCCACCACCTCGGGTGGTCCTTGTGTTTCAAACAACCCTTGATACTCTGTTAGGTGTCTGATTTCGGATTATGTTTGGTTTTGTTTTTTGCGGAAGGTTCGCGCTAGAAAACTTAGTTCGCGGTTTCTTGGATTGGGTTTGCCCCCTGTTTTGCGGATGGTCTGTGCCAGGGAGCTCAGTTTGCGATGCTTATTAATAGTATTTCTTTCGGTATCTTTTTAGGCGACAAAAGATTTGGAAACCTCGCCACATGGGCGTCTTACGTTTTTCATTCAATATTTTTATTTATACAGGCTTCCTTTTTTTGACGACCTAAGCGTTTAGCAAATAACACTTTTTCCTTAGGAAGTGTCATCACTACCTTCACCTTCAGAGGTGTTTTCTCCCGAAGGCACATAGCTGGCTTTGAAACGTGAGTCGCCCAGATACTTGAATATGACGGCCCCTCCCACGTGGACATTCCTTGATCTGGTGAAAGCACTCCATCCCTGGGTGAGCCAGAGCACCCCTGCTTCGTCTCTCTCTATTAGGACGCGTATGCCTCTTCTTCCAGGCCCATTGGTTAGGATTATTCTTTCAACACCGGGTAACCCATTGTCCTCTTCGAAGAACTCCGGTAGAGGCTACGGCGGTTTGGAGGGAAAGATTAATTGTGAGTAGGAAACTAAGAGTTAACCGGAGAGGTTTAGAGGGATATTACCGTTCTTTGCAAGAGAGAAGCATTCTGGATCCATCGGAGGAAATCTCTTGAGCGGCCTCCACCTGCTGCCATGTTATCTCTGGAGTTTTTTGGTTTATATTTATCTGATAGAAAGTGTTTCACGGGGACTCTCTAGTCTTTGGCTTTTATAGAGAAGCCGTTGGCCATTGTTCCCTTACTTGTCTGATTCTTTCATTTAATATTTGAACTGTTCGAGTATCTTTCAGAATCGTCCTTTCCCCAGGTCTCTAGGGAAGGAAAATTGGTCAGTAAAGGAAAAACAGCTTTATCGATCTCTTACTTCTTTAACTGAGAGAAAAAAGAAAAGGAAAAACTTTTATTCGTTCTCAAGTACATCGGGACTCGTGGGTTTACTTTTTACGCTTTGGCGCCTTAACGCTCTTAGGGACCCTCGGGGGCTTCTGGTTGGCCTTGGATTTGGGCAAGCCCGAATGGCGACATAAGTGGTTTTTGGTCCGCGATCCCTTGCGTAAGATTTTAAATTTTCATACAGAACCGCGTTTGTATACGCGGATGAAAAGGAAAGCTGTTTCTGACCTTAAGGAGATCGAGCAGAAGTTTGCTGTTGAGACAAAACCTTCATGGAAAGACATGGTTTCCCCCTTGCGGCTGGAGATGGATGGCTTGAGTCTTCCTCATCCGCGCAAAGGTTGTAGCCCATTTCGGGGGGGGGGGGGGGTGCCCTTGATTTGGTCTTATCCATAGTATTTTCTCGATTCGGATTTTAATCGTCTTTGATTTCTTTGTGGTTTTTTTCTAGGAGCTGCGGAGCTGAAAGCCATGGTGGATGCGACTAAGATGTCTTCGCCCCCCCCTTCTTCTACTAAGAGGAAAATTCCAACTGACGTGACGAGAGCCCCCCAAGACTTCAGCCCCAAAATCCAAAGGAAAAGCGGTGGTGAAAGAAAAAGCTGTTGCTGTGACTTCCTCTTCCCCGGTCACTCCGGTGGAGCCTGAGCCTTCTATTATCCTAATTGACTCTTCTCCGGTCACGGAGGCCAAGTCCCTACCCCTCGTCGCCACGACAGAGCGTCAAGTCATCTCCCCCGGTGAGACGGGAACTTCCAAACCGCATCCGAAGAAAAAGAAACTGCGTTCATACCCAGCATGGGAAGGTGTGACTCCGATACTCTTGAACAGTTGGCCTTTCCCCCAGAACTTAGGAAAGCGGAGTTACGGTACTTGGACCATATTACTGATGAGCAATTTACATTAGAACAAGAGCGCTGGTGCAACTAGGTAAGTGAATCGTGTATTATATCTCCTAACCACTTGATTCTTTGATGTGTTTTCAATACTCACAATGCTTTTGTTGCTAGGGTCATGTTTTCACTCACAGCGGCTGGGGTCGATATCTTTGCTTGGACCAACATGCTCATGAACTGGAAGGGAAATTGGAGCAGTTGGAAGGGAAGCTCTCGGAGGCCGAGACACCGAGGAAGCAAGTTGAGTCTCTTCGTTCGTGGGTGAAGGAAAAAGATGAGATCATATCCGCTGAGAAGGAGAAAAGTAGCAAGCTAATGGAGGATGTGATGACGCTGCGCCCTCAACTTGAGTCATCCCAACAGGCAATGGTCACCCTGCAAACTGATTCTGAAGCCAGGAAGAAGGAGTTTGAGGCCCAGAAAAAGGAGTTCGAAGAACAGCTGCTGACGGCTAACGAGGCGAGGAGTAAGGCAGTCGTGGAGGCCAACCGTCGTACAATTGAGTTGGAACGATATCAGTCCCGCACGGACGGTGATATCGTTTTGTCTTGGTTGGAAGTTCCGCACAATTGTACCAAGTTAGTGGACGATTGGTTGAAGACTCCGAATGGTTTGGAATTTATGAAAAACGCGGTTCCTGAGTGGCTGAAAAAAGAGGCTGGGCAAGAGTTCATCCAAGACCGTTACAGGGATTGCTTCTACATAGGGATGAAAGCCGGTATACATCAGAGCGTGAAGAAATCCGCGGAGGCCCCGGGTGTTCCTCTTCATCCATTCTCCCCCATTGAAGATCGGGAAGATTGGGGCCTGGTGGATGACGACAACGTGGATTTTACTGGCGATGGATTGTAAACTTTCGTTCCCACCACCTCGGGTGGTCCTTGTGTTTCAAACAACCCTTGATACTCTGTTAGGTGTCTGATTTCGGATTATGTTTGGTTTTGTTTTTTGCGGAAGGTTCGCGCTAGAAAACTTAGTTCGCGGTTTCTTGGATTGGGTTTGCCCCCTGTTTTGCGGATGGTCTGTGCCAGGGAGCTCAGTTTGCGATGCTTATTAATAGTATTTCTTTCGGTATCTTTTTAGGCGATAAAAGATTTGGAAACCTCGCCACCCGGGCGTCTTACGTTTTTCATTCAATATTTTTATTTATACAGGCTTCCTTTTTTTGACGACCTAAGCGTTTAGCAAATAACACTTTTTCATTAGGAAGTGTCATCACTACCTTCACCTTCAGAGGTGTTTTCTCCCGAAGGCACATAGCTGGCTTTGAAACGTGAGTCGCCCAGATACTTGAATATGACGGCCCCTCCCACGTGGACATTCCTTGATCTGGTGAAAGCACTCCATCCCTGGGTGAGCCAGAGCACCCCTGCTTCGTCTCTCTCTATTAGGACGCGTATGCCTCTTCTTCCAGGCCCATTGGTTAGGATTATTCTTTCAACACCGGGTAACCCATTGTCCTCTTCGAAGAACTCCGGTAGAGGCTACGGCGGTTTGGAGGGAAAGATTAATTGTGAGTAGGAAACTAAGAGTTAACCGGAGAGGTTTAGAGGGATATTACCGTTCTTTGCAAGAGAGAAGCATTCTGGATCCATCGGAGGAAATCTCTTGAGCGGCCTCCACCTGCTGCCATGTTATCTCTGGAGTTTTTTGGTTTATATTTATCTGATAGAAAGTGTTTCACGGGGACTCTCTAGTCTTTGGCTTTTATAGAGAAGCCGTTGGCCATTGTTCCCTTACTTGTCTGATTCTTTCATTTAATATTTGCACTGTTCGAGTATCTTTCAGAATCGTCCTTTCCCCAGGTCTCTAGGGAAGGAAAATTGGTCAGTAAAGGAAAAACAGCTTTATCGATCTCTTACTTCTTTAACTGAGAGAAAAAAGAAAAGGAAAAACTTTTATTCATTCTCAAGTACATCGGGACTCGTGGGTTTACTTTTTACGCTTTGGCGCCTTAACGCTCTTAGGGACCCTCGGGGGCTTCTGGTTGGCCTTGGATTTGGGCGAGCCCGAATGGCGACATAAGTGGTTTTTGGTCCGCGATCCCTTGCGTAAGATTTTAAATTTTCATACAGAACCGCGTTTGTATACGCGGATGAAAAGGAAAGCTGTTTCTGACCTTAAGGAGATCGAGCTGAAGTTTGCTGTTGAGACAAAACCTTCATGGAAAGACATGGTTTCCCCCTTGCGGCTGGAGATGGATGGGTTGAGTCTTCCTCATCCGCGCAAAGGTTGTAGCCCATTTCGGGGGGGGGGGGGTGCCCTTGATTTGGTCTTATCCATAGTATTTTCTCGATTCGGATTTTAATCGTCTTTGATTTCTTTGTGGTTTTTTTCTAGGCGCTGCGGAGCTGAAAGCCATGGTGGATGCGACTAAGATGTCTTCGGCCCCCCCTTCTTCTACTAAGAGGAAAATTCCAACTGACATGACGAGAGCCCCCCAAGACTTCAGCCCCAAAATCCAAAGGAAAAGCGGTGGTGAAAGAAAAAGCTGTTGCTGTGACTTCCTCTTCCCCGGTCACTCCGGTGGAGCCTGAGCCTTCTATTATCCTAATTGACTCTTCTCCGGTCACGGAGGCCAAGTCCCTACCCCTCGTCGCCCCGACAGAGCGTCAAGTCATCTCCCCCGGTGAGGCGGGAACTTCCAAACCGCAACCGAAGAAAAAGAAACTGCGTTCATACCCAGCATGGGAAGGTGTGACTCCGATACTCTTGAACAGTTGGCCTTTCCCCCAGAACTTGGGAAAGCGGAGTTACGGTACTTGGACCATATTACTGATGAGCAATTTACATTAGAACAAGAGCGCTGGTGCAACTAGGTAAGTGAATCGTGTATTATATCTCCTAACCACTTGATTCTTTGATGTGTTTTCAATCCTCACAATGCTTTTGTTGCTAGGGTCATGTTTTCACTCACAGCGGCTGGGGTCGATATCTTTGCTTGGACCAACATGCTCATGAACTGGAAGGGAAATTGGAGCAGTTGGAAGGGAAGCTCTCGGAGGCCGAGACACCGAGGAAGCAAGTTGAGTCTCTTCGTTCGTGGGTGAAGGAAAAAGATGAGATCATATCCGCTGAGAAGGAGAAAAGTAGCAAGCTAATGGAGGATGTGGAGACGCTGCGCCCTCAACTTGAGTCATCCCAACAGGCAATGGTCACCTTGCAAACTGATTCTGAAGCCAGGAAGAAGGAGTTTGAGGCCCAGGAAAAGGAGTTCGAAGAACAACTGCTGACGGCTAACGAGGCGAGGAGTAAGGCAGTCGTGGAGGCCAACCGTCGTACAATTGAGTTGGAACGATATCAGTCCCGCACGGACGGTGATATCGTTTTGTCTTGGTTGGAAGTTCCGCACAATTGTACCAAGTTAGTGGACGATTGGTTGAAGACTCCGAATGGTTTGGAATTTATGAAAAACGCGGTTCCTGAGTGGCTGAAAAAAGAGGCTGGGCAAGAGTTCATCCAAGACCGTTACAGGGATTGCTTCTACATAGGGATGAAAGCCGGTATACATCAGAGCGTGAAGAAATCCGCGGAGGCCCCGGGTGTTCCTCTTCATCCATTCTCCCCCATTGAAGATCGGGAAGATTGGGGCCTGGTGGATGACGACAACGTGGATTTTACTGGCGATGGATTGTAAACTTTCGTTCCCACCACCTCGGGTGGTCCTTGTGTTTCAAACAACCCTTGATACTCTGTTAGGTGTCTGATTTCGGATTATGTTTGGTTTTGTTTTTTGCGGAAGGTTCGCGCTAGAAAACTTAGTTCGCGGTTTCTTGGATTGGGTTTGCCCCCTGTTTTGCGGATGGTCTGTGCCAGGGAGCTCAGTTTGCGATGCTTATTAATAGTATTTCTTTCGGTATCTTTTTAGGCGACAAAAGATTTGGAAACCTCGCCACCTGGGCGTCTTACGTTTTTCATTCAATATTTTTATTTATACAGGCTTCCTTTTTTTGACGACCTAAGCGTTTAGCAAATAACACTTTTTCCTTAGGAAGTGTCATCACTACCTTCACCTTCAGAGGTGTTTTCTCCCGAAGGCACATAGCTGGCTTTGAAACGTGAGTCGCACAGATACTTGAATATGACGGCCCCTCCCACGTGGACATTCCTTGATCTGGTGAAAGCACTCCATCCCTGGGTGAGCCAGAGCACCCCTGCTTCGTCTCTCTCTATTAGGACGCGTATGCCTCTTCTTCCAGGCCCATTGGTTAGGATTATTCTTTCAACACCGGGTAACCCATTGTCCTCTTCGAAGAACTCCGGTAGAGGCTACGGCGGTTTGGAGGGAAAGATTAATTGTGAGTAGGAAACTAAGAGTTAACCGGAGAGGTTTAAAGGGATATTACCGTTCTTTGCAAGAGAGAAGCATTCTGGATCCATCGGAGGAAATCTCTTGAGCGGCCTCCACCTGCTGCCATGTTATCTCTGGAGTTTTTTGGTTTATATTTATCTGATAGAAAGTGTTTCACGGGGACTCTCTAGTCTTTGGCTTTTATAGAGAAGCCGTTGGCCATTGTTCCCTTACTTGTCTGATTCTTTCATTTAATATTTGCACTGTTCGAGTATCTTTCAGAATCGTCCTTTCCCCAGGTCTCTAGGGAAGGAAAATTGGTCAGTAAAGGAAAAACAGCTTTATCAATCTCTTACTTCTTTAACCGAGAGAAAAAAGAAAAGGAAAAACTTTTATTCATTCTCAAGTACATCGGGACTCGTGGGTTTACTTTTTACGCTTTGGCGCCTTAACGCTCTTAGGGACTCTCGGGGGCTTCTGGTTGGCCTTGGATTTGGGCGAGCCCGTGCTTGTTGGGCCGAACTTCTTTTGACGATCAGGGGTCGGATCTGGGTAGGACACATGTACCTCAAAGTGGGACTCCCCTTCATAGACAAAGAAGAGCAAGCATCCCAGGACTACTCGATTAGAGAAAACGAAGTCCGGCCATCCTTCGGTAAACCAGTAGGCCCCGTTCGCGTCCTTCTCAACATCGACTTCGAAATCCTGACAAGTGGTTGACCAAAGGTAGACGAGCTGGTGTGTTTCATCTCCGAGCTGCTCGTATATTTGGGGTAGCTGTAACGTATGCAAGTGTTCCTCCTTGGTGATGAACTAGTAGAAAGCACGAGTGTTTTCGGAGCTCAGGTTGGAGTCCCTCCGAGGGGAGTATTTTTAATCTTTAAGAGTTTGGGTATCGCCACTTTCTTTCTCTCTTTTTATGGTGCTTCATTCATTAGGACTGTCTGCGGCCAAGTGGCTTTTGGGGTTAATGGCCCTTATCATACGTGCAGGTTTCTAGCAACCCATGTTCTCTTCTTTTAGTAGAATGAGATCCACGTGTTCAGGAGGGATTTAGAACATACTTCCCGTGTTTTTGAAAGAGAAGAGATCGTTACATGTGGGGCGCAAAAAACGAAAACGTTGCCTCTGCTCGTGGCTAGGAATGATTTTTGATGTGATTAGGAGCGGTAATGAAGGATGAGTGCTTCTCTTAGAACAGACAAGGAAGAATCCTTTCTCAAACTGTTGAAGGTAAGTGAAGAGTGATCTTCGTAGCTTGGGCCTTGATCGACCACGGAAACCTCGTATAGAACTGTTCATTTTACTTTAGTGGTTCAGAGGGTGGCCTTGGGTCGCCTGCAGTTATTTCAATAGTTATGGGCCGCAAGTGTTCACGGCTGTCTTTGGGTATGCGATCATGTTTTCGTGACTTCCGTCCACACCAAGAAACGGGGATCTTTTATTATTCATCAGAGGTAACAGGAACAGCGATTTTTCAAAGATTCGATCCCTTTGAGCCCGGAATATTTAAACTTAGAGAGGGTACATGTTACATGGGAAACTAATTTAGAAATCTCTCATTTCTACATTTTCCCCGCTGTCGGGATTGATCACGTCGACTTCGAAGATGGAGTCCCCCATGTAGGCGAAAATCAGGGCCGACCCTACAATGACTCGGTTTGCGTGAACGAAATGGTGCCACCCCCGGGTTAACCAGAAAAGGCCATCGTTATCCTTTTCCACTTTCACCTCGTGTTCTCGATTGGAGCAGGACCAAAGCCTGGCTTGGGATTGTGTGTCCTCGTCTATCAGGACATACACGAGCGGGAGTCGGAGCGTCTGAAGATGTTCCTCCCTCATTATGACTCGATAGAACGTCCTTGGTGGTGGCCCTGGATTCATCTCGCCGATAAGGGATGTTTTATTTCCTAGGTCATCGAGGCTTATTTTATACTTGAGAAGAAGTAGAGCCTTGCCCTCGATCTAACCGTCCTCTGAGAGAAAAGTTAGATTTTTCCCTTTCTTTTTTCCACCTCTCTTTGAACTTCGATGGTTTAAAGGAGGATCACGGGCTTTTTCTCTCCTCTCTTTCGTCACTTCTTTTCACGGTGGCAGGCTTTGGTCTGCACGAGGCGTCCCTTCTGATGTACATCTGTTCTTCATGCCTAGCCTGGGGCAGTGGTATCCTGACCGTTTTCGGGTTTTGCCCGGGTCCCTTTTCAGTGTTTCAGGTTATCGAGGTGGCGCCTGTGCGGCCCGTGACCCCTGTGGATCCCCTTTAAAAATCGGGGTTCCCTGAACCTTTTATTTTCGCAAAGAGGATCTATCCAAAATGTCGTCCTCAAACCAAACGACCTGGGCCTTTTTCCGTTCCCTGGATTTCCCGGAGCAGATGTACCGCTTGGTACGTCGTAATCGTGGTTTTAGTGTTTTTGTTGATATTTATTGAGCGAACTTATCTTTATTTGTTTAGTTGATGTATCTGTGCCTGCCCGTTTTGAAATTGAATACAGCCCGGATCTCCCCGTGCGCGTTCTGCTATCGTCGAGAATCATCCGGGACTTCCCCGTGATGGTGTACCGTGGTGATTACCGGGTGCCTTTCTTGGGCCAGGGGTGGAATCACTTTGCTTGTACGCATGGCGTCGATATAGGATCCGCCATCACCTTTCTGCACAAGGGGAACGCACGGTTCGAGGTTCACATTTTGTCCGCGGATGGTAACGAGGTTGATGCTGAGTGGCAAGAACCTCATCCTGAGGGTCCTCCGCCTAATGGAACTCGTCTATGTGCTGACCGGACTCGTTTGGTTTCGGATCGACCCCGGGACACTCCTTGAGTTAATCTGGTTTTCTCCCTCCTTCTGAGGGTTGATCTTGTGTTTCTTAGAACTATCTTGCCTGTCTTACTTGGTTTAGCATTTCTGGACCTTCTGTGTTTTTTTTCAGCATATCGGGGTTACCCCTTTTGAATTTCAATAATTCCACTTTTGGCGAGGTTTTGCGGTTTGGTCGGGTACAAAGTTGGGGTCCCTGGACCCAATGCGTCCATCAGATGCCCGACGCGGATCAAGCTCCAGCGTTATGGGATTAATTATTAATCTGGGAGTCCAATGCGCCCACCAGATGTCCGACGTGGAGCGAGCTCCAGCGTCATAGGATTAATTATCAATCTGGGAGTCCAATGCGTCCACCAAATGTCCGACGCGGAGCAAGCTCCAGCGTCATAGGACTAAGTATTTATCTGGGAGCCCAATGCGTCCACAAGATGTCCGACGCGGAGCGAGCTCCAGCGTTATAGGACTAAGTGTCAATCTGGGAGCCCAATGCGTCCACCAGATGCCCGACGCGGAGCAAGGTCCAGCGTCATAGGACTAAGTATTAATCTGGGAGCCCAATGCGTCCACCAGATGTCCGACGCGGAGCAAGCTCCAGCGTCATAGGACTAAGTGTTAATCTGGGAGCCCAATGCGTCCACCAGATGTCTGACGCGGAGCAAGCTCCAGCGTCATAGGACTAAGTATTCATCTGGGAGCCCAATGCGTCCACCAGATGTCCGAAGCGGAGCAAGCTCCAGCGTCATAGGACTAAGTGTTAATCTGAGAGCCCAATGCGTCCACTAGATGTCCGACGCGGAGCAAGCTCCAGCGTCATATGACTAAGTATTAATCTGGGAGCCCAATGCGTCCACCAGATGTCCGACGCGGAGCAAGCTCCAGCGTCATAGGAATAAGTGTTAATCTGGGAGCCCAATGCATCCACCAAATGTCCGACGCGGAGCAAGTTCCAGCGTCATAGGACTAAGTGTTAATCTGGGAGCCCAATGCCTCCACCAGATGTTCGACGCGGATCAAGCCCCAGCGTCATAGGACTAAGTATCAATCTGGGAGCCCAATGCGTCCACCAGATGTCCGACGCAGAGCAAGCTCCAGCGTCATAGGACTAAGTATTAATCTGGGAGCCCAATGCGTCCACCAGATGTCCGACGCGGAGCAAGCTCCAGCGTCATAGGACTAAGTATTAATCTGGGAGCCCAATGCGTCCACCAGATGTCCGACGCGGAGCAAGCTCGACCTTCATAGGACTAAGTGTTAATCTGAGAGCCCAATGCGTCCACCAGATGTCCGACGCGGATCAAGATTGAGCGTCATAGGACTAAGTATTAATCTGGGAGCCCAATGCATCCATCAGATGTCCGACGCGGAGCAAGCTTCAGCGTCATAGGACTAAGTGTTAATCTGGGAGCCCAATGCGTCCACTAGATGTCCGACGCGGAGCAAGCTCCAGCGTCATAGGTCTAAGTATTAATCTGGGAGCCCAATGCGTCCACCAGATGTCCGACGCGGAGCAAGCTCCAGCGTCATAGGACTAAGTGTTAATCTGGGAGCCCAATGTGTCCACCAGATGTCCGACGCGGAGCAAGCTCCAGCGTCATAGGACTAAGTGTTAATCTGGGAGCCCAATGCGTCCACCAGATATCCGATGCGGAGCAAGCTCCAGCGTCATAGGACTGAAAGTTGTAGAAGAATACATAAAGCACCCACTAACCGCTTTGATTTATTTACTGATAGCGGGGGTGACTGGATAAACTTCGAAATAACTTAGAGATTACACATAGTATTTCTTCAGGTGTTCCGCATTCCACATCTTCCGAAGAACAACACCCTCGGGGGTTTGTAATTTGTATGCTCCGATGTGAATACATTCAACGACTACATAGGGCCCTTCCCATTTGGTGTCCAGCTTTCCTCCTGCAAGGGCCAAACGGAGGATGCCCGGTGAAACTTGAGCTAACGCCGCTTTACGCGGGATGTATGCTATCTCGAACTCTGAAAGTTCAATGGACCATTTCGTCATCCGTCCTGAGAGGCCCGGTGAGTGAAGAATCTGCCTCAACGGTAAATCTGCCAAGACTTCGATTCGGTGATTCTGGAAATACGGACGAAGCCTCCTGGCCGCGAACATCAAACTATGGATTACCTTTTCAACCGGCTCATATCTGGTTTCGGCATCCTGTAACACTCTGCTCACATAGTAAACTGGGTACCGTCCTTCTCTGGTGAGAACTGCGCTGATAGTGGTCGCTTTTGACTGCTAGGTAGAGTTGTAAGCTTTCAGACTTTTGTGGCTGATGGAGAGTCGGTACGTACTGCAGAAAAACTTTCAACTCATCGAAAGCTTGCTGGAGTTCTGGTGTCCATTGTATCGGTCCCTTTTTCTTTAATAACGCAAAGAAACGCAAGGACATGTCTGCCAAACAGGAACAAAAACGTCCCAAGTAGTTGACCGCGCCGTTTAACGACTGCACCTCTTTGATAGTCTGCGGAGGACGTAATTCCTGTATTGCCGCTATCTTTTCTGGGTTCACATCTATCCCCCTCTGGCTGAACATAAAACCCAGTAATTTTCCGGAGTCGACTCCGAAAACACCATTCTCGGCGTTCAAATTCAGTCCTCCCCGTCTCAGCGAATCGAGAGTCTCTTGTAGGTCCGCTGCATGATTTTCTGCCTTCTTGCTCCTAACTACAATGTCATCCACATAGATGGACACATTCCTGGGCAGTTGATCGCGGAATATCTTGTCTACAATCCTTTGGAATGTGGCCCCGACATTCCTCAACCCAAAAGGCATGCCTTGTAACGGAAGATCCCCTGATTGGTGATGAAGGTGGTGGCTCTTCGGTCCAGTGGGTCCAGTTTGATCTGGTTATACCCGGAGTATGCGTCCAGGAAACTCAGAGCTTTGTTTCCAGCAGTGATGTCCACCAACCCGTCTATCAAGGGCAGCGGATAGCTATCTTTGGGGCAAGCCTTGTTTAAATCCGAGAAGTTGACACACATTCTCCATTTTCCGTTAGCTTTCTTAACCAGGACCACATTCGAAAGCCAATCCGAGTCTTCTGCTTCCTCAATGAACCCGGCCTCAAGTAACTTTTCTATTTCTTCTTTTGCCGCTCGGGACTTTTCTGGGGCCATCTTTCTCTTCTTTTGGGCTACCGGCCGCGCGTCATGACGGATTCTGAGGGTGTGGATCGCTATGGAGGTGGGGACACCCAAGAGATCCTTTGGGGACCATGCGAAAACGTCCCGCGACTGCCGGATAATTTCTAAGACCCGTTCCTTTTCCTCCGCTCCGAGGGCTTGGCCCATGTAAATTCTTTCCTCAGTGTTAGAAAACGGCTGGTGGACGGTTCTCAAGTACACGGTTGGAACCTCCCTTTCGGATGGCCGGACCTCAAGTTCAGCTTCTGATACGATTCCACTAGTAACAATTGTTGCTTCATTCTCTGGTGGAAGGTCTCTCTTGGTGTTCTTGACCTTGCTCTGAGCGGTATCCTCAAGACACATGACTTCCTTCTTCTTCTTCAGGGAAGTCACATAACAACTCCGGCTTTCCGGTTGTTGGCCGCACACCTCCCCCATTTCTCCCCCGGGGACTGGGAATTTTGCCTTGAAATTGTAGATCGACACAACCATCTGAAACTTGTAAAGCGAAACCCTCCCCAGGAGTGCGTTGTAAGTGGTCGGAATCCGGACCACTGTGAAGGTGATGTTTTCCATTCTTCGACGAGGTGAGGTGCCCAGAACCACAGTGAGCTCGATGGTGCCCGCCACTTGCACCTCATCCCCCGAAAAGGTGATCAACGTGCCATGATAAGGCCTTAAGGCTGTCGCTGACACGCCTAACTGGGAGAATGCTTCCCACGAAAGTATGTCCACTGTCGACCCCGTGTCTATGAAAACCCTTTTCACAGTTTTCGTGGCGATTTGTGCGTGGATCACCAGTGGGTCCGCGTGTGGCATGCGGACCTCATCTGCGTCGGACGAGGTGAAAATTATCTCTAGATGTGGTTGTAAAGCGATCTTTTTGGCTTGCAGTTGATGGAGGCTGTCTTGCCTCCCTCTCATAATTCTTTCTCTTTTGCCGACTGATTCCTGAGATAGATGGACCCCCCGCCAGAGTGTTAATGAAACCCTCTGGTTTAGGGATTCGGTTGACCCGCGATCCTTCTGGGCGATCTTCGCGGCGTGGGGCCTGATTGACCGATACTTGCGCAGGCTGACCCTGCCCTCTTCGACCGCTTCTCCACCAACGTCCTCTCCCTCTGCCCCTGTTCACTGGGGGGTAACGCTGTTGCTCATCCCTTCCCCGGGGATTTTCGAATCGTGAAGCCCGGCGGTGACTACCCCTATCATCCGCCCGGCCCCTATCGTCGCGATTCTGAGCCTGCTGGTGGCGTTGAGGGTTGTCGCGAGGCCCATTCTTTCTCACCGGAGAGACTGGCTCCCTCTTATGGCGTACTTCTTGATCATACCCTTGATATCTAGCGTTTGGATTTTCTCTCTCACGGTTGAAGTGGACCTCGTCCTGCCGGGACGCGTGCATGTTATCCGCAGAGTAATTCCTCCTTGGTTTCGCCGCTCCCTTGTCATTCCGAAACTTTCCTGCCATCTTCCCCATGAAACCTCGTGGGCCCTCATTAGCCCTTGAGCTAGAGGCCGCGGCTTTCTCCGCTTCAATCTGGGCCGACACCAAGTTCCTTAACGTGTCGTAGTCTTTTGGCTTTTTCCTGAAAAGCCGAGTCTTGAAATCACCTTCCTCTATATTCCCCATCAGGATTATGACCGCCGATTCGTGATTGAAGTTGGGAATTTGCACTACCACAGAGGTAAAGCGGGCGAAGAATTGCCCCAGAGTCTCGCTCTGTCCTTGCCTGATCGAGTTGAGATCCAGCATGGTTTTATTTCTAGACCGCGAGCTTCCAAAATGGGACTTGAAGACCTGGGAAAGCTGGATGAAACTAGCGATCGAGTTCTGCGGTAGGTTGGTGAACCAAGTTAAGGCAATGCCAGTCAGAGTCGATGGGAACGTTCGGCACAGCATTGCATCATTATACTCATTAATCCCCATTGCAGTTGTGAAATGGCACATGTGATCATCATGATCGGTGGTGCCATCATATTTCATCAGATTGGCGTCTCTCCACCGCTTGGGTACTTGTGCCAGGCAAACCTCAGGGGTGAACACTGAAGGAACAAAATCCACCCTCTTCTCGCTCTCACGGGGTGAAACCGTCCGGGTGGACGTGGAAATATCTGATGAATGCTCGCCCCTGTGATGCTTGGGTGCACGTCTATCTTCGCCCCTTTGGTGTGTGCCAAAATCATCAGAGAATCTGGGCTGACGATAATCTTGATAAGTATTTCCATATACATTATGGGAAAACACGTTATAAGGGTTCCCTTGCTGGAATGACTGGTATCCGTCATACCCGTAGAAGAAACCTTATCCCGGATTCGGAGGGGGGAAGTTAGGTTCCTCTTGCATGAAATAGCCTTGACCCATTTGTGGGGGGACGTAAGGCGATAAAACCAGAGCCTCAGGCACACTGTTCTGACCCGGGGAGTTTACATGCAACTCGGACTCCTGGAATCCTCCGTGGTCATGACTCATCGTCCCGTGAGAGGCTCTGTTGTGAGCCGAATCTGTCATATTTTTACAATAACTTTAATATCGTTTTCTGCATACATTGCATACATTTGGGTTAGATAGTACAGAATCTATGTAGTTTATGTTTATTTGCCAAATTATGGAATCTACACCAGTTTCTGTTTAAATTTTCAGAATTCGAGGCGTTTTACAGCAATTCTAAGGAAGGTCAGAAAAGCTCGGAAAACAACTACAGAAGTCCAGAATCCGAGAGTACAGAACCAGGATAAACCGAGCTAAAGCCAGGGCCACTCTATGTCGAGTACACCTTACTCGATCTCGAGTAGAGAGCCCGGCGGACTTGGTCGACAAAGCCTGGTCGAGAAAGCCGAGCCAGACCAACCCGACTCCCGGAACACAACTCGATCTCGACAAGACCTAGTCGAGATCGACTACACCATAGTGCCACACCTGGAGTCGACGAGCAGAGGAGCTGATCGACAAGCCGAGGACGAAGACGCCGAGCACATCTCTACTCGGTCTCGACAAGACCTAGTCGAGATCGACGAGCTACCTAGCGCCTGTCCGAGTCCATGCCGAGGAGTCCTCGACATCACCAGAGAGCCATCCTCGACGACGGCCCTAGTCGAGATCGACGACGCCCAGGAGCCCAGATCCGAGCTTGTGGAGCAGAGTCACCCGAGAAGACCTAGTCGATGAACATGCCTACTCGATGTCGACGAGCCCTTGTCGAGATCGACTAGACCCGTGAGCCAAGTCCGAGCCACATCGAGCACCAGCTAGCCGAGACGACGAAGCCGAGCCAGTCGACAACACTCCTACTCGATATCACATCGACGACGATTCCAGAAGCTGTGTGACGTGGCTTGACGAATCCTACTCGGTGTGGGATTACATGGGCTCGAAGATTGCCGAGTCTATCCAAAATCATCAAGACACATCATGGAAGAGGAGATCTATCCCCTTTAAGACATTTAGATATATTTAGATTTAATTTCCTTATTGCTTTTATTTATCCTTAAGCATTTTAGATATAGTTTTAGATATAGACTAGTGTAATACCCGTGCCTTCAAGGCACGGGAGCTTGATCCATTTTAATTTGAACATCATTTTATATATATATATATATATATATATATATATATATATATATATATATATATATATACGCGTTTACAACAAAAATATGTATAAAATATTTTTTTATAATTTATAAATTAGTTGGAAAGAGATACGATACAAATTTTGAAAATGATTTAATAAGGTAAAGTAGTAATAATACTCAAACACACCATCTAATATAATTTGAAATAAATATATAATTATTATCATTAGCATAGATTTAAAAAAGTAAAATATAAGCTCCCGTACAAATATTAAAAAATCATAAGCACATGATTGTGTGAATAATTTTGAAGTTAAATATGTAGATGTACATAACTTATTGATTATTTTCATGAGAAAGATGGTTAGAAAGATAGAGAAATTAATAGTGAAAATAAAGGTAAGATGGTAAAAAAAAGATCCTTAAAGGTAGAAAAGTGATCTAAGAAGCCTCATCCAAGATGTAAAATAAGCATTAGTAATGCTTGTGAGTCTTAAAATATTACTGTATTTATTTTTCGATAGTTATTTAAGATGTCTAAAATAATTAAATTATAAAATAACACTTATTTGGCTCTAATTGATTTTTATAATTAATTTTTGAAATCGAATATTTACAAATTGATTATTACATGTTCGTTGTATGTAGACATTGTGGGGAATATTGCAATCGGTTAAAAATGATAAATCAACAATTTCAATATCCAAGAATAAAATCAGCCAAGAATTGACGAATGTTCAATGTACGTAGACGATTAAAATAGATCACAAATTGACATACATCATATCAAATTAAATAATATTTTAGTATAAAAATAGGAAAAAAATATGTTTAAAATAGGAAACAGATATTTTAAAATTTCAGAAATAATATTGACCAATAAGAAAATACCATTTGAATAAAAATTCAAGTTTAATTGTGAGCGTGACACATCAGCAATATAACCGAAAAGAGATTGCAATCGGGAAAAAAATGGAAACATGTCTCAATATTTACGACAATATAACCGAAAATAAAATAAAAAAAATGGATTCAAATCATATTTAAAATAGGAAACAAATATTTTAAAGTTTCCATAATAATATTGACCAATAAGAAAATCTCATTTGAATAAAAATTTCAACTTTAATTGTGGGCGTGACACGCCAGCAAAATGCTAGCAGAATTAGTAATATTAATAGATAGATATTTAAAATAGGAAACAAATATTTTAAAGTTTCCATAATAATATTGACCAATAAGAAAATCTCATTTGAATAAAAAATTCAACTTTAATTGTGGGTGTGACACGTCAGCAAAATGCTAGCAGAATTAGTAATATTAATAGATATATTGCAATCGGGAAAAAAAAATTGGAAACATGTCTCAATATTTACGACAATATAACGGAAAATAAATAAAAAAGGGAATGGATTCAAATCATATTTAAAATAGGAAACAAATATTTTAAAGTTTCCATAATGATATTGACCAATAAGAAAAGCTCATTTGAATAAAAAAATTCAACTTTAATTGTGAGCGTGACACGTCAGCAAAATGCTAGCAGAATTAGTAATATTAATAGATATAGATATTCTATCCTTGATTAGCAAGGATTAGAAGGCTATAAATAAAGCCCATGGGGCTCAGTTTTATTCATTCAATTTTAGAGAGGGAAGTAAGTAGGAGAAGTAGAGGGAGAAAGTGAGGCCGAGTGGAGCAAAGGAGCGAGAGCAAGTTGGCTTTGTTCGGTTGTACTTTCTTTGGTTTAGTTTGATACAAGTTGTTATTTTCTTTCCAATCAATGTCTGAGTTTGCGATGAGGCGTGAGTAGTCCACGCACTTCTAGGGTTGGGGCGAGCCCAACGATAGCCATGCACGTTTGAGGTAAAGATCCGACCTTTATCATGTTTTGAGCATTTTCCTACTTGTTTATGTGTTTATTACCCGTCTAATGGAGATCCATGCTGACAACTTGGATTATAAACATAAAATTAGTAGAGACAATTAGGGTTTCTTGAAAGAGTTGTCTAATTGTTGGAAAAGGCGAAAGCTTAGTCCTTTGATGCGATTTGCATGATAATTTGTTTGGTTCGGCCTTATGCATGCTTGGTTATCGTTGTTGCAAACCCCAATCTTGGATGCCCTTTTAAATTAAGTTTAGTCGAAATCACAAAAGCCTTTGCATTTATTTTATTTCGTTTTAGTCCCTGTCTTACTCGAGATCGAATAGTACTCGTCGATCTCGACTACTGATCTTCGACCCAAAGTCGCTGTAGCTTACTTATGCAGGTACTCGACGAGACGAAGCGAAGTCGACCAAGACTCTACTCGATATCGAGTAGGCCTTGTCGATATCGACGAGCCCCTGTAACAGCTGCTGCGCTGCGTTCGACTGTGCCTGACCCTTTTCGACTAACCCTTAGTCGAGGTCGAGTACCACTGTTGTCGACGTTCGTGAGATTCCACCGCTACCTAGGATCCGCTGACACGCTTCCTCGTGGATCGATCCTGACTTCCCGCTGCTGCATCAGGAGGAGGTCTTGTAATTATTTGCAAGGGACGGAATCTGGTTTGCTGTGATTTATTTATATTTTATTATTGCAAGTCTCGATTTCCTCCTATCAACAAATTGGCGCCGTTGCCGGGGAAGCTATCATTCGCGCCTTAGGTAGTTAAATCTCACATCTGCTTTGAGTTATTATACAGGTGTATGCGCCGTTCTGGTCTACCACCTGAGTTTGACGCCTTAGACGAACCAGAGTGTTACCTACACATCCACTCTAAACTCAAAAGGATCATGGCGGCCGTTGAAACACAAGAGCAACTGATCGAAAGGCTTACAAGGGAACTAGCCGCTAAAGATGCTGCTATCGCCACTGAGAAAGCAGCAAGGGAGCAAGCAGAAGCTGAGCTTGCCCAATATCCAACTACTGCAGAGGATTATATGCATCCAGCTCTCGTCGTGCCTGAATCGGCGATTCTAATCCCTAAAAATTCTTTTGAAATTCGCACTCAGTTTTCGATAGAGCTTAAAAATAATGCTTTTTATGACAAATTTAATGAGTGCCCTCTTGAACATATTACTAACTTTCATGATATGTGTCGTACTGTTGCTGAAGGTACAACTCTGGAATATGTCAAGATGAAATCTTTTCGCTGGTCTCTCGCTGGACCTGCACTGAAGTGGCTTGAAGGGCTGAAGCCGAGATCTCTCACCACCTGGGCCCAAGTAGAGCAAGAGTTCCTGAACAAATACTTCCCACCCGCCAAAACAGCACTTCTCCGTCAGAAAATCACCGCCTTCAAACAGAAGCAAGGGGAACCGCTGGCAAAGGCACGGGAACGCTACAAAGAACTGCTGCGATCTTGCCTTACTCATGGACAACCACCCTACGTCATTCAGGAGATCTTCTTCAACTCTCTTGATCAAATCACTAAGGACAGAATCAACCATTATACTCGCTATGAGTATCTGACGATGCCACCAAGCGACGCATGGGGTGTGCTAGAAAAGCTCACTAACTACGACAACAAATATGGGGCTCCTACAAACTATGAGAAGAACTCCTACGCCAGGCCAGCACCATCAATGCCACTCTATGAGCCAGCAAAGGAGATTGACCCAGATGTCAGGGAGCAGTTCTACAGAGACCAGAATCGCAAGCTCCTTAAACAAGTCAAATATCTATCTGTCAACCAGCCTTGCATCGAATGCGGATCACAGAGGCACACCACCACTGAGTGCCCACACACTGAGCAAGTAAGGATGGCAGAAACGCATGAAGAGGTAGCCTACGCTGGGGGTCCGAATCGCTACATGGGAGACCAACGGTCTTACCAACCACAGTGGAACCAAGGTCCTCCTAGGAATCCACCACCCTACAGAGCTCCAGGACATCCAGAAAGGGATCAAAAGAAGGATGATCTATAGCTGATCCTTGAGGAGATGCGTCGGAATCAAGGCACCATCAACAACCGGTTCCAGAGCATCACTATAAAATTTGGAGAACTGGACATCTGGAAAAGGGGAATAGAGATGCAGATGGGTCAAATCGCTGCATAGATCCCACGACCGTCCGGACAACTCCCTGGGCAAACAGAACCAAATCCTAAGGGGAAGACCGGACACGTCACAGCTATCAAACTCAGGAGTGGACATCAATTACACGAGCCAAAGGTCAGAAAACAGCAAAGCAAGGCAGAGCAGCAACTCGACACAGAGCACAGCCAACTCGATCTCGAGGAGAGTGTACTCGACATCGACAAGCAGCTACTCAACACAGACCAGAAGCTGAGCTCGGACTCCGCTGCGCAGACCAGCAACTCCAGGTCGACCACCCTACTCGATGTGGAGGAGCCCGTGGTCGAGATCGAGGAGCAGGATCGGGCCGACGTCGACGACTCTACAGCACCTCCGACAGCTGATCAGGCTCAAAAACTGAAAAAGCCACTGCCTTTCCCTTCAAAAGCACAGAAAGATCCCACTGTAGGTAGGTTTACCAGATTTGTTAATATGCTGCAAGAACTGAATGTTTCTATTTCTTTTACAGAAGCCATGCAAGAGATGCCTGGATATGTCAAATTTCTCAAGGAAATCCTAAGCAAAAAGCGATCCATCTCAGAGATTGCACGCGAATGCAAAGTACTCCATTTCCCTGAAAAGAGACCTGACCCTGGTAAGTTTTCTGTTACTGTGCGTTTTTGACAATATAAATATGATTCTCTATACGATTTAGGAGCAAGTGTGAGCATCATGCCTTTATCAATCTGGCGGAAAGTAAAGATAGGATGCATAGAACTTGTGGATGCCAAGCTATACATGGCAAACAATACAATAGTCATCCCTACAGGTATAGTTGAGAACGTCCCTGTCCAGGTTGGTAAATTCTTTGTTCCAGCTGATTTCCTTATCATTGACTGTGCTGAAGATCCTATTAGCCTTATTATTCTTGGTAGACCATTCTTAGCTACTGCAGATGCCAAAATAAGTGTCAAGAATAGATCGCTCACCTTCACCATAGGCGATGAGGTTTTGGATTTCTCTTTTGGCCCTGCAAAAGAGGAAATTTCATGGCTGGAGGTGAAAAGCATCAGCAACCACGGGACCAAGCAAACAGCGGAGGAAGGAGCCAACACTGTACTCGAGATCGACAAAGGCTACTCAATCTCGACAAAGAACGTACTCGATGTCGACAAGACTTTGTCGATCTCGACAACCTCTGCTGAGCCACTGACTTGCCAAGAGCCTAAGTATGGGGTCCCTGTACTTGAAGTCCACCAGCTGTACTCGATGTCGGCTAGCCCCAAGCCCAAAGATTCCTGTTTTGGGTCCGAAAAGGTAAGTTCAGGTATGAATCCTACTCCTCTTCGGTCCATAAAGAAAATTATCAATGATTTAAGGGGAGATAAGACACCGTGGCAAGAGAATCTGCGAAAACTGAGAGCTGGAAGGAAGAAGAAGATAGAGAAGGAAGATGATGCAAGCAACAACCTGTCAGCTGAGCTTGCATACTACCATCAGGACCTAGATGATCCAGGAGAAGGGCCAAGCATGAGCGGGCCCCACAATAAGGGTCCTTGAGCGCAACGGAGAAGTCGGCCTAGCGACTCTAAAATCTAGAGCATGTATATAAAACTTTATGATTTTTGGGACTTTTGAACTTTTTGGTTTTGGTTTTTGTTTTTGGTTTTTGTTTTATGTCTTTTAAAATACTTTATGTGGATAGTCTTGTTTTTGTGTGCAATCTAACACTTTTAGGTGGGCAAGCATAAAAGGATCGCGAAAAGTGGAATAAGAAGTCCCTGAAAAACAGTCAAAATCGACGAAGGCCAAGTCGACGGCGACAAGGAGGAGCAGCCCAGACACTACTCTATCTCGAGTAAGCCAACTCGACATCGACAAGCCCAGTCGCTCCTCGACTTCAGAAAACCACTAGACGCAGACGAGGCTCATCGAGATCGACTACCCTGTACTCGAGATCGACAAGCCTACCTCTACTCGACATGCACTGATATGCCTTCCTCGATGTTTTATCCTGTGAGTTCCTTCCTTTACTCTTGTTTTTATTTGATTTTATACAGTGGGGGACACTGTAATGTTTAAGTATGGGGTGGGGGAAGGGCTTACATTATGCATATTTACTATATTTGACATTATGTGTGCATTATTCCTTTGAATTGCTACATGGCTATTTTGGAATGCATTATTGATTTATGTGCTTATATGCATGATTTCCAAAAAAAGTTTGAAAAATGACCCCCATTGAAAATTTTGAATAATGTCATGGAAGCTTATATTGAACTCGACGATGCAAAATTGGATTCATTAGAGATATAGCATGAAATTGCCTAGTAAAGGGAAGTCATAATGAAGTGCATATTTTTATGAAAACCGTGAAAGGAGGTAAAATTTGAAGTTGCTTTTGACATGTTGCATGATAAGATGATGGGGGACTTTATATTTCCATATAATGCTCATTGTTTATATTCCTAGCCTTACCTATGCTTATGCATCACAAAAGCCATATTATGCCTTATTTCAAATATTGCTCCACATGATCTAAATATTGCTCATTCTTTACCTTATCCGGGGATTATGTTGAGAATGATGTTACATTATGGAGATTATCATATGGTGTTTGTGTTGTGATTATTATCATTATTGGAGTTTGGAAGGAAATTGTTTAAAATATATGGAAAATTTAATGAGTGAAAGAAAATCCACTCACCTCAGGAGATAAAGGTAGATTGACCCTGCTCTCTAAGATAATAGTTTGGAGAGATGGGACACATTGTGAGGAGTCTAAGGCACTAAGTATCCGGGGCCATTCATGACACTCATGTTTGCGACTCGCGAGAAGGCAGTGCTGAGGTTAGAGAGGTAAAAGCATTATTGTTGATAAAAGCATTATGAAAGGTGATGAATCTTATGAAAAGGAATGTGGAAATTCAAGTTTGGAAATACTCCATTTTCCCGGATCATTAGCACTACATTGCCAGAAACCGCCCACCTTTTAGCCTTTTACCAAATCTACTCCTTATTTGAGCTTAAATTGAAGTCCTCTTGATTATCAGTGCTTTGTCACTTATAAATGTTTTTGCATAACCCTCCTTTTGTGAGTAGATGTTGCTTTGATATAATTGCACATGCATGGATTTGTGACACTAGTACCTTTTCAAGGATGGTAATTGACTGCTGGGTTATATAAGAATGAATCTGATATGTTGAGAGTTTTGATTTCTTCCCCTGAATGACAAATAAAAGTATTGCTTGAGGACAAGCAAGCTTAAGTATGGGGTGTTTGTTGTGAGCTGAATCTGTCATATTTTTACAATAACTTTAATATCGTTTTCTGCATACATTGCATACATTTTGGTTAGATAGTACAGAATCTATGTAGTTTATGTTTATTTGCCAAATTATGGAATCTACACCAGTTTCTGTTTAAATTCGCAGAATTCGAGGCGTTTTACAACAATTCTAAGGAAGGTCAGAAAAGCTCGGAAAACAACTACAGAAGTCCAGAATCCGAGAGTACAGAACCAGGATAAACCGAGCTAAAGCCAGGGCCACTCTATGTCGAGTACACCTTACTCGATCTCGAGTAGAGAGCCCGGCGGACTTGGTCGACAAAGCCTGGTCGAGAAAGCCGAGCCAGACCAACCCGACTCCCGAAACACAACTCGATCTCGACAAGACCTAGTCGAGATCGACTACACCTCAGCGCCACACCCGGAGTCGACGAGCAGAGGAGCTGATCGACAAGCCGACGACGAAGACGCCGAACACATCTCTACTCGGTCTCGACAAGACCTAGTCGAGATCGACGAGCCACCTAGCGCCTATTCGAGTCCATGCCGAGGAGGAGTCCTCGACATCACCAGAGAGCCATCCTCGACCAAGGCCCTAGTCGAGATCGACGACGCCCAGGAGCCTAGATCCGAGCTTGTCGAGCAAAGTCACCCGAGAAGACCTAGTCGATGAACATGCCTACTCGATGTCGACGAGCCCTTGTCGAGATCGACTAGACCCGTGAGCCAAGTCCGAGCCACATCGAGCACCAGCTAGCCGAGACGACGAAGCCGAGCCAGTCGACAACACTCCTACTCGATATCGACAAGACCCTTGTCGACATCGACGACGATTCCAGAAGCTGTGTGACGTGGCTTGACGAATCCTACTCGGTGTGGGATTACTTGGGCTCGAAGATTGCCGAGTCTATCCAAAATCATCAAGACACATCATGGAAGAGGAGATCTATCCACTTTAAGACATTTAGATATATTTAGATTTAATTTCCTTATTGCTTTTATTTATCCTTAAGCATTTTAGATATAGTTTTAGATATAGATATAGATATTCTATCCTTGATTAGCAAGGATTAGAAGGCTATAAATAAAGCCCATGGGGCTCAGTTTTATTCATTCAATTCTAGAGAGGGAAGTAAGTAGGAGAAGTAGAGGGAGAAAGTGAGGCCGAGTGGAGCAAAGGAGCGAGAGCAAGTTGGCTTTGTTCGGTTGTACTTTCTTTGGTTTAGTTTAATGCAAGTTGTTATTTTCTTTCCAATCAATGTCTGAGTTTGCGATGAGGCGTGAGTAGTCCACCCACTTCTAGGGTTGGGGCGAGCCCAACGATAGCTATGCACGTTTGAGGTAAAGATCCGACCTTTATCATGTTTTGAGCATTTTCCTACTTGTTTATGTGTTTATTACCCGTCTAATGGAGATCCATGCTGACAACTTGGATTATAAACATAAAATTAGTAGAGACAATTAGGGTTTCTTGAAAGAGTTGTCTAATTGTTGGAAAAGGCGAAAGCTTAGTCCTTTGATGCGATTTGCATGATAATTTGTTTGGTTCTGCCTTATGCATGCTTGGTTATCGTTGGTTCACAAAAGCCTTTGCATTTATTTTATTTCGTTTTAGTCCCTGTCTTACTCGAGATCGAATAACACTCGTCAATCTCGACTACTGATCTTCGACCCAAAGTCGTTGTAGCTTACTTGTGCAGGTATCGACGAGACGAAGCGAAGTCGACCAAGACTCTACTCGATATCGAGTAGGCCTTGTCGATATCGACGAGCCCCTGTAACAGCTGCTGCGCTGTGTTCGACTGTGCCTGACCCCTGTCGACTAACCCTTAGTCGAGGTCGAGTACCACTGTTGTCGACGTTCGTGAGATTCCACCGCTACCTAGGATCCGCTGACACGCTTCCTCGTGGATCGATCCTGACTTCCCGCTGCTGCATCAAGAGGAGGTCTTGTAATTATTTGCAAGGGACGGAATCTGGTTTGCTGTGATTTATTTATATTTTATTATTGCAAGTCTCGATTTCCTCCTATCAACAGGCTCCTCCCATGCTTTCACTCATTTTTTACCTGTACATACCAAAGTCATTGGTTAACGACAATGTCTTAAATCATATTTTAATACTTTAAAATCGGGAACCCCTCAGGGTGAGAGTGTTCCCACAGACGGCGCCAATGACGAAACCGAAAAAGAAAAAGTATATCGCCCCCCACGTCCCCATGGGGGGAATGCTCTGGATTTCCTCCTATGGAAAGTGGGTATCACGGACTTACCTGAAGCCATCTTCCCCCTCAATCTATCACCCGATCAGAGTGATAGAGAAAGGGAAAAAGACCTTTACCTGAGCCGCATTACCCTAGAGGAAATAATGACGGTCTTACCCGCTACCTGAGATCCTCACAATTCATGGGGATCCCACGACCGGAGCCGCCGAGTCTTTCGAAGAGACTCGCATCTTTACTTATCCGGGTTCATCAAACGACCCAATGGTAAAGGAGATACGCTCGTCTAATGCAGTAGAAATTGAGGGTGGAATAAATCCATGCGCTCCCTTGCTCCTTGGACTGATGTCCGACTACCTGTTCCGATTTAGCTGTCATTCCTCTCTCTTAAGGCGTCCACGAACGGGTGATCGGAGAATAAGTCAGAATGAGAGCCTTGGCGTGGCTATTTCCCTCTTAATCCCTTCTGGAGTTAGCGTATGCTTTATTGTTTTCCAAAAAGTCCCTTTCTTTAGCCCTCTTTCTGCCTTTTATAGTACATCTCTTCGTGTATCAAACAGGGGAGAAGTTCCCCTCTTTCGGCCATTTGTTTATGTTGCATCGCCACGTGTCTAGGGGAGGAGATGCACTTGGATGGGGGGCATGAGCGCCACCTGTCCCTTTGTGCGCCACATGTCCCATTTGTGCATATGCCTTCCTCGTCCGCGGATCATAGGTTGTTATGCTTGTTCTTTGGAGTTTATTTCCGTTAACCTTTTGAGCCCTCTTTAATTGTTTCTTTAATTTCGTTATCTTTTGGGCGTCATCAAAATCTCAAACCTAAAACCTAACAGAACTAACAAAATTTCGATTCTCCAAATCAATTCAAATTTCAACATTTCAGTTATAAACAAATCAATAACATTATTTCGATTCAATATTTCAGTAAAAAAAAATATCAAAATCAAATAATCAAAGAGGAACTGGCTAATTTTTCCCTAATTTCGGATGTGATTGGAACCACTTCCGGCCAACCGCCTGTCGACGAGGCTGGATGGAAGACGCTCCAAGGGAAGCCCTAACGGCTGAACGCCGGTGACTCGGGCGCAACACCGGAGCCTAACGCATGTCTTCTTCGATTTCAGGCCGCCGCCTTGTGCGCTCTTCAATTCACCTTCGCCTCGCATTTTATTTTGACTAAAGGGGGCACGTGGGTCAAAGGGTGTGGCGGCCACCTCCGTTTGACACACCCTGGAGCTGCCCCTGTCTATGGTCAATTACTTGTGCATTTCAACTGTGGTATTGTAGTAGTTCATCACTTGATTTTGTTGTAGTTTTATAGTCTAAAGTTCTACCATTTAGCATCTTCATATGCATTAGACGCCCTGCATCATGAAAAACCAGAAAAGTCCATAAAAGTGCCAAGACTTTAATTGAACCACTCCTAGGTATCACCTGTGTCTTGTAGCAAAAAGCCTTTGAGTTGTGGGAATGATAACGACCGACCCACTTCAGGTCACCTGATCCGACGAAACGGGTGAACCCTGTTGGATTTGACAACAGTTTCATCTAACATGTCACCTCGTCCACCTCCTCTATTCCCTCCGTTTAAAATATAAGTATAAAATTATTTTAAAAATTAATTAAAGTTAATATTTTACTACGTTTTTCAGCTTATAAAAATGTGTAAATCCATATAAGATTTTTTTTGTAGGCAAGAATTGATTGTCTTTGTCAGATAAAACTCAATCATGATCATTCCTAAGAATGCTGTTACAAAGTTCTCTACACAGAGGGTGTTCCCATATTACAAGTGACCATAGAATTGGCTATAAAACCGACAACACTATTTGAGATTCTATAATAGTGTTTGAAGCTAGTAAGATTTATATCTTTGAACGGAGGTAGTATATGATGTTTTCTATAAGGTGAAGAGTTTTATGTTATGTAGACTCTACATGCTAGAGGTGTGCAAAAAAATTATCACAGCTGACACAGTACGATAAAACGATGATACAATATGAAACAATAGAATACAATAAAGATACGACACAAACTTGACACGATCCACTAAAATTATAAAATTATCGTGTTAGATACAGATCGCTCTTTTTAAAGCAAGAAATACATTAGGAACAAAGTTGTTGCCTTTTAGCAGTACTTCCTCCTAAAGCATTCTTTCAAATGAGAATATGAAGTTCTTCGTCTTCCTCCAAATCACCGTCGGTATGGATACTATAAGCAATATGCGTAATTCTATTTGCAATAGCATTCGCTTTCCTAAAAATATGACGAATAGAAATATTAGAGAAAAAAGTTAAGACTAAAACTGTATTAGATGGTAGAAAATCAATGTTCCAAGGGCACACCCAATCCCCGAGAAGAACCCTTACAACATTCATATTATCTCCTTCAATAAGGAGATTATTTATACCCAATTCCCGGAAACATAATACCCCATAATGAAATGCTAAAGCTTCAGCAAAGACAATATAATTGTTGTTACATGATGTGAGCCTAATTTGCCATGTTTTATAGTTACTTTTATATCATTTTCTGCATACGTTTCATACATTTGGCTAGAAATAGTACATAATCTATGTAGTTTATGCTTATTTGCCAAATTATGGAATCTACACCAGTTTTTGTTTAAATTCGCAGAAATCGAAGCAATTTACAGCAGTTCTGAGAAAGGGAGAAAAGCTCGAAGTCAACTACAGAAGTTCGAGGTCAAGGAGCAGCGGAACCAGGACAAGTCGAGTCGGAAGCAAGAAAATCGAGTCAACACAGCTTGGTCGATATCGAGTTACCTTACTCAATATCGAGTAAAACAATCTATTTCCACTAGAGTTAGCCAGAATCGAGGAAGCTGAGGAAGAGGAAGAACACAGTTAATCGATATCGAGTAGCCCAAATCTAGTTGGGGTCCCAGAAATCGACAAGGATGTTGAGCCAAGAAGATGCAAGTCGATATCGAGTTAGTTTACTCGATATCGAGTAACAGCCAAGTCGATTTTCACTTCTTGGAGCCGAGATTGAGTCAAGAAGTTGAAGACGGAGAATACCTTGGTCGATATTGGGGAAACTACTCGATATCGAGCTGGACCACAAAAGCCGAAATCGAGTAGTCCGGGTCTTGTTAAGTTTCTATCCCGAATTCGATGGAGGTATTTTTGAGATCAAATTCCATCAAGATCTATCAAGTGCTATCAAGAGGAGAAGATATTTACCTACATTAGATATAATTCCTTTGTTGATTTATTTCCTTTATTTCCAAGTTTTTATCTTAAGTAAGTAGATAAATAGATATAGATATAGATAGATAATTCTTTCCTAATTAGAGAGGGAATGAAGCCTATAAATAAAGCCTTAGGGGCTGATTTCCAAGCATTCAATTCTAGAGAAGGAGAGGAGGTATTAAGTAGAGAGAGAGAGCTTGTAGCCGAGAGGAGTTGGAGTTGGCGAAAGCGGTTTTGGCATCGATCGGTTGAAAGTTTTGGTTATTTTTAATGCAATTTATTTTCCTGAAATCTTTGATGAGTTTATTCATGATGAAGAGCGAGTAGTCCACCAACTTCTAGGATCGGGGTGAGCCCGACGGTAGCCATGTGAGGTGATGCGGTAAAGGTACAAGCTTTTTATGCAATTAGTCTTTTATCCCTGCAAGCATGATTCTTTTGCGAAAGTTGAAGGTGATCCTTGTTTGTGTTATTGAAGCGAAAGTGATCTTAATACAACTTGGGTTAATTATGTGAAAAGGGTTAGTAACCATTAGGGTTTATGCGAAAGCCTCTATATTCCTATTTGTTAAAAACGAAAGTTATTTGATGAAAAGCATGATCTTTTATGCCTTTATTTGTTATTTTGCATGGTTATCGTTGTGGTGTTGAAACCCTGATCTTGGAAGTCTTTAGTTTATTGAGTTAAATTCGTGTTTACATTCGTTTTCGTTCGAAAAAGTTACAAATTTTAGTTTCTGTGTAAGTCGATTTCGAGAAGATTTAGTCGACATCGAGGAAATTTGGTCGATGTCGAGTTGAATTTGTCGAAGTCGAGTTACTTTGCTTGGTTTTGCTTTCTGTTAGTCGATTTTGAGCATTGTTGGTCGATTTTCTTACTCGATATCGAGTAACAATGGTCGATATCGACCAGTTTACTGTGCTTTGCTTTCTATTATGCTTTTCTCTATTATTTCTGTCTGTCTGCTTTATTTTATGCTTATGAGATTCCTCCGCTACCTGAGATCCGCTGACACGCTTCCTCGAGAATCGATTCTGACTTCCCGCTGCTACACCAGGAGGAGGTCTTGTAATTATTTGCAAGGGACAGAATCTGGTTTGCTTTACTTTATTTATATTTTGAATTGCAAGTCTCGATTTCCTCCTACAACAAATTGGCGCCGTTGCCGGGGAAGCAATCATTCGCGCCAAGAACAGCTGATAAAGAGGCTTCGAGCTGAGTTAGAAGCCAAGGATTCTGCTTTCACCGCTGAGAGAGCACGCACTACACAGGAAGCAGAGCGAAGGAGGCAGGTGGAAGCTGAGCTTGCCCAATACCCTACCACTACAGAGGATTACATGCACCCGACTCTTGTCGTGCCTGAATCAGCCATTCTAATCCCTGAAAATAATTTTGAAATTCGCACTCCTTTCCTGATTGAGATTAAAAATAATGCTTTCTATGGAAGATTTAATGAATGCCCTCTTGAACATATTACCAATTTTTCTGACATGTGTCATACTCTTGCTGAAGGTACTACTCTGGAACATGTCAAGTTGAAAGCTTTTCGATGGTCTGTGGCTGGTCCAGCATTGAAGTGGCTTGAAGGTCTCCCTCCACGATCCCTCACCACATGGGCTGAAGTAAGGCAGGAATTTCTTAACAAATTCTTTCCTCCTGCCAACACAGTGTCTGGGGAGCCGCTAGCAAATCCTGCCCTACACATGGACATCCACGCTATGGGAAGCCTGGGGAGCCGCTAGAAAAAACATGGGAACGATATAAGGATCTATTGCGATACTGCCCTACACATGGACAGCCACCCTATGTCGTTTAGAAGATCTTCTTCAATTCTCTTGATCTGGCCGCTAAGGATAGGATCAACCAGTATACTCATTATGAGTATCTGACGATGCCACCAGCTGATGCATGGGCTACCCTCGACAAGCTTACCAACTACGAAAATAAGTATGGGACTCCAATAAACTATTATGAGAATGCCTATGCCAGGCCAGCCCCATCCATGCCCTTCTATGAGCCTTCTAAAGAGATTGACCCAGATGTCAAGGAGCAGTACTACAGAGATCAGAATTGCAAGCTCCTCAAGCAAGTCAAATATCTTTTTGTCAACCAGCCCTGCATCGAATGCGGCTCACAGTGGCACACCGCTACTGAGTGCCCTCACACGGAGCAAGTCAGCATGGCAGAAACCCACGAAGAGGTAGATTCATCCCTTTTGTTTCTGCGGAAGGCGCCTTACGCAGAGGGTCCCAATCGCAATATGAAGGACCAAAGGTTTCAGCAACCACAATGGAACCAAGATGCCCCTAGGAACCCCCCGCCATACAGAGCTCCGGGACATCCAGAAAGAGATCAACGGAAGGATGATCTATAGATGATCCTCGATGAGATGCGCCGCAGTCAGACACAACAGCAGCAGTCTACAAGCGCCATCAACAATCAGCTCCAGAACCTCAATACAAGATTTGGAGAGATGGACATCTGGAAAAGGAACATAGAGACCCAGATGGGTCAATTCGCGGCACAAATTCCACGACTGAATAGGCAACTCCCTGGGAAAACGGAACCAAATCCCAAGGGGAAGACCGAGCACATCGCAGCCGTAAAGCTCAAGAGTGGGTACCAACTACGCGAGCCAGAGGTTGGTAAGCAGCAAGACGAAGCTAAGAAGCAACTTCACAATGACCAACAACAAGTCGATGTCAACCAAATTTTGGTTGATATCGAGCAACATCAAGTCGACATCGAGGAACAACTTGGCCAAGATTCGTCTGCACAGCACTCCAACTCGAAATCGAGTACAGTGGTCGATGTTGAGCAACATCAAGTCGACGTCGAGAAGAATCAATTCAACATCGAGGACACTGCAACACCTCCGACATCTATTCCGGCTCCGATGCAGAAAATGAAGCTGCCTTTCCCGACGAAATCTCCAAAGGTTCCAGCAGAAAAGAAATTCCAGCGCTTCATCAAGATGCTTCAGAGGCTCAATGTCACCATACCCTTCACAAAAGCTCTTAATGAAATGGCATCATATGTCAAGTTCCTTAAGGAGATCCTAAGCAAAAAGCGATCAATGGCTGAGATCGCAGAGGAGTGCAGCCAGATGGACGTACTTGAGAAAAGGGCAGATCTAGGTATGTTTGCTATAACCATTGGATTTGGTCAATACAGATTTAATGCTTTATGTGATCTTGGAGCTAGTGTAAGTATAATGCCTCTGTCAATATGGTCCAAGATTAAGATAGGTGCCCTAGAGCCTGTGGATGCTAAGCTTTATATGGCAAACAATACAGTGGTCATCCCAGCAGGCATGGTGGACAATGTGCTAGTACAAGTAGGTAAGTTCTTTGTCCCTGCTTGTCCAATTATTCTAGGAAGACCCTTCTTGGCGACGGTGGATGCCAACATAAGCGTAAGGAAGGGAATGCTCACTGTCAACATTAGTGATGAGGTAATTGAGTGTTCCTTTAATAAAACTGAAAGACATATAGGTCCCATGGAAGAGGTAAAGTTTATATCAGTTGGTTACATTACTTGCGGGGATCCTAAGGTAAGGAATATGACTCCCGAAGAGCTAGAAAAGAGGGATATGGAAGCCTAAGTGGAAGAGATCATGGCCATCCTAAACAAAGAAGCAGAAAATCCAATCGACATAGACACAGGTAAGTCGATTTGGACTAACTATTTTTCGGGTGCTTTGCTAGGTCTTAAGTATTGGGTACAAATCGACTCAGAGAAATCGACTGAGCTAGAAAACAAGTCGATATCGACTACCACAGGTCAATATCGACCTCCCCATGTCGAGCAGTCTCCCCCAGGAATCGAGTTAGGCAATATCGAGAAGGACAACTCGATATCAACTAAGCCTGGTCGACATCGACCAACTTTTGCCGAGTCGATTCCCCCTGTTGAGCCACTGCCAGCCGATTCTGAGAAGGACAACTCGATATCAACCACCTCTGGTCGAAATCGATAAATCCTCCTCGGTTTCGACTGAGATTCCACCAGAAGCAAAGCAGAACTCGATATTGAGTAACCTAACTCGAAATCGACCAGACCGTCAGGAGCTTCCGATATCCGATTCTGCAAAGGTAAGCCAAGGTATGGATCTTTCTTTTCCCATTTCAATTAAAGATCTATCTATACATGGGAGAGGTTTGCCTTGGTATGTGCGCTTATGTAGGATTTCGAATGATGAGCCCAAAGAGTTTGAAGTTGGTGACAAAGTCTATGTTGCCAAAACAAAGGATCATTGGTTTCCCAACAAATTCAACAAGAAGAAGATAGGGCCTTTCACGGTGAACAAGATCCATTCAGGAGGATTGCAGCTGATGGACAAGAATGGAGTCCTATTTCAAGCCCAAGCTACACGGGACCTGCAAATTCCTCCTTGAGCTTCATGGAGAAAGTCGGCCTAGCGACTATAAAATCTAGAGCTTGTAAATAGACATTTATTTTTGGGACTTCTTAGACATTGTTGCTTTTGTTTTTTGGTTTTGAACTTTTAGTTTTTCTATTGTGGGTATTTCTCTTCTACATTTTTCAGGTCCATGGGGATAGAAGCAAGCTAAAATCGGACTAGGCCCAGCAACATAGCACTCGATTTTTGGCACCCTGCATGCCTTTCTAGTGAGTTTCTTTCTTTTCCCTTATTTTTTATAAAGTGAGGACACTGTAATGTTTAAGTATAAGGAGGGGGAAGGGCTTACTCCATGCATATTTGATTTTTTTGACCATATCAGTGCATTATTTCATGAATTACTTATACATGGCTATTTTGGAATTCATAATTGATTTATGTGCTTATATGCATGTTTTCCAAATGTTTGAAAAAATGATCCCCATTGAAATTTTTTTGATAAGTGTCATGGAAGCTCTATTGAACTCGACGATGCAAAGTTGGATTCATTAGGTATATAGCATAAAATTGCCTAGTAAAGGGAAGTCACAATGAAGTGCATATTTTTATGAAAACCATGAAAGGAGGTAAAATTTGAAGTTGCTTTTGACATATTGCATGATAAGAGGATGGAGGACTTTATGTTTCCATATAATGCTTATATGTTTATATTCCTTAACCTTACATGTGCTTATGCATTACACAAAAGCCATATTTATGCCTTATTTCAATTATTGCTCCACATGTTCCAAATATTGCCATTCTTTACCTTATTCCATCCGGGGATTATGTTGAGAATGAAAGTTACATTATGGAGATTATTATATGGTGTTTGTGTTGTTGTTATATATCATATATGGAGTTTGGCAGGAAATTGAAAAAAATATATGGAAAATTTAATGAGTGAGAAAAAATCCGATCACCTCATGAGATAAAGGTAGATCGACCCTACTCGCTGGGATAATAGTTCAGCGAGATGAGACAAAAGGTGAGGAGTCCGAAGCACTAAGTATCCGGGGCCATTCATGACACCCATATTTGCGACTCGCGAGAAGGCAGTGCTAAGGTTAGAGAGGTAAAAGCATAATATTGAAAAAAGCAATGAGCGATGAGAGAAAGGTGATGATTTTTATGAAGAAGGAATGTGGTATGAAAAGTTTGGAAGTACTCCATTTCCCCGGATTATTAGCACCACATTGCCAAAAATTGCTCACCTTTAGCCTTTTACCAATATACTCCTTATTTGAGCTTAAATTAAAGTCCTCTTGATTATTAATGCGTTGTCACATGAATTTTTTTTGCATAACCCTTCTTTTGTGAGTAGATGTTGCTTTTTAATTGCACATGCATGGATTTGTGACACTAGTACCTTTTCAAGGATGGTAATTGATTGCAGGGACATATGGCAATGAATCTAATATATTGAGAGTTTTTGATTTCTTCCCCTGAACGACAATTAAAAGCATTGCTTGAGGACAAGCAAGCTTAAGTATGGGGTGTTTGATGTGAGCCTAATTCGCCATGTTTTATAATTACTTTTATATCATTTTCTGCGTACATTTCATACATTTGGGCTAGAAATAGTACAGAATCGATGTAGTTTATGGTTATTTGCCAAATTATGAAATCTACACCAGTGTTTGTTTAAATTCGCAGAAATCGAAGCAATTTACAGCAGTTTTGAGAAAGGGAGAAAAGCTCGAAGTCAACTACAAAAGTCCGAGGTCAAGGAGTAGCGGAACCAGGACAAGTCGAGTTGGATGCAAGAAAATCGAGTCAACACAGCTTGGTCGATATCGAGTTACCTTACTCGATATCGAGTAAAACAATCGATTTCCAGCAGAGTTCATCAGAATCGAGGAAGCTAAGGAAGAGGAAGAACACAGTTAGTCGATATCGAGTAGCCCAAAGCGATATGGAGTCCCAGAAATCGACAAGGATGCTGAGCCAAGAAGATGCAAGTCGATATCGAGTTAGTTTACTCGATATCGAGTAACAGCCAAGTCGATTTTCACTTCCTGGAGCCGAGATCGAGTCAAGAAGCTGAAGATGGAGAAGACCTTGGTCGATATCGAGGAAACTACTCGATATCGAGTTGGACCACAGAAGCCGAAATCGAGTAGTCCGAGTCTTATTAAGTTTCTATCCCGAATCCGATGGAGGTATTTTCGAGATCAAATTCCATCAAGATCTATCAAGTGCTATCAAGAGGAGAAGATATTTACCTACATTAGATATAATTCCTTTGTTGATTTATTTCCTTTATTTCCAAGTTTTTATCTTAAGTAAGTAGATAAATAGATATAGATATAGATAGGTAATTCTTTCCTAATTAGAGAGGGAATGAAGCCTATGAATAAAACCTTAGGGGCTGATTTCCAAGCATTCAATTCTAGAGAAGGAGAAGAGGGAGTAAGTAGAAAGAGAGAGCTTGTAGTCGAGAGGAGTTGGAGTTGGCGAAAGCGGTTTTGGCTTCGATCGGTTGCAAGTTTTGTTTATTTTTAATGCAATTTATTTTCCTGAAATCTTTGATGAGTTTATTCATGATGAAGAGAGAGTAGTCCACCCACTTCTAGGATCGGGGTGAGCCCGACGGTAGCCATATGAGGTGATGCAGTAAAGGTACAAGCTTTTTATGCAATTCGTCTTCTATCCCTGCAAGCATGATTCTTTTGCGAAAGTTGAAGGTGATCCTTGTTTGTGTTATTGAAGCGAAAGTGATCTTAATACAACTTGGGTTATATATGTGAAAAGGGAGAAAAGGTCGAAGTCAACTACAGAAGTCCGAGGTCAAGAAGTAGCGGAACCAGGACAAGTCGAGTTGGAAGCAAGAAAATCGAGTCAACACGGCTTGGTCGATATCGAGTTACCTTACTCGATATCGAGTAAAACAATCGATTTCCAGCAGAGTTCGTCAGAATCGAGGAAGCTGAGGAAGAGGAAGAACACAGTTAGTCGATATCGACTATCCTTCGTCGATATCGAGTAGCCCAAAGCGATATGGACTCCCAGAAATCGACAAGGATGCTGAGCCAAGAAGATGCAAGTCGATATCGAGTTAGTTTACTCGATATCGAGTAACAGCCAAGTCGATTTTCACTTCCTGGAGCCGAGATCGAGTCAAGAAGCTGAAGATGGAGAAGACCTTGGTCGATATCGAGGAAACTACTCGATATCGAGTTGGACCACAGAAGCCGAAATCGAGTAGTCCGAGTCTTGTTAAGTTTCTATCCCGAATCCGATGGAGGTATTTTCGAGATCAAATTCCATCAAGATCTATCAAGTGCTATCAAGAGGAGAAGATATTTACCTACATTAGATATAATTCCTTTGTTGATTTATTTCCTTTATTTCCAAGTTTTTATCTTAAGTAAGTAGATAAATAGATATAGATATAGATAGGTAATTCTTTCCTAATTAGAGAGGGAATGAAGCCTATAAATAAAGCCTTAGGGGCTGATTTCCAAGCATTCAATTCTAGAGAAGGAGAAGAGGTAGTAAGTAGAGAGAGAGAGAGAGAGAGCTTGTAGCCAAGAGGAGTTGGAGTTGGCGAAAGCGGTTTTGGCTTCGATCGGTTGTAAGTTTTGGTTATTTTTAATACAATTTTATTTTCCTGAAATCTTTGATGAGTTTATTCATGATGAAGAGCGAGTAGTCCACCCACTTCTAGGATCGGGGTGAACTCGACGGTAGCCATGTGAGGTGATGCGGTAAAGGTACAAGCTTTTTATGCAATTCGTCTTCTATCCCTGCAAGCATGATTCTTTTGCGAAAGTTAAAGGTGATCCTTGTTTGTGTTATTGAAGCGAAAGTGATCTTAATACAACTTGGATTAATTATGTGAAAAGGGTTAGTAACAATTAGGGTTTATGCGAAAGCCTATATATTCCTATTTGTTAATAACAAAAGTTATTTGATGAAAAGCATGATCTATTATGCCTTTATTTGTTATTTTGCATGGTTATCGTTGTGGTGCTGAAACCCTGACCTTTGAAGTCTTTAGTTTATTGAGTTAATTTCGTGTTTACATTCGTTTTCGTTCGAAAAAGTTGCAAATTTTAGTTTATGTGTAAGTCGATTTTGAGAAGATTTGGTCGACATCGAGGAAATTTGGTCGATGTCGAGTTGAATTTGTCAAAGTCGAGTTACTTTGCTTGGTTTTGCTTTCTGTTAGTCGATTTTGAGCATTGTTGGTCGATTTTCTTACTCGATATCGAGTAAAAGTGGTCGATATCGACCAGTTTACTGTGCTTTGCTTTCTTTTCTGCTTTTCTCTGTTATTTCTGTATGTCTGTTTGATTTTTCGCATGTGAGATTCCTCCGCTACCTAAGATCCGCTAACACGCTTCCTCGAGGATCGATCCTGACTTCCCGTTGCTACATCAGGAGGAGGTCTTGTAATTATTTGCAAGGGACGGTTTCTGGTTTGCTTTACTTTATTTATATTTTGAATTGCAAGTCTCGATTTCCTCCTACAACATTACACTTTCCCCATCCCATAGAAATTGGACTCGCCAACAAGTTGCGAATCACAAACCCGTAGGTCGCCAATCTATCATTGGTTTAGTTTTACATAACCCATCGGAGATTTTTTCCCAAATTACATTACCTCTTTATCTCTTAACCATATGATGTTCAGTACACCAACGTGTACCACCCATCGAGCTCTAATCACTATCATCTAGCCCACACGAACGAGCACACTGCCAGGCCTACTTAGTGGCCACAGGGAATCTTTTGATAGTATCAAACGACACCAGATCCACAACTCCAAATACGAGTTGGTTTCGGAAGTACCAAATTGTCCACCAGCACCACGCAATATCGGTTATGTTCCGCATATCAGCAGACAAACGAATATATTTAGAGCCTCACTATATACTTAATTGCATCAAACCTATAGTTCGGATTCAATATCAGTGGTGGCCTATTTTTGGTAATTAACTGTCTAATCATTACACAATTTTGTAACAAATGTGCGGTTGACTAGAGAAGGCTATCACAAAACATACACTACATAGGACCATCTATGTGAGATTATTTTAGTTGATCTTTCGGTGCTAATCCGTCCTTTGCAATCTTCCAAAGAAAATGTTGTACTTTGGGATGGACATCCAACTTCCAAATCCAAGCACATTCGAAATCCTTATCCTGAGCCCCGTTAGGAACAAGGCAGGTAGCCGATTTCGTTGTAAACCAACCGAAGGTAGATGGTCCCTAATACATAAGATAAGAGAAATTGTTAGATGGTAGGATAATATTGTTGATATGATTATTATTTGTGTTAATAAACCAGCAAACCTGCCAAACAATTTGATTATTATTTCTCTTCATGGACATGTGCTTTAACTGGAGAAGTTTTTTTCTTCATTCCTTGCAGCTTATCTGTTTTTCTTCTTCCTCTTGTTAAGTTTGATCTCGGTTTTTGAAACTTCAATGACTTAGATAAATCACATATATGAAATACTTGGATGTGAATAGATTACTACGGAGTCTCTTCATTGTCTTGGCATGAAAAAAGAAAAGGAGATGTAAGAATGTAGAAAAAGAGGAACCAACAAAGACAAAGAAATGAATAACAAGAAACAATAGCAACTCATTCAAAAGATAACGAATAGGAGAAAAACAAAATTTTTCTACTGCTTGTCAAACCTAGCACAACAAAATAAGACCCAAAAAGAGAGGGGAAAAAAAGGAAAATACTTAGAATCCATCATTCGACTTCAAATTTGAGAAAATATAATTGAAAATTTATTTCCTCCCACTTTGAAAAGTTTAGGGATTGATTAGTTCTTTTTCGAAATTGCTTGGTGTTGATGTTCTTGCCATGCTCGTATGCCATTTCTTGCCACTTCAAAAAGTCAATGCTGATTTTACCTTATTGTACGCTTCCTCCCGATGACCCTAAGATGCTTATTCTTGATGAGGGTGGTGTTCAAAGTTTTTGGACTGAGTTGTGTGCCAACACTGATCGTGGTTGAGCTGTTCACGTTCTAATTTCTTCCTAGGCAAGTGTGCCCTATTGATCTGCTTCTAGCGATGCTGCTTTTCATCAACGTGTTCTCACTCTATCACTTGGGTCACTGTCGTCATTGAGTGTTTGTATTTTCTCTTGTTTGTTGTTGTGGTTTTGTCGTCCTGTTGCTTATGTCGTTTCTTTACGGCCTCTCGATTTACCAAACACTAGTGTGTTTGGTATCTTGAATCCTTACCTTTATCTCAAATCCGTTTTTGTTTGCTCTAGTGTTGCATCCGCTTGTTAACAAAATTAATACATCTTGTGCTCTTGATATCAATGTTTGGTACATAGATGACGGTACTCTAGCAGGGGACACCGGTGAGGTTGCTAAAGCTATTGATATTGTGGTTAGGCAGGGTCTGAAGTTGGGGTTATTCATTAACATTCAGAAAACTAAACTATTCTGGCCAACTATAGACCCGAGGAGCCTCGAAGTTGGTTTGTTCCCGTCTGACATTTCTAGACCCGAATTGGAAGTGAAATTGTTAGAAGAACATGCCAACACTAGTGGTACATTTTGTAATAACTTTGTCATGAATAGAGTTAACAAATCGTTAGAGGTTCTAAAGGCTATGAGGAGGCTAAAATATCCCCAATGCGAAATGCTCCTTCTAAGGAATTGTATTGGTGTCTCAAGATTTTTGTTTGCCCTCTGAACTTTCCCCCCTCATGCCCTCCCTGATGCCATTAGTTGTTTTGATGATAAGCTTCGGGTCTCCCTTGAACATGCTATTACTGCAGGGGGTCTGGGGTTTGGTCCATGATAGTTGATACGTTCGGGATACCCGATCCTTCGCATGTGGGCTCAGAATCAAGAACCACACCGTATATTTGCCCGATCTTGCAACGCTCTTTGATATCTCCTGATTTTGGAACAAATTAAACTAGTGAGTGAAATATGAAATTGCGACAGATTATACTTAAATAAATTTCCAGCAATTGATAAATAATAAATAGCGACGAAAACAAGCAAGGGAAGCGAGGGGAAGCCGATGGTGCACGGGGACTGTGGAGTCGGGTGCTCACCGAGAGAGATCCCGGTGGGCAGAAGAGTGCGGGCTCCTGGGCGCTGGAGTTGCGTGGGTCGGGCTCGCTGCTGGCGAGCCTTGGTGCGAGCGACGCCAAGGGCTTCTCCTCCTTTCTTCTTGCGACAGTTCTGGAGTGAAGGGTTGTGTTTATTTAGTTTTGGGTGATTGCCAGATGAAAGGGGTGTGGAACTTGTGATTGTCGAATGTAACCAAAGCATAAGAGTATGAAAGCCTTTGGATTGGAGAATTGTAGAAACCTTTAATCCTATAAAGGTTCCACAATTATAATTCCATTCTAATTCAAATTGAAGGAAATACAAGAGTTTAAGTAAAAAAGCTTGAACCAATTCTACCTTACAAAGATAGAGATTTGGTTAACTATAGATAGATAAAAATAACTAAAGATAGGTAATTCTTTCCTAAGATAAATCAAACTAACTAAGGATAGAGAAATAACAAATTGGTGGACAAGAATTATATCTAGAAGAGATATAATTTTTTCCACATTATTTCCTAAATTGCATAAAATATATCTAACATAAATAACATAGGTAAACCGGCCTACCACAAGGAGTACTCGACATGGCCTGTAGGTCCACTCGACATGGGCTTGGGCCGAGTGACACATGTGGGTTTCGAGTGCCCATGTAGTGTCGAGTGAATGTCTTGTCATGGAGGGTGTTGACGAGTCTTAATGAGCTCCATTTGTAGACGCAAGCTCAACTCCTATGCTGGTGGTCTAGTATTGAGCAAAGTGATCCAGGGTGGCCAGAACCCTTTCTCCATCGTTCCTTGGTAACGGACAAGAAGTGCTCTAGTTGCATCTTGAATCTTCTTGGCCCTTGCATGAGTGATAGGACCATTAAATGACACCTTCATCATTAACACCATCAAAAGTATCTAACTTGATCTTGACGTCTCGCTGTTGGATAGCCTGTGTTGTGCAGTATCAAATCTAAGACGACCAAAATTGAGGTTATGTAAATCATCAAGATTAGCATCTACCTCTTAGTAAGCGTCCTCAAGATGGGGCATGTCGTTCAAATCGACGTTGCTACGACTGTCATCCCAATTAGATTTGATGCAAAGAGGGTTCGCATGAATCTGTTGATGCTGTTGGGGCCGACCCTGCCGCTGATTTGGAGGAGGGGTTTGCTCTATACGGTGATCATATCTGTTAAAGCAAGATAACAGATCATTATCATTTTCTCCTGCAAAAGGGTTAGGCGTAGCAGATTTAAGCTTAAAGTGTATTTGACCAGAAGAGGGTGTCTTACCGCTAGGAGGAGTAGAGCTAGAAGCTTCATTCCGCTTGTACTCCTCGAATTTTCTATCCAACGCTTGGTTGATCTGCACAGTGAACTGAGCACATTCTTGAGCCCACTCGATGGCAAAACGATTGTCGCGTGCTTTGTTGGATGCCTCCATATGCGCCAATGCAGCTTGTGTAGCGGCGTTTGTGGCGGTGTCAATGATGAACTTCATAGTAGCATCCCAAAGGGTACTAGAAGGGGGAGGGAAAGAGTTGTTTTCGTCTTTGTCGTTACTCATGTTCCTACAATATCAGAAGAGCAACAAGTAAACGGAGCAAAGACCAAAAACTAAGTAATACAAGCCCTTTTGATTCTAAGAATGATTAAGTTTTAGAAATCAATTAGGCGAGAAAACAAGGCACTAAATTCAAGCAATTTCCCTTGGACACAGAATTATGCAATATTGAAGATAGCAAGTTGATGTGAGCCTAAATTGCCATGTTTTACCTTAACCTTTATATCGATTTCTGCAAACATTTCATGCATTTGGGTTAGAATAGCACAAAATCTATGTAGGTTATGCTTATTTTCCAAATTATGGAGTCTACACTAGTTTCTGTTTAATTTCGCAGAAATCGAGGCATTTTACAGTAGCTTAGAGGAAGGAGGAAAAGCTCGAAGCCAACTACAAAAAGTCCAAGGTCAAAGAGTAGCGGAACCAGGATAAATCGAGCAAAGAACGAGAACAATCGACTCGACACGATCTGGTCGATATCAACCAACCTTGGTCAAAATCGAGGAACCTGGTCGATTTTCTACCTGAAGCCCAAGATCGAGTGAAGAAACACAAAAGAGGTCGATATCGACCTATGTGGTCGATATCGACCAAAAACCCGGTCGAAAATCCTCCTTGCAGCCGAGATCGAGTGTCTGAAGCCGAATCCGAGAAGATAGGTCAATATCGACCATATTGGGTCGATATCGACCAGTACGCAGAGGCCGATTTCGAGCTGTTTCGGGTCCGAGTGCTGAGATTTATCAAGTTCTATCAAGAGAAGAAGGATCTATCCACAATAGTCCTAGTTTTCTTTTAGATATATTTGTTTTATTTCCAAATTTTATCTTTATGTTATTAGATAGATAAATTTAGATATAGATAGATGCTCTTTCCTAGATTATCTAGGGATGAAGCCTATAAATAAAGCCCTAGGGGCTGAGTTTTATTCATTCAATTCCAATTCAATTCTAGTTACAATTAGTTACATAGAGAGAGTAGAGAGAGAGCTTGTGGTGAGGAGGAGCAAGAGAGTTGAGAGACGATTTGGCTTCGATTGGTTGTAAGCTTTCTTTTATTTTATTTAATGCAATTTAGTTCCCTTTTATTATTGATGTCTTTCTTAATGATGAAGAGCGAGTAGTCACCCAACTTCTAGGGTCGGGGTGAGCCCGACGGTAGCCATGTAAGGTAATGCGGTAAAGGTACAATCTTTTGATGCGAATTCGTCTTCTATCCCTATGAGCATGATTCGTTTGTGAAAGTTGAAGGTGATCCTTGTTTATGTTATTGAAGCGAAAGTGATCTTAATGAAACTTGGATTAATTATGTGAAAAAGGGTTAGTAACAATTAAGGTTTGTGCGAAAGCCTCTATATTCTTATTTGTTAATAACGAAACTTATTTGATGAAAAGCATTATCTTTTATACCTTTATGTGTCATTTTGCATGGTTATTGTTGTGGTGTTGAAACCCTGATCTTGGAAGTCTTTAGTTTATTTGATTTATTTCATATGTTTTGAGTTCTGTCTTGCGAAATGTTGCGATCTTTGGTTTATGTTTTTGGTCGATTTTGAGTTACTGTTAGTCGATATGTTAGGTCGATATCGAGTACATAGGTTGATAACATGCATTTAGAGAGTTATAATAGGTTGCATTTAGCTTAGTTATGTTGCATATCATGCATGGGTTAAGTATAATTTGCATATTTGTTCTCTGTGTGGTTGGAGTCGGAATCTACATGCTTTTATTGATTATTTCAGGTAATAGTGGATCCGAGAAGGATAAATGGATTGATAACGCATTGGATGCGAATGTCTAGTTGATCGAAGAAGCTTACATGAAGATCTCAAGAGGTCCTGAGAAGAAGAAGCGAACCTAAACGAAGAACAAGTCTGCAGAAGTTGTCGCCAGACATGCTGAACTTGTTTTGCACTTTTTGGAGACCTCGGTTGTCCGATCGACTATTATGACCATGCGTTGGAAAGATCTCTCAGAGAGCTACAACTTTCATGTTGACGTCAAGATCTGATTCAAGACGGATTTTCTGTGAAACACCAATGCAGCGGCCGCCGCATGGTGTGCAGCGGCCGCTGCTAGTACCGTCGCAGAGGAGTTGGAGAAAATTGTTGATGCTGCGGCCGCCGCATCCATGCAGCGGCCGCCGCATCTGCCGACAGCAATTATACGCTGCGTTTTATTAAATGAAAACCCTAGAACCTTTTGATTTCTTTTGTGGCCGACTTTGATGTTTTAAAAGGCCAAGTTTTATGTTATTTTAAAAAACTTCTATTCTATTCTTACTTTTCATCAGACAATTAGAGAGAGAGCGATGTTCTCCATGGGCGACTAAACTCTCTTCGTTCTACTTGCAATTTGAAGCTTTATTTGGATTGATTGTGAGTTTCTAATTCTCGTTCTTATTTCCTATATTTGAATGTTTCGACTTCCTTGTGCTTGATTGTCTATTGTTTTATTCTATCTAGCCCGCGCAACTAGTTACAATCAATTCAATTGCTAGGGTTTTGTAGATTCCTGATTGTGAACCTTAACCTAAGTGGCAAACTTGTTCCTTTAGGGCTGATTGAACTAATTGGATGGGCAGGAAGTTGGATGTGTTGTTAAATCCCTCTTTAGGGACTGCAAATACCTTGGCTAATCTCTGAACTTAAAGCTATCAATTGGGTTAAATCCTTCTTTAGGGACTGTTCGATTGATAAGGGTTTCTAGGACTGATTGGACTAGTAACTATATTAGGTCGGGACAAGGGCATTCATAGGAAAACTAAAAGGACAAGAGGAAGTTACAATATCAATTCAACCAAATAAAGTGGATAATTGTAGGTAGAGCGATTATCTCTAAATTGTTTTGCATCAATTTGTTTTTATTTTATTTTCTTTTCTTTTCAATCTCAATCAACCAAAACCCCCTTTTCTACTAATTGGTAAATACAAATTGCTAAGAAATAATTGTTTCTCTGTGGGATCGACCTCTTAGTTGCTTGCTATACTAGTTTGTAGGTTTGAGTTTTATTTTGATACGGTTTATGCGACTAAAAACCGTTCATCAAATTGGCGCCGTTGCCGGGGAATCAAGTTTATTTCTTTGTTGTGTGTATTTATTAATTTTTGTTTATATATCTAACTTTGTTGTGAACCTATCTTACGGTTCACAACACCCTTGCTACTAACTTTTTCAAGATGTTGAGATTAGCGCAGTTTGAAGGTGAGAACTTTCACCAATATTTCACTAGATTGCATGAGTATGTTAACGACCTTGGTTCATGGGGTCATCAATATGATGTGCGGGAGATGTGTGTTTGCATATTTGATGGGATGAATGCTGAACCACGGAATCTTGTTGAGTCCATGAGTAATGGAGGCTTATTGGATATGGGACTCTTTGAGATTTGGGATTTTTTCTGCAACATGAGTCCACAGGTTAAGCGGGAAGTATCAATCCGAACTCTCACACAAGTGTTGCAGCAGCTGGAAAAAGAAAAAATGAGTCGGCTTGAAAAATTAGAGGAACAAATGAGCCGTTGTGAAAACTTGGAGAATCAGATGAGCCAACTCCTTCAAATTTTAAGTGCAAAAGGTGAGAAAGAAAGGAGCCTCGAAGAAGAAGAGGATGAATTATTTGATGACAACGATAGCTTCTTCGATGATGGAGAAAAGGTTCTAGTGCTTCCTGACTTGGAATCTCATGAGTCAACGCATGAGGTTACATGTGATGTATCTCCTACTCCATTTGCAACATCCATTCTGAGCTCGCTCATTGATGAACAAGGTCTAGAGCCATCAGCAGAGGCGCAAGAGGTAATAAAGATAAACTTTTGCAATTTGGAAGGTAATGGTGATTGTGTTGATCCTTTTGATTGCTATTTTGAAAAGCCACAAGCGGAACTGTGTTGGTGGTATCATATTCCTACAGGAGAGAGTCATGCTAGACTCTTTGATAGATTGAAAGGGTTCTTGAGTTCCACATTTTATGCTTTCAATTTATTGTGCTATGATGTTCTTTGTAAGATGTGTGCACAGGAATATGATAAGCTACTGCGGGCTTTGACGATGTCTGATAGCTAAAATCTTGAGATTGAGAATAAGTCAGGCCAATGACATTAAAGAAAGGCGCTTCTCGGGAGGCAACCCGAAGTAAGTTTTCTAATTTAGTTATTTCAATTCCTAGTTAGCTAGTTTTCTTTTCAATAAATTGGGTTTCCCATTAGGCATTAGATAGTTGTTTTTGGTTTGGGATAGACTAAGCTTTCAGGAAAGGCCACCGCAATTCTCATATCTAACTTATTTGTCAGCGATGTCATGATCCTACTCTTCCACCACATTGTGAGTATTTCATTCATCTCTTCTTCTATGTTTTGATGTTTTTGTTGTCTTTTATGTTTCATTGAGGACAATGAAAGGTTTAGGTGTGGGGGATAGATTGCATTGCATATAGATAGAATTTGCATATCAAGTTTACTTATGTTATCATGTTTATTTATGTTTTCATATTTATTTTTACTCATATATCACATTTGAAATTTTTTTACAGAAATATCATGCATTGCATTTAGGTGTTATTAAAGATACCTATCTTGGTTTAGTTTGTCCTCTAATTTATTTTTATGATCTTAATGCATAAATCCCATGATTTGATTGAATTGCTTGAAAATGATTTTTGGAGCATGATTTGAGAATATAATTGAGCAATTATGGTTCATAGTTGAGGTTTAATTGAAATCTAAAAAAATATAACCCTTGTGAGTTTGTTTTGGCCTTATAGGGACTATTCATAATTATTTCTCTTTTGCTTTTATTGTGTGATTAACTCTCCATATGCTTGTTTCATGATCGTATTGCACATGTTTGTTGCTTGTGAATTTCAAATGATTGAGGCATGTTTTCTTTAGCCATATTATACCTTATCTACCCTTTGCATTATCCTTTGCTTGAAGCCCATCTGAGCCTTAAAGCCTATTTTTTTTATATAGCTCCACAAAAATATATCATATCCAATGATTAGCCTGACCCTATCTGGGAATTAGGAGGAGAATTGGTGAAAAATCTTTATGTTGGAGTTGCTTTGAGTGGAGATGATGTATGTATGGTTGTGCATTGTAAGAGGCATAGCCAAAATAAGGTAACCCTTCTTGCATAATAAAGATGACTTATTACTAGGGGCCTAAGGAGGATAAAATTCACTTAGGAGTAAAAGTCTAGTAAGCTTGGACCTAGAGAGGATAAAATTCACCTAGGGGCAAAAGTAAGCATAAAAGAAAAGAAGTCATCATAATGAAAAAAAATGCATGAGTTGTATGGCTATTGAAATCGAAGAGTTTATTGTTATGTAATGGAGTGTATGCATGTTATTGGAATGGTTTACAAAGTATGGAAGTTTTGGTGTTGTTCTGGTTGGTTGTTGTTCCTTTTTCCCGGATTTTTAGCACCACAAGCCTAAATATTTCTCGTGCCTTATGTTCCTACCAAAGCCCCATTACAACCTTATAAAAGTCCTCATGATGTTGTTTGCAAGTGATAACTTTCACGGTGTATAGAGCATTTTAGATTGAGTTAAGAGTTGGACTTTAAAGCCTAAACACATGAGAGCTTGAGTGAAACACATTATCCCGGTGAGGTTGGATTAAATTTGCCTTTACTATTGGATTGCTCATATACTTGCTAGGATATTTGTTCTCTTATTCATGTCTCCTATTGCTTGATGTTGCTTTTCTAAAACTATAGCATGAAGATCTTATTTGTGGGATGATCAATTCTATATTTGTTTTTGAATGCTTGAGGACAAGCAAAAGCTTAAGTGTGGGGGAGTTTGATAACATGCATTTAGAGAGTTATAATAGGTTGCATTTAGCTTAGTTATGATGCATATCATGCATGGGTTAAGTATAATTTGCATATTTGTTCTCTGTGTGGTTGAAGTCGGAATCTACATGCTTTTATTGATTATTTCAGGTAATAGTGGATCCGAGAAGGATAAATGGATTGATAACGCATTGGATGAGAATGTCTAGTTGATCGAAGAAGCTTACATGAAGATCTCAAGAGGTCCTGAGAAGAAGAAGCGAACCTAAACGAAGAATAAGTCTGCAAAAGTTATCGCCAGACATGCTGAACTTGTTTTGCACTTTCTGGAGGCCTCGGTTGTTCGATCGACTATTATGACCATGCGTTGGAAAGATCTTTCAGAGAGCTACAACTTTCATGTTGACGTCAAGAGCTGATTCAAGACGGATTTTTCGTGAAAGACCAATGCAGCGGCCACCGCATGGTGTGCAGCGGCCGCCGCCAGTACCGTCGCAGAGGAGTTGGAGAAAATTGTTGATGCTGCGGCCGCCGCATCCATGCAGTGGCCGCCGCATCTGCCGACAGCAATTATACGCTGCGTTTTATTAAATGAAAACCCTAGAACCTTTTGATTTCTTTTATGACCGACTTTGATGTTTTAAAAGGCCAAGTTTTATGTTATTTTAAAAAACTTCTATTCTATTCTTACTTTTCATCAGACAATTAGAGAGAGAGCGATGTTCGCCATGGGCGACTAAACTCTCTTCGTTCTACTTGCAATTTGAAGCTTTATTTGGATTGATTGTGAGTTTCTAATTCTCGTTCTTATTTCCTATATTTGAATGTTTCGACTTCCTTGTGCTTGATTGTCTATTGTTTTATTCTATCTAGCCCGCGCAACTAGTTACAATCAATTCAATTGCTAGGGTTTTGTAGATTCCTGATTGTGAACCTTAACCTAAGTGGCAAACTTGTTCCTTTAGGGCTGATTGAACTAATTGGATGGGCAGAAAGTTGGATGTGTTGTTAAATCCCTCTTTAGGGACTACAAATACCTTGGCTAATCTCTGAACTTAAAGCTATCAATTGGGTTAAATCCTTCTTTAGGGACTGTTCGATTGATAAGGGTTTCTAGGACTGATTGGACTAGTAACTATATTAGGCCGGGACAAGGGCATTCATAGGAAAACTAAAAGGACAAGAGGAAGTTACAATATCAATTCAACCAAATAAAGTGGATAATTGTAGGTAGAGCGATTATCTCTAAATTGTTTTGCATCAATTTATTTTTATTTTATTTTCTTTTCTTTTCAATCTCAATCAACCAAAACCCCCCTTTCTACTAATTGGTAAATACACATTGCTAAGAAATACTTGTTCTCTGTGGGATCGACCTCTTACACTCTTGCTATACTAGTTTGTAGGTTTGAGTTTTTTTTTATACGGTTTATGCGACTAAAAACCGTTCATCATAGGTCGATATCGACCAATTTGCAGTTTTCGTTTTTGTTTCTGTTTTCTTCTGTTTTATAGTTTGTTAACGTAGTGGTTGATATCGAGTGGTAAGGTCAATATGGGTGATTCGGCAGATGGGGTCTGGTTGAAATATATTGAGTTTGGAACTGAAAAGGCGGGCGCTGACACGCTTCCTCATGGATACGATACTGACTGCCTTCTACTACAACGGGAGGAAGTCTTGTATTTATTTGCTGAGACAGGGAGTCAGTTTGCTTTATATTTTATTTATATTTCATACTTGACCATCCTCATGCAACAACAAAATTGGCACCGTTGTAGGGAAAGCCATCAATCGCGCCCTTTTTAGTTCTTTTTCCTTTCTTTATATTTGTTTTTGCCTTTAGTTTCTTTTTAATTGTTTCTTTTTGTTCTTATTTTTCAGGTGCATGCGAAGAACTGATCGCACACCTATAGACCCTATTCTCGAGCCAGAATGCTTTTTCCATCTTCAGCAAAGACTTAGGAAGAGACTTATGGCGACTCATCCCAACGAAGAGAACTTGGGCCAGCTCACACTAGCACAGGAGCTTGAGCAACTCCGCCCGCGGATAGAGGAGTTCACCACCAGAGAAGCAGAACACGGCCGACAAGAGGCGGAATATGCACAGAATCAGCAACGGTGGGAGGCAAGGGTAGATTGCGAGATCAATGCAAGAAGGGAACTTGAGAAGCCCATTGGGCATGTCTCAGCCAACGCAAAGGAATATCTGCATCCTACTCTTGAAATTCCAGAATCGCCGATCGTTTTTCCCGCTATTAATTTTGAAATTCGTCCTTCTTTTATTACTGAAATTAGGAGGAGGCAATTTAGGGGAAGAATCAATGAATGTCCTTTAGAGCATGTTACTACTTTTCTACATTTATGTGAAGCAATTGCTGATGGTGCTAATCTAGAATATTTAAAACTAAAGGCTTTTCGTTGGCCCCTTGCAGGAATAGCACAACAGTGGTTGGAAGGATTGCTTGCACAGTCCATTCGCACTTGGAATGAACTACAGGACCTGTTCCTCAACAAGTTCTTTCCTCCTGCAAATACAGCTTCTCTCAGACAACAGATCACGACTTTTAGACAAAAGCTAGGGGAGACACTAGCACAGGTCTAGGAGCGCTACAAGAAGCTTCTGAAATCATGTCCTACGCATGGACAGCCACCCTATGTCATCCATGAGATTATCTTCAACTGCCTAGATGCGCCTACTAAGGATAGGATCAACAACTACACCGCCTATGGGTATCTTGAGTACACTCCACGCCGTGCTTGGGAGGTGTTTTAGATGCTGGCCAACTACGACAATACAAATGGGACTCTTGCGGCCTCTTTTGATGAAAGGTATGAAAGGCATGCCCCATCTATGCCATTGTATGTGCCACCAAAGGAGGTTGATCCAGACGTCAGGGACCAGTTTCACAACGTTCAGGCACGTCGTCTCACCAAGCAGGTTAAGTTTCTGTCTAAGGATAACTCTTGCTTGGAATGTGGGTATGTGAGGCACAACACTATTGCGTGCCCACACGTCGATCAAGTACATCAAGCAGAGACCCACGAGGAGGTAAGGTATGCCGAGGGACACTAATCAGGGCCACATCAGAACCAGAACTGGAGCTACTATCGCCAGCCCCAGCATCAGAATCCCTCTCCCTACAGAGCCCCTAGTCACCCTGACAGAGAAGGAAAGAAAGATAAAATGCAGACCATTCTTGAGGAGATGTGGAGGAATCATTCAGACACCAAACAATCTATCAATTCCATCCACACTTAGCTGCATGGTGTCAACTCTAGGCTTGGGGAAATCGATATTTGGAGGAAATCAATTGACACACAGATTGGCCAGCTGGAAACATCCATCCCCAAACAATCAGGTACACTCCTTGGAACCTTTGAACCTAACCCTAAGGGTAAATCTACAGAACATGTAGCTGCTATGAACCTAAGGAGTGGACGATAGATGCAAACGCCTGAGCAAACGACAGAGGAGAAGGGCACTGGAGACCAGTCGATATCGAGCAACCCAGTCGATATCGACCAGTCCCCAGTCAATATCGACCCCCCACTGGTCAAAATCGACCCAACTCCTCAGCAAACCCCGAGGCCAGTAAATCAACTCGATATCGACCAGACACAGGTCGATATCGACCAGGCACTAGTCGATTTCGACCCCCTTCATTCTACATCAGCACCTCCACCAAAGAAAAAGTTGTCTTTCCCGATGAAATCTCCAAAGGAGCGGACAGAAAAAACGTTCCAGCGTTTCATTAAGATGCTTCAAAGGCTCAATGTCACAATACCCTTCACAGAAATCTTAATGAGATGCCATCCTATGTCAAATTGCTAAAGGAGATTCTGAGCAAAAAGTGGTCAATGGATGAGATTGCAGAGGAGTGCAGCCAAATGGACGTTCTTGAGAAAAGGCCAGATCCAGTTAAGTTTGCTATAACCATTGGATTTGGTCAATACAAATTTAATGCTTTGTGTGACTTGGGAGCCAGTGTGAGTATTATGCTTTTATCAATCTGGTCCAAGATTAAGATAGGTGCCTTAGAGCCTGTGGATGCAAAACTTTATATGGTGAACAACACGGTGGTCATCCCAACAGGCATGGTGGTCTATGTACCAGTGCAAGTAGGTAAGTTCTTCGTCCCTACTGATTTCTTAGTTATTGATATGGTAGAGGACCCTGCATGTCCAATTATTCTATGAAGGCCCTTCTTGGCGACCTTGGATGCCAACATAAGCATACGGAAGGGAGTGCTCACTTTCAACATCAGTGATGAGGTAATTGAGTATTCTTTTAATAAAACTGAAAGGCATACAAGTCCCATGGAAGAGGTCAAATCTATATCATCCGGGTACATTACTTGCGGGGAGCCTAAGGTAAGAAATATGACCCCCGAGGAGCTGGAAAAGAGGGATATAGAAGCTCAGGTGGAGGAGATCATGACCATCCTAAGTAAAGAAGCAGAAAATCCACTCGACATGGACCAAGGTAAGTCGATATGGACTAACTTTTTTTCGGATGCTTTGCCAGGTCTTAAGTATGGGGTCGAAATCGACCAGGAAAAATCGACTGAGCCACAGAACCGGTCGATATCGACCACTCCAGGTCAAAATCGACCCCCCATATCGAGTCAACTCCACCAAAAATCGAGTCAGAAAATATCGAGCAGCAGCAGTCGATATCGACCACTACCACTCGATATCGACCGGTCCAAATCGAGCGGTCTTTCTCTGAATCGACTGCGTCTCGACCAGAACAGCAGAGCTCGATATCGACTGACATAGGTCAAAATGGACCATATCCTCAGAAGGCCCCCGAGTCCGATTCTGCAAAGGTAAGCCAAGGTATGGATCTTTCTTCTCCTATTTCCAATAAAGATCTATCTATACATGGGAGAGGTGTGCCTTGGTATGTCCGCTTATGCAGGGTTTCCAATGATGATCCTAAGGAGTACCAAGTAGGAGACAAAGTCTATGTCTCCAAATCAAATGATCATTGGTTTCCTAACAAGTTCAAAAAGAAGAAGATGGGACCTTTCACGGTGAACAAGATCCATTCCGGAGGACTGCAGCTGATGGGCAAGAATAGAGTCCTATTTGAAGCCAAAGCTACATGGGCCCTACAAATGCCACCTTGAGCCCAATGGAAAAGTCGGCCTAGCGACTATAAAGTCTAGAGCTTGTAAATAGACAATTAGCTTTTGGGATTTTTGGACATTATTGTTTTTGTTTTTGGACTTTATTTTTAAGTTTTTCTACTGTGGGTATTTCTCTTCTAACATTTTTTGCAGAAAAATAGAAGGAAGCAGCAAATTCAGTTGAAATCGAGTACAGCTAGGTCGATATCGACCAGGCTACTTGAAATCGACCAAGGCCTACAACATCATTTGCACTCGATTCTGGTCATTGGCACGCCTGTCTAGTAAGTTTCTTTCTTTACCCTTATTTTTTATAAAGTGAGGACACTGTAATGTTTAAGTATAGGGTGGGGGAAGGACTTATTTTGTGCATATTTGATTTTATTTGACACCATGTGTGCATATTAAGTATTTTTCTTGAATTGCTTATACATGGCTACTTTGGATTTCATATTTGATTTATGTGTGAAGAATTGAGTACGTAAAGTAATTAACAGTAATAGACAAATACTCTAGAAGGGGGGGGGGTTGAATAGAGTATAGACGCTTTTCGCAAACTTGTGTAGAGCAAGTAACTTCAAGGGCTGAATAATGGGTTTCAAGGTTTGACCAAATCTAAGAAGTTAAAAACAAATCTTCCAAACCACTTTGACCAAATACATCCAAATTAATGTTTGTTAAAAACGAATCTTCCAAACCACTTAAAAGATGATTTCTTCCAAATCTCACGTAGGAATATATATAAGATAGATAAAATACATAACAAATTACTACGTAAAATATATATCATAAATCTAAAAGATATAATTGATATTTGCATAAAATACTACCTTATTTGTCTTCCATCATCCCTACAAAAATATATCACATATTATCATCAAGGTGGAGTCAACAATGTGCTTATATGCATGTTTTCCAAAGTTTATTAAAATCACCCCCATTGAATTTTTTTATAAGTGTCATGGAAGCTTGAATTGAACTCGACGATGCAAAATTGGATTCATTAGAGATATAACATGAAATTGTCTAGTAAAGGGAAGTCAGAATGAAGTGCATATTTTCTTGAAAACCATGAAAGGAGGTAAAATTTGATGTTGCTTTTGACATGTTGCATGATAAGAGGATGGAGGACTTTATATTTTCCATATAATGCTCATATTGTTATATCCTAGCCTTTACCTATGCTTATGCATCACAAAAGCCATATTGAGCCTTATTTCAATTATTACTTCACATGATCTAAATATTGCCCCTTCTTTACTTTATTTCCTATCCGGGGATTATGTTGAGAATGAAAGTACATTACGGAGATTATTATATGGAATTTGTTGTTATATATCATATTTGGAGTTTGGCAGGAATGTTTCAAATATTATGGAAAATTTAATGAGTGAAAGAAAATCCGGCCACCTCATGAGATAAAGGCAGATCGACCCTGCTCGCTGAGATAATAGTTCGGCGAGATGGGACACACATGTGAGGACTCCGAAACACTAAGTATCCGGGGTCATTCATGACACCCATGTTTGCGAATCGCGAAAAGGCAGTGCTGAGGTTTGAGAGGTAAAAGCATATTATTGAAAAAAAGCATTGAGCGAATGAGTGAAAGGTGAGAAACCAAAGGAAAAAGGAATGTGGTATGGAGGTTTGGAAAGTACTCCATTTCCCCGGATCATTAGCACCACATGGCCAAAAATTGCCCACCTTTAGCCTTTTACCAATCTATTCCTTATTGAGCTTAAATTAAAGTCCATTTGATTATTAATGCTTTGTCACTTATGAATGTTTTGCATAACCCTCCTTTTGTGAGTAGATGTTGCTTTTGTTTGCACATGCACGGATTTGTGACAGAAGTACCTTTTCGAGGATGGTAATTGATTGCAGGAACATATGACAATGAATCTAAGATGTTGAGAGTTTGTTTTCTTCCCCTGAATAAAAATTAAAAGTATTGCTTGAGGACAAACAAGCTTAAGTATGGGGTGTTTGATTTGAGCCTAAATTGCAATGTTTTACATTAACCTTTATATCGATTTCTGCAAACATTTCATGCATTTGGGTTAGAATAGCACAAAATCTATGTAGTTTATGCTTATTTTCCAAATTATGGAGTCTACACTAGTTTCTGTTTAATTTCGCAGAAATCGAGGCATTTTATAGCAACTCAGAGGAAGGAGGAAAAGCTCAAAGGCAACTACAGAAAGTCCAAGGTCAAGAATTAGCGGAACCAGGAAAAATCGAGCAAAGAACGAGAAAAATCGACTCGACCACGATCTGGTCGATATCGACCAACTTTGATCGAAATCGACCAACTTTGGTCGAAATCGAGGAACCTGGTCGATTTTCCACCAGAAGCCCAAGATCGAGTGAAGAAACACAGAAGAGGTCGATTTCGACCTATGTGGTCAATATGGACCAAAAACGCGATCGAAAATCCTCCTGGCAGCCGAGATCGAGTGTCTGAAGCCGAATCCGAGAAGATAGGTCAATATCGACCAGTACGCAGAGGCCGATTTCGAGTTGTTTCGGGTCCGAGTGTTGAGCTGGCTTTCTTCCACATTAAGCCAGGGATATTCTATCAACTCAATAGGAGATTTATCAAGTTCTATCAAGAGAAGAAGGATCTATCCACAATAGTCCTAGTTTCGTTTTAGATATATTTGTTTTATTTTTAAATTTTATCTTTATGTTATTAGATAGATAAATTTAGATATAGATAGATATTCTTTCCTAGATTAGCTAGGGAATGAAGCCTATAAATAAAGCCCTAGGGGCTGAGTTTTATTCATTCAATTCCAATTCAATTCTAGTTACAATTAGTTACATAGAGAGAGTAGAGAGAGAGCTTGTGACGAGGAGGAGCAAGAGAGTTGAGAGACGATTTGGCTTCGATTGGTTGTAAGCTTTCTTTTATTTTATTTAATGCATTTTAGTTCCCTTTTATTATTGATGTCTTTCTTAATGATGAAGAGCGAGTAGTCACCCAACTTCTAGGGTCGGGGTGAGCCTGACGGTAGCCATGTAAGGTAATGCGGTAAAGGTACAATCTTTTGATGCGAATTCGTCTTCTATCCCTATGAGCATGATTCTTTTGCGAAAGTTGAAGGTGATCCTTGTTTGTTTTATTAAAGCAAAAGTGATCTTAATGCAACTTGGATTAATTATGTGAAAAAGGGTTAGTAACAATTAGGGTTTATGCGAAAGCCTCTATATTCCTATTTGTTAATAACGAAAGTTATTTGATGAAAAGCATGATCTTTTATGCCTTTATGTGTTATTTTGCATGGTTATCGTTGTGGTGTTAAAACCCTGATCTTGGAAGTCTTTAGTTTATTTGATTTATTTCATAAGTTTTGAGTTCTGTCTTGCGAAAAGTTGCGATCTTTCGTTTCTGTTTTTGGTCGATTTTGAGTTACTATTAGTCGATATTTTAGGTCGATATTGAGTACATAGGTCGATATCGACTAGTTTGTAGTTTTCGTTTTCGTTTCTGTTTTCGTCTGTTTTACAGTTTGTCGACGTAGTGGTCGATATCGAGTGGTAAGGTCGATATGGGTGATTCGGCAGATTGTGTCTGGTCGAAATCTGCTGAGTTTGGAACTGAAAAGGCGGGCGTTGACACGCTTCCTCGTTGATACGATCCTGACTGCCTTCTACAACAACGGGAGGAAGTCTTGTATTTATTTGCTGAGACATGGAGTCAGTTTGCTTTATATTTTATTTATATTTCGTACTTGACCACCCTCCTGCAACAACACAAGTAAAGATCAAATTAGAAATAAAATCAGCCACAACTCGGATATCAAGGATAGGAAGTAAGAACAAGCGGCTAATATGAAAGGAATAAGATTGCAATGTGATGCAATAAAATTCAGCAAGAGTGTAGAATAAATGATGCAATCACAAGGGCAATCAACTGCACACACTCCGTCAACTATTATCTGACGGTTGCAACACGGTTCAAAGAAAGAGGGGTGTGAACAAGGCTCTTGTGCCAGCAAAGCACAAAATCACACAAAGGGGGTTCTTTGAGATGCTTGAAACCAAATAGATCATCAATGGAAGTAGCTAATAAAAAGAAAGAACAAGATGCAAGAGTTACTAACTCAACAAGTAAAGCTATGCTATTTTTTTTTTACTAGGCTACTGTTGTAGCTATAGGAGTGTTGTAATGCGACAGAAAATAAAAAGAAATAAAATAAAACAAGCTACGATGATCTAAAAGTAAGCGAAAATAAAGAAAATAAGGGAAATATGCATTAAATCTGGAAAATTAGGGTTCTTTAGTGGTGCAAGTTCATGACAATACTTTAATCCAAGAATCACATTCATAGGCATGATATGTAGCAAAAAGGAATAAAACGTCAAAACTTGCAACAAAAAACTCAATATCTTCCAAATTATTGATCAAAACAAGAAAAGAACTCAAATAAAGTACCAAATTTTAAGGGTTGAATAATAAAAATAAAAACTTAATGCAGCGGTCATGGTGAAAAATAAGGCACAAAAATAATCACTCAACATAATGAATTAAGAGAGTAAAGAACTTGCATAAACCTGAGAATCCGATACCACTTGATACGTTTGGAATACCCGATCCTTCGCCTGTGGGCTCAAAATCAAGAACCACGCCGTATATTTTCCCGATCCTGCAATGCTCTTTGATATCTCCTGATTTTGTAACAAATTAAACTAGTGAGTGTAATATGAAATTGCGACAGATTATACTTAGATAAATTTCCAGCAATTGACAAACAATAAATAGCGACGAAAACAAGCAAGGGAAGCGAGGGGAGGTCGAGGGTGTGTGGGGACTGCAGAGCCGGGTGCTCGCAGATTTCCGAGAGGATCAGCGAGTGAGTAGCGAGAGAGATCCGGGTGTGCAGAAGCGCGCAGGCGCCGGGGGGCAGGAGCTGCGTGGGCCGCGCTCGCTGCTGGCGAGCCTGGGTGCGAGCGGTGCCAAGGGCTTCTCCTCCTTTCTTCTGGCGACGGTTCTGGAGTGAAGGGTTGTGTTTGTTTGGTTTTGGGTGATTGTCGAATGAAAGGGGTGTGGAACTTGTGATTGCCGAATGTAACCAAAGCATGAGAGTATGAAAGCCTTTGGATAGGGGAATTGTAGAAACCTTTAATCCTATAAAGGTTCCACAATTATAATTCCAATCTAATTCAAATTGAAGGAAATACAATAGTTTAAATAAAAAAGCTTGAACCAATTCTACCTTGCAAAGATAGAGCTTTGGTTAACTAAAAGATAGATAAAAATTATCTAAAGATAAGTAATTCTTTCCTAAGATAAATCAAAGTAACTAAGGATAGAGAAATAACAACTTGGTGGACAAGAATTATATCTAGAAGAGATATAATTATTTCCACATTATTTCCTAAATTGCATAAAATATATCTAACATAAATAACATAGGTAAATCGGCCCACCACAAGGAGTACTCGACATGGGCTGTAGGTCCACTCGACATGGGGTGATCCAGGGTGGCCTGATTCCTTGCTCCATCGTTACTTGGTAACGGACAATAAGTGCTCTAGTTGCATCTTGAATCTTCTTGGTCCTTGCACAAGTGATATGACCGTCAAATGGAACCTTCATATTGTCCTCAATGTCACCAGGAGTCATCGACATTTGTACTGCATCAGCAGTGGCATAAGGCCGCTCTTCCATTAAAGATAGGTGGGTTTGGTGTGCTCACTACGCACGATGTTAGTCATTTTGCTTTCATCGCATCTCGTCTCCAAATAGATAAGCTTCAGACATCTATTTTGAGTAATTTAACGCCATCACCGTCTAGATGTCCTGACATTGGCTCTGACAATAATAATAATAATAATAATAATAATAATAATAATAATAATAATAATAATAATTATTATTATTATTATTATTATTATTATTATTATTATTATTATGATTTTAGAAATAAATTTGTAAATAGTATAATAGATGATGGGTCTGTTGTTATTAATATATGACCGGTTATCATTTTTTGGGAGGAGTGTGATAAAGGCAAGGTTAATCTATTTAAGAATTCTTCCAGATGTGAAAAACCTTTTGATTGGTTTAATAAATGAAGGTCGTACCGAGGCCAATACTTTTGATAGAACCGATGGTGCATAGTTTGACATATATAATAAGCTGGTTTTATGCTCATTTGCATGGCATTATAGCCCTAATACTAGCTAATTATATAGTCTGTGCTTAATCTTGGAAAGAGTCGGAAACTACGCTATTTCGGTGTTTTATACAGATTCATAAATCCGACATGGTGGAAGCCGAGACACAGAAGGCAAGAGATGAGTCAAGAAGGAAATAACAAGGAAGAAGTGATCCAAGAGATGGGCGGTCAGGCCAGTCAGCCACAATTAGATGAGGTTCTTCACCTCATTCTAGGCAAGTTCGCAACCACAGAGAAGATGGTCGGGCAAATGGCTCAAGAGATATGCGAGGTCAAGGCATGTACTGCAGGGAAGCTACCATCTCATGTGGTGGTGAACACTAGAGAGAAAGCTGCAAAGGAGGCCCACTGAGGGGTCATTACGTTGACCCAACGACGTTTAATCAAAGGCGCTACTCCAGAAGCAACCTGAAGTTTCTTTTCAAGTTCATTTGATTTGCTTAAGATTTAAAGACATTTTGCTTTTTAGCTTTGCATTTGGGTTAGATTCATTATGAATAATATTCACTTTCTAAGAAATTGTGGGTTTTGTGTTTGTGCAAATCATTTTCAAGCAAAAAGGCTACGGAGTTGGAGGAAAAAGAAGAAGGAAGATAATGTCAGAAGAAGTTGCACCCGTCGTCGGAGGACTGGTGCCCGCTGCTAAAGCCCAAAAGAACAAATTCATCAGCGACGCTTGCCGATAGTACCTTGGCGCCTGCCGCTACCCCAAGTTCGCTAAAAATTGGATTTGGAAACGATGGATCCAATTGGGCTCATACCGTAAATCCAAATTTGGATAGATTTCGAGCTTGGTAATTCAGATTGAGCATATTTTATCTTTGGTTAATATCTTCCTAGCTTGCATCACATCTTTCCATCTAAAATTTCTATCTTTTATCCTCTAACTCTATCTTAATTTTATCATCAATCCATTATAAATACTTCTACAACAAATCACTATACCTCTTTGCCCAATTTTTCTCCATTTGAGATTGCATTCAAGGAGATTCATCATCAACGTCAAGATTGGACGAAGGTGAAACCAACAACGAAGAACAGAGGATCCGCACCTACCACACCCTATCGATGCCCGCCGACGACCCTGTAAAGAGTGATTCTGGTGATTTTTCGCACTGAAATTTGTGAGCCTATTCCTCTTTTACAAAGATCATGTCTAAATTCTATAATTTGGCTATGCTACCTAGTTTGACTGGTCAAGAGGAGGTAATAGCAAGAGGATTTGGGTTGTACATGCATTACGCAACTCAATTTTTTGATACTTTTGCATTACGCTCTTTTAGGGTTATATGTAAGTGTGCATGGTCTATTAAAGAAAGGAGGACTCAGATTATTAATCCACAAGGAAACTCCCCCATATCTCGATCTCACTCGGGAATTCTTAGCCACATTGGAGGTCCATGGAGATTCTGACCTCCTCATGAAGAGTGCTTTCAAGTCACAAAAGAAGACATATGTAAGGTGTTTGGCATCACATTTTCCCCTTTCACCAACTAGCGAAGGGAAATGAGGAGTCAAGATCCAAAAGAAACTTGGAAGTTAGCAATAAGGAAGGAAGCGAGAATTGGAATAAGGAACTATAATTACAGCATGACTCACCCGCTGCTGAGGCTTTGGCTCAGGGTGTTGAATAACACTTTCTTCGAGCTTGTTGCAGACACCAACAGAGTCTCCATGACAGATTGGAGTCAGCTATACTGCTTAACTCCGGAGGCCACTATGGTCCCAAACTAGTTATAAATGTTATTTGAAACTTGCGGGGAGGTGATGTTCGAAATTGACGATCAAACTTTAGGGTTTGGAGGCCTGATCACCCTGTTGGTCAATAAATTGCATGTAGATTGTGGCAACCTCATCCCTCTAGACGAAGGTTTCCAAATGCATCTATCATTCATGAGAAACGTCCGTTTGGAAGGCCCAAGAGCACCATTTATCTAGAAGGCAAGGGAATGACATCGCCTACACCTGCCTATGCGCATACCGATGGGCCACAAGATCACTAATTTCTATATACCGCCAATAGAAGAGCGGTCGGCACCAAACAGGGAGAAGGAGTATGCCAGCATTGATAAAGAGACTGAGAAAGGAAGAGATTGCAAGCTTTGGAAGAGCTCAACCATAAGATATTCTTGGAACTCAAAGAGTTTCAAGAAGAGAGCCATCGCACACTGCATGACTAGACTAGACTCCTAACAACAACAAATCAAAAGGTTTAGTGGCTTATTCAAATGTTCTTTCATCGGCAAAGGTCGTATCCACATCAATACTTTCATTCACAATGATGACGTGGTCATTTACCCTCTTCCCCCTTGTTTATTTATTTTTATTTATTTATTATTATTATTATTATTTTCATTTTTATTTTGCTGTCTTCCATTGAATTTTCATTGAGGACAATGAAACTTTTAAGTGTGGGGGAGGGGTTGAGTAGTTTCATTTTTAGTTTCATTTTAATTTCTAGTTTTATTTACTTTAGTTAGAGCATGTTTAAATTTTTATTGTACTTATCTTTATTAGAATTCATCAATATAAGAAAATCAAAGAAAAATCTGAAAAATGTCAAAAATCCAAGAATATGATTCATTGCATACATATGTTATTGTCTAAACAACCATCTTGCCTAGTTAGTTCTCAATTCTATTCTTTTTAAGCATAATCATATAAGTTTCATGGCATATTTGGATTGTTTACCCTTGTAGTATACTTTGGTTTTTATGTGAAGCATGATTAGGTGAATATAATTGAGCATGTATGATTAATATTCCTAGGCATGATTGAAATCCGACAAAATATTGTCATAGTGAGAATTTTCGGCCTTATAGTGATATTCTTATATACCCTTTTGCTTTTCTTGTGTGATTTTACTCTCCTTATGCATTTACCTATGAATATTGACATGTTTATCTATTTTGAGGCGGATTATATACATATTCATTTGTTATCAGTTTCAGTGATATAGACAATTATTTTCTTAGCCACATTTTATCTATATCTACCCTATGCAATATCCGTAGCTTGTAGCCATTTTTTAGCCTTTAGACTTTTTTTTTAAGCTCTACAAAATAAATATATTCTTAGCCGATGATAATCCTTACTCATCCGGGAATTAGGATTAGAGTTGGTCAATGGTTTGATCAAATTGAGTAGAAAAGGGAAATGCTATTGAGTTAGAGCATATTGTTGAAAGTTATGAGTGGATATTATTGTAATATTTTTATTCCTCATATTGTATTACATTTTATATGGTAAGAGAATCAACTTTTGGGATGACAATTGGGCGGATACGGTTCCACTATCGCCTCATAGCGACTAGCCTCACATTGTTAATCGGGGTGAAAAAGTTAGTGAATACATAATAGGAGGAAAATGGTGGGTTCACTGGGTTGAGAAACTAGAGTTTATTCTTCCAAAATCTATGGTTGATGACATTATCTCAATTTCACTTCCAACCAATTATTTCGAGGATAGACTTTACTGGTGGTCAGACAAGAATGGTTGATTCACCACGTCAAATGCCTATAATTTAATTTCTCAATATGGTTGGAGAAGAAGTAACTAATTGGATCGGGAAATTAGATACTCAATTGAAGGTTAAAAATTTCATGTGGAAACTTTGTAAACTTGGCCTTCCTACAAAGGCCAGATTGGCGCTTCGAAGAGTGCCGATTCCAAATACATGTGTTTAATGATGCAACCGAAGATGAAACTCGCCTGTTCTTAGAATCTCAAGCATACCCTTCAAGGGATACTCACACAGAATGATCAACTTGACGTCCAAGCCCTAATCCACCAATCTATAGATATCAGGCCAATAATTAAGTTTATTGGCAACAAATTAATTAATGAAAATAAAAGCCTCTTGGTGACAAGATGGTGGACTACCTAGTTTATTAGAAACAAGATCACCTTCTTAAACACAACAATCCCAACCAATTCGGATTTCAATAAGATGGTTCAATCATCTGTCGACAATTGGATTCCAGCTTCCAAAACTATTGCTCGACAAGAGCACTAAATAGAAAACAAAATAACAAAATGATAAGAAAATGGAATAAACCACTTGTTGGCACCGTCAAATTAAACTTCGATGGGTACACGATATCTAACCAAGATAGTTCCTATGGCTACATCATTACATATTGGGATGGGCACCCAATAGTTATGGGTTGCCGGAATGTGGGAATATAGAATCCTATCAAGGCAGAAGCTCTTGTGCTATTGCTAGGGGTGCAGAAAGCCAAGAAGCTTCAGATCTCAAACCAAGACAGCTCTTGTGCTATTGAAGGGGACTCTCAAATAATAATAATCACCTGCGAAATAATTCTCGCTGCCCGTGGGAGATCGGACTTTTTATGTCAGATATTAAACTACTCGTTTAAGGAGTTGAAAACATTACTTTGTCTCATGTGCTCCATAATGACCATAAAGTGGATGATAAGGTTGCACACCTTAGTCACTTGCCAAGGGGCAAGAGGTTTTCAATGATCCAAGTATGCAGCACCTCATCCGAAAGGATGCTATCACGTAGGTTCGGTCTACTTGAAATTTTCCCTAATCGGAAAAAAATAGGGTGATTTTGGTAGTTGGCCCCTTTTGAATGTTTAATTAGGTTTCTAGCCCCCAAACTAATTTAATTAGTTTTGGTAGACCCCATCCAAATAGAGTAGAATGGTCAATTGTTTGACCGCTGATGGTCAACAGTTGACCATTGACCGGTCAACGTTGACCGTTGTCCGGTCAATGTTGACCAACTCATTTGGATTTTTTTTTATGCCATCTCTTCTATTATATTTTATTTTCATTTGATGCCACCTTTTAATGAAATGGTTTTATTAATGTCACTTTTTTAAAACCTTGATGACATATTTTTCCAACCGTGACGCGCGTTGACCATTGATGCCATTTTTTTCACTATTGACTACTGATGACACTTTTTTTATATCAATTTTTTTGATGATATTTTTTTTTTCCGTGATGCCATATTTTTTCAAAGTGGTGTTTTCATTGCATTTTTTTCTTTAATGTGATGCAACTTTTTCAAAGTAGTGTTTTGATGTAATTTTTCTAATGTAATTATTTGATGTCACTTTTTAAATCAAATTGTTTGATGACACTTTTTTAATTTAATCAATTGTATATCGATTTATTTGTAGTGACATTTTCATACAATTAATGACACAAGGGTATAAAATGCGATTAAACTTCATTGATGTCATCTTTTAATGATGAATTTTATTCATTGATGACATTTGTGATTACACTTCATTTATCTCACTAATTTGTGATGACATCTTTTGTTGATGACACTTTTATTAACATTTGTATACAATTGATGCCATAGAACATAGATTGCGATTACATTTCATTGATTGCATCTTTTATTGACGATTTTTTATTCATTGATGACATTTGTGTTTACACTTTATTAACCGCAATTATTTATGGTGACATTTTTATATAATTGATGACTTAGGAGCTTAAAACGCGGAATCAAAATATTGTCAACTTATTGCATATATAAAAACACAAGGTCTTTGAAACTATGACATTAAAATTTGTTGTATACGTAAAACACCTATTATAACATGTCATCAACTAAAAAAATGCATCAATGTAAGTAATTTAATATGGAATCAATGAAATCAATACAAGGTGACATCAATGTAACCATCCAAGAATTATATAAAAAGTAATATCAAACGATCTCTTTTCATATCTCATAATCAATAGAAGGCGCAAGCAATAATATATCATGAAGCTCCCATCTTGATTGTGTCAAGCAGATTGTGGTATCCTTGTCAAATCCAAGTTTGCAGTGATCGGGGTGCTTCCTGGAAAAACGAAGAAGCAAAAACATAAGAAAACATCCTCAATGAAGAAACAAACTATCGGAAAGGTGAAAGCTCCTTACTTGTTGGACAGGCTGAGGTGAAGTTAACGAAAAGAGAAACGACATTTACGGTGAGCTGAAACTGCACAAACTTCTAGATGTTTATGTAAATAAGCGTCCCCATTTGGCGACGGTTGCTATGGTTGAGAAGTTGTCATCCAGAATGATGACGTCTGCACTCTCTTTGGCGATCCAAAGGCGTAACAGAAAGCAAAACTTCAGTAACCTAAGGTTAACTAAAAACTTCAATAATGTTTTAGCTCAATTATCTTATTCTTATTTAAAATCCTTTTAAAGTCAGTGCACAGACAGAGCAAGAAAAACTATATCAATCTGCAACTACTGCAAATCAAAGAGCAAAATATAGTGCTTAGTTGCTTACCATATGCTTCCCTCTTAATAAACAATCCCAGTATCAGCGAACACCATCATGATGGGGAACAAGCATACACAAACAAAATATTATGTCAGAATAGACAGATGACATTTCACATAACACAAATAAAACGACGCAGCCTTTCAAAACAAATGATACAGATTCCCATTACTCCTTCAACATGCTCATATGCTAAACAAATATGACACATGAAGAGAATGAAGCGACAGTGACAGTCACTACTACTTACCAAAATTACAAAACAAGAATAATTTATGCAATAATGCTTTGTCCACCCGACCAGACATTATTCTACTTGAGCAATGGACTATTAACATGAATTGTGCAAGGGAGCACTAGCGTAGCTAGTAGCTGATGGATAGTCATACCTGGAGAAGAGTCTGAGTCATACACCATCTGAATCCCGGCATAACAGCAGCAAGCATAACAAAGATGAAACCCCAAACTTCAAATTCAGTCTCCCTTGCAACTATATGTGAGCGATACAAGGAAAATTATGGAATCAGAGACATTATCCGCAAAATCAACAACAAGCAAGTCCAATTGACAGTAAAAGTCCCCAAAATAAGCAGTTTTACAGAAAATAAGCAAGTCCAATTGACAGCAAGGCAGCAAGCAAGTCCAACACAAAGGCTGGAATCGAAAATTCAAGAACAAAACCATTGTTCCCCAAAATAAGCAGTTTTACAAACATCTAGAGATGCATTGTCCCCCACACTAAGCATTTTTACAAACATCTTATGAGCATACCTAGACCCTGAAAATTCAGAAAATTCAAGAACAAAACCATCCTTTCCAAATTCAGGAATTTGCTAGCAAGTGCGGTTAGAATCATCGAAGAATTTGAAAACTCACCGTTTGAGAATGGCTCATCACATCCATCAATGGAATCAGGATCTAAATTCAAAGGAACCTCGATTTCTTGCTACAAATCTCTCACAGATGAACTTCAACATTAACCAGAGGTACCGTAAATGAAGAATCACATTTATCTCAACCCTAATAACTGATCAGCGGTACTAAAATCTTGCTACAAATCTTATCATACAGTAAAGAACTGATCCAATTTAAACATAAACCCTAACATTGTGCAGGCATAAAGGAGCCACGGTCAAATTCAGTTCCAACTAAATCATGCAAAATCAAAGAGATTCCAACATAACATAAAATTTCAACTGCATTCGGGAATCAATAATAGCGATTACCTCGATTAGCAGAAGAAATTCATGAATCCCAGCAAAATAACTTGAAGATCTGAAGGAGAGGGAGGGACTTTGGGTCTCAGGCCGGAACGGAGAGGCCAAGGGCGACGCCATGGGAGCGGGATGAGAACAAAGAGATCGAGCAAGGCGAGCATGGCGAGAACGGAGAGAGGGATATCAGAGAATGAGAGGCGGAGGGAGGAGAACGAGGGAGCAAGGCGAGAGAGCGGAGAGCGAATAAGGGATTAGGTACAACAATTTAATTTTATTTTTACGGGGTCTAGCGCGCCTAATTTAATTTTTATGGGGTCTAATTACCTAATCAAGTTATGTAAAAGGTTTATTTTACCAAATTTGTTCAAAAAAATATAGAACTTTTCTAATGAATTATTTTTCTAACTAAATAGTAATTAAAATAATAATGCAATTAAATAAATATACGCATCATTTTAAGTGTTTGTCAACTTCGTCTTTAGAGTCCTTGCTCAATTTTAGCTCCGAAATGTGTCCTCATAGAGTGAGAAGTATCTTGCATCATATGAGCCCCTCCACTAGTGATTAATTGGGCCATCAAACGACATATATCCATGTAGTCGGATGTGAATTTATCTTTCCTTTATACAACCATTTATGTCAATACTTTCTTTTTATATAGATCTTTTTAATTTCTAAACAAGAATATAAGTATAAGTTCTTACATTTTAGTGTAATAAAAATCTCATGATTGATTTTAGACTTAGTTCTTTAGCAGACAACTCTATAACATTTAAACATTATTACTATTGTGTTTTTTTTTAATACAAAGTAAGAATTCGAGATCAGATAGAATTGATTCTCAAGAAGCCGGTAAGACCGGCATACGAAAACACAATCACGGATAACTACAATAGTCACACATGAAACAAACAGAAAAAAGCATGTTGGGTAGGCTAAACCTGCAACACTACAAGTGGAACCCAAGCCAAAAGAAAAACACTGATCCACCCATTTCATTAGTCGATCCAATTGGTGGAAAGGATGGAAATGCATCGGGTTATGGGTGGATATACCTATTCATCACCCGATTCATTAAGAAAATTCATCCACCCGATCCACCCATCATCCGTGGCTTATTGGTTGGATCGGGTGAAATATATCGGCGAGAAATTTTATGTAAATATCTACCATAATTTTTAAATTGGAAATAAAACTAAATAAAAATATTTTAAAAATAAAATTTTAATATATTAAATTTAAAGTACTCATCAACTTATACAAACACAAAAACTTCAACTATCAAATCAATTTTATTTTATTTTTGATTAGGTAAGAATTCGAGTGTCCTCAATAAGAGGACTAACCGACAGCAGCCTTCCGGATGAGGTCCATAAGACCGGGATCGATAGAATTGCCTCGCATGCTAGAGCAGGAGTGGCAAATGTGTGCAACCTTATCTGTAAAGACCAAAAATTTTAATTATGATTAATTAAGATTTAATTAATTTCCGAGGGATAATTCGATCAATTATCCTTCTTTTGAAGATTTTGAAAACCCGGAAAAATTTAAAAAATTTTTGATGACATATTTTATATGGAAAGAGGATTACAATTCCAATCTATTAGAATTCGTATGATAATTTTCCGAGAAATATTAGTGAGGCAAAAGCCTTGTCATCCGTTTATTTCGGTAATTTCCGTAACTTGTCGCGGCGTTTGGGGATGTTGTTTCAACATTAAATTTCCTCCCAAACCACCCCATTTCAGCCCTTTATATGATCAAATATGAGCCATATGTTTTTGCATTAAACAAGTAGAAGCCATGTTGGATGAATGACTTGTTCCTATTTGGCCACTATTCTACCTAAGCCTTATCAACTCCTTGACCAACTTTGGCTTCACCTTTTGGCTCTCTTAAAGACACATTTCTGGCCTCATTCAGCCACTCCACACGCCAAAAATCAGAGAGGAAAGAAGAAGGAAAGAAAGAAAAAGAAAGAGAGAAAGAAAGAAAGAGTAAGTTTGCCCTAGCAACCTTGCCACCATCAAACACACATAACTCACTCCTCCCTCAACCAAATTGGGCGATTCTCGAAGCCAAATCACCACAAAAGAGAGGCCTTTGTGTTCTTGAGGTTTTCAAGTGTGTTTGGGTGAGTCTTAGTTTCCTCCCCTTCAAATATGATTTTATACTTGTTGTACAACTAATTTTGAAGGTTTTTGTCTAAGACTTCCGTTTATGTTTTGGATTGGATTTGTCAAAAATGCTAGGTGTTTGGCGCAAGGTCCCGGAAAGCTTGGGAGGGTAATTTGGTCTTATTCGAGAGAGGCTTCAAGGGTAATCTCTCATCCACCATTCCCTATGTAGATTAGGAGCCTTATGTGTAAATTAGGGCTTAGGAAGTGGAGCCTATATGTGTTTTTTGTTGCGTTTTGTAGCAAACATAAAAAAAAAACAAAATGCATATATGTGCCTGTGTAATTTGGACTTTATTTCCAATCCAACGGTTTGATTCGGGTGAAAGCTGAATATGATGTTAACGGAAATGTTATCTAACTTCCCTTAAAATATTATGGCAATCCAACGGTTGGATCAAGATTTATTATAATTTTAGTAACCGGTGTTTATAATGACCTGATTAAAAAACTTGGTTAAGGGAATGCTAAGAATATGGTTAAATATATGATGACATAACCGAAACTTAGAGTATATAAAATACAGAAATGAAGTAAACCCATAACATGGCTTATGATCCGATAAGAAGAAAATCGATTATATGATAATACGATATAGATTATAACTGGTTAAGTCCGGATCACTTAACCAAAGTGCGTAATCTATAGAATCGTGAACCTCATGTGGATGTATGTTGATTATTAGGTTGGGTACCATGCATTAGAATACCACCTAATGAAATCTTAGTGAAATTTATAGGCTCTTGTTGATTGGATCCTTGGTTGTGCACTTTATTGCTTGCTTATTCTCTAGACTCCAGGTAAGTCCCCTGGACTTACTCATGATGGATTTATGTGATACTCTTTGTCTTATCGAGAGTCTTCATGCATCACGCGACCTAGTAACATGTTTAGGAATATAAACTGGTAATATGACGTAGGATGAACTTAGTAAATCCAATAATTCATATGTATGCTATGTGTCTATGGTAGGACGGCCGTCAAAATCTGAATAAATGACTTATACTCGATGGAACACGAATGAAATGATGAAAGACTTATGATGAGAAAGAATGAGATTGTTTACGAATGATGAGTACGTTTGAGAAGATATTATGATATGATGGTGGTGATGATGATGATGATGATGATTATTATTATTATTATTATTATTATTATTATTATGATGATATGGGCCCTTGTGTGTTTATTTCGCATTTATATATATCTATACACTTGCTTATGTGTTACATTTTAACATTCATGTAGTTTAAGTATGCCACTTTATATGGCATTGAGTGTGCATATTTTCGATGATTGACCCCGATTTATTTCTTGTTTTTAGATTCAGGTACCCCTTACCCGATATGACTTACTTATGTGGATGGATATCAGGACATACCTTTTGGACGATTAGAGTGAGGGAGGCGCTTGACATTCGTACTCTTTTGCTCATACGTTTTATCGTTTTGACCCGGCGCGGTTGTGGCGTTTTGTTGTATTTATGATTTCCGCTTTTATTTATGTTCGAAACATTTTCGCGATAGTCTAGGACAGGTAAAGCCTCCAATGGGCTTACGATATTTTCGGGGTTCGCAATCCCCATCTTTTGACAACTAAATCTTCCGCTTAAATGAACCTAATAATAACTCGTACTCCGAACCTTATTTACCTTCTAAGTAGGTTAATTCGGGTACATAAATTTCAGGTCGTTACAAAGTTGGTATCATAGCCAAGGTTGTTCGACCTGAGTACGCACGAGTTAAAAATTAATTTTCAAAACCCGCCCACCGTTTTGGAAATTTTCAAGGATTTCGAAGTGTTTAAAGGGCAAAGATGAAAACCCTTTGGAAAATGAAAATGGTTAGGATCTTTATCGACGAGAGATAGGATCGACGGGTAGCGACAAGGCGATAGGCATCCTTAGAGATGTAGAAGGGTTCGGGTAGACTGCCTAACTTTTCCTTACAGACGGGCCTGGAAGACTCCAAGGGAGCAACCATGGTGGTTGGAGTAGGATAGGATTTAGAGGCAGGGTCGCCAAGCTATCCCTCGAAGGATAGCTATATATTTAGCTTCCGTGCGGTATAAAACTATGCCTGTGGGCCATCCCCTTGAAGGGATGTAATTATGTGAAATGAATGTGCCCGAGGGTCGTCTTCCTTGAAGAAGACGTTTTATTTAGTTGTATATTGAGTACACTTAAATGTCCAGTTGTCAGCATGGTCGACACCCAGATTAGTAGAGGACGCGGTAGACCACGTGGTCGAGGTCGTGGCCGCATTCCCGAGACAGAGACTGAGATTGAGACCGATGCTGATGTCGAGATCCCCGGACAGCACGAGGGAGAGGTTGATAGGCAGCAGCAGGGATCAGCGATACAGAGGGCATTACTCGCGTTGCTAGAGCGAGAGAGATCAGCTGGCGTCACCTACTGGGTGAAGAGACTATCACAGAGTAGCCCGCCTATCTTCGAGGCCGGACCCGGAGAGGATATCGAGCAGTTCTTCAGTGGACTCGAGGGAGTTTTCAGCTTGATTGGAGTACCCGATGCGGAGAGACAGAGGCTTGCGGCTGGGCAGCTTCGAGGAGATGCTTTTTATAGATGGCTTGTCTACCGTGATGATCGCATTGCATGGACCTACGAGGAGTTCAGGAAGTTGATGCTGAGAGACTACTGTCCATCTAGGACACAAGCAGCATGAGAGGTTGCGTTCTTCAGTACCCGCTATGACCCACGACTATCTATCTCCGAGATCGTCTGCTAGTTCAAGAAGGAGCTCATCTACTATGGAAGGGTCTGTAACACCGACGAGATGCGCATCCGCATGCTTTCTATGAGGCTTCTGCCAGATGATCCTACGCTATGACCAACAGCTACGTCTGACAGCTGCCACGTCTTTAGCTTTCCGCACTCCATCTGGCGGAAAGAGGCCACGACCCACGGAGCACAGATTTGATAGGGGCCCATGGAAGGGGCTAGCAAGAGGAGGATCGACTAGAGGGACCCCTTGGGCCATTCCAGCTGTACCCGTATAATCATATCGCGAGGCTAGAGTGAGAGCTATTATTTGCCACAACTGCCGCGAGGAGGGCCACTACCAGACAGACTACCCTAAGAAGTTAATTTCCTGCTACACGTGTGGAGGGGTAGGACATCATGCCATCATGTACCCGCAGGGCGAGAGATCTTCAGTCACTCCTACAGCTTCAGCTTTATGCCTTCCAGAGGCACCGAGACCCGCTCAGATTTCTTATGCACAGGGTCAGGGGAGGGGGACTTTCTCGGGAGCTGGCCGAGGATATAGTAGCTACGGAGGTGGCCGAGGAGACAACAACTTTAGAGGAGGATGAGGCCGAGGTGGAGGTCGAGGTAAAGGCAGAGGACATCCCGAAGACAACCTTCAGGACTAGATACAGACACTACGAGTTTGTGGTTATGCCGTTCGGGCTAACCAACACGCAAGCCGCCTTCATGGAGTTGATGAACAAGGTGTTCATTGATTTTCTTCATAGATTCGTGGTGGTATTTATCGACGACATCTTGATCTACTCGAGGAGCACAGGGAGCATGCGGAGCACATGAGGATTGTGATGAGGATTCTGCAGAAGCATAAACTGTTCAGGAAGTTTAGCAAGTGTGAGTTCTGGCTCTCTGAGGTGATGTTTCTTGGTCATGTTATATCCGCAGCAGGGATATTAGTAGACGCATCGAAGGTTGATGCTATCGTTGCTTGGGAGGTTCCCAAGAACGCTAGAGACATCAGGTCTTTTCTAGGTTTGGCTAGCTATTACCGACGGTTCGTCGAGGGCTTCTTCACCATAGCTAGGTCGATGACGCAACTAACGAAGAAGGGAGTAACCTTCGAGTGGAGACCGGCGTGCCAGGCCAGTTTTGATCTGCTGAAGAAGAAGTTGACATCCGCGCCAATGTTAGCACTACCAGAGGGGACGGAGGACTTCGTGGTCTACACGGATGCTTCGAGTTCAGGTTTAGGTTGTGTGCTACAACAGAGGGATCGGGTCATCGCTTACACTTCATGCCGTCTGAAGCCAGGGGAGGAGTCATACCCCACACACGTTCTTGAGCTAGCCGCAGTGGTACATGCACTCAAGATCTGGAGGCACTATCTGGAGGCACTATCTTTTACCGTCCGAGATGATAGGATGCTGATGTTGCAGGGATGAGTTGTTGTGCCTGATGTGCACAACCTGAAGCAGAAGATCATGATAGAGGCACATTCCACTCCTTATTTGGTCCATCCGGGATCGAATAAGATGTACCAAGACTTGAGGAGGACGTTCTGGTGGCGCTGGATGAAGACTGGCGTCTCTTTGTTTGTAGCGCGATGTCAGGTCTGCCAGCAGGTGCGGATAGAGCACCAGAAGCCCCGAAGGATGACACGATCACTCCTCAATCTTATGTGGAAGTGGACGGATATCACGATGGACATCGTGACATGATTGAAGAGAGATGTACGAGGCTTTGATGCGATTTGGGTGGTGGTCGACAGGTTAACCAAGACCGCCCATTTCATTCCGATTCAGGAGACATGGCCTGTGTCTGATTTAGTCCGAGCTTTTATACAGCATATAGTGAGGTTGCATGGGGTTCCCAAGAGGATAGTATGTGATAGAGATGGCCAATTCACTTCGAGATTATGGAGGCAAGTGCAAGAGGCTCTGGGGAGCAAGTTGCATTTCAGCACGGCCTATCACCCACAGACGGACGGGCAGAGAGAGAGGATGATTCAGACGTTGGAGGATATGCTGAGGGCTTGTGTTTTGGAGTGGGGGACCTTTGGGTTCGACATCTTCCCCTAGTAGAGTTCTCGTACAACAATAACTATCATTCATCAATCAGGATGGGTCCTTTTGAGGCGTTGTACGGGAGGCGATGCAAGTCGCCTATCTGTTGGGATGAGCCTGCAGACCGAGTGGGGACACTACCACAGTACGTGCAGGAGACGACAGATCAGGTCAGACGGATTCGAGAGCATCTGAGGGTTGCGCACGACCGACAGAAGAAGTATGTTGATAGGCGCAGGACTGAGTTGGCCTTTGAGGTTGGAGATCATGTCTGGTCGCGAGTGTCACCGACGAGAGGAATCCGACGATTCGGGATGAAGGGCAAACTGAGCCCTAGATATGTGGGCCCCTTTGAGAACCTCGAGCGAGTAGGAGAGGTTGCTTACAGAGTTGCTTTACCGCCCCGTTTGGCTGGTATACATGATGTCTTCCACGTGTCACAGCTGAGGAAGTACGAGCCAGATCCGATTCACAGATTGGACTACTTCGGATTAGAGATAGCACCTGACCATACCTTCGTGGAGCATCCGATTGCTGTTCTTGACTGCCGGGTCAAGAAGCGGAGGCTACTTGGGAGACAGAGGAGAGTATACGGGCGAGCTATGGAGATGTACTAGATGAGTTGCTAGCGCCGTATGTACAGCCACGGGCAGATATAGTTTTGACTGCGTGAGTGGCCGGTGAGTACCTGGGAGGGGGACCCTTAGTAGTACTATGTGTGATTGGGTGTTTACCTCTGTTATTGAGTGCGCATTTTCTGCGATTGATATGCGTGGTGGGGCCCAAGAGCGGTCCTACATGATGTGATTATCATTGATGTGTGATACTTTATGATATATGACTGGTATGATATCGTTATGATTATGTGATTGTTGTGAGTATGGTTGATAAATGATGGTATGTCGGAATGTTGAACCTAGGAAAAGGAATAATGCATAGGCTTAGAGGTGGATGTTAATACACCCTCGGTTTTGATTGAGTCGTAATGAGATCATATGTTTGATCCTTAGAGGTTGATTTTTTATCCACCCTCCCGTTGGGAGAATAGAATGTCGGGAATTGGGTTTGAACTTTAGAGGTGGATGACCACCACCCGAAAGAGAAAGTCGAGCGGAGTATAGAGGAGTCTAGGCCAAGTCGTGTCGGGACGCCAACGCCTTTAAATTGAAATTGATTGAGGAATGATTGAGTTTACGCTTCCATGATCCAGGTAAGCTCATTGTGCTTCGCGAAGTGGATACGGATTTTCCACGACGGCCATCATGGAATCTTCGCTAAGACCTAGCGGTAGTGTGATAGATGATTCTCTCGAGTTGTGATACTTTCAGGGTTGAGGCGAGATGTGACAGGGGTGCTCGTTCACATGCTCGGCGACGCCGTTCGAGATTATTACGATCGAGACAAAAGAATCATGAGATTCTTGGACGACGCATCCGAGATGATCGCGTGCCTTTTGTTCCGATCCAAGGACTCAAAGATTAACACCTTCTCCACCAGTTTGAATCTTTTTGGTCTGGGAACGAGACTTGTTTTTAGAGGTGGATTAATATAAAGACCAAAAATTTTAATTATGATTAATTAAGATTTAATTAGTTTCCAAGGGATAATTCGATCAATTATCCTTCTTTTGACGATTTTAAAAACCCGAAAAAATTTAAAAAAAATTGATGACATATTTTATATGGAAAGAGGATTACAATTCCAATCTATTAGAATTCGTATAATAATTTTCCGAGAAATATTAGTGAGGCAAAAGCCTTGTCATCCTTTTATTTCGGTAATTTCCGTAACTTGTCGCGACATTTCGGGACGTTGTTTCAACATTAAATTGCCGCCCAAAGCACCCCATTTCAGCCCTTTATATGATCAAATATGAGCCATATGTTTTTGCATTAAACATGTACAAGCCATGTTGGATGAATGACTTGTTCCTATTTGGCCACTATTCTACCTAAGCCTTACCAACTCCTTGACCAACTTTGGCTTCACCTTTTGGCTCTCTTAAAGACATATTTCTGGCCTCATTCAGCCACTGCACATGCCAAAAATCAGAGAGGAAAGAAGAAGGAAAGAAAGAAAAAGAAAGAGAGAGCAAGTTTTCCCTAGCAACCTTGCCACCTTCAAACACACATAACTCACTCCTCCCCCAACCAAATTGGCTTATTCTCGAAGCCATATCACCAAAAAAGAGAGGCCTTTCCAGCCATAGTAACCACACAAAGTTCTAGTCCCAGTAAGCTGTCCGTTGGGCCCTGTTTCCGAGCCAGCTGTGCCAAGCCCTTTGTGTTCTTGAGGTTTTCAAGTGTGTTTGGGTGAGTCTTGGTTTCCTCCCCTTCAAATATGATTTTATACTTGTTGTACAACTAATTTTGAAGGTTTTTGTCTAAGACTTCCTTTTATGTTTGGATTTGTCAAAAATGCTAGGTGTTTGGCGCAAGGTTCTGGGAAGCTTGGAGGGGTAATTTGGTCTTTTTCGAGAGAGGCTTCGAGGGTAATCTGTCATCCACCATTCCCTATGTAGATTAGGAGCCTTATGTGTAAATTAGGGCTTAGGAAGTGGAGCCTCTATGTGTTTTTGGTTGCGTTTTGTAGCAAACATAAAAAAAAAATGGATATATGTGCCTCTGAAATTCGGACTTTATTTCCAATCCAACGGTCTGATTCGGCTGAAATAATTATATGATGTTAATGGAAATGTTATCTAACCTTCCTTAAAAAAATACAGCAATCCAACAGTTGGATCAAGATTTATTATAATTTTAGTAACAAGTGTTTATAATGACTCGATTAAAAAACTGGGTTAAGGGAATGCTAAGAATATGATTAAATATATGATGGCATAAACGAAACTTAGAGCATAGCTGGTTAAGTATACCCATAACTAGGCTTATGATCCGATAAAAAGAAAATCGATTATGTGATAATACGATATAGATTATAGCTGGTTAAGTCCGGATTACTTAACCAAAGTGCGTAATCTATAGAATCGTGAACCTCATGTGGATGTATGTTGATTATTAGGTTGGGTACCATGCATTAGAATACCACCTATTGAAAGCTTAATGAAATTAATAGGCTCTTGTTGATTGGATCCTTGGTTGTGCACTTTATTGCTTCCTTATTCTCCGGACTCCATGTAAGTCCCCTAGACTTACTCATGATGGATTTATTTAATACTCTTTATCTTATCGAGAGTCTTCATGCATCACGCGACCTAGTAACATGTTTAGGAATATAAACCGGTAATATGACGTAGGATGAACTTAGTAAATCCAATAATTCATATGTATGTTATGTGTCTATGGTAGGACGGCCGTCAAAATCTGAATAAATGACTTATACTTGATGGAACACGAATGAAATGATGAAAGACTTATGATGAGAGAGAATGAGTATGTTTGAGAAGGATGAGTACATTTGAGAAGATATTATGATATGATGGTGATGGTGATGATGATGATGATTATGATGATGATACGAACCCTTGTGTGTTTATTTCGCATTTATATATATCTATACACTTGTTTATGTGTTACATTTTAACATTCATATAGTTTAAGTATGCCTCTTTATATGACATTGAGTGTGCATATTTTCGATGATTGACCCCGATTTATTTCTTGTTTTTAGATTCAGGTACCCCTTACCCGATATGACTTACTTATGTGGACGGTTGTCAGGACAGACCTTTTGGACGATTAGAGTGAGGGAGGCGCTTGACATTCGTACTCTTTTGCTCATATGTTTTATCGTTTTGACCCGGCGCGGCCGTGGCGTTTTGTTGTATTTATGATTTCCGCTTTTATTTCTGTTCGAAACGTTTTCGCGACAGTCTAGGACTCGTAAAGCCTCCAACGGGCTTACGATCTTTTCGGGGTTCGCAATTCCCATCTTTTGACAACTAAATCGTCCGCTTAAATGAACCTAATAATAACTCGTACTCGGTCGTAAGATTCAAAGCTCACGGGAGAAGATCAAACTTCTCCTATAACGTTCCCCGATAACCTAGTATTCCGAACCTTATTTATCTTCTAAGTAGGTTTATGGAGGTTAATTCGGGTACTTAAATTTCGGGTCGTTACATTATCAACCACTCTATTACCGCTATGGTGAATATGAGAGAAGGTAACTGTTTCAAAAGATCTAAGCAAGCATTTGATGTCAGAGAGCAAAACCTCGATTTTCCATGGGCATGCTACCCCTTTCTTAAAATAGTTAATTATAATAAGCGAGTCCCCTTCGTTAATGAGATTGCGTATATGTAAATTGATTGCTTTGATTATTCCTTCTCGTAGAGCAAGACCCTCGACCATAAGTGGCGTTTGGACTCCTATTAGCTTACCCTCTAGATCCTTGGTATTACCCTTTGAATCGCGGATGATATATTCGATTGATGATTCTCTGTCTGCCCCAGCCGCCCCATCAAAATTTAATTTGAAGGAACCTCTGGGAGGTTTTTTCCATTTGGTTATTCTATTTGTTGGTCTTTTAATAGTAGGCTCGTTCCTATAGGCTTTATTTACTTTCCCTCAACCAATTTTAATGGATCGGGCACCCCTTCATCCATATCCGACACGATTCATCGTCCATTAATCCATCATTGATAATGCATATCTTAGATAGGCATTATAGGCATTTTTAGGCTAGTTAGGTTGCATTTAGTTCTTAATTTGTAGTTAAAGTGCATCTTGTGATTATTTTGGAAGAATTCGGTTCTGCGCAAAATTGTGGTTATATTGCAGAGATGGATTCGAAGACAATTGGGATGCATGATCTTGGATGGAAAAGAAGAAAGACTTGGATAAGAGGAACTAGCAGCGAGAGATGTCGCGGTCGCGGCAGGCGTGCTGCGGTCGCCGCAAGATGATGGCGCAGCAAGTATTGAAAGAACCCGCGTGCAGTGGTCGTAGCACCCATACCGCGGCCGCCGCATTAGTCGTCTGGGCGTTGTGTTTCGTTTAATTAAAACCCTAGTTTTGTTATTTCGTTTTGTGGTTCTATTCCACATTCTATCACACAATTAGAGATTGAGCGATGTTTTCCATAAGGAACTAAACTCATCTATTCTGCCTACAATTTTAAGCTTTATTTGGATTGATTGTGAGTTTCTAGTTCTCGTTCCTTAATTCGGCTATTGAATGCTTTGACTTCTTTGTGATTTGATTGCTTGATTGTTTTATTCTATCTAGCCCGCTGTTAGTAGGAGGAAATCGAGTTTAAAATATAATAAAATAGATCAAACCAGATTTGTGCCCACACAAGTAATTACAAGACTTCCTCCCGATATATGAGTGGGAAGTCAGGATCGATCCTCGAGGAAGCGTGTCAGTGGATCCTATGCAGCGGATGAATCTCATGAGTGGTGATTGACCACAGTGGTACTAGACCTCGACCAAGGGTTAGTCGACAGGGGTCAAGCACAGTCGAATCCGAGCAATAGAAAGATGCTGGTGGTGGTCGAAATCGACTAGGCTTAATCGACGTCGAGTACGGTCTGGTCGACTTCGGGTTCCTGCAGAGACACAGAAGCAACAGGGATCCTGCTCGATCAAAAATCAGTGGTCGACGTCGACCAAGAGGTGGTCGAAGTCGAGTAGGCAACAGTAACTAAAATAAATAACAAAGCTTTCGGATTCGGAATAAACTATGTGAAAGAAAACTTCCCGAATCAGGGTTTCAACACCGCAACGATAACCATGCAAAGTAACACATAAAGGCATAAAAGATTCATGATTTTCATCAAATAACTTTCGTTATTAACAAATAGGAATATAGAGGCTTTCGCATAAACCCTAATTGTTACTAACCCTTTTTCACATAATTAATCCAAGTTGCATTAAGATCACTTTCGCTTCAATTACACAAACAAGGATCACCTTCAACTTTCGCAAAAGAATCATGCCTGCAGGGATAGAAGATGAATTGCATAAAAAGCTCAAACCTTTATCGCATCACCTTACATGGCTACCATCGGGCTCACCCCAACCCTAGAAGTGGGTGGACTACTAGATCGTCATCATCAAGAAACTCATCAAAGATTTCAGGAAAATAAGTTGCATTAAATAAACCAAAGAGAACTTACAACCAATCGAAGCCAAATCCGCTTTCGCCTTTCCAACTTCTCTCGCCACAAGCTCTCTCTCTCTACTCTCTCTATGTGACTAATTGTAACTGAAATTCAATGAATAAAATCCAGCCCCTAGGGCCTTATTTATAGGCTTTCAATCCTTGCTAATCAAGGTAGGAAACTACATCTATATCTAAACTTTCTATCTAATAACATAAAGATAAAACTTGATAAATAAAGGAAATAAATCTAATAAGGAAATAAAGCTAATGTGGATAAATCCTTTCCATCTTGATATATCTTCTCTTCATTAGATAAAATATCTTGTTCTTTTCCTTGCGAGTAATCTATCTTCTCCATACTCCACTCGATTTCGGACTCGGACTCGGCCACTGGATCGTACTCGACTTCGACTAGACTTAGTCGACGTTGACTAGAACTTTTCCTCCTGGGTTGCACTCGAGCCCGGGCACCTTCTGGACTCGACCCGTGTACTCGACTTCGAGTAGGTGTACTCGACGTCGAGTAGCTCTGGGCTCTCGAGTGGCTCTGCTCGACTCCAGGTGAACTTCTGGCTCCTGGTGTACTCGACTTCGACTAGACGTGGTCGACGTCGAGTAGAGCTGTCAGCTTTCAGCATTCTGCTCTCTTCTTGAAACGCACTTCCCCGAGTCCTCGTTTGTCGGATTGACGCATATGACCATGCATTGGAAAGCTCTTTTCGAGGACTACAACTCTCATGAAGACATCAAAGCTTGATTCAGAATGAAGAATGGCGAAAAGTGGGCTTTTCTCCAGCTGCACCGTTCTTAGCTTCTTCATGACTTTCTTTTAAGCTCCAAAGTGCGTCCGATTTCTGGGAAATATAACAAAAACTTGTGTAGACCTCCATAATTGCCAAATAAGTATAAACTACACAAATTCTGTACTATTCTAACCCAAGTGTAAAACATGGCAAATTAGGCTCACAACAAACACCCCATACTTAAGCTTGCTTGTCCTCAAGCAATACTTTTAATTGTCATTCAAGGGAAGAAATCAAAACTCTCAACATCTTAGATTCATTCTTATATATCCCTGCAATCAATTACCATCCTCGAAAAGGTACTAGTGTCACAAATCCATGCATGTGCAATTTAAAAAGCAACATCTACTCACAAAATGAGGTTTATGCAAAAACAATCCATAAGTGACAAAGCATTAATAATCAAGAGTACTTTAATTTAAGCTCAATAAGAAGTAGATTGGTAAAAGGCTAAATGTGGGCAATTTTTTGCAATGTGGTGCTAATAATCCGGGGAAATGGAGTACTTTCCAAACTGAATTTCCACATTCCTTCTTCATAAGCTTCATCACCTTTCTCTCAATCGCTCAATGCTTTTTCCAATAATATTGTTTTTACCTCTCTAACCTCATCATTGCCTTCTCGCGAGTCGCAAACATGGGTGTCATGAATGGCCCCGGATACTTAGTGCTTCGGGCTCCTCACCTGGTGTCCCATCTCGCCGAACTATTATCTCAGGAAGCAGGGTCGATCTACCTTTATCTCCTGAGGTGATCGGATTTTTTCTCACTCATTAAATTTTTCATATATTTTTCAAACTTTCCTGCCAAACTCCAAATATGATAACAATAACAACACAAACACCATATGATAATCTCCATAATGTGACATCATTCTCAACATAATCCCCGGATGGAAATAGAGTAAAGAATGGAAATATTTGGAACATGTGGAGCAATAATTGAAATAAGGCATAATATGGCTTTTGTGAAGCGTAAACATAGGTAAGGGCTTAGGAATATAAACATATGAGCATTATATGGAAATATAAAGTCCTCCATCCTCTTATCATGCAATATGTCAAAAGCAGCATCAAATTTTACCTCCTTTCATGGTTTTCAAGAAATAATGCGTTTCATTATGACTTCCCTTTACTAGGCAATTTCATGTTATATCTCTAATGAATCCAATTTTGCATCGTCGAGTTCAATAAAGCTTCCATTACATTAAACAAAAATTTGGAAAACATGCATAAGCAATTTTGAATCCAATTACATCCAATTTTGAATCCAATTTTGCATCGTCGAGTTCAAACTTTGGAAAACATGCACATAAGCCCATAAATCAATAATGAATTCCAAAATAGCCATGTATAAGCAATTCATGAAATAAACTTTAAAAATGCACACATAATGTCAAATAAATCAAATATGCACAAAGTAAGCCCTTCCCCCACCCCATACTTAAACATTACAGTGTCCTCACTGTATAAAAACAAGGGTAAAGAAAGAAACTCACTAGACATATGTGTAGGATTGTCAGAATCGAGTGATATGCTGTTGGGCCTATTCCAATTTTAGCTTGCTTCTATCCCCATGGAACTGAAAAAAATATAAAAGAAAAATACCCACAATAGAAAAACTAAAAGGTTCAAAACCAAAAACAAAAGCAACAATGTCCAAAAGTCCCAAAAATAAATGTCTATTTACAAGCTCTAGATTTTATAGTCGCTAGGCCGACTTCTCCATTAAGCTCAAGGTGGCATTTGCAGGGCCCATGTAGCTTGGGCTTCAAATAGGACTCCATTTTTGTCCATCAGTTGTAGTCCTCCAAAATGGATCTTGTTCACCGCGAAGGGTGTTGTGAGCTGAATTTTCCATATTTTACAGTAACTTTAATATCGTTTTCTGCATACTTTGCATACATTTGGGTCGGCTAGTACAGAATCTATGTAGTTTATGTTTATTTGCCAAATTATGGAATCTACATCAGTTTGTGTTTAAATTTGCAGAATTCAAGACGTTTTACAGCAACTCTAAGGAAGGTCAGAAAAGCTCGGAAAACCACTACAGAAGTCCAAGGTCAAAGAAGCAGCGGAACCAAGCGAATCAAGCTGAGAGCCCAGGCTACTCGACCTCGAGTAGGCCCTACTCGATCTAGACGAGCATGTCCGAGCACAGGCCTTGTCGACTAGGAGCCAGACCAACCCAGCTCCGGAGCTCTACTCGATCTCGACAAGCCCTAGTCGAGATCGACGACGCCTCAGCGCCATGTCCGGAGTTGACGAGAAGAAGAGCTGGTCGACAAGCCGAGGCCGACAAGAAGGCACTCGCTGCAGCGAGCCTCTCGCTGCCGCGAAAATCCCCGCTGCCAGCGGGCGCCACACCCGGAGTCGACCAGCCGCGGACAACCGAGCAGCATTCGCTGCCAGCGACTCAATTCGCTGCAGCGGACTGCTCCCTGCCGCGGAAAATCTCGCTGCCAGCGGGATGCACCAAGCCGACGGATCTCGCCACTCGCTCCAGCGGAAAGGGCAACTCGCGGAAGCGGAAGGGAAGACCCAACTCGATGTCGACGAGCCCTTGTCGAGGTCGACGAGACCCGTGAGCCAAGTCCGAGCCACATCGAGCACCAGCTAACCGAGACGACGAACCCAAGGAGCCAGTCGACAACACGCCTACTCGATGTCGACGAGGCCTTAGTCGACATCGACGACGCATCCAGAAGCTGTTGACGTGGCTTGACGAATCCTACTCGATATGGGATTACTTGGGCTCGAAGAAGACCGAATTCTATCCGATTCTATCAAGTTACATCATAAAGGAGAAGATTTATCCACTTGAGACAACTTAGATATATTTAGATTTAATTTCTTTATCGCTTTTATTTATCCTTAAGCATTTTAGATATAGTTTTAGATATAGATATAGATATTCTATCCTTGAGTAGAAAGGTTTAGAAGCCTATAAATAAAGCCCATGGGGCTTAGTTTTATTAATTCAATTCTAGAGAGGGAAGTGGTAGGGAAGAGAGAGAGAGAGAGTGAGCGACCGATTGGAGTTGTGAAGCGAGAGCGGAGTTGGCTTCAAGCGGTTGTAAAATTTGGTTTATTTCAATGCAAGTAGTTTTATTTTCATCAATCAATGTCTGAGTTTGCGATGAAGCGCGAGTAGTCCACCCACTTCTAGGGTTGGGGCGAGCCCGACGATAGCCATGCGTGTTTGAGGTAAAGATCCGACCTTTATCATGTTTTGAGCATTTTCCTACTTGTTGATGTGTTTATTACCCGTCTAATGGAGATCCATGTTAACAACTTGGATTATAAACATAAAATCGGTAGAGACAATTAGGGTTTCTTGAGAGAGTTGTCTAATTGTTGGAAAAGGCGAAAGCTTGGTCCTTTGATGCAATTTACATGATAATTTGTTTGGTTCTACCTTATGCATGCTTGGTTATCGTTGTTGCAAACCCCAACCTTGGAAGCCTTTTTAAATACAGTTTATTTCGAAAGCCCCAAAGCATTTGTCTTTACTTTATTTCTTTATTTCGTTTTGATTCTCTGTCTACTCGATCTCGACCAAGCCTGGTCGACCTCGAGTTACTGATCTTCGATCTAGCATCGCTGTAGCTTAACTGTGCAGGTACTCGACGAGACAAAGCAAAGTCGACGAGGATTGTACTCGACATCGAGTAGCCCCTCATCGACATCGACAAGCCTCTGCCTGCGACTGCTACGCTGTGTTCGACTGTCCGATCTTCTGTCGACTACCCTAGTCGAGATCGAGGACCCTGTTGTCGACCTCTGTTTGTGAGATTTCTCTGCTGCCTAGGATCCGCTGACACGCTTCCTCGTGGATCGATCCTGACTTCCCGCTGCTGCATCAGGAGGAGGTCTTGTAATTATTAGCGTGGGCAGAACCTGGTTTGATTTATTTTGTTATATTTCATACTCGATTTCCTCCTACAACAAAGGGTCCCATCTTCTTCTTGTTGAATTTGTTGGGAAACCAATGATCCTTTTATTTGGAAACATAGAGCTTGTCTCCAACTTCATACTCCTTGGGCTCATCATTGGAAATCCTACATAAGCGCACATACCAAGGCAAACCTCTCCCATGTATAGATAGATCTTTAATGGAAATAGGAGAAGAAATATCCATACCTTGGCTTACCTTCGCAGAATCGGATTCGGGGACCTCATGTTCTACTCGACATCGACTAGAAGTACTCGATATCGAGGAACGTCCTGCTTCTGGTGGGTTGCTGCTCGAGGATGTTGGAGTCGAGGAAGGCAACACTTGGTCGATATTGAGGAGTTCTCGATTTCGAGTGGATTGCTCGTCAGGGAAGGTGAAGCCGAGGACGTCGGTGTTTGGTCGATGTCGAGGAATTCTCGGCTTCGGATTTGCTGCTCGACGAATCTGCTGTTGGTGGAGGGTTCTGCTTTTGGTCGATGTCGACCAAATTCCTCGATGTCGAGGAATTCTGGGTGACTTCGACCCCATACTTGCATCCTGTAAAGGCATCAAAGAAATAGTTAGTCGACGTCGACTTACCTTGGTCGATGTCGAGCAGATCCTCTATGTCGTCGTTCAGGATGGCCATAATCTTCTCCACCTGGGCTTCCACATCCCTCTTTTCCAACTCTTCAGGAGTCATATTTCTTATCGTAGGCTCCCCGCAAGTGATGTAACCAGCTGATATAGCTTTTACCTCTTCCATGGGACCTGTGTGCCTTTCAGTTTTATTAAAAGAATACTCAATTACCTCATCGCTGATGTTGAAAGTGAGTACTCCCTTCCTTACGCTTATGTTGGCATCCACCGTTGCCAAAAAGGGCCTTCCTAGAATAATTGGACAAGCAGGGTCCTCTGCCATATCAATAACTAGAAAATCAATAGGGACAAAGAACTTACCTACTTGCACTGGCACATTATCCACCATGCCTGTTGGGACGACCACCGTGTTGTTTGCCATATAAAGCTTGGCATCCACAGGCTCTATGGCACCTATCTTAATCTTGGACCATATAGTTAAAGGCATTATACTTACACTAGCTCCAAGATCACATAATGCAATAAATTTATATTGACCAAATCCAATGGTTATAGCAAACTTACTTGGATCTGGCCTCTTCTCAAGTATGTCCATATGGCTGCACTATTCTGTAATCTCCGCCATGGACCGCTTCTTGCTTAGAATCTCTTTGAGGAATTTGACGTAAGATAACATTTAATTGAGAGCTTCTGTGAAAGGTATACTGACGTTGAGCCTTTGAAGCATCTTGATGAAGCGCTGAAACTTCTTCTCTGCTGGGTCCTTTGGAGATTTTTTTGGGAAGGGCAGCCTCTTTTTCTGATTCGGAGCCAGAACAGATGTCGGAGTTGCTGCAGAAGGGTCAATATCGACTGGGCTCTTCTCGATATCGACTGGTTTTTCCTCGATATCGACTACTGTAGTCGATTTTGAGTTGCTGTGCTGTGCAGACGAAGGGTGGTCCAGTTCCTCCTCGACATCGAGTTGGCCTTCCTCGATATCGACTTGCCTCTTCTCAACATCGACCAAGGTCTGGTCGATATCGACTTGATGTTCAGCTCTTTCGTCCTGCTGCTTTCCGACCTCTTGCTTGCGTAGTTGGTGCCCGCTCCTGAGTTTCACATCAGCGATGTGTCCGGTCTTCCCCTTAGGATTTTATTCTGAAGATCCATGGAGCGTTCCTGATTGTCTGGGGACGCCTGCTGCTAGCTGGCCAATCTGTGTTTCCATTGATTTCCGCCATATATCGATCTCCCCAAGCATAGAGTTGACTCCCTGAATCTGAGTGTAGACGGAGTTGAAGGACTGCTTGGTATCTGAAAGGTTCCTCCGTATTTCCTCTAGGACGGTCTGTAGATCATCCCTTTTCTGGTCCCTTTCTGGATGTCCTGAAGCTCTGTAGGGTGGGGGGTTCCTAGGCGCACTTTTGTTCCATTGTGGTTGCTGAAACCTTTGGTCCCCCATATAGCGATTGGGACCCCCTGCATAAGCTACCTCTTCATGGTGTTCTGCCAGCCTGACTTGCTTTGTGTGTGGGCACTCAGTAGTGGTGTGCCTATGTGCACTACAAAAAAAAATTAAATTGGCCACGCTAGCTAGCTTCGGCAAGGGTCTTGGCGTGGCAAGTGGTACCTTTTGCCACCGATGTAGCTTCGACAAAAGGCTTGGCGTGGCAATGGGTATATTTTGCGACCAATCGTAGCTTCAGCAAGAGTTGCCGTGGCTAATGAGGCCTTTTTTGCCACGGCGAGCTGACGCGCCGTAGCTAAAACGTGTAATTTTTTAAAAAAAAAAAAGAAAAAGAAGAAAATCCATATACCCATGTAACCCATCTCCTCACTCCGCTCTGAAAACCTAGCCTTTCTTCCGTTGTTCGTCCATCTCTTCCTCTACCTTTGCCGTTCTTCCATCTCCTCTACTTTCAGATCTGAAATCCCCTAACCCTCCCTCCGTTATTCGCCCATATCCCCCTCTACTTTCGGATCTAAAACCTCTAACCTTCCGGCGTCCTCTCTCCTTCTCCTTCTCCTTCTCCCATCGTCAACCTTCCGCCACCTCCCTATCCGCTATGGTCTCTGTCTTCCCCGCCGTCGACGAGCGAGATCCGCTCCTTTAGTGCCTCTTTGCACCCGCTGTCCTCTTCGCCTCTTCGAGCAGCTCGTCCAAATCGCCATCAACCTTCGACCCCCTGTGCACCGGATCAGCTCGTCCTCATGCCTTCATGGCGCCGCAGATAGAGCATACATGATTAGGACTCAATTTACGGTACCTCTTCTGCTCTCGGGTTTTTTCTGTTCGGAAATTTTCAACTCTGAATTTGTTACTTGATTTAGTAATTTTGAGAGTTTTCAGTTTAGGGCAATCAACAGAGAGGACGAATTCAGGGTTCATGAAAGCTGAGCACCAGCTTTGAGAAATTGGAGGAAAGGGAAGCACGACAACGACCTTTTTGAGCCCCAGGCGCGTCACTGCAACTCTGAAAGTGGCCGCAACTTCGGCTTCTTTGCTTAGGTATGCCCGGTTCTCGTTTTTTTTTGTTTCTTTTTCTTCTGAATTGCTTCTTATTTTGGGAGCTTTCAGCATGGTTTCCATTATATCTCTTTGATCCCGGTTAAATAGGTAAATGGAAGCACAATAACATATATGAGTAGATTTTTTTTCACCAATGTGGAGCCCTAGTATGTAGATTTGTTCTCACCAATGTGGAGCCCTAAAGGTCTATCTTTCATTTTTAATCTTCTATGAATACTTATTTAGGGTCAGCAATCGATAGACTGATGAAATCGATCAGCTTTATAGGATATCAGTTGGAATTGGTGATTTAGGCAGCGGGCCTGAACTCTGTTTGGTCACTTATTGCCTTAATTGGTTATTTAGGCAGCGGGCCTGAACTCTGTGTTTAGTCACTTATTGCCTTAAGGTAATATAGAATGATTCTAGCTTGTCAACTTCATGAACAATTTTTACATATGCTTGTTCCTTTTGACAATGGCACTCGCTTAGTCCAGTTAATTAATCTTTTGGCGCAGCTTGTATAAGAGTACGTTGCTTTGTTGTTGATCTATGTCGCGGTTTGGAAATCAGGAAAGATTTTTGCTATCTTCTGTGATGCCTGCTGTCACATTATGGGCATATGAAATGAATCAGTTACCTCTTTACTTTTATGAATTTAATTATCATTTGTTGTTTTAAAGTTAATCTAATCTATAAGAGAATAACAGGAGTGTGCAGAACATAGATTCATTTTGTTTTTAAGATTAGTTTGATCTATGAGTATAGGCCTATAGCAGTAGTGTACATAATGTACTTTAAGTTGAATTGCAGGGTTAATCTTTTATATTGGGTGTAGCAGTAGTGTGCAGGGCTAACTCATCTCTCCAAGGAAGTACTTTCAGTTATCCTAGACTTATAGTACTTGGTGTTATGTGTTTATCCTAACACATATTTGACTTAATTTATTTGATTAGTTAGTATTCATTCGAACAATTGTTTGGATTGCTACGAGTTTGACACTTCCACTTGAATTTCTGTTCTGATGTAGGCATTAGAGATCAATGTTCAAATCGTGGTGTTACACAGTTTACTAACCTCCTGGGCAATTGGTCCGGCACCGAAGGATATTGCATGTATGGACTATATCTCCTTTTGTTCTAGCTTACTCATTCACTGATGTGGGCATTTGTGTAAATTCTGCAAATAACCTTGATCCTTTGATCACCATATGTCCATTATATTTATCTGCTTCGTAGAAACTGAAAATGTGCACAATCTATGATGCCTTTTTAGGAAGTAGTTGTCATTTTTGAGATATAGCTCACTCTCTTACTGCACCTTTAAAATTTTGTTAAAGAATAGTTGTCATTTCTGAGATATTGCTCATTCCCCGTGATTTTCATTGATCTGATCTCTTTTTAAATTCTAGGAGACATGACTTGGTTCATGAAGGTCACCTCCTTTTTTTCATTTGATCTATTTTTTATGATTAATGTTTTTAGTGGGTTGGGGTGAATGTTTGTTTGTTTGTTTTATGAAATTTGGTGATTAATGGTGAGCATTGGTGATTACTATTTGATATATCTTTAAATGTTTGACGTCTCAAGTCCCAAAAGGCCAAGTGAGGACACGTATCAACAAGGAGGGCATCGGTGCTTCCCTTTATTTGTAATATTTAATAAATGAAAAAATATATTCTGTTCTGTTAAAATATTCATTAATTTCTAGTTTCAGGTGAAAGTTGCGCCAAAAGCTTAGAAAAATAACAAACTTACTATTATAAAATTTCTCTGGTTCAGCTTAGAAACTTGTTATGTTGTTTTTACTGCTTTCAACAATGCATGATACAGTTGAATTTATTAGGAGTTGTGTTATTTTTTATGTAGAGTTCTCTCCATAATAACATGAAGATGATTATATTTCTTGAACTCAACTTCTTGAAAGTTTTCTCATATGTAAATTTTATAATTATGTATATTTATTGTATATATATATTATGTAATTTTTGACATTTTATTATATATGTAAATTTTTTATGATTAATAAAAATTTATTATATATGTAAATTGTGTGCATTATTTAAATTTTTTTTTTAAAAAAATAATGGACTTTTTAGCCCAGGTCTGAATAAACCGGGCTAAAAAGCAGGATTTTTTTTTTCCACCCTACACTTTAGCTACGGCTATTTGCCGTGGCTAATTTTTTGCGACGGCTATTTGCCGAAGCTACTAAATTTTTCCACCGCCCAACTCGCCACACCCCCATTTGTCGTAGCAGAGCCGAAGGTAGGTGTCTTTTGCCACCCCAAAAGAGCCTTTTGCCACGGTTTTTTGCCGAAGCTAATTTTTTTTTTGTAATGGTGATCCGCATTTGATGCAGGGCCGGTTGACAGAAAGATAATTTACTTGCTTGAGGAGCTTCCTATTCTGATCTTTGTAGTACTGCTCTTTGACATCTGGGTCGATCTCCTTAGCGGGTTCATAGAGGGGCATGGATGGGGCTGGCCTGGCATATGCATTCCCCTCATAGTTGATTGGAGTCCCATACTTGTTGTCATAGTTGGTCAGCTTGTCGAGGGCAGCCCATGCGTCAGCTGGCGCCATTGTCAAAAACTCATAATGAGTATATGTGTTGATCCTATCCTTAGCAGCCAAGTCAATAGAATTGAAGAAGATCTCCTGAACAACGCAAGGTTGTTGTCCATGTGTAGGGCAGGATCGCGGTAGATCCTTATAGCGTTCTCATGCCTTTGCTAGCGGCTCTCCAGGCTGTTGTTTGAAAGATGTAATCTTTTGGCGAAGGAGCGCTGTCTTGGCAGGAGGAAATAATTTATTGAGAAATTCCTGCTTTACTTGAGCTCATGTTGTGAGGGATTGTGGACAGAGACCCTCAACCCACTTCAATGTTGGACCCGCTAGAGACCAACGGAAAGCCTTCATCAAGATGTACTCCAAGGTGATACCTTTAGCAAGAGTACGACACATATCAGTAAAGTTGGTAATATGTTGAAGAGGGCATTCATTAAATCTACCATGAAAAGCATTATGTTTAATTTCTATTAAGAAAGGAGTGCGAATTTCATAGTTATTCTCAGGGATTAGAATAGCTGATTAAGGCACGACGAGAGTCGGGTGCATATAATCCTCTGCGGTGGTTGGGTACTGGGCGAGCTCATCTTCCAATTGTTCCTGTGTTTCTGCAGCCTTCATGGCTCTTTTTAGTTTACCTTGGATGTGTATAAGGCGTTCTGGTTCGTCTTAGCCGTCAAACTCAGGTGGTTGACCAGAACGGCGCATACACCTGCGAAGTAACTCAAAGCAAACGTGAGATTTAACTACCCAAGGCGCGAATAATTGCTTCCCCGGCAACGGCGCCAATTTGTTAGTAGGAGGAAATCGAGTTTAAAATATAATGAAATAGATCAAACCAGATTCGTACCACGCAAATAATTACAAGACTTCCTCCCGATGTAGCAGTGGGAAGTCGGGATCGATCCTCAAGGAAGCGTGTCAGCAGATCCTAGGCATCGGATGAATCTCACGAGTGGTGATCGACCACAGTGGTACTCGACCTCAACCAAGGGTTAGTCGACAGGGGTCAAGCACAATCGAATCCGAGCAACAGAAAGATGCTGGTGGTGGTCGACATCGACTAGGCTTACTCGACGTCGAGTACGGTTTGGTCGACTTCGGGTTCCTACAGAGACACAGAAGCAACATCGATCTTTGCTCGATCGAAAATCAGTGGTCAACGTCGACCAAGAGGTGGTCGAAGTCGAGTAGGCAACAGTAACTAAAATAAAGAACAAAGCTTTCGGATTCGGAATAAACTATGTGAAAGAAAACTTCCAAGATCGGGGTTTCAACACCACAACGATAACCATGCAAAGTAACACATAAAGGCATAAAAAAATCATGCTTTTCATCAAATAACTTTCGTTATTAACAAATAGGAATATAGAGGCTTTCGCATAAACCCTAATTGTTACTAACCCTTTTTCACATAATTAATCCAAGTTGCATTAAGATCACTTTCGCTTCAATAACACAAACAAGGATCACCTTCAACTTTCGCAAAAGAATCATGCTTGCAGAGATAGAAGATGAATTGCATAAAAAGCTCAAACCTTTACCGCATCACCTCACATGGCTACCATCGGCCTCACCCCGACCCTAGAAGTGGGTGGACTACTCGCTCTTCATCATCAAGAAACTCATCAAAGATTTCAGGAAAATAAATTGCAATAAATAAACCAAAGAGAACTTACAACCAATCGAAGCCAAATCCGCTTTCGCCTTTCCAACTTCTCTCGCCACAAGCTCTCTCTCTCTCTCTCTCTACTCTCTCTATGTGACTAATTGTAACTGAAATTCAATGAATAAAATCCAGTCCCCAGGGCCTTATTTATAGGCTTCCAATCCTTGCTAATCAGGGTAGGAAACTATATCTATATCTAAACTTTCTATCTAATAACATAAAGATAAAACTTGATAAATAAAGGAAATAAATCTAATAAGGAAATAAAGCTAATGTGGATAAATTCTTTCCATCTTGATATATCTTCTCTTGATTAGATAAAATATATTGTTCCTTTCCTCGGACTCGGTCTCGGCCATTGGATCGTACTCAACTTCGACTAGAGTTAGTCGACATCGACTAGAACTTTTCCTCCTGGGTTGCACTCGAGCTCGGGCACCTTCTGTACTCGACACATGTACTCGACTTCGAGTAGGTGTACTCGACATCGAGTAGGTGTACTCGACGATTAGTAGCTTTGGGCTCTCGAGTGGCTCTGCTCAACTCCGGGTGAACTTCTGGCTCCTGGTGTACTCGACTTCAACTAGACGTGGTCGACGTCGAGTGGAGGTGTCAGCTTTCAGCATTCTGCTATGTTCTTGAAACGCACTTTCCTGAGTCCTCGTACATCGGATTGACGGATATGACCATGCGTTGGAAAGCTCTTTTCGAGGGCTACAAATATCATGAAGACATCAAAGATTGATTCAGAATAAAGAATGGCGAAAAGTGGGCTTTTCTCCAGCTGCACCATTCTTAGTTTCTTCATGACTTTCTTTTAAGCTCCAAAGTGCGTCCGATTTCTGTGAAATATAACAAAAACTTGTGTAGAGCTCCATGATTGCCAAATAAGAATAAACTACACAAATTTTGTACTATTCTAACCCAAATGTATGAAATGCATGCAGAAATTGACATAAAAGTAAGTGTAAAACATGGCAAATTAGGCTCACAACACCCACACAACTAGTTAGAATCAATTCAATTGCTAGAGTTCTGTAGATTCCTGATTGTGAACCTTAACCCAAGTGGCAAACTTGTCCCTTTAAGGCTGATTGAACTAATTGGATAAGTAGGAAGTTGGATGTGTTTTTAAATCCGTCTTTAGCGACTGCAAATACCTTGGTTAATCTCTGAACTTAAAGCTATCAATTGGGTTAAATCCTTCTTTAGGGACTGTTCGATTGATAAGGGTTTCTAGGACTGATTGGACTAGTAACTATATTAGGTCGGGACAAGGGGATTCATAGGAAACTTAATAGGATGAGAAGAAGTTACAAGGATCGTTTCAACCAAATAAATTGGAAAATTGTAGGTAGAACTGCTTCTCACAATTGTTTGAACCAAAATCATTTATTCTTGCTTTCATCAATCCGCTTTGAGAAAAGGTAGATCTTTTACACTCTAAACCCCCCATTTGGTTACTTAATCGGCACTTGAATCATACTTGAGCAACAAATCTCCCTGTAGATCGACCTCTTACTTATTATTGTACTAGTTATAGGTTTGAGTTTTACTTTGACGGATCAATGACAGGTTTTTCCTCCGTCAAATTTGGCGCCGTTGCCGGGGATTTTTATTGATTCTTGTGTGTTGTTAATGCTGAATTTTGGTGTGGACCGTCTTATATGGTTCGTACCCGTGCTACTAATTCTTATTTGTTGTCATTTGATTCAGAGATCGAAAGGACCTTTTCTTCCTTAAGGCGAGAAACTCGTGATCGCTTTCGCGAGTTACCTTTTGATCAAGGAGAAAACACTGCAGAGATGGCTAACGAAGCAAACCGCATTCTTAGGGAGCTTTCTGATGTCCACTAAAATAGCCATGTTTTTATGCACATTTTAGCTCCTTATTCTATATACTTTGTATATTTCAGGCTGGGAATATGTTGAATTTATGTAATATATGTTTATTTGCAAAAAATGGAGATCTACATAAGTTTTGGTTTAATATTACAGAATTTGGAGCCATTCCGGGACGAAACCAAGAAGAGAAGACGGAAGCTGAAAGTTACTCGATTTCGAGGAAACTTCCTCGACATCGACCAAAAATGTAGCAGAGCCTGGTCGAGGAAAGCCTGGTCGAGGAAAGCAGAAGAAGAAGAAGAAGAAGAAGAAGAAGAAGAAGAAGAAGAAGAAGAAGACAACTCGAGTAACACTTTACTCGATGTCGACATGTCAACTCGACATCGACCAAACCTAGAAGCTACCCGAGTTCGAGGATCCGAGGAGAAGCTGCTCGAGAAAGCCAAGTGAAGCCGAGATCGACGAGTTTACTTGATATCGACCAAATTGGTTCGACCAAAAATATTTCTGGGCCGCGAGACTGTTGGACCTATCTGAAGTCGACTTGGTTTTCTTGGATGCGAAGGAGGTCCGAATCTATCAAGTTCTATCAAGTTATATCAAAGGAGAGAAGATTGTTCATTAATGTTAAGAGATATTTAGATATTTCCTTTTAGATTAAATGTTGTATCTTTATTTATTTTTACCTTTAGAAAGTAGACTAGCGCAGTACCCGTGCGTGACGCACGGGATTTGTAAAGTATATTATATATTTTTAGAATATATTATCATAATTTAGTTACATTATATACATATTATAATAGTATAATAATATGAAAACGATATAGCCAAATAATATTAATTCAGAAAAAATAATGCTTGTATTATATCAGTATATAATATATGTGGCAAAATGTCAATGTCCCACCTTTCTAGATAGAAATAGTTGTATGCATGAATGTAGAGAGTGTTTAATTTAATTGTTTTTTTCACCTTCTATGTTTTTTTAGTAAGTTGATTGGTTACTTTGAACATTAAACAAATATTTGTTTATTGTAATGGGCTTAAAAGTAGAACCAAATACTTTGTTAGGTGTAGACTACACATTCGACAAATGCTAGGTAAATAGAATTTTAAGAACTTTGAGTTGAACACATAAAAAATGTTGGAGAAGATTCAGTACGACTCGCATTCGACAAATATTTGTTTATTTAATCGGCTGAAAGGTAGAACTAAATACTTTTATTGAATTCCTTATTTTTTTAATTTGAATTATTTTGTACTTTATAAAATATATATCAATTTTTTAAAATAAAATTTTCATTTTAATCTTTTTTCACCTCTCCCTACATATATTATATCAAATTTTATTCTATACGGCATAAAATAGTATAACCAAATTTTTTAAAGGTAAAATAATTTATGATCTTTTCTTGAAATTTCTAGTGTATTACAATCATAAGATTATATTTATTAGTTTGTTTTCAAATGTGCTCTTTAAGTTTACTAATTATGGGCAAAATAACTGATCGATAATCAACTTAAATCCAGTTGTAAAAATTAAATACATTATTTGCACAATAATAAATTAAATTAACTAAATATTTATTAAATCATTTTCAAATTAATAATAAATTAAATTTAAGATTATTAAATATTTTATTTGTATATCAGCCTATCAGGTCATATATTACCCTTAATTAATGGTGTGTGTCAGTGTGTGAAAATGAAATTTTGGAACGGTTGAGTTATGATAAAGTTGTAAAAATATCTAAAATGCTCAAATAATTTAAAAAATTCAAATTTAAAATTCATGAAAACAACCTAGATTTTATAGGTGGCTAGTTATTCGTTTAAACTCAATCTTCAATTTAATTAATTTAAGTTCATTTTAATTGTCCATCTATATGTATTTACTAACTAATAAACAATTTTAATTTTTATAAATTTATGTATTAGGAATATATTATTTACATACTCATAAAATATTATTATCGGTTTCTCTTATTAGAAATATGTTTTTATTTATAAGTATGTAAAGGATTCCTTTTCAATATTTGTGCTAACCATCTTTCAAAATATACTTTTAATCAAAGTGTATAATTGTCAAGGAATTACTAATTTATGGAATTCTATCAATCCATCACAATTGTAAAGGAATTACTAATTTTATTATTTTTATATTTATAATATAAGTCATTTCAAAAGTCATATATAATTTACTATTGAAACCTAATAGAGTAATAGGTCATGTGTGTAAGATATATATTAAATTGAACTATTTTTTTATATAAGCTACGAAGATATTTGATAATCTTATCTGATAGGGTAATTTATACAAATAGGGTGATGAAAGTGAAGATAAACAGTATATTTATAAATATAAAAAGTAGAGAATTTTTTTTTCGATACAATAAAAAGTAGAGAATTGAAAAGTTTAAGATGGTATCCAGTTAAGAAAATTAAAGAAAAACATTATCTCAATTTTAGCTTCTGCAAAGCTATATATTATTAAAAAAAATTCTAAAAAACTATTAATTATGCTAAACGGGGTCTAAATAGTTGATATATATTTATCTAGTTACGTGAAGCAAAAGTGATTTAATTTTATTTTTCTTTTGTGAAAAGAAAAGTAAGTTTTAAACTTGAAAATAATTGGTTAAGATAAAATTAATTAAAAAAGGTTAAAGTTTGTTATAATATTCAAACATAAATAACATATATGAGATTTGGTTAATAGTTTCAAATAGATCAATTTGGGTGAAAATATAGGTTAGTAAAATCTTATCAAATTAATTAGATTAATGTTAATCCACTGAGATTAGATAGAATAATACTTTGCAAGAGATATGGGTATAATAAGCAAAGTGATTAATTAAAATATATTTGTTCTAAAATTAAAAATAAAATACAATTAAATAAGAAAAATGAGATTAATGTGACTCTAATTATACTATTAATTAATTAAATTGAATTAGCTTTTTAGGTGGGGCTACACATAAGGAAAAATTGCAATATAAGTCTTGATATAAGCCGAGGCTATCATGTGACATCTTTCGCAGTTGTAGTGACTAATAGGTCATGAGTTCGAATCCCCCTCCCCATATTATAATGGCCTAAGTGCCTACCTATGAACTAAAAAAAAAATGAATATTACTTGTACATTTACCATCATCATGTGCAGTTTTATTTAATAGGCCATATATATAATGATAAATAATTGTTTCATATGAAAATATTGTAAAATATTAGTTAAGGATTATATGGAAAGTATTTGTAAATATATTATGAAGCATAAATGTTTTATAAATAGATTATTAATATCTATCACTGTTAGGCTTATTAAGAATGATAATTAGGAAGGTTTGGATCCACTCAAGGGAAAGTAGATCGTTGGTATACATTTTAATTTAGACGAATCCTTCAATTTAGGTTTCTACGGAACTTTTGAATGATTAAATACAACTTAAGAAATGTCTTTAAATGTACGTAAGTGTGTTTTTAAATAAATTAGGTTAAATAAATAAAAATCAAAAGTCAAGGATTTTGAAAATGATTTAAGAAAATATCACCTTAGATACAGTATGAACTTGTTAAATATAGTTCGATAAAAAAAAATTGTTAAATATAGCCCGATTCAATTAAAAAAAATCAAATATGGATCTACATCTTAACCTAGGTGATGATTACAAAAAGTAATTTATTAGGATAAAAAATAGTAACTTAGAAAACTGAAGGATTCGTTTCAATCCTCCCAATTAACATGGAGAGGATTCGTTTCAATCCTCCCAATTAACGTGGAGAGGATTCGTTTCAATCGTTGAGATCTCCATCTTAACCTAAATTGAAGGATTCGTTTCAATCGTTGAGATCTCCATCACCGACGGATCCTTATCCTTTCTCCACATTAAACTCGGAGCTTTTGCCACTTGCATCGTCATCGACGACGTCCTCCTTGAAGTCTTCGTTGACGTCGTCGAATTATATAAATCCTGATCATGGTCCTCTTGGTCCTCTTACCTAAGAGACATGTGCAAGAACTTATGGCATTCGAGTGGTACCAAGCAGTGTCTCTCGGGTTTGATGATAATCTTGCTAAGTTGCTATACGGATGACATCGGTGGTGGTGTCTCCAATGAAGGGTTGATCGTCATTCTTCTAGCAGTCGCCCATGTACATAAGGTAGATTTGGATAATCACATTTTTTTCAGTTGGACAATTTTAAGATCTGCACACATTATAAGCTCGTTAGTAGAACGAATTCATGAAAATCTCGAGAAACATATGAGAAGGTATCATGACGGGAGGAACTTACAATTTTGGACATGCATCTGGTTTCATAATGATACCCACCAGAAACACTATGGGTGACATCCTAACACAAAAAAACATTGTTAGAATCGAGTATAAAGTAATACAACAAATTTATAAGCAACAAATGCAACAATCAACAAATAGAAGCTTATAAACAAATAAAATCAGAAAAAAAAATTGCAATGGGGAAGAACCATTAGCATATCAGAAAATTGGTCTTTAACCTTAATGAACTCATATGTCGAACACCTGTCCATTCCAAGCTGTATTGGCAAGTGTACGTTTTGACGTTGTTCCTCAGGTTTAACGACCCTTACTACTTTAAAACAAACATGGCTTGTGGCCAACCTTTGAATAAAAAAAAAGAGAAAAAATTCCAAAAATGAAAATAAAAGAGATAAAAGTACTAAGAGAAGTGAATGAGTTGCTATCTTTTATACCCACTAATCAATGATTTATCAAAAAGAAATCGGCAAAATATTTTAAATGAATCAAATTTGGTTAAGCTAATCTTGAAAGAGATTATCTACCCAAATCCAAAAATAAACCATAAAATAAATTCAGAAACATATCCTAACCGAATCTTGTTTGATTAACCGTATATATCTTGAAAGATATTACCTAACCAAATCAATATTATGGGTAAATAATTAATTATTTAATTATTAAGTCAATTAAATATAAAAGTGGGAGCACAATTCTGATTTGTTTTCAAAAAACCCTTAAACATGAGAAGAATTTTAAACAATTTGAGAAGTAATTGGGGATTTATCCTAAATTTTCAACTTTTAGTGTATGGCCGCCACGTGTCCCAGAAATGCAAGCGTTTTAGTAGTATATTAGATATAGTTTGCTTTCCTTGATTAGCAAGGATTAAGCCCTATAAATAAAGCCCTTGGGGCTGATTTTCATTCATTCAATTCCAGAGAAGTAGTTCCACATATAGTTTAGGAGCTCAAAGGTTTTAGGGTTTTGGCATTCTACGAAAGTTTGAGTGCCGGGATTGTAAAGACTTTGAATTTAGTTTATGCAAGTTATTTCTTTTCAATCAATGATGTCGATTGCTATGATGAGGCGTGAGTAGTCCACCTACCTCTAGGGTTGGGGTGAGCCCAATGAAAGCCATGTTGGTGGATTAGCGATTGCAAATGAAGGTACTTTATCGTTATCTTATTCTATTCCATGTGCTTAATCTTTGATTGAGAAATTGAAGAACTCATGTTGTGAAACTTGGTTAGTAATTAGGATTTCTATTCGGAAGTTTGTAAATTCTAATTATGAAAATGAATAGATACAATTAGGGTTATTTATCGCGAGATCTATATTCCTACTTGTCGGATTAGGTGAAAGCCTTCTCCTTTATCGATAAAGTCACCATCTTTTATGATTTATAATCCGCTTTCATGGTAATCGTTGTTGCAAACCCCGATCTTGGAACTTCTCTTTCATCCATCGTTTAGTTTCGAAATTTGCATTCAATTTTTAGTTTCTGTTAGTGCTCGATTTCGACCAATCTGGTCGACGATGACTTTTTACATTCGATCAAGCAAGATTGCCGTCGCTTCTATCTCTACAGCCAACTCGATCTCGAACACAGTTCCTCGACTTCGACCAAGTTTCTCGACATCGAGCAATCTTCTTGAGTTCGACCAACATCAGTAGATGCCGCTTGCTCAGTTTTGACTTGCCTGGCCCCTGTCGACTAAACCCTAGTCGAGGTCGAGAACCCTGAAGTCGATTTCTGCCCGTGAGATTCCTCCGCTGCCTAGGATCCGCTGACCAGCTTCCTCGAGGATCGATCCTGACTTCCCGCTGCTACATCAGGAGGAGGTCTTGAACATTATTTGTTGGGATCTAATCGGTTTGATGTACTTTATTTATATTTTATTTGCAGTCTCGATTTCCTCATACAACAAATTGGCGTCGTTGCCGGGGAAGCAATCATTCACGCCTTAGGTAGTTAGATCTCACGTTTTCCATAAGTTACTTTGTAGGCATATGCGCCGTTCTGGTCAACCACCTGAGTTTTACGGCTTAGAGGATCCGGAACGCCTTATACACGTCCACTCTAGACTAAAGAGAGCAATGGCAGCCGCAGAAACACAAGCCCAGCTGATAGAAAGGCTTCAAGCTGAGTTAGAAGCCAAGGATACTGCTCTCGCCGCTGAGAGAGCACACACTACACAGGAAGCAGAACTTAGGAGACAAGCAGAGGCTGAGCTTGCCCAATACCCTAACACTGCAGAGGATTACATGCACCCGACTCTCGTCGTGCCTGAATCGACCATTCTAATCCCTGCAAATAATTTTGAAATTCGCACTGCCTTCATGATTGAGATTAAAAATAATGCCTTTTACGAAAGGTTTAATGAATGTCCTCTTGAACATATTACTAATTTTTCTGAGATGCGCCATACTCTTGCTGAAGGTACCACTTTGGAATATGTCATGATGAAGGCCTTTCGTTGGTCTCTGGCTGGTCCACCATTGAAGTGACTTGAAGGTCTCCCTCTACGATCCCTCACAACATGGGCTGAAGTAAGGCAGGAATTTCTCAACAAATTCTTTCCTCCTGCCAAGGCAGTGCTCATCCGCCAAAAGATTACAGCTTTTAAACAGAAGCTTGGGGAGCCGCTAGCAAAAGCATGGGAACGATATAAGGATCTACTGCGATCTTGCCCTACACATGGACAGCCACCCTATGTCGTTCATGAGATCTTCTTCAATTCTCTTGATCTGGCCGCTAAGGATAGGATCAACCAGTATAATCATTATGAGTATCTGACGATGCCACCAGCTGACGGATGGGTTACTCTCGACAAGCTTACCAACTACGATAATAAGTATGGGGCTCCGTAAGCCAAGAATTTCTCAACAAATTCTTTCCTCCTGCCAAGACAGTGCTCCTCCGCCAGAAGATTACAGCTTTCAAACAGAAGCTTGGGGAGCCGCTAGCAAAAGCATGGGAATGATATAAGGATCTACTGCGATCCTGCCCTACACATGGACAGCCACCCTATGTCGTTCAGGAGATCTTCTTCAATTCTCTTGATCTGGCCGCTAAGGATAGGATCAACTAGTATACTCATTATGAGTATCTGACGATGCCACCAGCTGACGGATGGGTTACTCTCGACAAGCTTACCAACTACGATAATAAGTATGGGGCTCCGACAAACTATGATGAGAATGCATGCGCTAGGCCAGCCCCATCTATGCCCCTCTATGAGGCTTCTAAGGATATTGACCCAGATGTCAAGGAGCAGTATTACAAGGATCAAAACCGCAAGCTACTCAAGCAAGTCAAGTAACTCTCTGTCAACCAACCTTGCATCGAATGCGGCTCACATCGGCACACCACTACAGAGTGCCCATATACAGAGCAAGTCAGGATGACAAAAACTCACGAGGAAGTAGCTTACGCGGGGGGTCCCAATCGCTATATAGGGGACCAAAGTTTCTATCAACCACAACGAAACCAAGGTGAAGGTTCGATAATGTAAAACAAAGTAATATAAAGATACTCTAGAAGGGAGGTCGAATAGAGTAGGCCGGTTTTTCGCAGATAGTCTCAAGACTTTTGAAGCTCTTGCAAAACCCTTTGAGATTAGACTTAGTCTTTTCTCTGAAAACCTGAATCACAAAGTTAAGCAATTCGAACCAAGTGCGGAAATAAGGTAAAGCAGTAAATAAAGGACGCGATGAATTGTTTACGAGGTTCGGCACGAACTTAGCCTACGTCCTCGCCTAGGGTTCTTCCACAACCCTAGGATTCAACTGGCTTTTATTGATTGTTGTAGGAGGAAATCGAAGATGCAAATTAAAATATAAATAAATCACAGCAAACCAGATTTCGTCCCTTGCAAATAATTACAAGACTTCCTCCCGATGCAGTAGTGGGAAGTCAGGATCGATCCACGAGGAAGCGTGTCAGCGGATCCTAGGCAGCGGTGGAATCTCACAGAAGTCGACAACAGGTGTCCTAGATCTCGAGTACAACAACTCGACAAACGATCGGACAGTCGAACACAACGCAGCAGCAAGCATAGGAGTTGGTCGATCTCGACAAAGGCTACTCAAGATCGAGTAGGGTCTTTGTTGACGTCGGCTTGGTTCTTATCGAGCACGTGCACTCAGAAGCTACAGCGACCTGGGTCGAAGATCAGTAGTCGAGATCGAGTTGTGCTATTCGATCTCGAGGAAGACAGAGAATAAAAACGAAATAAAGTAAATGCAAAGGCTTTGGGGATTCGAACTAAACTGTATGTAAAAGGACATCCAAGATTGGGGTTTGCAACAACGATAACCAACCATGCAGAAGGCAGAAATAAAACAGATAATCATATGAATCGCATCAAAGGACAAAGCTTTCGCCTTTTCCAACAATTAGACAACTCTTTCAAAAAACCCTAATTGTATCTACCGATTTTATGTTTACAATCCAAGTTGTTAGCATGGACCTCCATTAGATGGGTAATAAACACATAACAAGTAGTAGATGCTCAAAACATGATAAAAGTCGGATCTTTACCTCAAACGCGCAGGGCTATCGTCGAGCTCGCCCCAACCCTAGAAGTGGGTGGACTACTCGCGCTTCATTGCAACCTCAGGCATTGATTGATGAAAAGAAACTAATTGCATTAAACCAAACTGTAGAAAGTACAACCGAACAAAGCCAACTTGCTCTCGCTCCTTTGCTCCACTCGACATCACTTTCTCTCTCTACTACTACTTCTCCTAATTGTTATGTGTTTTAATGATTAAAAACTCAGCCCCATGGGCTTTATTTATAGGCTTCTAAACCTTGCTATTCAAGGATAGAAACATCTATCTATATCTAAAATTATATCTAAAAAGCTTAATGATCAATAAAAGCAATAACATAATTAAATCTAAATAAGGGAAAGTATATCTAAAATAGATAGAATGTCTTCTTGTTGATAGATCTTGTCTTCCATAGATAGAACTTGATGGATCTCGGATAGACTCGGCTTCCTTCAGCCCCAAGGATTCCCAAACCGAGTAGGATAGTCAAACCGCGTAACGCGGCTCCTCGATCTCAACCAGTGCCTCCTCGAGATCGAGTACAGGTGTCGTCAATCATGGCCAGTTGGGTGTCTCAGCTAGCTGGTGCTCGATCTCGAGGACCTCTACTCGATCTCGAGTTGGGTGGCCTTATCGACTAGGTCTTCTCGGCAGCGTCGGGTAGATCCTCTCGATGTGCTCGGTCATGGCTGCACGGCTTTGTCGACCTCGAGTAACATAACTCGATCTCGAGGAAGGTGTCCGGGCATGGTCGGGTAGTCTCTCCTCGGCATCCTCGGGTGGCCTTCTCGACTCCTGGTTATCTCTGAGGGTTTGTCGATCTCGAGTAGCATAACTCGATCTCGAGTAAGTGGTTGGAGTCGGGTTCTTCGTCTTCAGCTTCTCGACATGGTCCTCCTCGATCCTGGTGTGCCTAGACATGGCTTGTCGAGATCGACTATGGTTGGTCGATGTCGAGTAACTTTGAGCTCTAGTTCTTGCTTCTTGATTTTCTCCCGAAATGGTTCAATATTCTGCAATATTAAACAGAAACTTATGTAGATCTCTATTTCGGAAAAATTAACATAAACTACATAAATTCGACATATTCCTAATCTGAAATATGCAAAATGTAAAGAATATGGAACCAAAATATGCAGAAAAACATGGCTACTTTAGAGATATCAAATCACCCCATACTTAGACTTGTTTGTTCTCAAGCAATAACCAAATAATAACCAAGACCTACAACACATCCTTCAAGTCTTCGCCTTTTGTCAAAAGCAACATCTCAAATAGTAGCAATGTAAGAAAAGTGAATTTAACGTCATCACACATATATGAGCGATCCATAGGCATAGGCAGTATAAATCCAACCTCACAGGGATAATGTGTTTACACTCAGCTCTCAATGTGTATGAAGATCAACTCTCAACTCGATTCCATATACAATCTCATAAACATTGTAAATTAAATATAAATCCACTTCGCAACCAATTATGAAAATGCAACAAGAATTATCTGGAGGACTTCGCTCAATAGAAGTCTTCAAAGAAGATTCCATTCGGCGGGGTTGTAATTGGGCTTGGTAAGAAATAATAAGGTATGGAATTATTTGGCCATGTGGTGCTTAATAAAATTCGGGAATCAAGACTCCTAAATCTCCAACACAACCAAACCATAACTCTCAATCATATGCATCAACTAAACTCTCCAATTTATCTCAATGAAGTATGTAACCTTTCAAACTTCTTTAACCTGTTCAAAGTATGTATCTTGAAATAATGAAAGAAATAAGGTAAATTTGGCTCATGCACTTTATTCATAAACATATGTATTTTTTTCTTCTCTTTTTTTTTCTCTTTTTTTTTTTGAACGAAAATAAAACTAGTGGTGCATTTATAAGGTGAGCCAAAAGTCCTTTTACATAGTACGTATAGCAAGATAAAAATATAAACCCAACCTGTATCTTAATAATTTCAACAATCCTTCTTGAAATGCAACATAAGCTTATTCTTTCCACAAACCATTATTTTAAACAACTCTAAGTCTTAATTCTCAAATGGGGGTCATGCTCAATTTGGCTAAGGATAATGTTGTGAAGTTTATAATAAAAGTCTCAGGCTAATGTTCTGGCTTCAAGCAGGGATAATGCAGGGTAGGTAAAGAGAACATAAAATTGACTTAAAAGGTGCCTCCATCATTTAATTCTCATCAACATAAACATATAAATGCATTGGCTTTGAATAACTATCACAAAATTTAGAGATGCATAGGAAGAGTAAATACACTCATGAAAGCAGAGGGATTTTTTATGTTCTCCCTATAAGGCCAAAATTCTCACTGGGATATTTATATGATCAAGTCAATCATTATTTATCATCATAGGACATTTAAGTTACGGTATAAACACTAAAACAATGCAAAAATTTAAACATGCATTTTTTTCTTCTTTTTTTTTCAACATTTTCTATATTTTTTTTATTTTTTTCTTTTTTTCTTATGCAAAAAACAAGACTAAATTATGACAAAAGACTAAAATGCATAAAATTTAAACATGAATGCATAACATAAAAACTAAAATTTCACCATGTAAAATCAAAAGCAAGACTGCAAATATATAATAATGATAATGAGCCATTCCCCCACCCCATACTTAAAATATACAGTGTCCTCACTGTATAAAATCAAGGAGGGCGAATCAGTGCAGGTCGAGGAAATATGCTTGTCGATCTCGAGTACAGGGAACTCGATCTCGAGGAGCTTCATCTGCGTCCAGTGGCTTCTGAAGTCGAGGAGCTTCTGGTGGCTTAGTAGATATCGAGTTGGCCTACTCGACATCGACGAGTTTCTGGGCTGCTCCTCCTTGTCGTCGTCGACTTGGCCTTCGTCGATTCTGACTGTTTTTCAGGGACTTCTTATTCCACTTTTCGCGATCCTTTATATGCTTGCCGGCCTAAAAGTGTTAGATTGCACACAAAAACAAGACTATCCACATGAAGTATTCTAAAAGACATAAAACAAAAACCAAAAACCAAAAACCAAAAAAAAGTTCAAAAGGTCCCAAAATTCATAAAGTTTATATACATGCTCTAGATTTTAGAGTTGCTAGGCCGACTTCTCTGTTTGCGCTCAAGGACCATTAGTGTGGGGCTCGCTCATGCTTGGCCCTTCTCCTAGATCATCTAGGTCCTTATGGTAGTATGCAAGCTCAGCTGACAGGGGGTTGCTTGCATCGTCTTCCTTCTCTTTCTTCTTTTTCCTTCCAGCTCTTGGCTTTCGCAGATTCTCTCGCCATGGGGCCTTACCTCCCCTTAAATTATTGATAATTTTCTTTATGGACTGAGGGGGAGTAGAATTCATACCTGAACTTACCTTTTCGGACCCAAAACAGAAATCCTTGGGCTTGGGGCTTGTCGATGTCGAGTACGGTTGGTCGACCTCGAGTACAGGAACCCCATACTTAGGCTCTGGGCAAGTCAGTGGCTCGGCAGAGGTTGTCGATGTTGACAAGTCATGGTCGAGATCGAGGAGAAGCCTAGTCGAGATCGAGTTGGCTTGGTCGATCTCGAGTACAATGCTGTTGTTTTCCTCCGTTGTTTGCTTGGTCCTGTGGTTGCTGATGCTTTTCACCTCAAGTCATGAAATTTCCTCTTTTGCAGGGCCAAAAGAGAAATCCAAAACCTCATCGCCTATGGTGAAGGTGAGCGAGCGATTCTTAACACTAATTCTGGCATCTGTAGTTGCTAAGAATGGTCTGCCAAGAATAATAGGGCTAGTAGGATCTTCAGCACAGTCTATGATAAGGAAATCTGCAGGAACAAAGAATTTACCAACCTGAACGGGGACATTCTCAACTATATCTGTAGGGATGACCAATGTATTGTTCGCCATGTATAATTTGGCATCCACAGGCTCTATGCATCCTATCTTGACTTTCCGCCAGATTGATAAAGGCATGATGCTCACACTTGCTCCTAAATCACACAGAGACTCATATTTATATTGTCCAAAACCCACAGTAACAGAAAACTTACCAGGGTCAGGTCTCTTTTCAGGGAAGTGGAGTACTTTGCATTCGCCTGCGATCTCTAAGATGGATCGCTTCTTACTCAGGATTTCCTTCAGAAATTTGACATATCCAGGCATCTCTTGCAGGGCTTCTGTAAAAGGAATAGAAACATTTAGTTCTTGCAGCATATTAACAAATCTGGTAAACCTACCTGCAGTGGGATCTTTCTGTGCTTTGGAAGGGAAAGGCAGTGGCTTTTTCTGCTTCGGAGCTAGATCAGACGTCGGAGGTGTTGCAGAGTCGTCGATGTCAGCCAGATTCTCCTCGATCTCGACCAATGGCTTCTCGACATCGAGTTGGGTGGTCGACCTGGAGTTGCTGGGCTGCGCAGTGGAGTCCGAGCTGGGATTCTGGGCTTGGTCCAGGAAAGTTTTGTTGAGATCGAGTACGCTCTCCTCGAGATTGAGTAGATTTTGTTCAGTGTTGAGTTGCTGCTCTGCCTTGTCTTGATGTTTCCCGACCTCAGGCTCGTGCAATTGATGCCCACTTCTGAGTTTGATAGTTGCGACGTGTCCGGTCTTCCCCTTAGGACTTGGTTCTGTTTGCCCAGGGAGCTGTCCGGATGTTCGTGGGATTTGATAGCTGCGACGTGTCCGGCGCCAATTTGTTGTAGGAGGAAATCGAAGATGCAAATTAAAATATAAATAAATCACAGCAAACCAGATGTCGTCCCTTGCAAATAATTACAAGACTTCCTCCCGATGCAGTAGTGGGAAGTCAGGATCGATCCACGAGGAAGCGTGTCAGCGGATCCTAGGCAGGGGTGGAATCTCACAGAAGTCGACAACAGGTGTCCTAGATCTCTAGTACAGCAACTCGACAGACGATCGGACAGTCGAACACAGCGCAATAGCAAGCACAGGAGCTGGTCGATCTCGACAAGGGCACCTGCACACAAAAGCTACAGCGACCTGGGTCGAAGATCAGTAGTCGAGATCGAGTTGTGCTATTCGATCTCGAGGAAGACAGAGAATAAAAACGAAATAAAGTAAATGCAAAGGCTTTGGGGATTCGAACTAAACTGTATGTAAAAGGACTTCCAAGATTGGGGTTTGCAACAATGATAACCAAGCATGCAGAAGGCATAAATAAAACAGATAATCCTGTGAATCGCATCAAACGACAAAGCTTTTGCCTTTTCCAACAATTAGACAACTCTTTCAAGAAACCCTTATTGTATCTACCGATTTTATGTTTACAATCCAAGATGTTAGCATGGACCTCCATTAGATGGGTAATAAACACATAACAAGTAGTAGATGCTCAAAACATGATAAAAGTCGGATCTTTACCTCAAACGCGCAGGGCTATCGTCGGGCTCGCCCCAACCCTAGAAGTGGGTGGACTACTCGCGCTTCATTGCAACCTCAGACATTGATTGATGAAAAGAAACTGATTGCATTAAACCAAACTGTAGAAAGTACAACCGAACAAAGCCAACTTGCTCTCACTCCTTTGCTCCACTCGGCCTCACATTCTCTCTCTACTACTACTTCTCCTAATTGTTGTGTGTTTTAATGATTAAAAACTCAGCCCCATGGGCTTTATTTATAGGCTTCTAAACCTTGCTATTCAAGGATAGAAAAATCTATCTATATCTAAAATTATATCTAAAAAGCTTAATGATAAATAAAAGCAATAACATAATTAAATCTAAATAAGGGAAAGTATATCTAAAATAGGTAGAATGTCTTCTTGTTGATAGATCTTGTCTTCCATAGATAGAACTTGATGGATCTCGGATAGACTCGGCTTCCTTCGGCCCCAAGGATTCCCAAACCGAGTAGGACTGTCAAACCGCGTAACGCAGCTTCGAAACGCGGCTCCTCGATCTCGACCAGTGCCTCCTCGAGATCAAGTACAGGTGTCGTCGATCATGGCTAGCTGGGTGTCTCGGCTAGCTGGTGCTCGACAGGCTCGGATAGGGCTCACTAGTGTACTCGATCTCGAGGACCTCCTCTCGATCTCGAGTTGGGTGGCCTTATCGACTAGGTCTTCTCGGCAGCGTCGGGTAGATCCCCTCGATGTGCTCGGTCATGGCTACACGGCTTTGTCGACCTCGAGTAACATAACTCGATCTCGAGGAAGGTGTTCGGGCATGGTCGGGTAGTCTCTCCTCGGCATCCTCGGGTGGCCTTCTCGACTCCTGGCTACTTTAAAGACATCATTGATTCACAAGACTTAGGATCCTAATAGCTCGCCGAGAAGCCTCTCTCCTATACAATTGAAATCTAGTCAACTCACGTTCCCTTGGAGTCCTAGACCAATGTAGAAGAGCCCCACCTCTCTCAGCTATCTAGTACAATCCTCTTACACTTCGTGAATCAATCGCCTAGTGTCCACTTCCTGAGTTACAAACTCTCGAGTATAACACTCTCTCAAAATATATCCTATAAGATCACTGTATATCTCTCAAATGCTTTGAAATGAAATAACAGACTCTTAAGAACTAGCAGAGAGCACACGAAGAAGACGGAATTCACTTGAGGGCTTGAGTGTATGAATGCTTGTGTTCAACCAATGTGTCTATGTCTTCTCTTCTTCCTTTTCTTTATAGAGAACAAATCGACGCCAAGGATCTCCACCAACGGCTATAGCAGATCATGGCATAAGATGAATTCTTCACAATCTTCTATCTTTGGAAACTCTAAAGCCATGATCATGATTTGATTCTTCTCAGCTTTGAGCGCTTAAGGAAGGAGATATAATTCAAAAAGCTTCCTGAAAAGTTAGTGAATATATAATAATATCTAGAAGCATATAATAACATATAATAATATTCGAACATAATATCATGGAGAACAGGTTTTGTGTTTCATCAACATTGTTGTATCTTCAAGACCTTTGACATGAACTGACTGTCAAAGCCTTTGAAACTTATTCCAATTTTCATCAACGGAGTGGAGTTATCAATCTCCCCCTTGATGATAGACAAAACCTGTGCATCCCTGCAACTTAGTCAAACATATATAATACAAGTAAAATCGGACTAAGTACCTGCATGGGTTAGACGAATGTTGGATCATAATTTTAAACATGAAAGACATCCAACTGAAAACAAAACAAGGTCTTCCAAGACCTTCACAACAGTTAAAAAAGTTTTCAGAGTTTAACCCACAGCAGATCATCTCCCCCTTTTTGTCTTTCAGAAAAGAGAGGAGGTAAAACAGTCACTAAAAGTTTTGAAACAGTTTCCAAAAACCAGTAATGTTTCAGATTTAGGGTTAGGGTAGGGTAGGATAGGGTTAAGATTCATCGTCCGGAGCATCATCCATGAGCAGCGACCTCAGACCTTGCAACAGCTTGGACACCTCGCTCATCTCCGTCATAAACTCCTTGTGCAGCTCCTTGATATCCAAGCGAACTTCCTCCAAGCCCAACTCTAAGTTGTCCATGCGTTCATCAATGGCTGAGGCAGTGGTAAGAGCTTTTGAGGGAGAGGCAAGACTCCAAGTCCCTTGAGGGGACCGAGTGATGCCTATCTTCTCAAAGCTCTTGGATTCGAACTTACCCATATGACGTTTTGTTCTTCATTTTTGAAATCGATTCCAGAAGCTTTGAAGATATGGATAAAAAAGTGGAAAAGCGGAGGGGAGTTCCTTTTCCGGCTTTTCGAGTGTGAGCCATGGATCCAATGATAGTGTTGGCCAAATCAAGATCAAGGCCGTTTAAGATGCGGTATAAAAGGATCATGGCATTATTGGTAAGGAGAGAGCCAGAGTTTAAGCGGGGTAGGAGGCAACGCACAATGATGTTGAAAATAATTTTTGCCTCTAGGGTAAGGGATGAGTGGGTAAGCTGTTTTGAGGTGTTATTGGATGCTTCAGGTAGGAGATATTTGGATCGGGCAAGGGCAATGCACTGTTCTTTAGTGGGGTTTTCAGGAGAGGGTGGACAAGGTCTAGGTAGGCCAGGGAAATGTGAGAAGTCAATGGAGTTGAAAGAGATTCTAACTCCCTTGATGACGGATTCCAAAGACCAACCGTCGGCAGTGTGTTTGGCTTTTAGGTTTATGTAGAACAGGCGGGTAAGTTGGGGATAATAGATAGCTTCAAGGTTGAGAAGGGTCCAAGCAGGGGATTGTTTGAGTAGAGAGATGCATGGCAAATTCAAAGCTTCAAAGAACGCAAGATCTAAAAAATCATAACAACAAATCCTACGAGTTCGAAACTCATCTACCCACTTTCCAGCCATCTCAGCATTTTCAAACCATGAAGAGGGCAAGGATTGGTTTACCTAGATGAGGGCAGGTGGATCGGCGTTCTTCCTGCGTGTTTGTGTGGGAGCAGTCCTCTTGGTAGGCGCCTCAAGGCTTCTGAGAGTGCCCTTCCTGGTACGCTTGGGAGATGGAGGCTTGGCAGCTGCTGGGGCTTTCTGCTTCTTTGGAGACGGGGGAGGAGGAGAAGGAGAAGGAGAGGCAACAAGTTCTGGCTCCTCTTCCTCCTCGTCCTTAGACCCCGAGTCCTCAGCGGACCCTTCAGCATTGTCTCCTTCAGCATCTTCGTCATCTCCGGTCTTGTCGTTCTCCTCTTCTTCCTCCTCTAGTTCCTCCTCAGTGGGAACCTCCTTCTCATCCTCTTTTCGAATTCTCTCAGCCTCCTCCTCAGCCTTTCTCTTTCTCAGGGCTTCTTCCTCGGCTTCTTTGGCAGCATCTCGTTCTAAAATCACATCTAGATCCTCCGCTTCTTCCTCTTCGTCCACCATCTCAGCAATGATTTTCTTTTTCCCTTTTTGCTTGGCAATGAGAGGTTTCTTCACTGAGCGCTTCTGAGAACTCTTGGTTGTTGTAGTCGTGCTCTTAGCGATGGTGCTCTGGACAGTAGCTGGGGCGATTGCTTGTGGAGTGGGTTCTGGTTGAGGGGAAGTAGCAGTGGCCTGGCGTCCCTTGGGGGTGGCGCCAAGACGTTTGTGTGTGGAGGCTTTCTTTGATTTGGGAGCCATGGAGATTTTCGGCTAGGGTTTCAGAACAGTTGAGAGGTTGAAGGAGAAGAAAAATCGGGTACAGTTTGGGGTTTAAGTCTGAAGTGGTGAGATAATCAGGTACAGTTTGGGGTTTAAGTAGAGTGAGATGATAGAGTTGATGGGACAGGTTTAGAGTTTCAATGATGGTAATCATAACATTGCCATTTTGAAAATATTTCAATTCAAAATTCAAACCTTCTTCTCACAATTTAAAATAGGAGGGAAAGTAATCCGAAAATATCTTTTCCAAAATTAAAACACATACTCGGATAAAATAAGTGATATATATAAAGAAGTTTAAAATCCATTAAAACTATATTGGATCAAATATCTAAAAAGATATTAACCAAATATATGATCCGATATCTGTTCGCTACCATTCAGAGCACAAACCTTGACATAATTCTCAAAGGTCTTGGCATTGAGTACAATTTATCTTTCGTAAAGGGAAAGCTCCCCCTATGAAAGTGCATTCTTATTAAGCATTCCAATCTCACGTCTAATGAAGGTGAACCTGTCCTCTGTCAAAGGCTTAGTAAAAATGTCAGCCCATTGATAATCAGTAGAAATAAAGGATATGGACACATCACCTTTTTCCACATGATCTCTAATGAAGTGATGCCTCACATCAATATGTTTGGTCCTTGAATGCTGAACAGGATTCTTTGTGATTGATATGGCACTTGTATTGTCACACTTAATGGGGATACCTTTTAGGTTGATGCCAAGATCTCTCATTTGTTGAGCTATCCATGGGATTTGGGAGCAACAAGCTCCAGCTGCTATGTATTCGGCTTCGACAGTGGATAGAGCACCTGAGTTTTGTTTCTTTGAATGCCAACTGATCAAGGATGCTCCTAAGAATTGGCAACATCCTGATGTGCTCTTCCTATCCACCTTATAGCCTGCAAAATCTGCATCAGAATACCCGATTAATGTAAAATCTTTTTGCTTTAGGTACCATAAGTCAAGCTCGTTAGTGCCATTGAGATATCAAAAGATCCTCTTCGCACCCACGAGGTGAGATTCCTTAGGATTATCTTGAAACCTAGCACACATGCAAACACTAAACATGATGTCAGGTCTACTAGCTGTAAGATATAGTAAAGATCCAATCATTCCTCGATACTCCTTTTGATTGACACTCTTTCCAGTCTTGTCTTGATCTAGAGATAAGGTTGAGCTCATGGGTGTCTTGGCTACTTTGGATTGATCCATCTTGAATTTCATCAAGAGATCCTTAGTGTACTTGCTTTGGTTGACAAAGATCCCTTTCTTGGATTGATAAACTTGTAGTCCCAAAAAGAAGTTGAGTTCACCCATCAAGCTCATCTCAAATTCGCTGCACATGATGTCAGAAAATTCATTGCACAAAGATGTGTTAGTAGCACCAAACAATATATCATCAACATATATTTGAATAACCAAAATGTCATTTCCTTTAGTCTTGATAAAAAGAGTCTTGCCGATCAACCCCCTTTTAAAATCATTTTCTAAGAGATATTTTGACAAGCGTTCATACCAAGATGTTAGGGCTTGTTTCAAACCATAAAGCGCTTTGTCTAGTTTATAAACATGATTAGAAAATTCCAAACTTTCAAAACCTGGGGGTTGAGCCACATAAACTTCTTCCTCTATGAAACCATTAAGAAAAGCACACTTGACATCCATTTAATATAACTTTATGCTCATAAACGATGCAAATGCTAATAAAATGCGAATGGCTTCAAGCCTGGCTACGGGAGCAAAGGTCTCCTTATAGTCAATATCTTCCTCTTGATTGCAGCTTTGAGCAACAAGCCTTGCCTTGTTCCTTACGATCTTACCATTCTCATCTAGCTGGTTTCAAAATATCCATCGTGTGCCAATAATTGATTGATGCTTTGGCCTAGGGTTCAAGGTCCAGACTTTGTTCCTTTCAAATTCGTTGAGCTCACTTTGCATAGCAATGATCCAATCTGGCTCATGAAGATCCTCATTTACCTTCTTGGGTTCTATAAGAGAAACAAACGCGTGAAAAGCACAAAGATCTTTAAGTTTAGAACGAGTTTGAACACTAGATGTAGGGTCAGAAATGATATCCTTTAAAGAGTGTGATGAGGAGTATTTGAATTTTCTTTTGTTAGTCTCAGCTCCTTGATTCGTCACACCAGCAGGATTGATTTGGGGTACATCTGACTCCATGGATCTGTTAGGTTCAGTTACAGCAGTTTTTGACGTTTCAACACTGTTGGATTGGACACCAAGGGCTTTGGACGAATCTTCAACACCTTGGGCCAATTCTTCAGTGTTGAGAATCTGTTCCTGCGTGTTTCTCTTCTCTGTGTTCTTGGTGGCAGCATCATCACCTTCCTCGTTCTCTGCATGGATGTTAAGATCTATATCTGCAGCACTTTCACTCAAAGAACCGTCATTGCATTCATCAAATATAACATGCATACTTTCTTCAACTAACTGGGTCCTTTTATTGAAGATTCTATAAGCTTTGCTACTTGTGGAGTAGCCAAGAAATATACCTTCATTACTACGCGCATCAAATTTCCCAATGTTATCTTTTCCATTGTTATGAACAAAACAAGTACAGCCAAAGGGTTTAAAGTAAGATATAAGTGGTTTGCGGCCATTGAAAAGTTCATAAGGAGTTTTCTTTAAGATGGAACGAATAAGACAACGATTCAAAATATAGTTAGCTGTGTTAACAACTTCAGCCCAATATGTTTTAGGTAATGCATTTTCTAAAAGCATAGTCCTAGCCATGTCCTCTAGGGTGCGGTTCTTTCGTTCCACAACCCCATTTTGTTGAGGTGTCCTAGGAGCAGAAAAGTTATGGGAGATGCCATATTTAGCACAAAATAAATCAAATTGAAGTTGATCAAACTCCCTACCATGATCACTTCGAATTGACACTATGGGCTCGTTTCTTAAAGTTTGCAACTCCTTACAATGTTTTGAAAACTCAAATAAGGCCTCTGATTTTTCTTTTAAAAATGCAATCCAAGTATATCTAGAAAAATCATCAACAACGACAAGCATGTACTTTTTACCATTGGGAGATTTGACTCGCATAGGACCACATGAATCCATATGTAAAAGTTTAAGGGGTCTAGAAGAACTTACAACCTTTTTGGGTTTGAAAGAGCTACGTGTTTGTTTACCTCGTGTGCATGCATTGCACATATCAATACCTTTGAAGTCCATCTCAGGTAGCCCTCTTACAAGCCCTTTGGACACAAGCTTATGTAGTGTATGTGGACTCACGTGACCGAGTCTCCTGTGCCAGAGCTTTGGATTGTCCGTCAAAGCCTTTAGACAGGTTAAGCTTCCTTATGCCACTTGATCAGCATTCACAACGTATATATTGTTGTAACGATATGCAGTCAGTATAACTTCACCTGTATCTTCTCTGCACACTAGACATCTTTTCTTGTTAAATCTGACATCATTGCCACTATCACATAATTGAGAAACACTAAGCAAATTATACTTCAAACCATTCACAAGATAGACATCTTTAATACTATGGTTGGAATTACTCCCAACACTACCAATACCAACGATGTCACACTTTCCTTTGTCACCAAGAGTGATTGTTCCAGTGGATTGCTTCTTTAGATCATGAAAGAGAGAACTCTTCCCACTCATATGCCTCGAGCATCCACTATCAATAATCCATTTTTGTTCCTTCACCTTGGTGATCTCCTGCAAAACAAACAACAACCTTTGTGGCAAGACCAATAAGCAAATTTGGATCCATTATTGGGATAAACCATATTTGGTAAAATAGTGTCTTTGGGGACCCAAACTTGTGTTATCCATTCTTTTCTCAAATGAACAGGAAATGTATTGCGAATAATATGTGGACCCTTTCTTCTATAGGGGCAGGTCTCTTTCTAGCACAGTTGTGACATATAGGAGAGGTTCTGCTTCCTTTCGCCTTTACAAAAGTGGTAATGTGCTACTTCTTTAAAAATCTTGGATTGTAACCAATACCACTTTTGTTTAGAGAACTTTGTTGCTCACCCAACATCCTATCAAGAGTGCATTTGGATTTGGTAAAACTTATGAGGGCTGTCTGTTGGTCTTGAATCTTATTATTCAGGGAAATCTTCTCGTTCTCTAAGTCATGATGTTCACTTCTTAGAGAGGAGAGATCTTGATTGAGTTCTGACGAGAGGGTTTCTCGACCAAATAAATTTATAGTCAAGACCCCCGCTATAGTATAGGGGAGTCAGGTTCGTCCTCAGGAGAGAAGTCAGCGGTTCTAGGTTTAGTGTGTTTTGGGGTTCAGGGATAGCGGGAAGAGGTGATGAGGGTGGCTGTCGACAAAGAATGAATGGGTCAATGTCGAGGGATGGAGGGGGAATGGTGGTTAGTGTCGGGTAGAGTATGTGCCGAATAAAAATAATAAAACCAAACAAATAAAGATGCAAACTTCCAAGGTTAGGGATCACCACATCAATAAACATATGCATAGATCATAAATCACATAAAGATGCATGCTTTATATCAAAGAATCGACTTTCGCAAATTCCAACAATTTAGGTGATAGAGGCTCTCGCATAAAAACCTAATTTGTTTCTACCTTTTCTTAATTAGGATTAGTCGGCTCTCGCAAATAAACCCTAATTACTATCCAATTCATAATAAGATCACTTTCGCTTCAATATCATAAATAAGGAATTTCCTCAACTCTCGCAAAGGATTAAGCACATAGGTAGATGATGATAAAGACATATAAATTCATGGATTTATAAATCAAACACACATATCTATGTTGGGATCACCCCAACCCTAGAAGAAGGAAATTAGAAACAAACCATAATAAAAGAAATTAACTTTAACATAAAATAAACTAAAACTTACAAAACCTTCCAAATGTTCCTCCTCTCTCGCCTCCTCTCTCTCTCCTCTCTCACCTCCGCTCTCTCTCTCCTCTCTCCTCTCTCCTCTCTCCTTCTCCTTGCGTCCTAAGACGACTTGACTTGAATTGAATGAAAATCAGCCCCCTAAGGCTTTATTTATAGCCTTCTACTCCTTGCTATTCAAGGATAGAATATATCTATCTTTATCTAAATCTATATCTAAAGGCTTTAAGATAAATAAATGCAATTAAGGAGTTAAATCTAAAAGGAAAATTATATCTAAAATAGGTAAGTCTTCCATGTGTTGATAGATCTCGGACATCTCGGACTCCTTCGGCTCCAAGGACTCCCAAAGCGCGTTGGACAACAAAACCGCGTAACGCGACTTCGGACGCGGTTTCCCCGAGATCGACTAACTCTACTCGAGATCGAGTAAAAGTGACGTCGACTATGGCTTGGCTGGGCGTCTCGGGTAGCTGGTGCTCGATCAAGCTCGGTTATGTGGTTCAGGGGTCTCCTCGATCTCGAGTTGTTTACTCGATCTCGAGTAAGGCTGGTGCTCGGCGTCTTCCGTCCTCGGCTTCTCGACTTGGCACAGCTCTTCGACTCCGGACATGGCATCAAGGTTTGTCGATCTCGACTAGTTTTCCTCGAGATCGAGTAAGGCTTCCGGAGTAAGACTAGTTTTCCTCGAGATCGAGTAAGGCTTCCGGAGTCGGGTTGATCTGGCTCTCATCTTCTCGACCACGCTATGCTCGACCAGGTGTGCTCGGACATCTTTCCTCCAGATCGAGTACATTAACTCGAGATCGAGTAAATCTCTCAGCTTTCTGCTCTGTTCTTAAAACACACTTTTCCGAGTCCTCGTTCGTCGGATTGACGCATATGACCAAGCGTTGGAAAGCTCTTTTTGAGGGCTACAACTCTCATGAAGACATCAAAGCTTGATTCAGAATGATGAATGCCGAAAAATGGCCTTTTCTCCAGCTGCACCATTCTTAGCTTCTTCATGACTTTCCTTTAAGCTCCAAAGTGCGTCCGACTTCTACGAAATATAACAAAAACTTGTATAGACCTCCATATATTGAAAATAAACATAAACTACACATATTTTGTATTATTCTAACCCAAATGCATGAAATGCATTCAGAAATCGATATAAAAGTAACACATGGCGAATTAGGCTCACAACAAGTTCAGATTTCTCTGAGTCAAGAGTCTTGACTTTAATGTCAAGACTTGAATAAGAAGCTTAAAGACTTTTGACCCTTATAGACAGATCCTCAATAGTTCTTTCCTGGTCCACAGTTTTCTTAATAAGAGTCTTAGTTTGGGCAATAAGTTTCTCTTCATTGGCAATCATATTAGAAAGGAATTCTAATAATACCTCTTTTGGACTTGCCATAAGTTCTCTTACAGTTACCTCAAGCTTCTCATCGTGGGATTCATCTCCTGAGGCCATAAGACAGACAATGGCCTTCGCATCATCGGAGTTAGAGTCAGAATCACTCCAAGTTGCCACCATGGCTTTCTTTTTCCATTTATCACCCTTTTTGGACTGGCTCTTCGTCTTTTGAGGGCAGTCTTTTACAAGATGATCAGTTTCACCACATTCAAAATAGGACAAAGGTTTAGTCTTCTTATCAAATTTGTTGTATTGAGACTTACCTCGAAATTTAGAAGACTCTGGTCCATCCTTGTTGTTGAATTGTTTCTTCATTTTGAGGATCCGAGCAAGGCCTCTTGTGATAAGAGCAAAAGGATCATCCTCATCGTCATCCTCATCTTCGGAATCAGATCCATCTTTGGGCTCATCCTTCTTAGACTTAAGCGCCAAGTTCTTAGTGCTTGCTGGAAGTTCTCCATCGTCTTCATTAAGGATCATCTCATGCGTGATCAATTTCCCAAGTAGGTCATCAAGGGGCAGAGTGGTGAGGTCTTGGGCTTCCTCTATGGCTGTTACTTTAGGACCCCACTTTTCTTTTGGGAGGCACCTCAATATCTTCCTTACTTTCTCAATGTTTGTAAAGCTCTTGCCAAGAGAGTCAAGGTTGTTGGTGATTTCTGTGAATCGTGTGAACATGGCCTTGATAGACTCATCAGACTTCATTTTGAAAAGCTCATACTTTCGAAGGAAGATACTGATCTTGGTGTCCTTTACTTGGCTGGTTCCTTCATAGGTAAGGATCAGCTTGTCCCAAATCTCTTTAGTTGACCTACAAGATGAAATACGGTTAAACTCATCAGTTCTAAGACCACAATAAAGTAAGTTAATAGCCCTGTAGTTTTTTGAGACGAGTTCAAGATCCGCTTGAATGTATTCAGACTTCTTCTTCACAATTTTCGTTCCATTTGGTCCGTCTTTCTCTAGAACCTTTGGACCATTCTCTATAATGTTCCAAAGTTCCAGATCTGTATCTATAATGAACATCTTCATTAATGATCTCCAGTGGACAAAGTTGTTTCCAACAAAGAGTGGTGCTCTACTTGTAGACCTTCCCTGTGTAAATCCTCCGCTTGCTTCACCAGACATGATCAAAAACTCACAAGATTGTTAGATCGAAAGCAGTGAGTAAAGCTCTGATACCAATTGAAGGTTCGATAATGTAAAACAAAGTAATATAAAGATACTCTAGAAAGGGGGTTAAATAGAGTATGCCGGTTTTTCGCAGATTGAAATACCCCAAAGTATTTTTGGGTATTTCTATTTTAATTTAAATAAAAATAATGTTAAATTTTTTTAATAAAAGTATATTGTAGTAATTTGGGGTTGTATGAGTATATGGAATTATTTATTCTCTATCGTGAACATTTAGATTTAATAAAAGTGTCTCTTGACATTTTGAGAATTTTGAACTCAAAGGATATATTTAATTTTACCTTATGATATTTGTAAAGTTAAATAAATATTTATTTAATTTTATAATATTATTTAAGGGTATAAAATATAACTGCGTATATAAGTATATATATACTATAACGGAAGTCCGTACATATAGTATGTATTATATATACGAATGTATACGTATGTAGGTTATATTATATATAATATGTACACGTACATATATTATATAAAATATATGTATGATATGTATGTATATATAGTATATGTATACGTTACTTTCTTTTGTAGAAGAATCAGATGGGTCTGCTTATATAATACTCCGTATAATATACATATACCGAGATATGCGTATATCCATATATGTACACTATAACGGAAGTCAAGTATATTAGTTATACATATACACAAGTTAAATGAAGCCTAATTCCCTTGCGCAACCCAGCCCACTCAAGCAAGGTCTTGAGCTGGTTGAGAGTCAGTCGAGTTGACTCGGTCGAGTTGGCGAGTCGACTCCGTCTTTCACCTTCAAATGAGCGAATTTAAACTTGCAATTAATCGACGGTTTCGTCCCAATAATTGGGGAAATCAATACCCATTGAATGCTCCAGATAAGGATGTTGTGCTGGAAGCTCCAATCGATAGAATCCCATTGATGGCGCCGTTGAATCATTAATGTTAATCCTCCCCGTTTCGCGAAGTTCTCGGTTGTAACGGTCGAGTTAATGGACGAATTACACCGTAATGATGAATGGAATTGATTTGGGTAGTTAATTCGGACATAACTGCGTCGTCAATTGGTGGTTATCCGCTCCGAGTGAGCTCAGTATAAAAGGGGAGTCACTCTCCACTTTTCGAGGGCAATTGGTCTATACCCCTCACAATCTGAGCTCTTCTCCTATTCCATCGTGCTCCTTGTATCTCTAGAAGCAATTCCATCCCAAAAATTAGTTCAATTACATACCAAATCCAAAACCCCCAAATTTGCTAAGCCCTTTTCGCCGTCGTCGGACCACCGGTACGCCGCCTTGCCGCCGCCATGTCGACCGGAGTTGCACCGCCTGAGGTCGGAGCAACCACCCACGGAAGGCGGAGCCACCGATCCACGTCGAGCCCTCGTTGTCACATTTCAGTAGTCGTGACGTCCTCACTGTGTACGTGTGTGTTGCAGCCCGGATTTGTGAAGAAGAAGAGTAAATCACGTAATCACCCCCATACTTTCTGTTATGGTAAAATATACTCCTAGTTCAATTCGAAAATTATCAAGATTAACCCGCAGTTTTAGAATATATCTAACTCGCGTTAAATCTTAAAAATTCGCAGCGGTCATCTCAAAATCCGACACCCAGATTTCAAGGAGGTCCTAATGAGGATCATATGGGTATTATTTTCTGACTTTTAATTAATTCAATATTTCTTCGAATTAAATAAGTCAATTATTAAAATACCAATTAATTAATTACTCGCGTCTCATAAATCATGTATGTAGATCCGCTGCCAGTTTATTCAAATCTGTCACCGCAAGTCTTTGAAGTCCATAGTTGGTATTGAAATCCAACAAGGCGAAAAAGGCAAGTGACTTTCCGAGTCTTTCTGCTCCCTTTGGTGCTTTCGTGTCTAGTTGTTTTCTTTCATTTGATTGCTTGCCATGTTAAATAAAATAAATTACAATTCACTTGTTTTGTGTAATTTATTTAACAATCAGTTTGGATTTGGCAAGTAAAATTGGGTAAAGTTATTATTTGACCTTAATATAAAATAATACATAGTTTACCCACCATTTCTTTAAAGCATGATTTATTATTGTTCTTTCATGCTAAAATGGTTAGGTATGGGACATGTTATTTCGTTGGTGTTTCCATCCGTTATTTTATTTTATTCTATTTGGCATCCATGTTACCTTTAAATAATATGGATTAATTTTGTATTGTGTGATCACTTAAGATATGTCATTAATCAATAGTGAAAATGTGAGGATTGTGTGTTACGATCGGAACTCAATTGAATCAGCATCAATTCAATAAAAACGTATCAATCAATGCAAAGTAAAGTGAACCGTGTAATGTGTAAAGTTAAGTGAAAGTGTTGTGGTATAGTCAGGTCGGGGCTGTTATTCTCCGGTCTTAAAGTTTCATGAAACTAACACATTCCGAACGCGCATATATTATCTATCGGAATGTTACACTACCAAATAAAAAGGTTTTAGGTCGTTATCCGCTATTGAGAGCGGGACCGGTATCATATGATTGTTAATTAATTAAGAGTTGTGTGTTGAATGAAATGTGTAACACTGTAACCTATCAAAGTGCTAAAATGTGTAACGTTATATAAAGTTGTGTACGTTCAAGCTATTCAACGTGAGACAAGTAAAGTTGTGTTCAAGCTATTCAACGTGAGGAAAGTGAGTGAAGTGTGTGATAGATATTTGGTTTCATAGTGATCACAATTAATTCAAGCTATATCATATCCTATCTGTACTCAAATAAAGAATCTAAAAGCTATGGTAATAGAAAGAATTTTGGTTGTACTACATTTCCGAAGGATCCTGCAAATTGTAAATACAAAATATTGTTTCAACCTAAGTATTTTAGAAATACAATAATCAATGTGATTTTCTCCATGAGAAATATTAAACTTAAAAATATATACCGTTAAAAAAAAATTACAACCTTGAACTTGTTGTTTAGGGTTTTCAAAATCCTAGATACCCTTTATTGTCAAAACAAGAGTGAAAATTTCCTCAATAAAAATTTCATAAAGTGGGTTATTGAGATAATATTTCAAAAGATTTTTCATATTCCTTCGTAACAGTTTTCGAGGGTTGTAAGTGAAAATTATAAAGCATATTAAAATAAAGTATATCAAAATGTGTCAAATAAGTATTGGTGTATTATCAAGAAAGTGGTTGAATAAAAGATTCAAGTATGAATATCTTCATTCAGATGTATTATCAAGAAATTTTACGTTTAAATCTTTAAATCTTATATGAACCAAATTATAAAGTATTCCTACATGATTTTTAGTGGCCCATTAACATTTTCTTCATAAAACTTCGTAAGTGAAGATGTGTCTGGTGTGCAAGAATGTGTTCGAATAAATATCCTTAACATTTATAATTTATAAATCGTCTAATAATGGATGGTAAAAGATAATGATGAAAGTTACCATTTATTAATATTATTAAATGGCCTTAAGTGTATTGAGAAGATATTTTTAGTTATCTTTCCTTTCTTCTTTAAATTGGGTTTTTTTTTTTGAAATTTCACTTTAATTCAAATGGTGTGTGAAATTGTGAATCTTGGAAATGAGCATATGTGATAAAAAAAATCATCCTAATCCGCTCCAAGAAAATTCAAATAAATGACATTAGGATATTTTGTCGGTGTTCTACTATATTCTTCTTCATTACTTTATTGTAAAGTAAATATATCATAAATTGAATACTTAGCATATGTCCTTAAATGGATTTCTGTACTTGAGGAATTTACATGGAAAGTGTTTTGTGGGTGTTAATCAATGTGATTTTCATATTGTGAAAGATTAAGTTTGGAACTATGTAAGTCGTCAAAATCCCCTTGTTTTTTCCGGTGTAATCTCTTATAGGTTTTCATTCTTGAAAGTATGTGTTAAGCTTCAACGAATTTTTAGATATTTAAAATTTTGTTTCATGAGTCCAAGTGTTTAAAGAGTATTTTATGTAAACTCTAAAGTATCTTAACATATTCTTTTGATCGTTGGTGTATGTTATCAAATACACATAAAAACTTTCTTAAGAGAATTTTCTAAGTAAAATTATTCTATACAAATCTTAAAGTGATAAAGATGAGGCTAAATTTCTTTTGATCGTTGGTGTATGTTATCAAATACACATATTCTTTTGATCGTTGGTGTATGTTATCAAATACACATATTCTTTTGATTGTTGGTGTTGAAAGTGTAATGAGTAATATTTGTGAAAGACTTAAGTCTTTAAAGGTCAATTTCTCAACTCAAACTTCTCGAGATCGACTCTAAGCTAGCACATCAAGTGATATATTCCTAATATCTTCATGCCTTAGCATTTTGCTACTTCGTAGCTATGTATTACATTTACATATACTGGTACGAATATAAGTGTTCGTGATGCATATGATACGTGAAGAAGTTAAATCGTTTTGGTGTATCATGTGCTCGGTGAAAGATCGTTCGATTCATTCCTTGTGTTACTCGATTGGCGGGGTAAAACTTTATGCTTCCGTTGTGTTCTTCCGTTCAAACTTTAGTAGTGGGTCCATATGTTCTCTATCCAATCTAGGTGTAATGTCGTGATGGCATTATTTCAACTGTGTTCCGAACTCCTATTGGCTAATGTTTGAGAAAATATCCCTAATGATTTATTTCCATAAAATATAACCCGCATTCGAAAAGAAGATAAAACACCGGACCACGTGTTAGTCATCAGCTTCGAAGAAGACCTAAAGAAGAACCCGTTTCATATTGAACACTCGTCACGCTTGAATAAGATACCAGTTATGCCTACAGTGGTTGCCTTTGAAACCACCGCGCGACCATTTGGTAACCTAATCGTATGTGATTACGTCTAAGTTAAGAGACAATTCTAAGATAAATAATTCTCAGCCTTTAGCCAGAATGAGTTCGGTGAACAACTAATTACAATTGAAGTAATTAGGTTGTTTTGCTCTTTGAGCAATACCATAGCGTAGTGTACTCAATCAAGTAACCATAAAAATATCAAATTCGATCCTCGAAGTGCTCAAGTATATCATCTACAAGTTTCATCTCCATGGTTGGTCTCAGCAATTGACAACAAGGGTCCCAAGTCAGCTAATGAGAAGTGACACCAATTCTTTCCATCAAACGATGTTTCATTAAATCAAGCTCTAAGAATTCATCCATCAGCTCGTACCTCTCATGATAACAGCTTCCAATTACACAACCTTTTTTTTCATATCTTTTTCCCTACTCTTTTTCTTGTCCAAGTTTCGGGTCGAAACTTATTTTTAAGGGGGGAGATATGAAATACCTCAAAGTATTTTTGGGTATTTCTATTTTAATTTAAATAAAAATAATGTTAAATTTTTTTAATAAAAGTATATTGTAGTAATTTGGGGTTGTATGAGTATAGGGAATTATTTATTCTCTATCGTGAACATTTAGATTTAATAAAAGTGTCTCTTGACATTTTGAGAATTTTGAACCCAAAGGATATATTTAATTTTACCTTATGATATTTGTAAAGTTAAATAAATATTTATTTAATTTTATAATATTATTTAAGGGTATAAAATATAACTGCGTATATAAGTATATATATACTATAACGGAAGTCCGTACATATAGTATGTATTATATATACGAATGTATACGTATGTAGGTTATATTATATATAATATGTACACGTACATATATTATATAAAATATATGTATGATATGTATGTATATATAGTATATGTATATGTTACTTTCTTTTGTAGAAGAATCAGATGGGTCTGCTTATATAATACTCCGTATAATATACATATACCGAGATATCCGTATATCCATATATGTACACTATAACGGAAGTCATGTATATTAGTTATACACTAGTGTAATACCCGTGCCTTCAAGGCACGGGATTTTGATTTATTTTAAATTGAACATCATTTTATATATCTATATAATACTATATTAACATATACTTATAAAGTATTTTTTTAACTTATAAATTAGTTGGAAAGAGATACAATATAATTTTTTAAATGATTTAATAAGGTAAAGTAGTAATAAAACTCAAACATGCCACCTATTATAATTTGAAATACATATATAATTATTATCATTAGGATAAAACTAAAAAGGAAAATATAAGATGTCATATAATAATTAAAAAATTCACAAGCACATGATTGTGTGAATACTTTGAAAGTTATGAAGATATACATAACTTATTCATTATTTTCATGAGAAATATGGCTAGAAAGAGGGAGAAATAAATAGAGAAAATAAAGGTAAGATGGTAAAAAAAATGATCTAAGGCGCCTCATCTAAGATGTAAAATAAGTAATGCTTGTAAGTCTTAATTAACTTTTAAAATAAGTAAATAGTAAAAAAAAAATTGGCTCTAATTGATTTTTATATTTAACTTTTGAAATCGAATATTCACAAATTAATTATTTTTACTAACTTTATATATAAAAAAATTGCAGGTCTTATTGAAATTATAATAAGGGACATCTACGATGTCTAAAATAAATATAGATGTAAAATATTCATTTTGGGGATAAATATTTTTTTCTTCAATATTTGAAGCCAAACACGTTACACCCAAAATTAATCATAAAAGAGTGTTTATTTATTTATTTTTAAATGATAATATATGAAAATTTCACATTTTCTTTTCTCAAAATTCTTCAATTTTTGTTTGTAGATCTTAAAATGTTATTTTTTGTATTCCAAATAGTCATTTAAGATGTTTAAAATAAATTTAATGTATCTCTAAAAAATCTTTTGTTAAAAATTTATAGAGATATCATGTAGAATGTGCAGAGTAAGTGTATATTTAAAATATTCATTTTGCATAATTATTTTCCTCAATTTTTGAAGGTTAATAGGTGAAAAAATAATTTCTTCTTAAAATTAATGATGTTTTGTTTCTATCTCCAAAAATATTTAAAAAAAATGTATAAAGAAAGTCATTAATGAAATGTATAAAGAAATTCATAATATTAATGAAATAATGATATAAAAGACCACAAAGAATGATAAATGAAATAAATACATTGATAGTATCAATGTACATAATATTTTTTATGAAAAAAATGAAATAAATATATTTAAAATAGATCAAAAATTAATATAAGCATATCAATTGAAGTAATCTTTGTATGAAAAATAGGAAACAAATAATTTCATAATAATATTGACCAATAAGAAAATACCATTTGAATAAAAAAAATCAACTTTAATTGTGGGCGAGACACGTCAGCGAAATTCTAGCAGAATTAGTAATATTAATAGATAGATATAACCGAAAATTAAAAAAAAAAGAACGGATTCAAATCATATTTAAAATAGGAAACAAATATTTTAAAGTTTCCATAATAATATTGACCAATAAGAAAAGCTCATTTGAATAAAAAAATTCAACTTTAATTGTGAGCGTGACACGTCAGCAAAATGCTAGCAGAATTAGTAATATTAATAGATATACACAAGTTAAATGAAGCCCAATTCCCTTGCGCAGCCCAGCCCACTCAAGCAAGGCCTTGAGCTGGTTGAGAGTCAGTCGAGTTGACTCGGTCGAGTTGGCGAGTCGACTCCGTCTTCCACCTTCAAATGAGCGAATTTAAACTTGTAATTAATCGACGGTTTCGTCCCAATAATTGGGGAAATCGATACCCATTTAATGCTCCAGATAAGGACGTTGTGCTGGAAGCTCCAATCGATAGAATCCCATTGATGGCGCCGTTGAATCATTAATGTTAATCCTCCTCGTTTCGCGAAGTTCTCGGTCGTAACGGTCAAGTTAATGGACGAATTACACCATAATGATGAATGGAATTGATTTGGGTAGTTAATTCGGACATAATTGCGTCGTCAATTGGTGGTTATCCGCTCCGAGTGAGCTCAGTATAAAAGGGGAGTCACTCTCCACTTTTCGAGGGCAATTGGTCTACACCCCTCACAATCTGAGCTCTTCTCCTATTCCATCGTGCTCCTTGTATCTCTAGAAGCAATTCTATCCCAAAAATTAGTTCAATTACATATCAAATCCAAAACCCCCAAATTTGCTAAGCCCTTTTCGCCGTCGTCGGACCACTGGTACGCCGCCTTGCCGCCACCGTGTTGACCGGAGTTGCACCGCCTGAGGTCGGAGCAACCACCCACGGAAGGCGGAGCCACCGATCCACGTCGAGCCATCCGCGTCGAGCCCTCGTTGTCACATTCCAGTAGTCGTGACGTCCTCACTGTGTACGTGTGTGTTGCAGCCCGGATTTGTGAAGAAGAAGGGTAAATCACGTAATCACCCCCATACTTTCTGTTTTGGTAAAATATACCCCTAGTTCAATTCGAAAATTATCAAGATTAACCCGCAGTTTTAGAATATATCTAACTCGCGTTAAATCTTAAAAATTCGCAGCGGTCATCTCAAAATCCGACACCCAGATTTCGAGGAGGTCCTAATGAGGATCATATGGGTATTATTTTCTGACTTTTAATTAATTCAATATTTCTTCGAATTAAATAAGTCAATTATTAAAATACCAATTAATTAATTACTCGCGTCTCATAAATCATGTATGTAGATCCGCTGCCAGTTTATTCAAATCTGTCACCGCAAGTCTTTGAAGTCCATAGTTGGTATCGAAATCCAACAAGGCGAAAAAGGCAAGTGACTTACCGAGCCTTTCTGCTCCCTTTGGTGCTTTCGTGTCTAGTTGTTTTCTTTCATTTGATTGCTTGCCATGTTAAATAAAATAAATTACAATTCACTTGTTTTGTGTAATTTATTTAACAATCAGTTTGGATTTGGCAAGTAAAATTGGGTAAAGTTATTATTTGACCTTAATATAAAATAATACATAGTTTACCCACCATTTCTTTAAAGCATGATTTATTATTGTTCTTTCATGCTAAAATGGTTAGGTATGGGACATGTTATTTCGTTGGTGTTTCCATCCGTTATTTTATTTTATTCTATTTGGCATACATGTTACCTTTAAATAATATGGATTAATTTTGTATTGTGTGATCACTTAAGATATGTCATTAATCAATAGTGAAAATGTGAGGATTGTGTGTTACGATCGGAACTCAATTGAATCAACATCAATTCAATAAAAACGTATCAATCAATGCAAAGTAAAGTGAACCGTGTAATGTGTAAAGTTAAGTGAAAGTGTTGCGGTATAGTCAGGTCGTGGTTGTTATTCTCCGGTCTTAAAGTTTCATGAAACTAACACATTCCGAACGCGCATATATTATCTATCGGAATGTTACACTACCAAATAAAAAGGTTTTAGGTCGTTATCCACTATTGAGAGCGGGACCGGTATCATATGATTGTTAATTAATTAAGAGTTGTGTGTTGAATTAAATGTGTAACACTGTAACCTATCAAAGTGCTAAAATGTGTAACGTTATATAAAGTTGTGTACGTTCAAGCTATTCAACGTGAGAAAAGTAAAGTTGTGTTCAAGCTATTCAACGTGAGGAAAGTGAGTGAAGTGTGTGATAGATATTTGGTTTCATAGTGATCACAATTAATTCAAGCTATATCATATCCTATCTGTACTCAGGATATGGTTCCTAAGGGTGCTTGTCGCCCACTTCTTATGTTATTCAATCCTTCTGGATTATCTATGTCATAACAGTTGTGTCATCAAAAATTTTAGCCCATCTATAATACTTTAATAATCGCATTCGGGTTTAATTCATACAATTAAAGGTCAATGAGTATAAATCTGAAGTAGTCCCAGTTTTCGAGACGTCACTTGCTAGTTCTCGCGAACTAACCGTCCTTTGTTAATTTGGACGGCTAGGGGTTCATTGTCTTCATACAATACCCCAGTCTCCAGTTCGCAAGTTAAGGTCGAGTCTCCGAAGAGAAGTGTAAGAAGAGTAAGAAGACACTTTATTTTCAAGATTTAATTTAAAGTTGTTAGAAAATATTGTACAAAGATTTAAGTGTTTATTTTTACCAAGTCTTCCGCTGTAATGTTTTAGTGTATTGAATATTGTACTTTGAATTATACGTTTAATAAAAAAAAGATTTATTGTATTTCAAGACTTCCGCTATTTATATTTAATTTTGTTATCTTTTTGTTTATGGGAGAATGGTAGCGTGTCCCTATAAGCCTTAGGTGGTTACGACGACCTTAAAGTCTGAGTAATCACTGGCGCTGCAACATTCCCTCGTTTACACGAGGGAATGTTGAGGGGTAGCACAGATTCGCGGCACAGATTCCACGACCAACCGGGCAGCTCCCTGGGCATACAGAACCAAATCTTGAGGGGCAACACGGACGTGTCGCTGCTGTAAGGCTACGGAGCGGTCATATATTCCACAAGCCAGAGAACGGAGAAGAAAAGGGCAAAACTGTCCTCAACAACGAGCAACAACAACTCGATGTCGACCAAAATTTGGTCGATGTCGACCAAACTCAACTCGACGTCGAGAACCAGCCTGGCCAAGACTCGTCTGCACAGCACTCCAACTCGAAATCGACTATAGTGGTTGATATCGAGGAAAATGAAGTCGATGTCGAGGAGTCTTCATCACCTCCGGAAGTTGTTCTGGCTCAGAAACCTAAGAAGACGCTCCCCTTCCCTTCTAAGAATCAGAAAGATCCAATTGATGGTAAGTTTAAGCGTTTTGTGAAATTGCTTTAGAGTCTAAATATAATTATTCCTTTTACAGAAGCACTTCATGAGATGCCTGCCTACGTCAAGTTCCTCAAGGAGATTCTTAACAACAAGCGATCAATGGCTGAGATTGCCAATGAATGCAAGAAGATGGATTTCCCTGAGAAGCGACCTGACCCAGGTAAGTTTGCTATCACTGTTGGACTTGGTCGACATCGTTTTAAGGCACTGTGTGACTTAGGAGAAAGCGTAAGCATCATGCCCCTATCCATCTTGTCAAAGGTAAAGATAGGCGCCCTGGAACCTGTGGATGCCAAGCTCTACATGGCAAACAACACAGTGGTAATCCCCACAAGTATTGTTGATGATGTTCCTGTTAAGGTTAGTAAATTCTTTGTCCCTACAGATTTTCTTGTAGTAGAAATGGCAGAGGACCCAGCTTGCCCCATCATCCTAGGGCGACCATTCCTAGCAACAGTAGATGCCAACATTGGTGTAAAAAGGGGACTTCTCACCTTCACCATTGGGGATGAGATTATTGAGTACTTTTTCAATCCTGACACAGAAGAGGTAATGGAAATAAAAGCTATTTATTAAAAGTTTAATGTTATCTCTTGCGATGAGCCTGAAGGAAGACTTTTGGCACAAGAAGAGGTTGTTATAAAGGCAGAATCCACGCTGGAGAAGGAACTAGTTGGTGCAGAGTCAAGCGAGGAAGAGTTCTTCGACGACGCATTATCGGCGGAGCTGAACGACTCACTCAAAATCGATCAGATCAAGTCGACATCGACCAGTCAACTCGACTTCGAGGAACCTTGCCCGACTTCGACCTCGACCAATTCTCCAGGAAAGGTAAGTCCTCTAAATCTCCTCGATGTCGAGCAGTTATCCTCGACATCGACTACTTTTGCCCCTGCAGGAACACCCGAAGTCGAGAAGGAAACCTCGACCACTGCAATTTTACTCGATATCGAGAAAGACTACTGGATATCGACCAAATCTGCATCAAAGGTGAATTCTGATTTTTTACTCGATTTCGATTATTCTAACTCGATGTCGAGCAGTTCCCTGCAGCTGTACAGCCCTATGTCCGATTCAGCGTTCTCTTCGAAGTATGCTTGGTCGACACCAACTCCTGTAGCTGATTTGGATGCTTCTTTCATGAGGATTGAGGTGGATTACCTAGGGGAGATCATGAAGACGGAGGAAGTAGAGCCCATCTTGATTCCACAAGGCCCTTCTCCGTTGCTGAAGCCCTTACCTAACACCCTTAGGTATGAATTCCTTGGTCATGACTCTACTTTTCCTGTGATTATCAGTGCTTCATTAAACACACGGGAAGTAGACAAGCTAGTAGAAGTCCTCCGCACTCACAGGAAAGCCATTGGTTATTCTCTAGAGGACATAAAAGATATTTCACCCATTATTTGTATGCATAGAATTCTTTTGGAAGATGATCACAGGGCAACAATTGAGCATCAAAGGAAGCTTAACCCCAACATGAATGAGGTGGTCAAGAAAGAGATCATGCGCATGCTAGATGCAGGAATCATCTATCCAATCTCCGACAACAAGTGGGTAAGTCCAATTCATGTTGTCCCTAAAAAGGGTGGAATGACCGTTGAGGAGAATGAGAATGGAGAGCTTGTTCCTAAAAGAATCACTACCAGTTGGCGGATGTGCATAGATTACAGAAAGCTCAACACCACCACCAGGAAGGATCATTTCCCGCTCCTCTTCATTGACTAGGTACTCGAAAGGAGGATGCCCTTTGGCCTTTGCAATGCCCCTACCACCTTTCAAAGGTGTATGATGGCCATCTTCTCCGACATGATAGAGGACATAGTGGAGGTATTTATGGATGATTTCTCTGTTTATGGTACTACTTTCGATATTTGTCTCTCTAACCTGCGCAGGGTACTCAAGCGTTGCGAAGAGACAAATTTGGTTCTCAATTGGGAAAAGTGCCACTTTTTGGTAAGGGAAGGAATCGTACTAGGCCACAAGGTATCTAAGAAAGGTATTGAGGTGGACAGGGCCAAGATAGAGCTAGTGGAGAAGTTGCCCCCACCATCATCCATCAAAGACATAAGGAGTTTCCTTGGTCACGCGGGTTTTTATAGAAGGTTTATTCAAGATTTCCCTAAAATTGCCAAACCATTAACTAACCTTCTCATGAAAGATGTTAAGTTTGTATTTTCTAGCGAATGTCTTGAAGCCTTCAACAGGTTAAAGGAAGCTCTTATCTCAGCTCTAATCATTCAATCTCCGGATTGGTCACTACCTTTTGAAATCATGTATGATGCCAGCGATTATGCCGTAGGAGCAGTTCTAGGATAGCGAAATGACAAAAAACTTCATGACATCTACTATGCAAGCAAGACTCTTGATGTGGTTCAGGCTAAGTACACCACAACAGAGAAGGAATTTTTTGCTGTGGTTTTTGCTTTTGAAAAGTTTTGTTCTTATCTTGTTGGATCTAAAGTTATTGTCCATACTAACCATGCTGCTCTTAGATATTTAATGAAAAAGAAGGATGCTAAACCAAGGCTGTTACGATGGGTGCTCATACTCCAAGAATTCGATGTTGAGCTAAAGGACAAAAAGGGCATAGAAAATTCAATCGTCGATCATCTGTCCAGGCTCCCCAAAGACATGCTAGAGGAAGCCCAAGACACCACACCAATCGATGACTCTTGCCCCGACGAGCACCTGATGCGGACTGAAACAGTCTTCCTCGACATGGTAGAGAAAGTTTGGAAATAATGCATTTCCCCGGATTTAACACCACATGGTCAAAAATTGCCTACCTTTAACCTTTTACCTATCTACTCTTGTTTTGAGCTTAAATAAAATCATCTTGATTATTGTTGCTTTGTCACATAAAATTGTTTTTTGTAGAAACCTCCTTTTGTGTGCAGAAATTGCTTTTCATTCATAGGCACATAATTGTAGACACCAAGTACCTTTTCAAGGATGGCAATTGAGTGTTGGCTAATATACCAATGAATCCATTATGTTGAGAGTCGTTGCAGGTTTCCCCTGAGTGACCATCCAAGTTATTTCTTGGGGAAAAACAAGCTTAAGTATGGGGTGATTTGATGTCAACTAAAATAGCCATGTTTTTATGCACATTTTAGCTCCTTATTCTATATACTGTGCATATTTCGGGTTGGGATTATGTTGAATTTATGTAATATATGCTTATTTGCAAGAAATGGAGATCTACATAAGTTTTGGTTTAATATTACATAATTTGGAGCCATTTCGGGACGAAACCAAGAAGAGAAGACGGAAGCTGAAAGTTACTTGATTTCGAGGAAACTTCCTCGACATCGACCAAAAATGTTAGCAGAGCCTGGTCGAGGAAAGCCTGGTCAAGGAAAGTAGAAGAAGACAACTTGAGTAACACTTTACTCGATGTTGACATGTCAACTCGACATCGACCAAACCCAGAAGCTACTCGAGTTCGAGGATCCGAGGAGAAGCTACTCGGGAAAGCCAAGTGAAGCCGAGATCGACGAGTTTGCTCGATATCGACCAAATTGGTCGAAATCGACCAAAAATATTTCTGGGTCGCGAGACTGTTGGACCTATCCGAAGTCGACTTGGTTTGCTTGGATGCGAAGGAGGTCCGAATCTATCAAGTTCTATCAAGATAAATCAAAGGAAAGAAGATTGTTCATTAATGTTAAGAGATATTTAGATATTTCCTTTTAGATTAAATGCTTTATCTTTATTTATTTTTATCTTTAGAAAGTAGATATAGTTTGCTTTCCTTGATTAGAAAGGATTAAGCCCTACAAATAAAGTCCTTGGGGCTGATTTTCATTCATTCAATTCCAGATAAGTAGTTCCACATATAGTTTAGGAGCTCAAAGGTTTTAGGGTTTTGGCACTCTACGAAAGTTTGAGTGCCGGGATTGTAAAGACTTTGAATTTAGTTTATGCAAGTTATTTCTTTTCAATCAATGATGTCGATTGGTATGATGAGGCCCAAGTAGTCCACCTACCTCTAGGGTTGGGGTGAGCCCAACGAAAGCCATGTTGGTGGATTAGCGATTGCAAAGGAAGGTACTTTATCGTTATCTTATTCTATTCCATGTGCTTAATCTTTGATTGAGAAATTGAAGAACTCATGTTGTGAAACTTGGGTAGTAATTAGGATTTCTATTCGGAAGTTTGTAAATTCTAATTATGAAAAGGAATAGAAACAATTAGGGTTATTTATCGCGAGAAATATATTCCTACTTGTTGGATTAGGTGAAAGCCTTCTCCTTTATCGATAAAGTCACCATCTTTTATGATTTATAATCCGCTTTCATGGTAATCGTTGTTGCGAACCCCAATCTTGGAAGTTCTCTTTCATCCATCGTTTAGATTCGAAGTTTGCATTCGTTTTTTAGTTTATGTCACTGCTCGATTTCGACCAATTTGGTCGCCGTCGCTTCTGTCTCTGCAGCCAACTCGATCTCCAACACAATTCCTCGACTTCGACCAAGTTCCTCGACATCGAGCAATCTTCTCGAGATCGACCAACATCAGTAGCTGCCGCTTGCTCAGTTTTGACTTGCCTGGCCCCTATCGACTAAACCCTAGTCTAGGTCGAGCACCCTGAAGTCGATTTCTGCCCGTGAGATTCCTCCACTGCCTAGGATCTGCTGACCAGCTTCCTCGAGGATCGATCTTGACTTCCCGCTGCTACATCAGGAGGAGGCCTTGAACATTATTTGTTGGAATCTAATTGGTTTGTTTTACTTTATTTATATTTTATTTGCAATCTCGATTTCTTCCTACAACACTTTCTGCTCCTGACTTGACACAGCAAACCCTAGCAATCCAATTCCCTACGCTAGCGAAAGGAGTCAACTTTGAGCTGAAATATGGGGTAATTCATCTTTTACCCAAGTTTCATGGGTTGAGTGGGGAGGACCCTACAAGCATCTATTTGAATTCCATATTGTGGTGGTTGGGATGAAACCTGAGAACGTTACTGAGGATCAAATCCAGTTGAGAGCCTTTCCCTTCTCTTTGAATGATGAGCCAAATGAATGGTTCTTCTATCTCCCTCGTGGGACTATATCGACTTCGGCTGAGATGAAGAGAGTCTTTCTGGAAAAGTACTTTCCTACTACTAAGCTTAATGCCTTGAAAAGGGCAATCAGCAGCATCGAGCCGTATGCTACGGATTCTATTCACGAGTACTTTGAGCGCTTCAAGAAACTCTGCGCTAGCTGCCTAAGCCATGGCTTCTCTCAGAAGGAATTGGTCTTATTACTATTCAATGGGCTTACTAATGATGATCGCAAAACGGTGAACTCCTGTTGTGGGGGAAACTTGCTGACTAAGACGTCAACTGCATCTTGGGACGTGTAAAAGGAGCTCTCTGAGGGCTTTAGGCAGTTCAACAAGAGCACTCGTGCTAGGGGTGTACTTTCTGTTGATGCTCTTGTGGCTGCACTTCAGACTGACATGGCAGAGGTGAAGGAGATGATCAACAAATTGGTAATTGATAGAGCACCTCAATAGTTAAAGGCATGTGGAATTTTTCAATGAGTTCACTTATCCTATGGACATATGCCCGCTTCTGCAAGAGCCCAGCTTAGAGTTGAATATCGTTGGGAATTTCGCTCCACAAAGGCCTAGACAAGGCAATTTCGGAAATCTTGGGTACTTCAACAACAACAATTACAACAGAGGCTATCAGCAAGGCTATGGGAACTACCAAGCCCCTTTCAATCAGCAAGGGGGGCAACAAGGAAGGCCCCAACAACAATTTGAACCTCGACAGGGAGGCCAATCGCAAGCGAATGAGGCTACTGAGGATCCTCTACAGACATTATCACGATTAGTCATGAAGGTTGAGAAGCAAAAATCGGATCGGATTACAAATCTGGAGAATCAAATGAGTCAGCTCATTCAAGTCTTAAGTGCGAAGGAGGCAAACGATTCAGGGAATCTTCCATCGCAAACGATTGCGAATCCTAACGAGAACGTCAACGTTGTAACGCTTAGGAGTGGTAAGGAACTGATTGCCACGCCTCCAAAGAACGACAAGGAAATCATGGACGAAGAGATAGAGGTAATCGACGAAGAGGATGGCGGCCGCAACAACCATGCCGCGGCCGCGGCAAAACAGAGGAGTCGCGGCCGCAGCACCCTGCTGCGCCCGCCGCCAATGCCCCAGGTGAGATCCCACAGCCAGGTACGCCTAATTCTAATTCTTCTTCTTTATCTTCTTCTTCCTCTTTGAAGGTTCGATAGAGTAAAACAAAGTAATATAAAGATACTCTAGAAGGGGGGTTGAATAGAGTATGCCTGTTTTTCGCAGATAGTCTCAAGACTTTTGAAGCTTGTGCAAAACCCTTTGAGATTAGACTTAGTCTTTTCTCTGAAAACCTGAATCACAAAGTTAAACAATACGAACCAAGTGCGGAAATAAGGTAAAGCAATAAGTAAAGGACTCGATGAGTTGTTTACGAGGTTCGGCACGAACTTGGCCTACGTCCCCGCCTAGGGTTCTTCCACAACCCTAGGATTCAACCGGCTTTTATTGATTCACAAGACTTAGGATCCTAATAGCTCACCGAGAAGCCTCTCTCCTATACAATTGCAATCTAGTCAACTCACGTTCCCTTGGAGTCCTAGACCAATCTAGAAGAGCCCCACCTCTCTCAGCTATCTAGTACAATCCTCTTACACTTAGTGAATTAATCGCCTAGTGTTCACTTCGTGAGTTACAAACTCTCGAGTATAACACTATCACAAAATATATCTTATAAGCTCACTGGGTAACTCTCAAATGCTTTGAAATGAAATAACAGACTCTTAAGAACTAGCAGAGAGCACACAAAGAAGACAGATCTCGCTTGAAGGCTTGAGTGTATGAAAGCTTGTGTTTAACGAATGTGTCCTTGTCTTCTTTTCTTCCTTTTCTTTATAGAGAACAGATCGGCGCCACGGATCTTCACCAACGGCTTAGAGAGGACCATGTCTTGAGCACAATCTTCTATCTTTGGAAAATTCGGAAGCCATGATCACGATTTGATCTTTCTCATCTTTGAACGATTAAGGAAGGATATAAACTTTAAAAAACTTCCTGAAAGGTTAGTGAATATATAATAATATATTGGAAGCATATAATAACATATAATAATATTCGAGCATAATAATATAGAGAACATGTTTTGTGTTTCATCAACACTCTTAAAGCTTCAAGACCTTTGACACAAACAGATTGTCAAGGCCTTTGAAACTTGTTCTGATTTTCATCAAAGGAGTGGAGTTATCACTCTTTTTCTCTTACTCCCTCTTCTTCCTTGCCTCTGGAGACTCCAAAACCGGTTCCACCCTTTCCAGAAGCTCTGAAGGATACACGAAGGTATGAGAACAATAAGAAGATCTTTGAGACGTTCAGTAAGTGCGAGGTAAACATTCCTTTGCTTAATTTGATTAAAATCATTCCTAGATATGCTAAATTTTTTAAGGAAATTTGCACTATCAAGCAAAACTAGAAGCTGAAAGGTAAGCAAACGGTAAAGGTAAGCGAACATGTCACTGTTGTGTTTCAAAAGCGTTTGCTTGAGAAGTTTAGTGATCCTGGTATGTTTGCAATTCCATGTGTGATAGGTGATACTAAACTTGACAAAGCCATGTTAGATCTAGGAGCATCTATTAATGTCTTGCCTTCTCATGTTTATCATGCCTTGGGATTGTGACCTCTAAATGAGACTCGGGTAGTAATTCAACTTGCTGATCGATCTACTTACTATTTACCCAAAAGGGATTGTTGAGGATGTCTTGGTTATGGTTGACAACTTGATATTCCCTACTAAATTCTTTGTGATTGATATGGGTCCTGGTAACAATGAAGGCCCTATTCTATTGGGCGGACCTTTTCTGAAAACTGCTAGGACCAAGATAGATGTCTATTCAGGGTCTCTTACTATGGAATTTGATGGTCAAAGAGTCGAGTATAATATCTATGATTCCATGAAATTTCCATTTGATGATCCTTCTCTGTGCTTTATGGATGTTATTGATACTATGGCACAATATTGCTTTGATTTGGAGATTGTTGATGAGATGGAGGTCGCTTTACATGCTCCTATAGATGAAATTTCTAGAAGTTATATATGCTTTGTCATCTAATCTGCAGGAGGCCATATTGGCTTTAGATCATCGATCCCCCACCTATGTGCCACCAAGGGGAGAACGCATCGAGCTGACCATGCCAAGTGAAAAGTTTCTCCCGTCCATTGTCCAGGCGCCTGATATCGAATTGAAACAACTCCCTAGTCACCTTAAATATGCTTTTCTTGGTGAGAATGATACTTTTCATGTCATTATTTCTAACAAACTCACTTTTGAACAAGAGAAGCGATTGGTGACTGTTCTGAAGGAGAACAAGGAGGCGTTAGGATGGACGATTGCAGACATTAAGGGCATCAGTCCCACCCTTTGCATGCACAGGATACTTCTAGAGGATGATGCCAAGCCATCTAGGCAACCTCAGCGGAGACTCAACCTGCCGATGATGGAAGTGGTAAAAAAGGAGGTGCTGAAGCTCCTTCAAGCATCTGTGATCTTTCCCATATCTGATAGCAAGTGGGTGAGTCCCACTCAGGTTGTTCCTAAGAAGGAGGGTATCATTGTCGTTGAGAATCAGGATGGTGAGTTGGTCCCTAGCAGGGTCCAAATTGGATGGAGGGTTTGTATTGATTATCGTAAGCTGAATGCGGTAACTCGCAAAGACCACTTTCCTTTACCCTTTATTGATCAAATACTTGAGCGCCTTGCCGGTCTCTCTTTTTATTTATATGGCTATTCAGGATATTTTCAAGTACCCATAGCACTGGAGGATTAAGAGAAAACGACATTTACATGCCCATTTGGCACTTTTGCATATCGCGGAATGCCTTTTGGGTTATGTAATGCACATGGGACCTTCCAGCGGTGTATGGTAAGCATATTTTCTGAGTATGTGGAACATTTCATATAGGTATTCATGGATGACTTTACTGTGAATGGAGATGACTTTGATACTTGCTTGCACCATTTGTCACTTGTGCTTAGGCGTTGTGTACACACCAACTTAGTTCTTAATTCTGAAAAGTGTCATTTTATGGTTGAGTAAGGCATTGTTTTGGGTCATATTGTGTCTAGCAGGGGTCTTGAGGTGGGCAAGGCCGCAAGGCTAAGATTGATGCCAATCAGTCTCTGCCTTACCCCACCAATGTGTGCGAGATTCATTCCTTTTTAGGCCATGCAGGGTTCTATCACAGGTTTATTAGGGATTTTTCTAAGATTTCTGCACCTCTTTGTGATTTACTCAAGAAGGAAGTAGCTTTTGACTTTGATGACAGGTGTAGGGCAGCCTTTGATGAGCTAAATGGTCGCCTGACAAGCGCTCCTATAATTCAGGCACCCATATGGTCTCAACCCTTTGAGATTATCTGTGATGTCAGCGACTATGCAGTGGGTGTTGTCTTGGGACAGAATGAATGAATGAGCTCTCATGTCATCTACTATGCCTCCATGACTCTGAATGGAGCGCAAAGGAACTACTCAACCACTGAGAAAGAGCTTCTGGCCGTGGTCTTTGTACTGGAGAAGTTTCGCTCCTATCTCCTAAGAGCTAGTGGTTGGTTCCGATCCTTCGCCTGTGGGGCTTAGATCGTCTCCAACTACTCGTTCTTGTGGATCTTGCAATGTCTTAAGGGTTGATATTGACCCGTTCCTGATTGATCTTGACCAATTCTTGGCCAAGTTCTTGCACAATCCACTCGGCACCCCCAAAGATCCAAGACCGTCGCAGTCGAGCCCTAGAAGGCACAACCAAAGGTGTACCGAGGCCTTAGGCTTGGGTTTAGGGATGGTAGGGCTTAGGGTTGTCGACTAGGGTTTATGTTTGGTGAAGAGGACTTTTGTTTGATGATTTCTTGGAAGGTTATAATGGAAAATTAAGAATTTGAAAGAAGACGTAGAAGATGATGAGCAAGAGATGAAGAGCGTAATTAGGGTTGAACAAGAACACTTAGTCAAGTTCTCTTCTACTCAATTCAACGTGATTATTCTCAAAGCAAATTACAACTTAAATAGGAATTGCTAGTAAGTGAGATTGGCCTCCTATGCAAAGGAAACTCTAGCTATCTCACAATTATCTAAAAGTAAATAAATAAAAACCTGAGATAATATCAACTAATTCTATCCATTTAAAATAACTAAAAACAGATAGAAATAATAAATGAGAAAGAGATAAATATCTCCTCACTTTTATTTTCCTAAGTAAATAATAAAAGAGGTAAAATAAATTGTCTTAGAACAATAAAGCATTTGGCCAGCCCCTAGTTCACCATGTCTCGGCCTTTCATTAAGGTAGAATGGGGCCGACGACTAAGACCTTGGACCGATGGTTGAACCTTGAGCAATGTGACCCATGCTGGCCAAAGCCCTTGGTCCATGGTTGCACCAAATCGAACAAGGAGAACCTTTGTTGCATCTTGAATCATCTTGTTCCGAGCTCGAGTGATCGGACCATCGAATGACACTCTCATCTTGTCGTCCGGAGTCACAGGACCTTTGGTGCTATCAAAGTCGAGATTCACTCCTTCGCACTCCCTTTCCTCTTGTTCAGTGACTCTCTCTCGCCTTATCGGCCGGTGGCCGCCCAATCGACGCTTCAGATCCGCTCATCGGTTGTTCTCGCTTCGCCCTCTCGGCCGCCCTATCGATGCTTCAAATCCGGTGTACTGTTCGCTCACCCACTCCTCTTGTTTAGTTCAAATCTGACATGAAATCCGCCCCCATTGATTATTCGCTCGCCCTTCACTATTCGACAGAGTTTCCTTCAGTTCAGGCCAAAATAATCGAAGAAATTTAAAAAAAAAAACAAGTTTTTATAAATGGTTTATGTCGTGTTACACGGGTATCCGACACGAAACCGTTTTGTGTTTTCGTGTCGGATACCCATTACTTATTGTGTCATGTTCGGATCAGTTTTTTCAGTATTATCGGTTTCGTGTATCCGACATACCGTGTCGTGTCTTGTCATGTCGGATACCCGGTTATGCACAACCCTAGACATTATTGCCTCATTTTTCTTTTGGCTAGGGCTGCCGCATGCCTCCTTTCTCTTTTGTCACCTTCAACCCTTCAAGGCTTCAACCATTCTCTCCAGTTCACTAGTTCAGCGCTATCGGCCACCTAAATCAGTTCAGCCCTATCGGTCGCTCAAACCAGAAGAACCATCACCGGTAGCCTCTTGCTCATTGAGTCGAGATTCATTCATTTGCACGCCCTATCAACTTGTTCACTAACTCTCTCTCGCCCTATCGGCCGGTGGCCGCCTAATCGACGCTTCAGATCCACTCACCAATTATTCTCGCTTCGCCCTCTCGGTCACCCTGTCGATGATTCAGATCCGGTGTATGGTTCGATCACCTTCTCCTCTTGTTCAGTTCAGATCCGACACGAAATCAGCCTCCATTAATGGTTTACTCGCCCTTCATTGTTCGCTTGCCCTTCACTGTTCGATAGAGTCTCCTTCAGTTCAGGCCAAAAGAATCAAAGAAATTTAAAAAAAAAACAAGTTTTTATAAATGGTTCGTGTTGTGTTACACGGGTATCTGACACGAAACCGTTTCTTTTTTTTCGTGTCGGATACCCGTTACTTATCGTCATGTTTGGATCGGTTTTTTTAGTGTTATCGGTTTCGTGTATCCGACATACCGTGTTGTGCCGTGTCGAATACCCGATTATGCACAACCCTAGACATTATTGGGAGGTGGATTAGGAGAGTCTGACACCTCTCAAACATTTGCCTTTTATAAAAAAAAGTCCATTTATAGTCCAAGATATATTATCAAAAAAATATAATCATTAACCGCTTCTTCCAACTTTTCCTACAAAATTGATTTTGTTTCTCATTTCAATCATACATTTATACAATGGGTAACCATATCCCCTATACCATGCACTCTAATAATTAGTCCTCCTGTCTTATTGTTCATTAAAAAATACGTAGCATTCTTCTCCAATTTAATCTCACAAAACTTATATACAATGATAAATTTTCTCACACAAAAATTTATTTTCATTCCGTTTCCCTTACACGAAGTTATATCAAACGACCTGCCTTTTTTTTTTTTTGCCTTACACGAATTTTATTAAAAATTTATTCGAGAGGGGCCTAGGTTAATACGCTCTCTTTTGAGATGTTGTTGTAGCTGCCCCTCCTCACCTCCTTCAACCTTTAGGTTAGCACCGCCGGCCCGTCAGCCTCTAACCTATCACCCTCATCGGCTTTCCCCCCTTGCTCCACGTCACACTTTTCGGTGCCAGTCTCCGCTGCCACCAACCTTGGGCCTTCGTTGATGTGGATCAAGATGACCTTCTGTGGGTCAAACAATGATCTTGATCCAGGCGAGCTCTCAAGACCGATTCGAGGGCCATTGATGGCGAAGAGTGTCATCCTTAAAAGGAGGAAGAAGGCTCCACCATGGAACAAGCTTCAAAGGAGCAAGGTGAGCTAATGTTCAAGTTTGAGTTCGTTCTTAATGGGTTGACAGAATATCGACGTCTCAGTAAAATGGGTCATTCGGAGTCCATATTTATTGGATGAGGTCGTACTATACCTTGTTGAAACGAGGACGAAAAGATCTACAACTTTGCTGTTGAAGGTTTCTCCAGAATCGACCTCGAGAATGGTCTAAATTCATCATCTTTACAGCTGTCACTGTTTGGACGAATTTCTAGATAATTATTTAATTATTTTCGAATTTATTTAATTAAATTAGATTTAATTATTTTATGAATTTAGGAAAATAATGTGGAAATAATTATATCTCTTCTAGATATAATTCTTGTCCACCAAGTTGTTAATTTTCTATCCTTAGTTAGATTTACTTATCTTAGGAAAGATTTACATATCTATATATTATTTGATTTATCTTTAGTTACTAAAACTCTATCTTTTGAACAAGATAGATTTGGTATATTGTCTATTTAAACTCATGTTTTACATTCAATAAAAATTAGATTGGAAATTATATTGAGGAACCCTTTTTAGGATTGAAAGGTTCTTCAATCCTCCAATCCAAAAGCTTTGGATTCAAATTGTTATTCTTCCTCATTCATACTCACAAAATCACACACAAAGGAGAAACCCATCCTGAGAAACCGTCGCTCGATCAGAGAAGCTGTCGCCGAGTCTGCCCAGAACCGTCGCCACTGTCCGGGCCACCCCGCGGCTCCCTTGGCCGCCCCGTGGCCATCCCATGGACCATCGCTGCACACTTCCAGCTTCCGCCACTATTGCCCTTTTACTTAGTTTGATTTACTTGTTTTCCTTTCTTTCACAATAGTTTCAAGTTCTTATTGTAATTAATTGTAAACATCGAGAATAGCAAGGATAATTGCAAGATCGGGCCATCAACAGTTTGGGGTTCTTGATCTTGAGCCCACAGGCGAAGGATCGGGGATTCCAAACGTATCATTCGTCGCCCACCGTCGTTTGCCTCCCACCATTGGCCACGGGCAACTCCAGCAGTCCTCCTCCGCCTTTGCCCTTTATTTTCCGTCCACCTTTATGGATCCTCCTACTTCGCTAGACCCCCTTCCTTGTTTCTCACAATTTTGGTGGCTCCCTCGCCCCCAACTATCTCGACGACATCACCACCACTGAATACATCTGTTGTTGCGTCGCCGCCACCCTCGGCTCCGCTAGCCATCCTCGGTTAACCACCATCTCTCTTGTGAGTCCGTCGTCTTGGCTTCGGCTCCTATTACGGCACCACGGTCCTCTCCGGTCATCACCATTAATGGCTCGCCATTGTGGTTCTTTTCATCTCCTTCGAGGTCGCCCTCGGCACTAGCCTCGGCTATCGGCGGCTCCATCGGCTCCACTATGTAGTAATGCCTATTCAGGGTTCTCCTTTCCATTCTGTCCTTCTTTCCTTTGCCTTTGGATTGTTGTTCAATTTCTTTGCTCTTTTCCGTCTCTATCGCCTCTATTTTGACTACCTAGTAGTTTATTACAATCTCGTTATCGTCCTTGAGGGTTTGAGACGGGTTGGAGGTTTTTATTGAGCAATGGTTTGGCTTGGTTTGGATTTGCAGTCTAGTGTGCTGTGTTGTTCTTGTTGTGACACGGGCCTCATGTGAACGGTGTTTGATTTATTGTATCCGAAGAGGTCGTGGATTTGCGATCGATATCTGATGGCTCTTCAGAGTCCATAATCTGAGATGTCCGCTAGTGTCCCTATAGTTCTCTGTGTGCGTCCTCCATTGGCTGATTGTTTCGTTTGTCGTGTTGGTTTTGTTTTACGGTGTAAGATAGCTAGCGCATTTATTTTATTTTCGCATTTTCATTTCTGTCATTTACTTCGTATTATTTTCTTTCTGTCATTTGCTTCTGTTATTTGATTTGATTGTACATGGTTAATCCATCTACCGACTTATCCGGTCTCTCGATTTCTATAGGCCGACTTGTCTAGAGAGCTGGATTTTTATCTGAAAAAACTTACAAAATAAGCACTTTATTTGGACGAATTTGCGAAATGTCCACCCTTTTGGAAAAATTAGCAAAATGACCGCTATATATACTAATACTCAAATTGGCCAATTCATCATCTCCTTCCCCAAAACCCGGAAAACGTTCTATCTCGCCGATTTGTCTTGCCGGATCCATGTCTTCCTCTCATGGCTTCCTCTATTGATTGCAATCGGTCGGAGCGAGGCGGAGCAAGTGAGGCGGCACCTTCAAATCTGAGGGATTCCAGATCTGAGAGTCGAGCAAGCGAGGCGGAGCAATTTAACATGACGACGATGTACTCGAATCTCAGATCTCGACATCGATACTTCGGTCGAGGCAGCGGCGAGGCGGAGGCGGAGGCTGGAGCGAGCGAGGGAGGGAGTGAGCGGCAGAAGGAGCGAGCGAGCGAGGCTGGGAGTGATCCGAATGTGGTGGCGAGCGTGGTTGTCCGGTCGGTTGAGGCCGGAGTGAAGACTCAAATCGTCGGCATCGAGGATGAGAGGCCAAGCTCGGAGATTGATTCCTCTCGCCGTATCTATGGCAAGTGATACGTTTGGGATCCCCGATCCTTCGCCTTTGGGCTCAAGATCAAGAACCCCAAACTGTTGATGGCCCGATCTTGCAATTATTCTTGCTATATTCTCGATGTTTACAATCAATTACTACAAGGACTTGGAACTATTGTGAAAGAAAGGAAAACAAGTAAATAAAACTAAGTAAAAGAGCAAAAGCGGCGGAAGCTGGAAGTGTGCAGCGACGGTCGCTGGGATGGCCGTTGGGCGGCCAAGGGAGCCGCGGGGCGGCCCGGACAGTGGCGACGATTCTGGGCAGACTCAGCGACAGCTTCTCTAATCCAGCGACGGTTTCTCAGGATGGGTTTCTCCTTTGTGCGTGGTTTGGGATTGTGTTTAGATCTTTTTTGGTATCGGATGAGCAAGAACATAAATTGATTGTGAAGGCTTGATCATTGTTTGACCCACAGAAGGCCATCTTGATCCGCATCGGCAAGCGAGGGCGATCGCTTAGATCTAAGCCAAGGTCGAGCAAGACGGAGGTCCAGATCTGAGCGAGATCGAGCGAGGCAGCGGCGAGGCGGAGGCCGGAGCGAGCGAGGGAGCAATGGAGGGAGAGAGGCGGTGGCGAGCGAGCGGCAGAGCGAAGAAGGTCGGAGCGGAGCGGCAAACGGCGGATCTGGAGACGCGGAGCGAAGAAGAAGGAGTTTTTATTAAATTACAAAACTTACCCCATAAATATGGAAATTACAAAAAATATCTATATTTTGATATATGATCCACAATCTATATTATTATTTTTATTTTTGCACAACAAAATGTTATATTTGCACATCGTACTCTTATATTTGCACAATTTACGGTTATATTTGTGGTGCTTGGATCTGTGTGTACTTGGATCTCAAAATCGATTGCAAAATCGATATGTGTGTGCTTGGATCTGTGGTAAGCAAGCGGCGAAGCGAGCGAGCGAGAAGCCGGATCCAGATGAGGAAGATGGACGGATCCAGATGTCTGGAGCAAGCGAGGCAGGCGAGCGAGCGACCGAGCGAGGTCGAGGTTGAGTGAGCAAAGCGAGGTCGAGCCGTCGAAGCGAGTGCGATCCGAGGCGGAGGCGGCGAGGCGCAGCGGCGAGCCGCCGGCCGGCGTTTCCTCTTCGCAGAATTCAGGAGGGGAGAAGATGATTTTTTGTTAAATTACAAAAATCACCCTATGAATATGAGAAATTAAAAAACTATCTACATTTTATTATGTGATTCATAATCTATATTTTTATTTTTTCCCAACAAAATGTTATATTAGCACAACATATGGTTATATTTGCACAACGTACTCTTATATTTGCACGACAAAATGTACTTTTATATTTGCACAACATTCAAGACTTGTGAAATTGTGTCTCAACATGATCTTACTTTTTGTAAATATAATTTTATACTTTTTAATAGATTATTGCACAACATGGTCTTATTTTTGCTCATGAATAGACAATAATTGCACAACATGAGGGATTGGTGAAAGTTTGCTCAACATCATCTTATTTTTGCTCAACTATATATTATTTTTGCACAACAATCGAGAGTTGTGAATTTATTCTCAACATTTTATCTCAATATAATTTCATACTTTCTCAATAAATTATTGGTCAACATGCTCTTATTTTTGCTCATCAATACTTTATTTTTGCACAACATTCGAGACTTGTGAAATTGTGTCTCAACATGATCTTACTTTTTATAAATATAATTTTATACTTTTTAATATATTATTGCACAACATGGTCTTATTTTTGCTCATCAATAGACAATAATTGCACAACATGGGGGATTGGTGAAACTTTGCTCAACATCATCTTATTTTTGCTCAACTATATGTTATTTTTGTACAACAATCGAGACTTGTGACTTTATTCTCAACATGATCTTATTTTATCTCAATATATAATTTCATACTTTCCCAATAAATTATTGCTCAACATTCTCTTATTTTTGCACAACATGGTCTTATTTTTGCTCATCAATATATAATAATTGCACAACATGGGGGATTGATGAAATTTTGCTCAACATTATCTTATTTTTGCTCAATTATATGTTATTTTTGCTCAACTATATGTTATGCAAATATGACCCAAGTCTAGTTTTTTTTTTTTTTACATTTTGTCGTGCAAATATAAGAGTATGATGTGCAAATATAACCGTAAGTTGTGCAAATATGACCCAAGTCTAGTTTTTCTTTGTTTTTTGTTTTTTTACATTTTGTCATTCAAATATAAGAGTACGATATGCAAATATAATCTTATGTTGTGCAAATATAACATTTTATTGTGCAAAATGTAATTTTTTTTTCCCGCTTTTTTTCCATATTTATAGGGTGATTTTTTTAATAAAATATAGATATTTTTTGTCATTCCCATATTTGTGGGGTCATTTTTGTAATTTAACTAAAGTTTCATCTTCAACCTTTCACAAGTCGACGAACAGTACATGCACGCAGCCTCGGAGGAGATCTAGCTCCGCCCACTCCCTCGACCTCGCTCCGGCTGGATCGCTCGCTTGCTTGCGTCGCCGCCTCGCTCCCTCGCTCCGGCCGGTCGACCTCGCTCCCTCGCTCCGACCGCCTCTCTCCAGATCTGAAACCGCCACCGCCTCCGGTGCAGATCTGCTGTCGATCTCGCTCGATTTCAGATCTGAAAGAGGCGTAGATCTGCTCGATCTCGCTCGATCTGCTGCCACCAGACAAAATACATTGGAAAATCGCTCAATCTCGCTCGATTTAGCCATAGATCTCCTGTCACCATAGATCTTCGGCATGGGATCTAAGAGAGGAGTCGGAATCCGAAGAACTCGCGTCGGATGAGCTCCGATTGGAGGTCATAGTCGCTCCGATTGAAGGTCGGAATCTGTAACTGAAGAGGGAGAAGGCGACGATTTCGCCATAGATCTCGGCCTTGCTAGATCCGCCATGACACCGACTGAACACAAAATCATCGAAATCAGAATCGGAATCGGTGTCCTGTAATCTGAACGGCCAATTGAAGAAAGCGAGATCAATCGGAATTGGCGGTGGAGGGAGATCTGAGATCGAGAGATGGTGAGAGGCTAGCGATGCTCCTCCTGTTTCTCCTCTGTCGTCTCGTCCAAAATCAGGATTTGGGGGTTGTGTTAATTATGATCAAAATTAGGGTATATATTATGGACATTTTACAAAATTGTCCCAAAACGTGGACATTTCGCAAATTATGTCATATTTCATGGCTATTTTGCAAATTGCCCCTTTTTATCTTGCTTCAAAAACGATAAAAAAATCTAACGCTCCCAAATGTTTGTTTGTGAAGACGCTGCGTTCCAAACAAGAAGCAGATATATATCGAAGATTCCAGAAACCTCCCATTCATCCTTCCTCTCTTCACATTTCATTTGATTGCTACTCCCAGTAAGTTTACAAATCCAATCTCTGCAGTTGGTTAAATAATGATGGCCTCATCAATCGGAATCTCCCCTCCTACACAATTTCCCCTCCATCACAACCCATGCCTGAAACACAAACCCATTTCAATAATCCCCAGAGGACCCACAAAAGTTATTCGCCGTCGCCATTTTCATCTTTTGAAGCTTGGAAGGGGCTTTTCTCGTACCATCTCTGCAGAAGCGAGTGCCGGAGATGGTGCTGGGTTTCCGCTTGAAGTCTCTTTTGAGGGCCCCTTTGTTCCTCGTATTGTAAGCCTTTTTTTTCTCACTTGCTTTTAATCTTTATGTGCAAACTTTGTGTTTTTGTTGGAGAATTTGGTTTCCGGCTGTGTGGTCGATCCTTGTTTGGCAATGAAGTAGTATCTATTCTTGAAAGCATCTCCTTTTCAGTGTTAGGATTTTTAGGTTTCCCTTTTTGGTTGATCTTAGGTAGAGCCGATGTCATTTTTGAGCTTGTGAGTGTGTGAATTGGCATGGACACATCTAATTTTGCTGAAGTAATTGAGATGTTACTGTACAACAATGGACTTATTACAACCGTTAGGCCACCAACCCACTTGGCTCTAGATGCTCTGATGACATGTTGGAGTCTAGGTAGCTATATACGCCGACATTTAAGGGCTGTTTGGTATCCATTGCCAAGAATCAGGTATGTGTATCAGATACCAGGAACCCATTATGTTTAGAAATTGGAATGGCCTGGTACTGTATTTGGAGCGACCTGGTATGATTATCAAATTGATGTCAGGCATGCCCCATACCCAGACCTAATACCTTGATACCATCTCACAAATTGGTATGAGCAATTGATCCTTTGCTTATAATTATATTCCTCACTGTACAAAAGCTGTAACAAAAATCCTATATCAAAATTCCATACCCATACCCAAACCGATACCTCATACTGATACTGATTCTAGAGTGTGTTGTTCTTCAGATTCTTTAACTTATATGTAGCCTTTTTGTTTACTAAAAAAAATATCTGACAGCAGTTTTATATCATGAGCTCAGGATGAGGAGCCGGTAAGTAGCAGCAGTTCATCAGGCACTGCTGATGGTTACTTGCCCTTGTTTGTTAGAATGCTTGGCCTGGATAATGACCCTCTTGATCGTGAACATGCAGTAGTTGCTATCTGGAAATATTCACTTGGAAGGAAGCAAAACATTGACAGGATTATCCAATTTGCTGGCTGCATAAATCTTATCGTCAATCTTTTAAAGTCTCAGTCTAGCTCCGCATGTGAAGCTGCTGCTGGCCTTCTAAGGGCGATATCGTCTATTAATTCATACAGGGATATTGTGGCAGAAAGTGGGACAGTTGAAGAGCTAACTGCATTGATCACCCGTTCTTCCTTGACTTCTGAGGTAAAAGAACAAAGTCTGTGTGCACTGTGGAACTTGTCTGCAGATGAAAAACTCAGAGTGAAGATGGTGAATTCCGATCTTCTTCCTTTACTTGTCAAGTTTTTGGATGATGAGATCGAACAAGTGAAGGAGGCTGCTGGTGGAGTGTTGGCCAATCTGGCATTAAGCCACTCTAATCACAGTCTCTTGGTGGAAGCAGGTGTTATCGCCAAACTGGTATGTTTTACTTTATATTGTGACTGATATTAGGTATTCTTTTGTTTGGAAGGGGACTGCTTTAACTTAATAGAGGATAATTTTGAATGGCAAGAAGATGGTATCCTTGTGATCCATTATATGCCTACATACTGTCATCATCAGTCTTTTTTGTTTATTTCAATCATCAGCTTCTTCCAATGAAAAGTAAACCTAAGGACATATTTGACTATCCATTTTTTTTTGTTTGAATGAGAACTTGAACTATCCTAAATTAGCTTAAAGTCTTCACATACGTTGGTTGGTTATCTTCATGATGAGAAGGAATATTTAACCAGCAAATGCAATTAAAATATGTTTCTGTGGTGATCTTGTAGATGATTTTAGATCATCTTAGGAGTTCTTCTTAATCTGTTGGGGCTTAAAAGACTATTGGATCCAAAGATGTAAGGTTTACCTATTATATGTCATGCACATATATTTAATGCGTTTGATGGGAGTACATAATCAATCTGCTCTCCTTAATTCTTTCAATGATAAACCAAAAAAAAAGATAGATAAACAAAATATTGTGACATGAACAAACAAAAACAAGCAAAACACAGAAGAAGACAAAAAAAGAAGGAAAAAACAAAGAAAACCATAAGCATTTGATGAAACAAGCAAGCACTCTAATGAAGTATGCCGGGTGGGTATTTCTTTTAAGAGTAATATTTTCATGGTCGGTGGTGATCGGAAAATTTTAGCACTTACATATAAGTAAATAATGTGAAGCAATCAAAATTCATACGACATGATTGATAATGGAATTAGTAAATATTTAAGAATTCTAAAATGGCAGCGTTGAAGATTGAAGTCGATGGAAGGTAAGAAAGGAAAAGGTCCTAGCTTGTTCTTATTGGACACTTTTTATTATGTTTGAATTTATGCATTGTTAAACTAGTATTCATAATCTACAAATCGATTGAATATTTTGGATGTTTTTAATAGTTGATCATCCTAACTTCTTGTTGGCTACTAAAATATTTGGCTAAATTTATGGATTTTTATCATTTCTTGCAAGTTACGCCCTTTAATGTGAGATTTGACGTATTGTGGGTTGTTGAATTCCAATTTTGAGGGAAAATCACAAAACGTGACAAACCCAATATTGACTCAAAATCGGGTCCAACTCAGCTTCGGGTTGACCCTAGTTTACCCGAGACCCGAATGACTTGATTGAATGCCACATTTCTTTTATTTTTAGTAAAATATCTCTAATTTAACCCATTATGTTTAAAAAATCTTTATTTTTTTAATTAAAATCTATTGTGCTCTCCTTAATCCTCTCAATTCTAAATAGTATTCAAAATAATATTTTATTTATTACATAAAAAAATAATAGTATAATATACATATTATTATAATTATTCATAAAGGAAAAAAAAAATACTCTTTCAATTTATTTAATAATTGTAAAAGTATGCATATTAAACTTTCCTTCTATAAAAATATATCATTCTATGTAAAATTAGAAAAATCATATAAATATATCTATTTTATTATAAAATTTCATTTTTATAAAAATTATATCATTCTTCACAAAATTCTATCTATGTAAACGAAAAATCATGTAAACGTGTTATCTTTATTATAATAAGGCGAAACTAATTAAACTCAACCTTTAGAAGGGTGCTAAAAAAATATCACCAAGAAAAATAACACAAACTTTAAGAAAGGTGATAATAGTATATCCCATCTATTTTTTTCTTGACCATAAATTTGACAAAAAATGCAAATTTATAATCATCGAAATTAAGATCTTGTTGTATTTTGGATGATATTGAGTTGTTTTAATTAGGGGTGTGCATAACTAGGTACCTGACACGAACCGGTTAATCGTGTCGAGTACCCGGAACCGTTAAGCCCAACTTCCCCGAACCGTACCCGACACGACTTAACCCAGGTACCCGACACGGTTAAGATATTCGGTTCCGTATCGATACCCGGGTACCCGACACGAACCAAGTGTCTTTTTTTATTTTCCCTGTGTGCTCTGTCCCTGTGCTACTGTAGCATGTAGGAGAGATGAGGTGAAGGCAGCGGCCGACAACGCTTCCTCTTCCAGTCCACCGCGTGGACGGATCCAAAAGCGGCCGACAACGCTTCCTCTTCTAGTCCACCGCCGGATCCAAACTTCCGCCAACCTCGACGGTGGCGGGAGAAAAAGTACTGGAATCGAATTGGGGTTACATACAAAGAGATTGGAGATTGAAGAAGCAGAGCACCTCTGAAAGGTGGGGAGGTGTGGAGACTGTAGGAAGAACTGAGATCGATTTGGGTTGCAAATCCGATTTGAGAGAGAACAAAGAGTCGTGAGGGAGGGCGAGGGGGAGAGAGAGAGAGGGAGGCGCGAAGCTGATTCCGAAAGAAGCGACGCCGACGAACCCTAACCCTAAGCCTCTCAAATCTCAGATTTCGCTTTCGATTTAACGCTCTACACTTCGATTTCTGGCGATTCAGGTTCGCTTTCGTGTCTTCTTTGCATCGATTCACACGGGAGAGGGAGGGAGAGAGAGGGAGGCGCTAACCTGATTGCCTGAATGAATCAAATGTCGAAGGGCTATGGCGTGTGAATTGCGAGCGGTTGTGGCTCTCTGTGATTAAAAAAATGAGTTATGGTTAGGAAGGAACCGAAGGAGAAGGACTTACTAGTTATGTTTCACGGTTTAGGAAAAACAAATCAAAAGGGAGCAAAGGGGATTCGAACCCGGGTCTCATTGCATGAACTCAAAGAATGCACTTACTTGGAACCAATTGGGCTAGCGGAGTTATTTGATACATAGGGGATTCTCTTTATACTAGTATTATACTACCCAACCTAAAAATTAAAAAAAATAAAATTTAAACGGTTCGTGTCGGGTATCCGGCAAGGCGATTTGCCCGACCCGAACACGAACCGTTTACAGCCGTGTTTTCTCGGTTCGTGTCATTATCGTGTCGTGTTTTTTCGGTTTCGGGTTTTTTCGTGTCGTGTTTTCGGTGTCGGGTTTTTCCGCACACCCCTAGTTCTAATGAGAATGATACCATTTGATCAATTCCATTTCAACATTTTTGGCTTAATTTATGGTTGAAAAAATAGTCAGGATATTTTTTTTTTTACCTGTTACCACCTCTTTAAAGATTGAGTTTTTTTTCTTACAATTGAAAGGTGATGATATTTTTTAAACATACCTCCAAAGATTGGGTTATTTTAATTAGTTTTGCCTTATAATAATGAATCTAAAATAATCACCAACTTTAACGGGGGTAAATGATTTTAAAAATATTTTAGTATATGTATTAGAACAACAAACTAAAATATATAATTGAGTATATATTATCAATAGTAGATAGTTTGCAATGTTCTAAAAGGCGTTAACCGCCTAGCGGCTAGGCGGGTGCCTAGGAGACGCCTAGACGGACTTAGAACAAACTTGATTATTTCTTTATATTTTAAAGCATAACACATCAATAATTCATATAATGTAATAATAATCTATAATATCATTCATAAACCAAAATTTGTGGTGCTTAACTAACACTAAAGTAAGTAAATGCAAAAGTACGCGTCCGACTAGCGACTCTAAGCCTCAAATAAAAAACCATAGATTCGACTCAAAAGCAAATACATCTTGTCTTATGGGATAAAAAAACCATAAGTCGACTAATCACACGTATAGAAGCTAAAATTGAATAATCGTCGGGCTAGGCGGGATTAGGTGGGATCTAGGCAGTGTCTGGGTGGAGTTCCGCCTAGAGGCCCGCCTAGGCGTAAAAATTCCTAGGTGTTCTCCCGCCTAGCACCCATGCGCCGCCTACTAATAGTCTATGTTACACGGAAACAGAAACGGAAACCAGAAGGGAAACGGAAACGGGGAAACAACAATCCAAATTTTGTAGGAAACGGAAAGGCCGAGGAAACGTCAACATGAATTATATGTTCATTTAAAGGTCTAAATAAGGGAAATAAATATATCACTAAGTGATACACATAAAATTAATCATTAAGGCTACAAATTTAAATGTTCTGTGATAAACAATGTCCTTTAACAGAAATCAATACAGACATGTCAAATATACTAAATGTCTTGCAAACCAACAAAATAAAGTAATTTAGTTTTAAAATAACATCATAATAAAAAAAAGGACATAAAGTAATCAATCCAATATCAATCTTCTCCTTAGCTAACTCTTTTTCAAGTTTCGACTCATCAAGAGAGTTCTGCGGGTGAGAGTTTACAAGGAGGGCCGAGAGGCAGAGCAAAATAAGAGCTTACATGAGAGGGTTGAGAGGCTAAGTTGCCGCGACCCAGTGAGGCTGCGAGCGAGAACACTGAGCACAGAGAGAGGTGGCTAGGGTCGTCGGAAGAGAGGAGAAGAGTGAGGACCGAAAATAGAGGAGAAAGAGGTGGTAAGGATAGAGGAAAACGGGAGTTTCAGACGGGAGGAAGGGGAAGTGTGATTTAGGGTTTTTTTTTAACTATAAAATTAGTGACAACGCCATCTGGCCCCACAGAAACGGTCAAAGTTTCTGACTTTTTTGGTCAACAAAACGGTTAAAGTTTCTGAGGTGTTTCCCCGGAGTTTTGGAGTTTGTCCATATGCGGAAACGTGAAACCACTATGAAATGGAGTTTCGGGGTATCATAGCTGATAGTTTGTCCTATTATAATTTTATACTCCATTCATTTCAAAATATAAGTCGTTTGACTTTTCGGCAATTTTTTTAAGAAGCTAAAAACTCTATGAAATATCAACTTTTTAAAATAATTTCATAATCATTACTAATAAGTATGAATTGTTTTAAAAAAAATAAAAATAATAAATATTTTATAGAGTTTTTAGCTTAAATATTGGGCTGACAAGTCAAACGACCTATATTTAGAGACGGAGGGAGTACAATATTATACGGTTTATAGTTATTTCTATTGTCAATAAAATAATTGTAATGATATAAATAATCGAATTTATTCATTTGAGTACATGTCTACATGACATAATAATTCATTTGTCAATTGAATATTAAAATTATACTGTGCAAGGCAAGGGAACTGCACTAGTGTTTGGACTATATAGATGTTTGGGGTTAGATCTTGTGTATGAGATGTCTGATTTGTGTATTGAATTTATTCCCGGCTATAATTTATTAGCAGCTAATTTTTTTTGTTTGAAAAAGTATGTCTGAGATTATAATTTATTCCTGGCTATACTTTCTTGGCTTCTTAGGAGTTTAGGGAATGTATTGCTGCTTCTTACTATTGCTTCTCATGAGAAAGATTTATGCTGGGAGGGGTGATGATTGTTTGACAATATCAATCACATGCTTAGTTACTTGTCTTGTTCTCCCTTGGTGGCAGGCGAAGTTTCTAACTAGAGAAGTCGAAGGTTCTAAAATTATCAGGCGAGAAGCAAAAGCAGCATTACTGGAACTTGCTGAAGATGAATATTACAGAATTACGATAATGGAGGAAGGCCTGCTTCTTGTCCCACTGGTTGGTGCAGCTGCTTTTGAATCTTTCAGGCCTACCCTATATTCATGGCCTTCTTTGCCTGATGGTACAGAGATCAAACGGGCACCAAAAATTCCTTCTAGGTATGGGGCCTCTGACCTACTTGTTGGATTAAGTAAGGAGGGCAACAATGTGGATTTAGACGATTCAAAAGTCAATGCAGTAGTTGGGCGAACACAGCAACAATTTCTAGCTCGTATACAAGCCATAGAAAATGAAAATGAGAAGCCTACTTCTGGGTTTTCTTCAAGTGCCCGATATACCCTATTGCCATGGAAGGATGGTGTTGCACGTCTGGTACTTATTCTTGAGTTGAATGATGATTCAGCTATTGCAAGGGCTGCTGATTCCATTTCTGTCGCGGCTATCAATGAAAAGATGCGAATAATGTTTAAAGAGGCAGGGGGAATCAAACATTTAGTTCGTTTGTTGGACCATAATAATTTTGCTGTGAGAACGGCTGTCATTAATGCATTAGAGAAGCTTTCTATCAGGTTTGTGTGCATACTGTGTATAATTTTGTGTTACAGCATAATCATTGGCATTGCCTTGGATTTTGACAAACTTTTAATCATTAATGAAATCAACTGAATTTTCTTTTATTCTCCAACAACTTTTCTTTTTTATGACTGCAGTAGGTTTTCTATGTTAGCTATACTTTGCATCAACCAATAGGAAAGTGACAAACTGCGGTCTAGATTGAAACTCTTAACATTAGCCAATCTTTGTGAGGGTTGCTTTGATCTGACTTGAATGTTGTTTGTTATTCAGATAAACATTTTAGGATTTCTTAGATAAGTTGCATTCTTGTTACATGCCAGCCCTTGTGTATTCTTTGCAAATGGTTTCTTCATATCGAGTTTGATTTTTCTTTTTCCCTTTTTTTTTTTTTTTTGTCAATGCAGCAACATAGTGTGCCGGGTGATTGAGGCTGAGGGCATCATATCTGCTTTGGTTAGGACACTGAAAGACTTGGCAACACCTGAAAATGTGATAGAAAAGGTTTATATTTTTCTTCCTCGAATCTAGTGTTTCTCATAAATTGTATTGATAAGATGTAAAATGGGCACACCATTAATTTGGAACTCCCATGGAATTTGATCAAATTCAATGAATCTGTATCTTATCATTGCAATTGAGTTCTACTACACGCATGAAGTCCTGAACTTGATAAATTATGAAATTGGGCCGATGCTAAAAATGGTAGAAGATAAATACAGTACGTTTTAATATGCTGTCAGTAGATTCCAAGACCAAATGTTTAATTAAGAATATATTAATTTGAATTTGCTTCTGCGTCATTTTTTATTAATATTTAATTATGTATTATTTATCGGAACTGCAGACACTGACCATTCTAGCAAGGATTTTAGACCCTAGTAAAGAATTGAAGTCAAAGGTTTGTAGCACACATTTTCTTTATGTTTTGACATGCTCCATTTCCGGTTAGCTGACGATGTATGCAATCTCTTTCAGTTTTTTACTGCACCAGTTAATGGATCCCAGGAATTCAGTGGTGCAAGAAATCTTGATGCTACTGGAGGATTAGTGGAAAGCACGGATGGCGGTCATCATCAATCGAACATATCTGCCTGGTTTGACTGCTGTTCTTGTCTCCTTTCACAGTCTTGCAATGTGAACAGTTGGTCATTATGCCCATGTTGCTTTAGACCCGACTCTATAGTAACACCACTGACTGCTGGTTGAGGAACATTCCTATAAAGCATTCGTCCTAAGTGCTATCATTATCTTGATCATATGCATCATAACATTTACTTTCTTTCTCTTACTTCCAGAGTTAAACGGTTAAGATTTTAAAATTATTTTCCTTGGATCTGTATCCATTATCTTGGTTGTGGATGCATATAAATATTGAGGTTCTCTCTTGGTATTTTAAGCTGAATATATTTACCCCTACTTCCATTTACCAAAATGGATAGATTTGTTAAGTTTGAACTAGATGGGCAAAATGAATCAATTTTTAGTTGCATCTGGATAGGAAGAGTTGACCATTCTAAGCCCTGAACCATGGATAAGAACAAGATAAAACAATCTGCTCAATTATGTTTGTTGAATTCAATTCCAAGGTCATCTTTGTTAATTTTCACTAAATTTCACATCCTTTTCCATTTGAGACTAGCTCAGGGTAAGCTGCATACACCCCAACCCCTTAGACCCTACTTCATCGTGGGATTTACTGGGATGTTTTTGCAATTAAATACAGATAGTCTGATAGTGTATATTGTTTGGCTGAAAAATGCTTCGAGTTTCTTGGAAATTGGATGGGGAATATGTTGGTGACTGATGCCAATCTCCAAACTGTTCTTCCAGGAAAGATGAACTGGATTCTACCTTGATTGCCCGACTCGTAGCAATTTTGAAAACTTCAAATTCAAGATTGCAAGGAAAAGCTGCTTCCATCCTCGAGTTTATGACTATGGTTGACCCACTTGCAGAAAGTATTATTGCTACAGATGTTGGCTCTGGCTTAGCAGCCGTTTTTGAACAGGGAGTGTTGAATGGTAAAGTACATAACTTTTTCCATCTTGTTTATTGTGCAACTATTTCAGACCTTATAACATGTATTGCTACTTTGCTCCTTTCATACCTTGCTCTGTTTGAAAGCTACAAGTTTGATCTACAATGTCATAGATTTATTGCTTGTTTCCATTGCTTTATGCATCCGCCATTATAGCATTTAAAAAAAAAATTATGAAGCCATTATGGTTAACTCCAAGTAACTAACCTTGGAGTAAAAAGCATTCTGCTGTCAACCAAGGTGATGAACATTTAGCTTGATCTCATAGTGTGCATGTTTAGACTTTGGAGTTTATGGACTTTAGACTTATTTCACTAGAATTCTGGTTATGGACTTGAAACGCATTTTGTATGGTTTTCATGATTCGCTAAGGAATCAACTTGTGCATTTCCATCTGTATAGATTTGGGTGAAGATGTAGAGGATTTGCAACCTGAACTACTTGCTGCCAACCTCGACGAAGCTGGTCTGGCAGTGTCAGCTGCATCACGGGTCCTAACTAAGTTGCTCGACTCTGATTCCTTCTGCTGCACCACAAACACCGAGCAATTCAAGAATTCACTCCGCAGGATTCTCAAGTCTGACATACCTCTCCAATACAAAGAATGTGTAGCTGCTAGCATAGTAAAGCTTGCTCCTTGCACTTTCCCTCTTGAAAATTCGATCAGCACAGAGGTGACCCTCTACGAGACGATCCCAAGGTTGATTGATCAGATAAAGAACTCTTCCTCACGAGAGACGCAAGAAACTGCTGCTGTGGAACTCAACAGAATAGTTTCCGAAGGTGTGGTGGGAGCTACCCAAGCGGTGGTTGCACAGGAAGGGGTTCCTCCCCTCGTGAAGCTTGTTGAAGGAGGAAGCGAGAGAGCTGTGGAGGCCAGCCTAGCGATCCTGTACAATCTGAGTATGGACAGTGACAACCACACTAGTATATTAGCTGCAGGGGCAGTGCAGATTCTAAGACGGGTTGTTGCCTTGCAACGGCCTCAGTGGCAAAGAGCTCTGCGCCTCCTGAGGACGTTGCCTGTTTGATATTTAGCATCTCCACAGATGAGAAGCCATACAGATGATACAGACAAATGTAATTTTTGGAAATGGTATTGTTTGGATTTAGCCTTTAGGATTGTGTTAGTAGTAAGAAGAATCAACTCAATGAATTCTGTTGTACTGCATGATCTACGACACTATGAACGAATACCCCGAAAAAGAGTCTAGGATTCTGTTTCCAAGCAACCTCAGAACCATATCATAGAAACGCCCCCCATAATCTCTGAACCGCCATCACGATACAAGTTAGAGCAGGTGATGAGATCCAAATCCTCGAAGAGTGTTGTTAGATACACCGCAAATCCAGATTAGCAAATGTACGTGATGTGGTGCCATGTTTTTATTGACGTGAAGGTAGACACTAGAAATTGAAGGCAAATTAGGGTTTAGGTTACCACGTTTATATCGGCGTGGTGCTCTTAACCCTAATTGCAGTGTATTTAGTTTCCGCCATCCTTGAATAACTTACAACCCCTGATCAGCTTACCGTGTTTAATTTTGTGGATTACGTCCACCCGTTCCAAAGTTGGTGAATGTGCTTATTCCCAAATGAACCGAACATCTAGTGTGTCTAACATCCCTATGTATGAAATTTTGGCCTAAATTTTTACCTTGCGAATTAAAGACACATTGACGGGAGGAATTTGTCGGGGTCGATCCCATATAGAATCAAATATTTATAAATAATGTATATTTACCAATTAGTAAAAAGGGGTGGGCTTGGTGATTGAGAATAAAAAAGAAAAAAAAACTATAAACAAGTTAGTTGAAAATTCTTTTCCTACAAATGTTCTTGTCCGTGGTTTAGTCCTAGTAACTCTTATTCATAGGCCACCCTAAAACGGTTAAGATTCAACCTAAAAATATAATTAAGAATATGAATTAACCAAGATACATTCAATATCAAGCTACGAATTGATATTCAACATATAATTGACATCCTACACGTTCAAATAGTCATATGAGTCCTAAAGGGATCTACAAAACCATGAATGAGTGCGAGGAATCTACAAAACCATGAATGAGTTAATTCTAACAAGTTGGCCAGACAAGAAAGAATTTGAAACATCCAAATAACTCAACGCAAAGAAGTCAATACTGACGAAGCCCGAGTTCAGAATCACGTTCCGTAGGGTTCAAGGATCAAGCAGAACGCGGGCGGCCTCGGATGATCGAGCTTACTTGAGATACGTGATGAGATTACCGTCCGCGTATCATAGCCTGTGCCGATCCGAGCTTGGGATATCTGCGCACTACCTTCTTCCCTCGGACTACGCTAAGTGTCGGTCATCGCTGGCTGAGACTAACCCCGCTTGAAAAGAGGCACTCTAAGCCAAGGAATCCGGCCTAAGCCATTCGAGATTCCCATTCCCCACCCCCTTTTGGTGTAGTCTTCGATCTTTATTTATAAGCAAAGCAAAGGGTGGCATGGGCGGCACTTGTCCCTATGATGACTACATGTGTCGGTTAGAAAAGAACACATGTCCAGGCTAATGACATTGTGGGTTTTCCCACACTTATATGGGTCTTCGATCCGTGGATGGTTTCCCAGCTGCGGATGCCTTGAGCCCGATTCTTGACTTGCGTCCGTCCATTTTCCATGTCTGTATCGTGCATAAGAGGTTCTATTTGTATAGCGGGGAACCTTATCCATGATGGCGTTTACTAAAGTTTACTTCTGGCGGAGTAAATATTACTATTCATGTTGATGCATCATCATGGCTCCTCGAACCTTAGTTAAGATTAGACTTAGTTAGGATTCGATTCAAATGATGCATCGTATGCACTTGTATTTCGTTTATATTTATCTGCGGAAGAGTAAACACATCCGACTTTTGGTATAGACTTTGAAATAAGATCAGTTTTTGGGTTGCACACAACTATTAATGGGTTGCTTACTTGTCTATGTATCTCTTCGGTGGTGAATCAAGCCATATGTAGTTCAAATATGAGAAATTTGACCCCTCACTATTTTCACAAAATGAGTTTGAGGGACCTCGTTTCATAATCAGAGTATAGGTCCGAGCACTTGTATTTGCTCTAAGAGGCCCTCCGTGGACTAAAGCTCCGGCATCGAGGGACTTCGTTTAAACTCTTTTAGATCCTCCGCGGACTAAAGCTCCAACGTCGAGGGACTTTGTTTAAACTCTTTTAGAGTTGTTCTCCGAACGCTTGTAGCTGCTTTAGGAGGCCCTCCGCGGAGTAAAGCTCCAACGTCGAGGGAATTTGTTTAAACTCTTTTAAAGTCGTTCTCCGAGAGCTTGTAGCTGCTCTAGGAGGCCCTCCACAGAATAAAGCTCCAACGTCAAGGGCCTTTGTTTAAACTCTTTTAGAGTTGTTCTCTGAGCGCTTGTAGTTGCTCTAGGAGGCCCTCTACGGACTAAAGCTCCAGCGCTGAGGGACTTGTTTAAACTCTTTTAGAGTCGTTCTCCGAGCGCTTAAAACTTCTCTAGGAGGCCCTCCGCGGACTAAAGCTGCAATGTTGAGGGACTTTGTTTAAACTCTTTTAGAGTAGTTCTCCAAGCGCTCGTAGCTACTCTGGAGGCCCTTCGCGAACTAATCCTCTAGCGCCGAGGGACTTTGTTTAAACTCTTTTAGAGTCATTATCCGAGCGCTTATAACTGCTCTAGGAGGCCCTCCGCGAACTAAAGCTCCAACGTCGAGGGACTTTGTTTAACTCTTTTAGAGTCGTTCTTCGAGCGCTCGTACCTGCTCTAGGAGGCCCTCCGCAGACTAAAGCTCCAACATTCAGGGTCTTTGTTTAAACTCTTCTAGAGCTATTCTCTAAGCATTCGTAGCTTCTCTACGATGCCCTCTACTAACTAAAGCTCCATCGTCGAGGGACTTTGTTTAAACTCTTTTAGACTCATTCTCCGAGCGTCGTAGCTGCTCTAGGAGGCTCTCCGCGGACTAAAGCTCCAACGTCGAGGAGTTTTATGAAACCTCTTCGAAGTAGTGTTCTGAGAGCTCAAGGCTACAATCATGAGGCCCTCCGCGAGCGATAGCTCCAACGTCAAGGGGCTTATTAAATATCTTCGAAGTGGTGTGCTGAGAGCTCAAGGCTACAATCAGGAGGCCATTTCTGAGCAATAGCTCTCCCACGTCAGGGGACTTTGTTTAAACTCTTTTAGAGTAGTTCTCCTAGCTCTCCCAGCTGCTCTAGGAGGCCCTCCGCGGAATAAAGTTCCAACGTCAAGAGACATTGTTTAAACTCTTTTAGAGTCATTCTTTGAGCGCTCGTAACTACTCTAGGAGGCCCTCCGCGGACTAAAACTCTAGCATCGAGGGACTTTGTTTAAACTCTTTTAGAGTCGTTCTCCGAGCGCTTATAATTGCTCTATAGGATCGAGGCCCTCCGCTGGCTAAAGCTCCAACGTCCAGGGACTTTGGTTAAACTCTTTTAGAGCCGTTCTCCGAGCGCTCGTAGCTGCTCTAGGAGGCCCTCTGGTGACTAAAGCTCAAGCGTTGAGGGACTTTGTTTAAACTCTTTTAGAGTCGTTCTCCGAGCACTCATAGTTGCTCTAGGAGGTCCTCCACGGACTAAAGCTCCAGCGGCTGGGGACTTTGTTTAAACTCTTTTAGAGTCGTTATCCGGGCGCTTGTAGCTGCTCTAGGAGGCCCTTCACGGACTAAAGCTCCAACGTCGAGGGACTTTGTTTAAACTCTTTTAGAGTCATTCTTCAAGCGCTCGTACCTGCTCTAGGAGGCCCTCCGCGGACTAAAGCTTCAACGTCCAAGAACTTTGTTTAAAATCTTTAAGAGCCGTTCTCAGAGCGCTCGTAGCTGCTCTAGGAGGCCCTCCGTTGACTAAAGCTCCAGCATTGAGGGACTTTGTTTAAACTCTTTTAGAGTAGTTCTCTGAGCGCTTGTAGCTATTCTAGGAGGCCCTCCGCGGACAGTTTTGTGAAATCTCTTTGAAGTAGTGCTCCGAGAGCTCAAGACTACAATCAGGAGGCCCTCTAGGAGCAATAGCTCCAATGTCGAGGGGCTTATCAAATATCTTCGACGAAGTCCGATTTCAGAATCTTTCCATTGGGTTCTAGGATCAAGCAGAGCGTGGGCTATCCGCGCACTACCTTTCTCCCTTAGACTACGCTAAGTGTCGGTCCTCGCTGGCCTAGACTAACCCTGCAAGGGGCACTCTAAGCCAAGAAGTCCGGCCTAAGTCTTTTGAGATTCCCATTCCTGACACCCTTTTGGTGTAGTCTTTGATTTTTATTTATGGGCAAGGCACAAGGTGGCATGGGCGACACTTGTCCCTATGACGACGACATGTGTCGATTAGAATAGAACACGTGTCTAGGCTAATGGCATAGTGGGCTTTCCCACATTTATACGCTTCTTTGGTTTGAGGATGGTTTCCCAACTGTAAATGCATAGAGCTCAAATCTCGACTCGTGTCCGCCCATTTCCTTGTTGAAGATGCAGATGCATAGAAGTAATATTTACTTCTGGCGGAGTAAATATTACTATTTATGTTAGTGCATCGTCAAATACATTCGAATAAGAATAAGAACGAGATTATAAAATCACAATTCAACGAACTAAAGATTCAAATTGCAGGTGAAACAAGCAAGACATGCTCAACAATGCTCTCTCAATATTATCTAAAAAGTGCACAAGATCCAAAAATAACCCTAATATGTCTTTAAATAGGCTTAAGAAGTCGGCCCACAAATAAGTGTACCACAGACCAGCCCCCAAGCATACTCTAGGGGTGTACAGAAAAATTCAACACGATTGATATAATACAAAAACACGACAATACGATATGAAGAAAAAGAAGAGCCAAAAAGACACGACACGAAAATGACATAAATAGGTAAAATACGATAATAATTGTGTTGTGTTCGGATCAAGCATTTCTCCTTTTCGGATATCCGACATGAACTGTTTAATCTTTTATTTATTTAAATCCATATGTAATATAGTATTAGTATTATACAAGCCCCTTTGAAACAATAAGGTGCAATGATTCAAATGTACAAACCCCTTTGAAACAATATGGTGCAACGACTGAGATGGTTAAGGACCCAAGACATTTTTCTATCTATGCACGGATCCTGAGATCGCTATTGTTGCAGGAGGATGGTCAAGTATGAAATAAATATGAAATAAAGTTCAGACTGACTTCCCTGTCTCAGCAAATAAATACAAGACTTCCTCCCGTTGTAGTAAGAGAATAGTCAGGATCGAATCCACGAGGAAGCACGTCAGCAGTTCTCAGGTAGCTGTAAATTCTCACAGACAGAGCAGCAGAAAAGACAAAAACACAGAAACAACGAAAGAAACAGAAATAAAAGCAGAAGCAAAGAACAAAGCAAAACAGGAAAGACAAAGCAAAGCAGAAACTAAAAGCAAAGCAAAGGGCTCGTCGATCTCGACAAACAGCTACTCGAGATCGACCACAGCAGTCGACAACAGAAAATCAGAAATCACAGCAGACAAGCAAACCCGGCAAGGGCAACTCGATCTCGACCAAGTCAACTCGAGATCGACAAGATCTCCTCTGTATCGACAAGAATTGACAGAAAATATAAATTGCAAATTCGAAACTAAAACTCAGATTTTTGACAGAAATAAATCGATATAATAAAAGACTTCCAAGACTAGGGTTTCAACACCACAACCATAACCATGCAAAGTAAAACACAAAGGCATAAAAGATCATGCTTTCCATCAAATAACTTTCGTCATTAACAAATAGGCATATAGAGGCTTTCGCATAAACCCTAATTGTTACTAACCCTTTTTCACATAATTAATCCAAGTTGCATTAAGATCACTTTCGCTTCAATAACACAAACAAGGATCACCTTCAACTCTCGCAAAAGAATCATGCTCATAGGGATAGAAGATGAATCGCACAAAAAGATCTGACCTTTATCGCATCGCCTCACATGGCCATCGTCGGGCTCACCCCAGCCCCAGAAGTGGGTGGACTACTCACGCCTCATTGCAATAACAGACATTTATTGATGAAAAGAACTAAATTGCTGTAAAACATGGCAGATTCAGAAATGTATGCAGAAATCGATATGCAGAAGTGGTTGGACTGAATGCAATGTATGCAGAAATCGATATAAAAGTTACTGTAAAACATGGCAGATTCAGCTCACAACAAACACCCCATACTTAAGCTTGTTTGTCCTCAAGCAATACTCTTATCTGTCATTCAGGGGAAGAAATCAAAAACTCTCAACATATCAGATTCATTCTTATATAACCCAGCAGTCAATTACCATCCTCGAAAAGGTACTAGTGTCACAGATTCATGCATGTGCAAATATGTAAAAGCAACATCTACTCACAAAAGGAGGGTTATGCAAAAACATTCATAAGTGACAAAGCATTGAAAATCAAGAGGACTTCAATTTAAGCTCACACGAGGAGTAGATTTGGTAAAAGGCTAAAAGGTGGGCAGTTTCTGGCAATGTGGTGCTAATGATCCGGGGAAATTGAGTATTTCCAATTTGAATTTCCACATTCCTTCTCCATTTGATTCATCACCTTTCATAATGCTTTTCTCAATAATAATGCTTTTACCTCTCTAACCTCAGCACTGCCTTCTCGCGAGTCGCAAACATGGGTGTCATGAATGGCCCCGGATACTTAGTGCTTTGGACTCCTCACAATGTGTCCCATCTCTCCAAACTATTATCTTTAGAGAGCAGGGTCAATCTACCTTTATCTCCTGAGGTGATTGGATTTTCTTTCACTCATTAAATTTTCCATATATTTCAAACAATTTCCTTCCAAACTCCAATAATGATAATAACAACACAAAACACCATATGATAATCTCCATAATGTAACATCATTCTCAACATAATCCCCGGATAGGGTAAAGAATGGCAAATATTTAGATCATGTGGAGCAATATATGAAATAAGGCATATTATGGCTTTTGTGTAATGCATAAGCATAGGTAAGGCTTGGATTATAACAATATGAGCATAATATGGAAATATAAAGTCCTCCATCATTTTATCATGCAACATGTCAAAAGCAATATCAAATTTACCTCTTTTCATGGTTTTCAAGAAAATATGCACTTCATTGTGACTTCCCTTTACTAGGCAATTTCATGCTATATCTCTAATGAATCCAATTTTGCATCGTCGAGTCCAATTAACTCCCATGACATTATTTCAAAATTTTCAATTTTCAATGGGGGTCATTTTTCTTAAATTTTTGGAAATCATGCATATAAGCACATAAATCAATAATACATTCCAAAATAGCCATGTAGCAATTCTAAGAAATAATGCACAAGTAATGTCAAATAAATCAAATATGCATAAAGTAAGCCATTCCCCCACCCCATACTTAAACATTACAGTGTCCTCACTGTATAAAAACAAGGTAAGGGTAGAGAAAGAAACTCACAAGACAGATGTGCAGATTTCTCTAAATATCGAATGGAGCACCTCCTAGGCCGAGTAAGAATGTAGCTTGGTTCTATCCATTGTCCTGAAAAGTAGAAGACATATACCCATAATAGAAACAACAAAAACCAAAGAAATGTTCAAATCCAAAAACAAAAACAAAGTCTCAAAATGTCCTAAAAAGTCTATGTACATGCTTTAGATTTTATAGTCGCTAGGCCGACTTTCCATTAATGCTCAAGGTGGCATCTGCAGGGCCCATGTAGCTTGGGCCTCAAATAGGACTCCATTCTTGTCCATCAGCTGTAGTCCTCCAGAATGGATCTTGTTCACCACGAAAGGTCCCTTCCGCTTCTTGTTGAATTTGTTGGGAAACCAATGATCCTTTGATTTAGAGACATAGAGCTTGTCTCCAACTTCATACTCCTTAGGCTCATCATTGGAAATCCTGCACAATCACACATACCAAGGCAGACCTCTCCCATGTATAGATAAATCTTTAATGAAAATAGGAGAAGAAAGATCCATACCTTGACTTACCTTCGCAGAGACGGAATCGGGGACTACTGTATTTGGTCGATCTCGACTAGGGCTAGTCGATCTTGACAAGACTGCAGGTTCTGGTGGTGGTCTGCTCGAAGATGCAGAGGTCTATGAAGACGATGGCTTGTCGATCTCGACAAGACTGGTCGACCTCGACAAGGGTTCTGCTCCTGGTGGCTTGCTCATCGAGGAAGGCGGATCTGGTGGCGCTGGGTGATGGTCGATCTCGACAAGCTTAGTCGAGATCGACGAGGATCCTTGCTCTGGTGGTCTCAGCGTCGAGGAAGCAGGGACTGGGCTCCCCGAGTGGTGGTCGACATCGACAAAGGTGGTCGAGATCGACGAGCTCTGGCCGTCTGGTGGAGTCAGCGTCGAGGGAGATGAAGCCGAGGCCGTCGAGTGGTGGTCGACCTCGACAAGTCTAGTCGAGATCGATGAGCCTGGTTTGTCTGGTTCGCTGCTCGACGATGCTGGTGCCGGTGGAGTCTCCTTGGTCTGGTCGAGATCGACTAGGGTTCTACTCGATGTCGAGGAGCCTTGGTCGATCTTGACCCCATACTTAGTCCTTGTCAAGGCATCCGAAAAATAATTAATCCACAACGACTTACCTTGGTCTGTGTCGATTGGATTCTTTGTGTTCTCCTTGAGGATTGCCATGATCTCCTCCACCTGGGCCTCCATGTCCCTCTTTTCCAGCTCCTCAGGGGTCATATTTCTGACCTTAGGTTCCCCGCAGGTGATGTAGCCTGCGGAGATAGATTTGACCTCTTCCATTGGACCTGTATGCCTTTCAGTTTTATTAAAGGAATACTCAATTACCTCATTGCTGATGTTGAAGGTGAGCACTCCTTTCCTAACGCTTATGTTGGCATCCACCGTCGCTAAGAATGGTCTTCCTAAAATAATTGGACAAGCTGGATCTTCTTGCATATCAACAACTAGAAAATCAACAGGGACAAAGAATTTACCTACTTGTACTGGCACATTATCCACCATGCCTGTTGGAATGACCATCGTGTTGTTGGCCATGTATAGTCTAGCATCCACAGGCTCCAGGGCACCTATCTTAATCTTGGACCAAATTGTTAAAGGCATTATACTCACACTAGCTCCAAGATCACATAAGGCATTAATTTTGTATGGACCAAATCCAATGGTTATAGCAAACTTACCTGGATCCGGCCTCTTCTCCAATATGTCCAAGTGGCTGCACTCCTCTGTGATTTCAGCCATCGATCGCTTTTTGCTCAAAATCTCCTTCAGGAACTTGACATAAGATGGCATTTCATTGAGAGCTTCTGTGAAGGGGATGGTGACGTTGAGTTTCTGAAGCATCTTGATGAAGCGCTGAAATTTCTTTTCTGCCGAGTCCTTTGGAGATTTTGTGGGGAAAGGCAGCCTCTTTTTCGGATTCGGAGCCAGAACGGACGTCGGGGGTGCTGCAGGCTGTTCTATGTCGACCAGGGGCTCATCGATATCGACCACAGTCTTGTCGATCTCGACTAGATTTGGTGCTGTCGAGTTGTTGTGTGGTGCAAACGAGGATTCTGGAATTTTCTCCTCGAGGTCGAGTAGACCTTCCTCGACATCGAGTAGACTCTGGTCGAGTTGCTGTTTAGCTTCGTCCTGCTGTTTCCCGACCTCTGGCTCTTGCATTTGATGGCCGCTTCTGAGTTTTACAGCAGCGATATGTCCAGTCTTTCCCTTAGGATTTGGTTCTGAAGATCCCAGGAGCGCACCCGACTGTTTGGGGATTCCTGCTGCCAGCTGACCAATCTGTGTATCAACTGATTTTCGCCATATATCAATTTCCCCAAGCCTAGAGTTGACCCCTTGCATCTGAGTGTAGACGGAGTTGAAGGAATGCCTAGTTTCTGAGTGATTCCTCCGTATTTCCTCCAGGACTGTCTGTATATCATCTTTTTTCTGGTCTCTTTCCGGATGTCCTGGAGCTCTATAGGGCGGGGGGTTCCTAGGGACACCTTGGTTCCATTGTGGTTGCTGAAACCTTTGGTCCCCTATGTAGCGATTGGGACCCCCTGCGTAAGCTACCTCCTCGTGGTGCTCTGCCAGCCTGACTTGCTCTGTGTGTGGGCACTCAGGAGTGGTGTGCCGCTGTGATCCGCATTCAATGCAAGGCTGGTTGACAAAAAGATACTTTACTTGCTTTATGAGCTTCTTGTTCTGATCTCTGTAGTACTGTTCCCTTACATCCGGATCAATTTCCTTATGAGGCTCATAGAGGGGCATGGAAGGTGCTGGCCTGGCGTATGGGTTCTCTTCATAAGTTGCAGTAGACCCATACTTGTTGTCGTAGTTGGTGAGCTTCTCTAGCACACCCCATGCGTCACTTGGCGGCATTGTCAGATACTCATAGCGAGTATAGTGGTTGATTCTGTCCTTAGTGACTTGATCAAGAGAGTTGAAGAAGATCTCCTAAATGACGTAGGGTGGCTGTCCATGAGTAGGGCAAGATCGCAGAAGTTCCTTGTAGCGCTCCCATGCCTTTGCCAGCGGTTCCCCTTGCTTCTGTTTGAAGGCGGTGATTTTCTGGCGGAGATGTGCTGTTTTGGCGGGTGGGAAGAATTTGTTCAGAAACTCTTGCTCTACTTGGGCCCATGTTGTCAGTGATCTTGGTTTCAGCCCTTCAAGCCACTTCAGTGCAGGTCCTGCCAACGACCAGCGGAAAGACTTCATCTTGACATATTCTAAAGTTGTACCTTCAGCAAGAGTACGGCACATGTCAGAAAAGTTCGTAATATGTTCAAGAGGACACTCATTAAATCTACCAAAAAAGGCATTATTTTTAAGCTCTATAAGAAATTGAGTGCGAATTTCAAAAGAATTTTCAGGGATAAGAATCGCCGATTCAGGCACGACGAGGGTTGGATGCATATAATCCTCAGCAGTAGTTGGATATTGGGCAAGCTCAGCTTCTGCTTGCCTTGCGCGCTCAGCTTCTTGTTCCCTCGCTGCCCTTTCATTGGCTATAGTGGTATCCTTTGCGGCTAGCTCCCTTGTAAGCCTGGCAATCAGCTGTTCTTGTGTTTCAGCGGCCGCCATGATCCTTTTGAGTTTAGAGTGGATGTGTAGGTAACGCTCTGGTTCGTCTAAGCTGTCAAACTCTGGTGGTAGACCAGAACGGCGCATACACCCTGAAAAGTAACTCAAAGTAGACGTGAGATTTAACTACCTAAGGCGCGAATGATTGCTTCCCCGGCAACGGCGCCAATTTGTTGTTGCAGGAGGATGGTCAAGTATGAAATAAATATGAAATAAAGTTCAGACTGACTTCCCTGTCTCAGCAAATAAATACAAGACTTCCTCCCGTTGTAGTAAGAGAATAGTCAGGATCGAATCCACGAGGAAGCACGTCAGCAGTTCTCAGGTAGCTGTAAATTCTCACAGACAGAGCAGCAGAAAAGACAAAAACACAGAAACAACGAAAGAAACAGAAATAAAAGCAGAAGCAAAGAACAAAGCAAAACAGGAAAGACAAAGCAAAGCAGAAACTAAAAGCAAAGCAAAGGGCTCGTCGATCTCGACAAACAGCTACTCGAGATCGACCACAGCAGTCGACAACAGAAAATCAGAAATCACAGCAGACAAGCAAACCCGGCAAGGGCAACTCGATCTCGACCAAGTCAACTCGAGATCGACAAGATCTCCTCTGTATCGACAAGAATTGACAGAAAATATAAATTGCAAATTCGAAACTAAAACTCAGATTTTTGACAGAAATAAATCGATATAATAAAAGACTTCCAAGACTAGGGTTTCAACACCACAACCATAACCATGCAAAGTAAAACACAAAGGCATAAAAGATCATGCTTTCCATCAAATAACTTTCGTCATTAACAAATAGGCATATAGAGGCTTTCGCATAAACCCTAATTGTTACTAACCCTTTTTCACATAATTAATCCAAGTTGCATTAAGATCACTTTCGCTTCAATAACACAAACAAGGATCACCTTCAACTCTCGCAAAAGAATCATGCTCATAGGGATAGAAGATGAATCGCACAAAAAGATCTGACCTTTATCGCATCGCCTCACATGGCCATCGTTGGGCTCACCCCAGCCCCAGAAGTGGGTGGACTACTCACGCCTCATTGCAATAACAGACATTTATTGATGAAAAGAACTAAATTGCATTAAAACTAAATTCAAAAGCCTTTACAATCCTGGCAATCAACTTTCGCAGAAAGCCAAAACCCTAAAAACCTTAGAACTCCTAAACTTCTCTGTGGAACTACTTGTCTTTCTCCAAAATTGAATGTAAGATAAGATGCCTAATGCTCAGCCCCTAGGGCTTTATTTATAGCCTTCTATTCCTTGCTACTCAAGGATAGAATATCTATATCTATATCTAAAACTATATCTAATTTGCTAAAAGATAAATAAATTGTTTTAAGGAAATAAATCAACTAAGGAAAAGATAAATCTAACTAAGGTAAGTCTTCATGTCTTGATAGATCAACTTTCCATAGATAGGCTTTGATCAACTTTGGATAGATCTTCGGCCATTCTCGGATTCCCTCATGCCCAAGTAAAGCTAAACCGAGTAGGACTCGTCACGACGAAGCGTTTCTGGAAACTGGGTCTACTCGACCTCGACCACGGCTCGTCGACCTCGACAAGACCTGTTCGTCGACTGGACCTCCCGGCTAGCTCTGCTCGACAGGCTCGGACTTGGGCTCCTAGTGCTCGTCGATCTCGACTAGATGGCTTGTCGATCTCGACAAGGGTTCGTCGAGATCGAGTAAAGGTGTGCTCGGCTTCTCGTCCTCGGCTTCTCGGGCAGCTTCTCTCTTCGTCGACTCCGGGTGTGGCGCTGGGCTTCGTCGATCTCGACTAGGGCTTGTCGAGATCGAGTAGACTCCGGAAGTCGGGATGGTCTGGCTTTCTCGATCAGGCTCTGTCGACCAAGGCTGCTCGGACATGCTCGTCTAGGTCGAGTAAGAGCTACTCGAGATCGAGTAGCCTGGGTTCTCGGCTCGATTCGACTGGTTCCGCTGCTTCTTTGACCTTGGACTTCTGTAGTGGTTTTCCGAGCTTTTCTGACCTTCTGTAGAATTGCTGTAAAATGCCTCGATTTCTGCGAATTAAACAGAAACTGGTGTAGATTCCATAATTTGGCAAATAAACATAAACTACATAGGTTCTGTACTATCTAAGCCCGAATGAATGCAATGTATGCAGAAATCGATATAAAAGTTACTGTAAAACATGGCAGATTCAGCTCACAACAATCGCTTTTCCCCATCCTCTTAAATGATGCACTTCATTTTTTTTCCAATCTTTCTAATATAACTCTAAAGCAAAAATAGTCGGTTCCTCTACCTCATTTCATTTTCGTCTCTACCGATTTCCTCTCTCCTTTCTCATTTTCTCTCAAACTCAAACTCATCTCCAAATGTACGGGTTAAGGTCATCTCAAATTCTACCTTGAACTCAAAGTCGTGATCTCCAAGTCTCCAAATCCAAGCCATCTCCTTGGAAGACCTCACCACTTCTCCATCTCTGGCTTCTCTACTTGGATCTCCTTGGGAGGGCCTCACCATTTCTCCATCTTCAGCTTCTTTGTCTAGATCTCAATGGGAAGGCCTCACCACTTCTCAATCTTCATCTTATCTATCAAGATCTCCCTGGGAGGGCCTCGCCACTTCTTCATCTTCGGCTTCACTATCTAGATCTAATTGGGAGGGTCTCACCATTATTCATTTCCGACTATCCAACATTCTCATCGGGTTGTTCTCCATCTTCGTCTTCTCTCAAGACTAAGGCTCTTACAGATGAGCATGGGTTCATAAGGGTATTTTGTATGCCATGACCCACAATTTTTTTTTTAGTTAGAAGAAACTATCAAAATGACGTCGTTTTGGGCCTACAAAGGCCGAAACCCATCGTTTTTGGTGTATGTAGGCAGTAGCTCTAACGCTACCACGCGGGCCAACCCGGATACGCCACGTGACAACGTTGGTTAATTTTTTTTAAATCTAGTGTACTCTATTTTCAGTAAGAGAAAATGAAACAAAATAAACCAATTTTTGGGCCTATTTGCAAAAAACATCTAGCATGTCCATTATTTGCAAAAAACACCCGTCTACCCCAAGCAAAAAAAAAAACACCGGTGATTTGCAACTGTACACAACCGGGTACAGAAGGTCACTAGTGTGGGAGTGGTTCACAGGCAATTTGACGCGAGAGAGACAGACGAAAAACCAGAGCCTCACCTCTTCCGAACTAGGAGGCCATCGGAGCCTCCTTGTTCTCCGACGCTGAAGTCCAGCCGAACCCGACACGAGCCTCCATAGCTCCAACATCGGACCTGAATCTGAGCTCTGACCTCCCGCATCTGGTTGCCGCCGCCTCTAGGATTTTTTTTAGACTAGCGGCAGAGAAGTAGAAGAAGAAGGTGCCAGCGGGCCACGGGTTGGTGTTGTCATTAGATTCGAATTGCTTCGAATTCGGGCTTAAATCAGATTTGAATTGCTTTGAATTCCAGCGATTTGCCATCTTCGCATAAGCTGGAAGTTCGTAGACCAGGTTCTATCAACTGTTGAAAAGGTGAGGCTCAATTTCTCTACTTCACTTTCATGAGTTGTGGTTGGTATCTGACATCACCTATCCCAAACATCAGTTGTTGTGGTGTGAAGACAAAATTCGGAAGCTAGATGTGTTAGAGTGGAAGTTGCAGAGAGACCCAAGTCCCATCCTTTTCCCTTGTTGACAGCAGAGTACCTTGCCTAATGGTCTCTAGCGACTGCAAGATTTTTTTGTCATTTTCTATTATTTGCTATTGTATTTCTTTCCATTGAAGCTGATTGGTTTCTCTTCAGGTTCATATCAGCTTGCATCCGAGGAAGATCAGATTATGTGATTCTTGCTCCTGATCTACTATCTTTAATTCAGTGCTCGATCTTGAATTTTCATTTGTTTTTTAAGAGGGACAAGAAAAAATCTAGTGGTGTTCTCAATCTATTTGGAAGCCAAAATCAAACTGGTATGCCTATTCACCAGGTTCTATCAACGGTTGAAAAATTCATTTTTATCCCATTTTTTCCCTATAAATTGATTGTTTATCCCATTATGCATATTTTTTCAAAGATATCAATACCTATATTTCTATCCTTAACCATTTAAAAAATTCATTTTATCCCATTTATTCCCCTATAAATTAATTTTTTTTATCCCATTTTGCATATGTTTTTCAAAAAAAAAAAATTCAAAGATAACATCATCATCATTTGTTACTACTACTATTAACATATTATTATTACTAAAATATTACATAATGAATAACAACAACAATAACAACAACTACTACTAATTACTTTTAAAAATTTGTAGGAAAAAAAGGAAATATATTAAAAATTAAGTTAAGAGCCCTGGAGCGGGCTCCCTAATAATTTGTTGAAAAACTGAAAAGTTGGGTTAGGGATCTTAAGCTGAAGTGGATGTCAAAAGTAGACCTGGGCAAACGCGGGTTACCCAACCCGTTTTTTGGACGGGTATGGACAAGGGGCAAAGCCCAGCCCGCGCCCGTAGCGGGTACCGTTATATATATATATATATATATATATATATATATATATATATATATATATATTAGACCTGTCAAACGGGTCATTCAGGTCGGGTCACTTCGGGTTTCGGGTAAAACGGGTCTCGGGTAAAACGGGTCTCGGGTAAAATGGGTTTCGAGTTTTTCGGGTTGACTCGAACTCGGGTTTGATCGGGTTTCGGGTCGGGTTCGGGTCGATTTCGGGTTTGTCAATTTTTTCTTTTTTAAATTAAAAAAGTCAATATTTGATAATTTTGTGATAAATTTTAATTATATAAAAAAAAATTAATTATATATAATTATAAGTCAACCGGGTCAACCGGGTAAATCGGGTCAAAATTACCGGGTCAATCGTGTCACCGGGTCGAAACCCAGATTACCCGAAAAATTTCGGATTTTTCGGGTTCGGGTCGGAAATATTTCGGGCCGATCGGGTCGGGTTGTGTTTTGACAGGTCTAATATATATATATAAATACATATGTAAAAAATTATTAATTAAAAGAAAAAAGGGGAAAAATAATATCTATACCCTAACTGTACATTACTCCGTATTATTCTCCATTTTGTGAGTGTTGGGCATTTGGGCAACACAACAACTTATTATAATAAAATAAGTTGGATGGTAATATGATATTGTGTCAGCATTGAACAAGTGTTGGATGTTAATATGATATTTTTATTCTCCATTTTGTCATTTTGCAGTTGTAAATTATTCACTACTCAGCAATAACAACACAACAACTTTTTTTTTCCTATTTAAGTATGAGCTGCTATAACACTATAACCAGGGACGGAGCTACAACTTTATCGGGGAGGGGGGTGTTTTTTATAAATTGTTGATTCACTCTTTAATAGATTTTTCTATAGTTTAGCGAACCAAACTTATGATATTTTAAATTAAACGGTGATATTTTAGTTTAAGGCAACATTTTTTTTAGTTAAAAACACAATATATTTCTTTTAAAACGCCGGTGTTTTATTTTAAAACTGTGTCATTAGTTGTTTTATATTTTTTTCCTTTTAAACGAAAAAATGATGTCATTTTAATCTATAACAACATTCTTTTCGTCTAAAAATATATTGTCAGAAACCTACGAAGTCAATATATAACTTGTTGTTCTCTTAGCATGCAATAACGTGTAACAAGATATACAAACTTTAAACTTACGTAATTTCTTATATAATTATCGAATGGGGTTTTTTACTAAGTGGATTTTTGGAAACCAAATTTTAAATCATAGGACAAGAGTTACAATATTAGGTGAGTATCCACTTTTTCCAATTTTACCCCTGCCTTATTTCTTCTCCTTCTCCCCAAATTAAAACAGATATTGCCCTCACTGCTCTCACCGCCATCACCCATCGCCGACAACCACCACCATCTTCATCGTTGTTGCCGCCGCTTGACGTCCTCCCTGTCCGAAGCCGGCCTACAGCATATCGGCGCCGCCGCTTGACGTCCTACAACATCTCGGCGAATTCCATGGTGACGATCAGGAAGAAGATGTGGTTACTCGGCTTCGTCGATGGCGGAATCGAATCTCGGATTTGAAGGAATATCAGATCGGAGGAGCTTAGGTTGCTCCACCGGCATAGGTTTCATCTCGGATTGGGGCGGTTTGAGGTGGAGATGTAGCGGAAGGCAGTGCCGAGGTCGGGGAGGTTGTCGTGGCAGTCGGAGAGGGTGAAGCCGACCTGGATGAGGCTGAGGACATCGAAGTTGGACTTGAGGATGTGGTAGAGATCAGAGAGGCGGGTGCGAGCGGCGGGGTCGGCGGACTTGTAGATGACGCCGATGTCCATACGCGAGGCCTGCAATACAAGGTGAAATCTCAAACAATGGAAATAGTGAAACTAATGGAGAATCAAGATGGTGTCGATTCCTTTGATTAGAAAAAGAATCAGGGAATGGAGAATATAAAATTGGATCCGGATGGAATCGAATTATCTTTATCTTGAGTAGTTGATAGAATCGGCCAAGTTACTGTGTGAAAGCTATAATAATTAGGATCAGCAGTGGTGACAATATGAAAGCTTTATTTGGAAACCATAGCTACTGTGAAAGCTATATAAATATAGAATGGTTTAAATACACTTGTCACCACATTGTAAACCGGAAAAACTAGATGAAGAACATAATGGGCTGGAGTTCAAACAAACAACAGGGCCTAAGCCCAATACAACTATCAAGTAATCCCAACAAAGCAAAATGAATATGAAAACAAAATAAATTTTGCCGATTAGCAACCATATAGAGTATTATTATATTTGTTAATAAGTTCATATACGTTGTAACCAAAATAAAAATAGGGTCATAGACACTGTAATCAAAATAAAAACAGTGTCATATCCACTGTCACCACTATAAAAACAAAGTCATAGACATTGTAATCAAAATGAAAACCATATAGACGTTGTAACCAAAATAAAAACAGTTTTATAGACACTTTCACCACTAAGAAAAAAAGTTCAAAGACACTGTAATTAAAGGAAAACTCTAGGAAAAAGGAAGCACAAACCCTAGGGGATAATGAGAAGCCGATATTCATGTGGTGACATTTCTCCTCTAATATATGAATGGGTAAGAGAGACATAGACGCTGTAATCAAAATAAAATTAGAGTCGTAGACCCTGTAACCAAAGGAAAACTCTAGGACGAGGGAGCACAAACACTATAGAGGCTAATAAGAAGCCAAAATATAAATGGTGACAGTTCTCCTCTAATATATGAATGGGTAAGAGCCTAAGAGGGTCATAGACGATGTAACCAAAATAAAATCAAGGTCATAAACATTGTCACCACTATGAAAAAATATTCATAGACACTGTAATCAAAGGAAAACCCTAGGAAAAGAGAAGCACAAACCCTATAGGGGCTAATGAGAAGCCAAAATACATGTGGTGAGAGTTCTTCTCTAATTTCTAATTTCTAGTTTTTTAGATTTTTTTAAAGTAGTATCACCACAATAAAAAAAAATTAAAAATGTAACTACTATTGTAATCACTATAAAAAAAATAAAGTCATAGATACTATCAACACTATAAAAACATGGTCATAGACACTGTAATCAAAGGGAAATCATATCATAAAGGAAGAACAAACCCTATACGGACTAATGAGAAGCCAAAATAAATGTGGTGACAGTTCTCCTCTAATATATGAATGGGTAAGAGAGCCATATACGCTGTAATCAAAATAAAAACAAAGTTGTAGACACTGTAACCAAAGGAAAACCCTAGAACGAGGGAGCACAAACCCTATAGAGGCTAATAAGAAGCCAAAATATAAGTGGTGACAGTTCTCCTATAGTATATGAATGGGTAAGAGCCTAAGAGGGTCATAGACGATGTAACCAAAATAAAATCAAGGTCATAGACACTGTCACTACTATGAAAAAATGGTCATAGACACTGTAATCAAAGGAAAACCCTATGAAATGGGAAGCACAAACCCTATAGGGGTTAATGAGAAGTCAAAATACATGTGATTACAGTTCTTCTCAATTTTCTAATTTATAGTTTTATAGATTTTTTTAGAGTAGTGTCACCACAATTAAAAAAATTAAAAATGTAACTATTGTTGTCATCATAATAAAAATAAAGTCATAGATACTATCACCACTATAAAAACATGGTCATAGACACTGTAATCAAAGAGAAATAATATGATAAGGGAAGAACAACCCCTATAGGGCTAATGAGAAGCCAAAATAAATGTGGTGACAGTTCTCCTCTAATATATGAATGGGTAAGAGAGTCGTAGACACTGTAATCAAAATAAAAACAGTGTCATAGTCACTGTCACCTCTATAAAAACAAAGTCATAGACACTGTAATCAAAAGGAAAACCCTATATACGATGTAACCAAAATAAAAACAGCTTTATAAACACTGTCACCACTAAGAAAAAAGGTTCATCGACACTGTAATCAAAGGAAAACCCTAGGAAAAGGGAAGCACAAACCCTAAAAGGGCTAATGAGAAGTCAAAAGAACATGTGATGTACAGTATAGTTTAGGGTTTAGGGTTAAGTCTTTAGGGTTTAGGGCCAAGGCCCTAAACGCTCAATCTTAAACCCTAAACCCTGAAATGTTAAGTACAGTACGTCGTTAAGAGATGATTGTTGTCACCAAATGGAAAACCCTAGGAAAAGGTAAGCACAAAACCTAAAGGGGCTAATGAGAAGCCAAAAGACATTAGGTAGACGGTTCTCCTTCAATATATGAATGGTTAAGAGAGTTATAGACACTGTCACCACTATGAAAATAGGATAATAGATATTGTAATCAAAGGAAACCCTATAGACGTTGTAACCACAATAAAAACAAGGTTATAGACACTATCACCACTATGAAAAAAGGGTCAAAGATACTGTAATCAAATGAAAACCCTAAGACAAGGGAGGCACAAATCCTATAGAGGCTAATGAGAAGCCAAAAATACATGTGGTGACAGTTCTCCTCTAATAAATAAATAGGTAAGGGGATCATAGACGCTGTAATCAAAATAAAAACAGGGTCATAGACACTGTAACCAAAGAAAAACAAGGCCATGGACACTGTAACCAAAATAAAAAACAGGTTCATTGACACTGTAATCAAAGGGAAACCTAGGACAAGGGAAATAATTTTTTGATGGCAGATTCGTTTCAAGAGTTTTTTTTTTTTACGGCTCACCGTAACAAAAAAAAAACAGGTCATAGACACTGTCACCACTATAAAAACAAGGTCATAGACACTATAATCAAAATTAAAACAGGGTCACAGACACTGTAACCAAAGAAAAACAAGGCATATCACCACACTGTACATGGTTGCAATTAGACCTGCCAAACGGGTCATTCGGGTCGGGTTCGGGTCCGGTCACTTCGGGTTTCGGGTAAAACGGGTCTCGGGTAAAACGGGTTTCGGGTTTTTCGGGTTGACTCGAACTCGGGTTTGATCGGGTTTCGGGTCGATTTCGGATTTGTCAAAATTTTCTTTTTTAAATTAAAAAAATCATTATTTGATAATTTTGTGATAAATTTTAATTATATATATAAAAAAATAATTATATATAATTATAAATCAACCGGGTCAATCGGGTCATCGGGTCAATCGGGTAAATCGGGTCAAAATTACCGGGTCAATCGGGTCAACGGGTCGAAACCCAGATTACCCGAAAAATTTCGGATTTTTCGTGTTCGGGTCGAAAAAAAATTTCGGGTCAAAATTTTCGGGTTCGGGTCGGAAAATTTTCGGATCGGTCGGATCGGATCACCGGGTCGGGTTGTGTTTTGACAGGTCTAGTTGCAATCATACCAAAATAAAATAAAAATGTTAATGCATTTCAATAATAAAGTTACTATCCAATATCCACTACCAACTACATCACTTTTCCATCAAGTGAAAAAAAAACAAATGATATCACTGTCAAATGCTCCACCATCATCAATTCCGTACCACATCTCTCAAATCCACTTAATCGATCCCTAATTAAATTTTAGAATCAATTTAACCCTCGAAAATCAATTCAATCTTCCACAGTGATGGCGCTGAGTTGAACCGCAGGGACGCAGCGCCGAGAGCGAGGAATCGAAATGATCTCGATCACGATCGTGGAAGTGAAGACGGTGATAGGAAGCCATGGCGCTGGATCGGAGGGTGAAGACGGTGATAGGAACGGAAGCCATGGCGCTGTATCGGAGAGTTGCTAGCGAGAAGCAGCGAATTAGGAACGGCATCCAGGGCGCTGAGTTGAATAGCAGCGACGAGAATGAGGAATCGAAATGATCTCGATCAAGATCGTGGAAGTAAAGATGGTGATAGGTAGCCATGGCGCTGGATCGGAGAGCGAAGACGGTGATGAGGAGGGCGGTGTAGGGGAAGCCGTAGACGAGATCGACGGAGGCGGGAGGGGAGGCGGAGGTCGGAGATTTGGGAGAGGAGCCTGGCGTGGGAGACGAGAGCGTCGGAGTCCGGGGAGGAGACGAGAGTCTGGGGTAGGAGACGAGATTTGGGAGAGGAGCGTGGAGATTCGGGAGAGGAGATGCAGATCTGACCGGTGGATAAGGTAATATTAAATCAGGGGTAGTGTTGGTATTATGAATTTTTTTTGGCCATTTACTAGCAAAGGAAAATTTATAGGACATTTAGTATTTGGTCCAAATGCCTTCGGCTTTGGACCAAATTACTTCTTATCGAATTTAGTAATATTACCTCTTGTTTCGAAGCTTTTGGGTTAAATTATATTACCAAAATATCAAATGAAATAAAATATAAAAGCATCGTGATTTATTAAAGGACATTTGAAATGATTAAATTGTGTTTAACTTTCAAAACGTTTATAACTTTTTACTCGGTTATCGGATTGAGACTTATAATATATTAAAATGAAGCTATCAACGAGTAGAACAAAAATAGGCGATTCGTATGATAGGGTGGGATGGGGATGCTCCCCTTGCCCCCTAAATCCGCCTATGATTGTAACACTGTAACAACCGGTTCTCAAGTGCTCACTACTCAGGCACTTAGCCAGCAATTTTGGCGGGTACTCACGGGCCGCCTGTGCTCGCATAATCGGGGCTTAGTCCAATCTGTGCCCATAACTCCGACCCACACATGCGTTTACCCGAGTCTACCAAAAAGTAAGTTAAGAGTACAAATGAGAGCTCAGATATTGGGAAGATTGCTAGTGTACACCGTCAAAAGAATTGGGAAGATTACTAGTGTACAGAGTGAAAAGAACCGGTGTATTTAATTTTTTCCGTTCATAACTGATGCCAAACGGGGCCGTATAAAATCTAGTAGTAACAACTACAGTACGAAACTCCGCGAGAGAGAGAGAGAGAGAGAGAGAGAGAGAGAGAGGGAGAATCGCATCGATAGATCTCTGCGTGCGAGGAGGAGGGGAGGAGAACTGACAAATGGCCACTCTTCAGACATGGAGAAAAGCATATGGCGCGCTCAAAGATCACACCACAGTCGGCCTCGCTCAAATCAACAGCGACTACAAGGTCTCTCTCTCTCTCTCCCCCTCTTTTTATTTTTGTAATTGATAGATTCGGGATTTTAGATTTTCTTCTAACAAATTCGAGCCTATAATTTTGCTTATGGTTGAGGGGTTGTAGGATTTGGATGTGGCGATTGTCAAGGCCACGAATCACGTTGAGTGTCCGCCCAAAGATAGGCATTTGAGAAGTGAGTTTTTACTGCAATTCGTTACTAGATCTGTCAGTTTCCTTTCACAAATTTTGCTTCTTTCCTTTTGATTTGATCTAATTTCTATTTTCCGGCATTTTTTTTTGTTTCCAGAAATTTTGATTGCAACCTCTGCAGTTAGGCCTCGGGCTGATGTTGCTTATTGTATTCACGCCCTTGCTCGACGATTAGGCAAGACGAGGAATTGGACGGTATTCATTTTTCTTTCTAGGGATTCATATATTTTTTTGTGCGAATTTGTTGTCCCTTAGTGTCTTTTACGGGTTTTTCATTTGTGGTTGGCACTCCCTGTTTTCTGTCTTCCGTTTCAGTTTCTGTTGTTTGTCTGTTGTGGTGTGGGGTACTTTGGAAGAGCCTTTCTCGATTAAAACTATGCAAACTGTTGATAAAAATGCTGGAAATGCCATTATTCTATGAGTAGCATGAAATCTCTTTTAATAATCTAACTTGTCTATTATAGATGCCCAGTTCCACATCTTTCATTATTCCCTTTGAATTTGCATTTGCTTTCATATTATCTAATTCATTTTGTGTTTTTAAGTAGTTTTATTTTTAGAACTCAAATGATTTGGGGTGATTGTTATCATTTCATGTCATTATCATATTTTTACTCACTGTAATCCATTGTGAAACATCCTTTCATCTAATTGTAATGGGTCAGGATGATAACTTTTAGGTTTACAAAGGAGACTCTTATCCATTTTCTTTCAATCACGGCGGGGGAGCAAGTGCAACCCTCTAAAAAGTTTAGTAAGATAGAAATATTCTTGAAATTAAGTGTAAGGCTCATCTATGAATCAACTTCAACTAATTGACATTAGCTGAGACAACAACAATCGCAGTTTTTCCCCGCTGAGAGTAGGGTCTTGAGGGTAAAAATGTACGCACTCTTTCTCCGACTATATCGAGAGAGGGTTCTGAAAGACCCAAAGTTGAAAAGAGAAAGAGGACAATAACAAACCTAAATGAACATAAAGGAAAGTGCCATGAACGGGTTTTGTGTTTTTAATTTTTTATGCTTGTAAGTTGTAAATACTTCAATTTTAGCACAAATAAGTGGTTTTTTTTTTGCCAACATTCCTGTGATTCCTCTGGTCTCTAGTGTAATGCTTTTGAATTTTCTTTTTTCAAAAGGGAAATGGAAATTATTTCAGAATGAAAATTGAAACTATTTCACTTTCCAGGAGGTTAATGATCGTGCTATTACATATGCACAAGTGCAATGATAAATTTACTTAATACTAGTTCCTTTGGCTACTCGCCTGTTGTTTCTTTATTCTTTGTACTTTTATGATTTTGGATTTGGTTGGTGGCTAATTTACAGGACATTTTTTTATTGATATACATCTGAATGAGTGAATGGTGACAAATTGTTTTTCTTCTTTTTCATGGTTAGTGTTAAGACTATTTATCGTAGTAGTTATTAGTTATTACACAGGGCAATTTTTCCTTCTCATCTATAAGATTATCTACAATTTATTCACCATTTTTCTGGTGTATTATTCTAAACCTATTTTTTTATTGGACAGGTGGCATTGAAAACACTAATAGTTATCCACAGGTTATTGAGGGAAGGTGACCCAACATTCAGGGAGGAACTTCTAAACTTCTCACAACGTGGACTTATTCCCCAACTCTCTAATTTCAAAGATGACTCGAGCCCTATTGGTAGGTCTTATTATCTGATTATTTACTTCTGCTCTACTTTAATCTTGTCACTTCCCTGCATACTTAACATGCATTAATGCATCATTTGATCTTTGGTTTTAAATGGATAATTTTTTTTCTTGAGTTCTTAATGGAATACTGTATGATTTTGAACCACTCAGCCTGGGATTGCTCTGCTTGGGTACGCACTTATGCCCTTTTCATGGAAGAACGGCTTGAATGCTTCAGGATTTTGAAGTATGACATTGAGGCTGAGCGATTACCTAGGCCTTCTGAAGGGCCAGATATGGTATTGTATGGAGTATTTGTTACCCTTAAATTATTTATAATCCTTGTATTGTAACTGAAGAATAAAATATGTAGCTTCTGCCATCAACAAGATGTCACCACTTGGGAGTCTTTTGGGTGATGCTATTGGCCTATTTTTATTTCATTATCAATTTTTAATACGTACATTGGAACAATTTTTTTTTTTAATATGTACAATATTTTATGCATGAAATTATAGTTTTATTCTTTCAATTATGTATCAAGGTCGTACTTAAATTTCTGTATCAACTGGGATGCAATTCTAACTTCCAAGGGTCTTATTATTTGGACAATTTCACTCTTCCTTTTGCCTAGATACAGCTCTGTGAACTGTAAAAAGGATACACTGTCATTCTATCTGGACTGACCGTCAAAATTAAGTGAAGTCGATGAATTGGGGTTTGTTTTTTCCTTTATTATATGCTATGCATATTTTTAATCCAAAGTTTTCAATTCCAAAAATAGGGTTACAGCAGGACCAGGGATTTGGACAGTGAGCAACTGTTGGATCAATTGCCATCATTGCAGCAACTTCTATACCGTCTCGTGGGATGCCGGGTATATATTTTGCAGCATGTGTTGTTGAATAGCAGTATTTGTGCTGTAGTTTCTTCTAGTGTTGCCTTTCGGTACGCTTATACATGTATCATTGCATCAATGTTTGCATTGGTAAATCTGGATAAAAATATTGAGACTGCTTTCACCTTTCAGCCAGAAGGAGCTGCTGTGGGAAATTATGTGATACAGTACGCGCTTGCCCTGGTATTGAATCATCTTTCACCTTAATTTTATGCTTATTCAATTAGGTTTACATTAATGTTCTATTATTTATGTTTCTTACTGTTGTAGCTTTTGTTTAAGTGAAGTGGGCAACTGGTATCCTTTATTACTGTCGGAAATTTTACCTTTTATCATGTGCTAAAAGAAAATATAAAAATAAATTTGGCATCTTTCTTAATGATCACAGTGCATGATTTGTTTGAATGCCGAAAGATAATTGGTTAATGCTTCAACTTGTTGCAGGTATTGAAGGAGAGTTTTAAACTCTATTGTGCTATTAATGATGGAATTATAAATTTGGTTGATAAGGTAAACTTGGTTTGTATTGTATCTAAAGTGCATATTCTAGGAATTAAGATAACAGAATCTATTGAATCTGGTTGCAGTTTTTTGAAATGCCAAGGCATGAAGCCATAAAAGCCCTTGAAGTATACAGGAGAGCTGGGCAACAGGTAAAGATAATGTTAAGTTAGTTGGAAACCATTGAAAATATGCGAACCCTCGATTATATAATCATAAATCAAATTGTGTTAGAGATGTAAATATTGTGTATGCTTACTGAAGATATTTTGTTTTCAGGCAGGAAGTCTTTCCGATTTTTATGAAGTTTGCAAGGGATTGGAGCTTGCTAGAAATTTCCAGTTTCCAGTTCTAAGAGAAGTAAACTTCTGCGTTAAGATCTTATATTGTTTTTAACATTTTATCCTTTTCCATGGACTTGTATAAATATGAATCATTTTACACATCTTTTCAGCCACCACAAACTTTTCTTGCAACTATGGAAGAATATATTAGGGAAGCACCAAGAGTTGTCCCTGTTCCGAGCCAGCAGTTGGTAAGTCCTGTTGTTGAAATAAAGCACAGAATATGTATTATTTTGAATAAATCCTCGTCTTTTTGCAATATTGCAATAAATGTTATGTTTACATTAAACATCGTTCTCTTCATCAACTAGGAATTTCCTGAGAGACTTCAACTGACATACCATCCTGATCAATCAGCACCTGATGATGACAATAAATCAACCGTTGAAGAACCCCATCCAGAGGTCCCAGACAATGTCACTGATTCTGATATTGAGGCAGCTACTCCTGCACCTGCAAACAATGTGGAACCAACAGATCTTCTGGTAATTGTCTTGGTTCTTATGGGTTCTTATATCTATGCACAATGCACAAAGTACCTGCGTCTCCTCCCACCTCCGAATGAGGTGAACAAAAAACTGAAAGAAGAAACAAGTAGATAAAGAAAAACAAAAAGGAGATGTGTTGAACCAATAGTAAAATGGAATGGTTCCAGAGAAAGAATACGAAGTATGCATTCATTAGTGAGACTTAGACATAAAAAACGAAATAGATGTACACATGTCCTTGTAATTAGTGTAACCCTTTGTTTCTATTTTTGGTCTTTTCAGGGACTGAATGACATCTCTCCTAATGCATCAGCGATAGAGGACAGCAATGCTTTGGCATTAGCAATAGTGTCAACAGGTAGGAATTTTTTGGTCCATTTTAGAATTTTCAGATTCTGCAATATATCTTGATATTGAAAGGTAAGTTGGAATGATAAGGAAAACAAATGTAATGAACCATTTTCTGTTGTTAGATACTGCTTCACCTTCAAATTCCGGGGCTGCTGCATTGAAGGACTATGACCCTGCTGGATGGGAACTTGCATTAGTCACTACTCCAAGCAGTGATATTTCTGCTCCTGTTGAACGGAAACTGGTAAGGAACACCCACCACTTCTGCTCTGTTACTTTTCAGTTTCTAAAGGCTAAAAGCAACAGTGTTGTATACCTCATAAAAGGGGATCTACAAAATGTCCTTAAGCTATTGTTTATTTGTTTGTTATCAACTTTTAAAAAGAAGTGAAACTGCATAGTAGTAGATTTCTTTGTTAAATGCCTACCTTCTGTTTGAACCAGTCCTTGCATTTTATGATTATGAATGCTGCTCAGATTTTGAGCTATCACCCCTTCCTCGGTTTGCCAAGCTGACTGGCATTGTTAGACCACTGCATTTGAGCAAATATCATGTACTATCCATCTGTTATTTGGTATCTTCTTCCCTCTTTTTCCTTATTTTCACTGGCCAATTAACAGCCGTTTGAATTTACTGTCCAATGGAGCTTGGCGCAGAGGAAATTATGGATTATCTAGTGTACCATAAATACCATCTATTTATTGTATGTCAAATTGTTGAATGTTGGTGTCCTTGTGCATGTGATCCTATCCTTCCTTCAAACAGTAGTACAATTCCCTATTACAAATACAATTGGTGGTGAGCTGAGTTATTGGTGTCATTGTAAACACTGCACATCATGTACTTGTGGCCTTGTAGTCGCTTTCCCCTTGTTTTATCGACTCATGAAGAATGAACTTTGATTTGCAGGCTGGGGGATTAGACTCCTTAATACTGAGCAGTTTATATGATGAAGCTGCCTACAGGGCCAACCCGCACCAGCCCATGTATGGAGCACCAGCGCCAAACCCATTCGAAGTGCAAGACCCTTTTGCAATGTCAAATAACATCTCAGCACCAGTGGCAGTTCAAATGGCCACTGTGCCACAGCAGCAACAGCAACAGCAGATCAATCCGTTCAGCCCCTACGAAGCCCCTTACTCCCAGCCACAGCCACAGCAGCATCTTCCCATTGGACCAGCCAACCCGTTTGGTGATGCTGGGTTTGGGCCATTTGGATCACCCAACCCCGGTGTGCACCCCCACCAAACAACCAACCCATTTGGGAGTACAGATCTGCTCTGACCGATGATCGGATGCTCCTCAAACTTTGTAATTGATTTCTTGGTACAGAGAGACTGCAGATGTGGATGAGTTGAGAGGAGTCATTTGGTGGTATAGATGTATGTTTTTTCTTTTCTTTTTCCTTTTTATTTTATTTTATTTGTTGGGGTAGGGTGGGTTGGCGTTGTCAATTTGTGGTCGGGTGGGTGAATTGGAGGATATTTTGGTGAAGTTTGTATTGTAGTATTATAATGATAAAGCATCAACTGGGCCCATATAAATTTGCCTTTTGTATTATATATGGGGTGACAGGTATGCTGTCCTCTTGGTGATTCAACTCTTTTCATCGTTCGTCACTTTGAGAAGTGAAATAGAACATGTAAGCTGTTGCATATATTACTTCAGAAATTATACAACATATTAACCATTTTTTAAAAATAATTTCATAGTAGTGATTGTAAGCAATAAAGTATAAAATCATAGAAGTTATTGACTAGATAATGAAATTGCGACTTAAGATGTTTTAAAAAACTTATACAAGTGCTTTCAATTTTAAAAAATACTAATTTAGTACCCGCACTTTGTGCGTTCTATTTTTTTTAAATTAATACATTTAGTATTAAAAAATGCATAACTAAATTTTTTGTAAGTAAACTTTAAACTCTAAGTCCCCTTCACATTGTTAATTATTATATAGTTAACCACAAAAACAACTTTAAATATTTGTAATTAGAGACAAAATTTTATCTCATTGTTAATTAATATTTGTACCCAAATGCATGTATGTAAAAATAATCATAAATTATATGTGCAACTGTTATTTAGAGTTGAAATTGTTTTTCCTTTATTCTTATTCTCCTTGAATGCATTTGTTATCTTTGAATGCATTCGTCATGTTTGAATATCTTGTGAAACAATGTAAATGAACATGTATTTATATTTGAATAATATTTAGTAAATTTATTTTTTTATTGTGATTTGTTAGGTATAGCTGAGATATGTTTTTATCTCTAAGTATAAATAATTGAGATTTATTTTTATATCTTAGTATAAATAGTTGAGATTTGTTAGATATTTCGTTAATTTTTTTTACAAATATATATGGCGTATCCTATTTAAATGGATTATTGACAATTAATTGACTTTTCAATTAATTTTCTAACTTAAAAATCCTAATTTAATTTAACTTACAAATTCTAACTTATTTAAATTAATTTTATAACTAAAAACCCTACTTTAAAGGAGAAGTTCTCCTTTAGTATTATTAATTGATTAAAACTGTTGCCCCATTTTTAAAAATTAATATCTTAATAATATAAAAAATTAATATTAAAAAATTAAATAAAAAATTAATAAAGATTATCATAAAGTAAGAAAGGTAAAGTTGCTATAAAAAGTGTTTTTTTTTGTGCACACTAGGGAAACAAAAATAAAGAAGGCAATATGTAGTACTCCATCCGTTAATTAAAATATGTCATTTTAGACATTTGCACATTTTTTAAGAAAACAAATAAAAGCAAACAAAAATATACTTATACCCCTAATTATTACTTTATTTTTTCACTTTATTGAAAACTATAACTAACAAATCCCTAATCATTACAAGGGTAATTTTGAAAATTGAACACCAAAATACTTAAAACGACATGTTTTTCTTAACAAGATTTTACTCCTAAAACGACATGTTTTTCTTAATGGAGGGAGTATATATTTTAGTGTATGTAACATCAAACATGATTATGAAATTTTTTACAATTATCAGCAATAGTAAAAAAAAAATGACAAATGATAGGTTTACTGATAGCAAACATTTAGGTAGGTATAATAGGTTACATTTTACGTAATTTAGCAATTTTTTTTCTTCAAAATATTCATTAAAAATATTTATTTACATATATAATACAACTTCAAAATATTTACACATATATTCATTTTTTGCAAGAGAAGCAAATAAATGCGGTCGTAGACCACATTTCTACTCTAAAATACAAATTGTTTAGAAAATGTAATTTCTTCTCTTGGTGCCAAAATGGGACAAAATAATTCAATGAGAAACGCGACATGTTTCTCTATGTGAGTCAACAAAAGTCAAGGAGATTCTTCCGAGATGGGACTTCACATTTAAGATGCACTATCAGTCCGCAATTTATTCAATTCCTAATTTTTGCTGAGATTCTTCCCTACAGAAGACGGGAGAATCTCTGCAATCTTATAGAAACACAGGGGTTTAAACTGCATTTTTTTTGGTATATGTATTCCAAAGTTCATCCATACTTCTGCTTCAGTGCCTCTTGTCCGAGCTCCTTCTTCATCTATGCTTCTTCAATCTTCATCCAAGCTCTAAAAAACAATGTTAATGGGGTAAAATCATTTCTTTTCTATATATACATTCTCCCGAATTCCGTCCTGGTTCAGTTAAGGTCAGATACTCAATCTTATATGAATATTTTATTATTATTCATATCTTCAAAATTATAGATGAGTTTTTTTTATAAGATTTATTGAATTATAAGATGGAATTGCTACGATTATGTATTATTGTACATGTCTTGAAAAATAAGTACGAGTTTTTGTTGATAGGATTTATTGAATTACATGATGGAATCGCTAGGATTATATAGTTATTATGATGATTAATTGAAAAGTTGCTCAAATGTTGATAGCATTAGCGAAAATGTATAATCTTTCTAATAACATATTTATTGTGAATAATAATGTAGGATGGATGACCATAGCAATATATTACATGAGGGAGTCGAACAAGTGAATGAGATATATGTCAACGCTCTTGGTCTTGATCATAAAGATGACCTAGATTAGTTCGAGGATGATGATGATGCTATAAATGGAGGAAACGATCAAGGGCAAGGTCGTTAATCCTAATTGGAATATTGGAAGCTGATCCGTTGATAACGAATTCTTGGCATGGATTAAACTCACACGCTCAATAAGAAGAGGGATGGCTTTTTTCTTGTGGACAACTATTCGACTTGCCGGAAGAGTTGAAATGTGATCTGGCGGAGTATTTCGTGCAGATGAGGAAGCCTTACCATACAACGTACCAAAGTGAGTCCAGATTGGTAACAATCATATGTGATAGAAAGAATAGTTGTGGGTTGACAACCAGGTGAGAAGTTGACGAGACAAAAGAGATAATGTTTATGTGCTAGGTGTAAGGAATTCATGCTACTCGCCCCCCATGCTAGATTTTAGGGAGTTAGATGGTGATCGGCAAGTTCGGTCTATCTAATTCTGTGTATAATCCGACCGTAGAGTAATTAGCATAACCAATTTGCCTTATAACAACAACCCAATGATAATGAAATCACCATTGTTGCAAATGTGAGTGAAACTATATATATATTCATCACTATTGTTTACTACAATTATCAATCATTCCTACTCTCATTACTTATTTGCTTTCATACTATTGTTTTGTTACTTGCTTCCAATCACATTTATAAAGTCGCACGCACTCCTTGTAGGATTGACCTCTACTCACCACTAATATTAGTTGTTTGAGTTAGAGATATTTACTTTTGGGGAATTGAACCACGATATTCAACGCCCACCAAAATTTTGGCGCCATTACCGAGGAGTGCCGATTTATTTGTAAGCGTGTTTGTTAGCAAGTTGCGGGTGCGACCAGCCAAGCCGCATGCGCGACGCCTAGGACCCATAAGCTGAAGACACCTAGCGAGCACGAAGAGCATGGACATGGCTTGACCCGCTGCCAGTGGATGCCAGAAGAAGCTAGCGGGCGTCGAGGTGGTGTATGCAATAGATGAGAGCGGCCACCGCAACTAGGGTTTCTACCAATTCTTTGCTTAATCTTCAAGTAATGAAATCCTATCCTTTTGGGTTATGTTTATCTACTCAAGGCCGACATTATCCTCTCCTAGTCAGATTCCTATTATTATATTAAGCATTTATCTCTGTAGGATGATTATATTATTTACATAAGCATTACGTTTATCTTTTAGGAGATTTTATTCTATCTTATGGAGGCCAACTAGGGTTTGTGAAGGATATATTAAAGCCTATAGGTGGTCGGCCATTTCATAATCGAAGAGCGTAACAATACTCTCTTTTCTCTTTCAACAAAAGTCTTTACTTTTATGGAGCATTTGAAGGTCGAAAGTTTAGAGATTAGTAAGTTCATGAATTGCTAATTATCTTTGGTTCCGCCCTTTGGTGCAAGACATGGTTGGTTGAGTCATGAGTTTATATTTCTACTCTTTATATGTGTATTTTAATTCGCTTTGTGCTGCCATTGTTTATTGATAATGCTTATTTCAATAGGCATTATAGGGTAGTTTTAGTTGCATATGGGTATTAATTGGTTATGTTTTATACTTAATTTCATATTATGTTCTTTTGGTGGAAAAGTCACTACGCTATTTCGATTCATTTATGTAGAGTCGTAGTTCTGTCATGGTGATGAGCTTGGGAGACATCTAAATGGAGTAAAGAAGTTGAAGAAAGCAAGGAAGAAGAAGGATGCATGAGGAAAGGTCAAGAACAATAGAGTTGGAATACGGCATCTTGTCGTGGTGAGTTCTAAGTCGCCATGGTGAGACAGAGCAAGAACAAAAGACAAGCCCAACTCCAGTTGCGGTCGCAAGATGGAAAATTCACCGCCGCGAAGGACCCATCTCGCCATGGTGAAGAGACAACGAGCGACAAAGGAAGATTAGCACAAGTTGCGACTGTGAAATCTTGAGTTGCTGCCGTGAGTTCCCTCATTCCGCCACGGTAAATTGCCCGCGAGCCGCCAGTGATGAAATCTATAAGTCACGGTCGCGAGTGGGTCTTCCGCGGTGGCGAAAACGTCTAGAGAGAATTAAAATCAAGATCAAATCATATCTTTTCGGAAGAAAAGTCGATCAAATCCCATTAGTTATCTCTTCCTTATGGTTTAAGCTAGTGAGATTAAGACTTATTTATTTATTATTTTTCAGTTTTAATATTTTTAGGATATTTTATATTATTTTAGAATATTTTCCGCATTATCTTTAAGTAAAGTATATAGGTTTTCGGGGTCTCTTTCTCCTCTATTGGTGAGAGGCACGAAAATAGAAGACATCCATTGTTATTCTTAGACTTTCAACCATAATTTACAGTAGGTTTTTATTCCATTCAAGTTTGCTTACTTTCCATCAATTCGAATGAGATTTAGGTAAGCCATGATTGGCTAATTCCGTTATTTGTTTCACACGTGTTTCGGTTCGGAGACTTGGTTTGTGATTTGTGAGGCTTAAATTCGATTTTTTCCTACTGTTCTTTCGATTTCCCTTGTGTTTATTGATGATATTATTGTGATTCGCGACCATAATAGTATCTTGTTAGGTTTTTGTTCTTTCGTCATTGAATGAATTCCATAGTAGCATGCTTAGGATTGTGAGAACCTTGTTTGATCATGACTAAGTAGGGATTTCGACATATGTCTTAAACATCGGTTACCTTATTTACTTGTTGTTATTCATATGCCTAGATTCTTAGGAAATTGTGTTATCTTTGTGTTAAATATCTGCCGTGCTTTGGTTGCATAAAGGTGCAAGGGGTTGAATTCACACGTTGTGGTTCAATCTATTCAAACTAAGATGGTAAGAATATATGTGAAAGGAAATATACAACTTGAGTTTAAGTCTATGACCAATTAAACCAACCATTGTTTAAGAATGCATAGGTGGAACTATTTTCTCTATTGAATTGTTATCAAAACCATCATCTTTATGTTTTGTTATTTCATTTGCAATCTTGATCATTAGTTTTATTTCTCATATTTATTTGCTTATTTTCCACTTTTGGGTAAAGTAGTATTTAAACTATTAATCTTAGATTTCCCTATGGGTTCGGCCCTGCACTTATCGCTATACTAGCTCTTTGTGTGGGAATTTCTTTGGCTAGGTTTACCCATGACAGCTTACCTCTGACCATTTATGTTGTTGATATGTCTTGATTAACTACCATGGTTATATCACATCATGCTAGGATTATAACTTTGTTCCGTTATTCAGTCCTTAATCCGTTAGTAGCAAGCATGTCATGTAACGACGGGTATGGACTCATGATATTGTAGGAGAATTGACAGTTAAGGTGATTTCTTTTAGTGGAAGCGATAAATGGAGATGAGAACCAGGTGACAAGTCGAATAGATGGGAGAAATAATGTTTATTTTCTAGGTGTTAGGGACTCAATGCTACTCGCCCCAATATGCTACTCCTTACCCTTATTTTCTTACTAAGCCCCATTACAACCATACAAAAAGACCTCTTGATGATTCTTGTTTGCTTTTACACTTTCAGTGGAGATTTTGTTATATAAATGTCAATATTTATATAGCTTTTTGCATATGAGATTGAGTTGAGCGATGTACTTTAAAGCCTAAACACATGAGAACAAGAGAAACACATTTCCCCTGTGAGGTTGGATGAATGTCCGTTTATACCTTGATCATTCAAATACATGTTAGGACATTTGTTTGTCTTACCCCTGTTTGCACTTGCTTATGATTTTTCTTTTAATGAGGCGACTGCATGAAGAATAATGTTTGTGGTATGAATGATTCAATGCCTTGTTCTATTTTTTTCAAGGACTAGCAAAGGTTAAGTGTGAGAGAGTTTGATAATGCATATTTTGTATATGCATTCTAGGTGGTTTTAGGGTAATTTTAGATTACATTTCATAGGTTTTTATAGTTAAGTCGCATCTCTACCATTTTATTCTCGAAGTGTAGAATCTACGCTTTTATGGTTAATTATGCAGATTCATAAATTTGGACTTGAGAAATGGTTCAAGAGGGCGATGCCGGAGTCCAGAAGCTACTAGAGTACCTAAGATGGCTAAATAGAAGAGAAGAAATGTCCAAGAAGCTAGGACGAATTCCCAAGAGAAGACACAAAGATATGTGAGGTATAGTGAGGTGACGCCCGTGGAAGACAGAGAGGCGCAGCCGCTGTCGGTGCCCACCGATGCCTACTGACGCTCACCGCAAGAGGATAAACTCAATCTGCAAAGCTTATCCGATGCTGATTAATTTTATTATAATTTATGGACAGTTGCTGACTCGATCGTTAAGGCTGAAGAATCTAGGGTTTTTCTGATCCATTTGAGCTCTATAAATAGTCTAGCATTCTAAGGTTTTTAGCATCCATCAATCCCTCAACACATCAACACACACCGCAATCACAACATTATTTCATCTGTTCGTTAGAGTTTTGAGGTAAGTCATGCTTGGCTAATCTCATAGTAGTTTTGTTTACATTTCAAGACATGGTTGAAGGCTCGTGAGGGTTGTTTTTAAGGTTTATACTATTTGATTATTTCAATTCTCTTTGTTCCGATATGCATTTATGTTGTTAATTTGCCTTAGTTGGCCACTAAGATAGATTGCATCGGGCTAAGGGTTATAGCTTCATTCTGCTATTTTTGGGCATTAATATAGTAGCCGAATCTTGTAGAAATGGTTTGGAAAACTTGATGTTGTAGGAGGATTGACAGGTACAGTTGTCTCTTTTAGTGGAAGCGATGGTTGGATTGACAAACAGGTGAGCACTTGACGATATGGGAGAGATAATGTTTATGTTCTAGGTGTTAGGGACTTCATGCTACTCGCCCCCCATGCTAGATTTTAGGGAGTTAGATGGTGATCGACAAGTTTGATCTATCTAATTTTGTGTATAAACTGACCCTAGAGTAATCAGCATAACCAATTTGCATTAGAACAACAACTCAATGATCATGAAATCACAATTGCTGCGAATGGGAGTGAAACTATATTCATAACATACTATTGTTTACTACAATAATCAATCATTGCTACTCTCATTACTTATTTTCTTTCATACTATTGATTATTTGATTTGTTACTTGTTTAGTTGCTTGCAATCACATTTATTTAGTCACACGCATTACTTGTGAGATCAACCTCTACTCGCCACTAATACTAGTTGTTTCAGCTAGAGATATTTACTTTTGGGGATTTGAGTCATGACATTCAACGTCCAACAATTAGCAATTGTTACTCCAGCTCCACAACGTGCTTTGCAAACCGAGCCATTAGAATATATCCTCCGCACCGCTCACCCCCTTGTGTTATTAATCACCATCAAACGTGGCTTGTACAAAATAATTATGAAAAAAAAAAATGTTAAATGAGACTTTTGTGGACATAAATTCACAATCAAATTCTCATAATTCAACCACACATTTTGTCATTCTTCCCGAAAGGGTGGAGCAATGGAGTATTTTCCTTAGAGCGAGGATCGAGACTTCAAATATATGTGCTTAAAAGTATATTTGGAGTCATCTTGAAGGGAACACCACCACATATCCCCCATTTCCTCAATTGAGGTATACCTCATCTCGGTGGATTGCAAAATTCTGCTAATGAACAAGATGGAAAACTTGGGTTCTTATTTTAGGAAGGCATTGATAGTGGTCGATTTCACAACCAAGTATAGTTGCAAAAATTCTTTTTTTTTCCCCTAGGATTATAAATTGTTAATAGTACAACTAAATAAGTTTTAAGATCCATGAAAGTTTGGTCTAGCTCACCATTCCATTGAATAAGACCCTTTTTCATCAACATTGTGAAAAATGGAAGTGCATGGTTAGCTAAACATGAATAATAACAACTAAGATAATTAATTGACTCATTCAAAATTTGGACATCCTTCAGAGTCCTTGGGGGTTTCATGCAAAGGGAGGTCTCTACCTTAATAAGATTGAAATTGATTCCTCTGTTGAGGTGATTTATCCCATCAGTGATTATTTTAAAAGTGGAAAACCTATTAGGTTTTCATGTTATCATTAAGAAAGACAACGGAATGACTGTTGACTATATTAAATTTGCTAAATTGTACAACAATTTCTTTGCATTTCATAAAATATTAATGAATTGAACCAAGAGCAAAAGGAAAACCCTAAATGTGTTCATCTTAATACTCAACCCATTCAACTAATTCTAATGTGAATCATTTAATCCCCAAAACAAACTAAACTCATTGAAGTGCATTAAGGAATAAATTGATATGGTTACACTATTATTTCAGTAGGTTTTGATGATTTTTTTTAATGGTTTTCAACAACTTTAATATGGTTTTCAATTGCAAGATTTGTCGAAACTAAGGTTGGATATTTGCATTGAACTAAATTAGTAAGCTCAGTAAATTGCATGGAGCGAAATCAATAAGCTCGGTTGATGTTGCCAAGGTAGAGCAGGAGGCTCAACCAAATATGTTGACTTATTACATTAGCTCGGCCGCCTTTAGTGAGGAAATTATAAGAGTTTCAACCTCAACGTTGTTAAATTTATGGTATTTATTATAACAAACTACATTCAAATGTTTTAAAATTATCAATCAAAGTAGCTAATCTATTGGTTTGACCCTTGCACATACTCTCCATCAAATCATGTTCAAGGCTTGCCTAATGCACCCAACCCTTGGGTATCTTTTGGTTTTAAATTTGAAGTTATTGTAGTTATTTATGCCCTAAATTATATGGTCATTTGTTTATATTTTATTAATTACATGCTTTACTCCAAATACTTATGATGATTCAATTGTCGATTACCTAGACACGACTGACATAGAGTCATTGGACACATGAATGTTAATTTGGGACACATCTATCTAAGATCAAGAAAGCAAAAGAAAGCTAGACATCGTGTTCTTATAATTTGATCATTGTATTCTTGACACCTTTATATTTCTCTTGACTGACTTGTATTTTCACATGTTTTCAATTTGAAACTAATGTATATAGAATTTTGAATGGTTTTTCCATTAGTGATATTGATAATATCTTTAAAAAAATTAACAAAAATGACAAAGTTCAATAGGCTCGGTGAAACTTTAAAGAATTTGGTCGATAGAGATTCTACAATAACTTCGACTAGTTTGGTTGAGCCCATCATCGCCTTGACTAAATTGAAAGATGATAAACCATCACCTCGATCGACAATTAATAGGTGTCTCTAACATGGTTTTTACCTTTATGAAATAAAAAAATCTAATAAATTACCATTATATCCCTCTAGCCTCCTCCTCCTTCGCCTCATTATTATTATTGTTATAATAATAATAATAATAGTAATAATAATAATAATAATAATAAGGAGGTTGATATTGGTTTGGTGGGATTTCTTATATGATATCTGTTACAGGGCTGAGATTTCTGTTGGTAAGGAGGTTGATATTGGTTTGGTGGATGGGCACGATAAACCTCTTCGTTCGGCAGATTTGCTTCTTTATTCATGGGACAGGGGGCGAGATGTTTGTGTTGATCTGAGGGAATCCTCTCCTTTGATCCAATCGGGGATGTCTGACTTTGTCGCCGGTCGTGTTGTTGTTGTTGATGCTGCTCAACGTAAGTGTGTCAAGTACCGTGATTTGTGTAGACAACTGGTTATGGTTTCCTACCATTCTCATTCTCTTCGTTGGGGGAGCTGGATACGGATGTTGTTGCCTTGCTGAAGCGGATTCAAAAATTTTCAGTATCTCAAGATGCCGGGGCTCGTGCTGCAACTTATATTTTTACTAGACTTAGCTTTGTTATTGCCAAGGGAGTGGGGGCCCAGATAGTATCTTGGCTGCCCACTAATTTCTTGTAAGCTATTATAAGTAAATAATAATAATAATAATAATAATAATAATAATAATAATAATAATAATAATAATAATAATAATAATAATAATAATAATAATAATAATAATAATAATAATAAAGAATGTCAACTAGTTAATTATGATGAAACTGGATGGGAGCCGACTAACAAGTTGAGTTTTGCAACCCTTCTAAATGCTAAAGACAACTCTAGTAAAAACATGACAAGTATCCCTCCTATACCCAAGTGACCACTAGCAACCCGACTTATCCGTTTGAGAAGCTCTACTACCTCATTCCCCAAATCACCAATAGTAGAAAAGGAAAACGGTAGAAAGTGATATCCTTTGTCTTCGCAAACCTTCTCATACTTTTTCCTTTTGCTTTTAGCAGCAAACTTGGCTGCCATACCTGGGATAAAACATGAAAGACCAGAATTGCTAAAGATAGAAGTACCAGTATTGTCAACACAAGTGTCATTGCCTTGGAACCAGTTGTAGAATAGAATATCAGCCGGACGAAGATCAACTCCCCTATCATCAACCATACCAGTAGATGCCTCTTTACGCACAAAAATCCCAAACTTCAAGCACTCATCATACAAAGCATCGCACACCATATTATGACGGTGTTTAACACCAGCGCAACACAAGAAAGGGCATGATCTCCCCATGAATCCAAAATGCCTTTCTCACAAGTAGGGCATTTAGCTCCAGCTTGGAACAACTCGATTCCAAGACGATAGTTAATAATAGACCGAAAGGTGGCAGGGTTCATAACCTGACCAAGACCGGGTATAGGTGCAGCCTTTAGCCATTGTTGAGCCATATGGAGCTTCAGGTTTGCAATTAGAGCTTCTTGCCTCCCAATAAGAGCAAACTTTGTCTTGAGATGCTTTTCGACATATTTGTAATAACAACTAGCCAATTTCTTCATTAGACAGGGGACTGGTTGTACCCCATATATGTCCAATGCATCCTTACCAATGACATTACTCCACCTAGAAGTCGTTGATCCGAAAGCAGGCCAATCACTAGACACTCCAGAAGCCCTCAAAATACAATCCTACAGGACACGCGACTGAAGCCTTGAAGCAAGAAAATCATTATGTAGCGTGTCAGCAACGTTGTAAACTCCAAGCCCACCACAATCGATAGGCATAGTAGAAAGGCACCACTATAGAAGGCCAAAGCCTGTACCCCCCAAGCGTCACTATATGTTCAAGTGACACCCTCAAAAAATTATCGAAAACACCTTGCGCATCTATGAAACATGAAGACGCGGTTGTTCACATTGCAAAGTAGAGGCGAGAGACCCACGAGTAGACAAGTAGAAGCAATAACTCACATTGGGGATCTTCCATCCTCCTGATGGCCTCTATCAGGGCATTGGTTTTCAAAACCCCCTTCAACATCATCTCATTACAAAAAGGAGGATCCAAGCTAACATGCCCACCGAGGAGTTTAACCCCTCCCACTGGACGTGAAATATGCTGAGGAAAAATCCCAACTTCCCTACAACGTGGGTCCTCACTCGACCAAAATATTTATGTCTTATCAATATTAAGGTGAAGTCCTAAGGACGGGCCATCCTCTTGGATAATGAAAAGTGCTTTGCTAACTATCAAATTGTCTTCAATTAGGTACCCATCATCAAGATACAAAGCATTAATTAAGCTTCATCTCGCAACTATCCTTAACCTTACGGATCAATGGATGTAGTGTAAGTGAGAAACGAAGAGGTCCAAGAGGGTCCCCTTGCTGAACTCCTTGACACGAATAGAGGAATTGATCACCGTAATATAAACGAGCGGGACGAGCATAACATAACTCAAATCAATAGGCGATAAAAAGGCACATATGACGAACCTCCTTGATCATAACACTACGATTAACCAGATTGAAAGCATTCTTGAAATCAACCAAAAGCATATTCATGCTATTTTCATAACCCTGAGACTCCATCAATCTATTAACTGCATGCAACACCGCTTCTTCACCATCCAAAACACCTACCCCAAACTGTGCATTTTGAAGATAAGGCCCAACAGGTTTTACCAGCCAAAGATGCAGCCACTTTCGACACCAAACGCCGCCAGATTGACCCAACAACAATGGGTCGAATCCCCGCCCCCACCCGACTTAAGGAGAGGTGTGATAGGGACATTTGCAACAAATTCACTCAATGGAGCCAGACACCGGAACGCTGAGAAATAAATTAACCACACTCATTATAGAGTTAGAAACCTCCTCAGCAATCGCCATAGCTACACCACTAATAAGAGCGTCCAACAATTGTAGAGCACGGAGCCCATCTTTCCCACATGACTTGCCCTTTCGGGAAGCTTCTTATTCTGTCTAAAACTAAAATCTTAGCAACCTTCATGGGGTCACCAATAATAGCCTCGGGGGCATGTAGGATGCCGGAGAGAACGAATGTTTGTTCGTAAGCTCTCTAAGAGTATCACCCGTCTGCGGAGCGACACCCGAAGACGTAAGAATGCGGATGGCTGTAGAGAAATGCCCATCACCAACCTTCCTCTTGCATTGCTTAATGGCTTGCTTCTTTTGACACTTCTCTCCACCCCTAGAAGTGGCATCAAAATTACCAAACAAAAAATTAAAGACAAGACGATGAATACCCTCTGGTTCTCTCCACACCCGAATAGCCTCAGAAATACTATCAATATACATACGTCTCTTAAGCCCTGAATAATTTTCTGCGCTAGTTTTGGGCCTGTACCTATGTAGGATACAAAGAGGTAATAAAGAGACACACCTAGGCCGACACACTAGCCGGATAAGATGTAACCCTATCAAGGGCGTCCTTAAGAACTCTAACAAAACCCAATCTACACTTCCACGAGACATTCTTAACTGTATGAAATTTAGCACTAAACACCCTCTCTAATAACACGACATCAAATCCCACGTTCAACGTAAGATTACCCCGATCATCTTCCAGAGCTATATCAACCAACGAACTACCAACATCAATAACAGGACGAGGCAACCTGTGAATGAAGAAGGTAATTGTTCCGTCGATAGACAAAGAAGCTTCAACAACATCTCCATCATGGAAACAATTCTTGGAGATGGTGTGGGTGACACAATAATGTCCGCAAAACCAAAGACTAAGTTGTTGTAAAACTGCCTCAAACTGCCCACAAATGCCAAGATTAGACCCAAGAAGCGCTTTGAAGTCGGGCAATGCATCACCCCTAAGATGGACATCTCATAAGTGCTTGATAAAATATGCTGGAGTGAGACCTTTATCACTACCATCCCTACATCCATCACACCCAACGAAGGGGCAATGAACCCTCATTGGTGGAGCACCTCCCACAACTTTCATCAAAAACACCAAAACAAAACAAAACAACTAACTGACAACTGCAATAAAACCCCACTACATAAACCTATTGCAACAAAACAACTCGAACACACCCCTAAACACACCAATACCAACACCAATAGAAAAACAACACAAGTCAAACAACAAACAAATGCAAAAATAGTTGCCTACAGACTAGCAAGCAAACGCAGCCCCCAACGAACTCAAAATAGTCACTAAGACTGACGATTCCATAGAAAATAGACCTACTAATCAACAAGGATATGACATCATAAATAGGCCATGCAACGCAAAAGAAATTTGGCCCCTCTACGAGGTTCATCGCGAGTAGAGTACTTGGTCAGATCCTGGCCCAACTCAACATCCTAAGTATCTCCAGTCTAAATAGCCTCGTGATTAATATGTTGACATAAGCGTACATGGAATCCATAGAAGGTCCCACAAGTACCTCGTGGCTCTTTAGGGCCCAAACAAGTAGCTCGCTAGTTAGGCATCCCTCCTCTAACAGTGCCACGTGTAATGCCTAGTTCCCTAGCGTGAGGGCATGTGTTACACATGTCCTATGTTAAACCACAAGGTCGCCAGCAAGCTGCTCGCTTGGTCTCCCTATAAATACCCCAATCCAACCCCCAAGAAAGGGATCCGATTCAAGAGAGAAGAAGAAGAGCTATGATTATCTCCCTGACCTAAAACCTCCAGAGTTGAGTTCTTAAGGTCTTTGATCGGAGAAGAACGTTCTTGGAATAAGAACATTACCTAACTTCCTCAACAATCCCCTGAACGAGGAAGCTCAACACCACAACAATGATAATGTTCCTCAACATCTTCCCTAGGACACAGCTCAACCTCCTCCTTTTGCTCCATACAGAATGTGAGGTGGTTATCCCCCATATCAGTATTTCCCGGGCGTGTACCCCCAAAACTTATGTGGTGGACAACAAGTGCATGGAAATCCAGGACACGCGATCCCTACGATCATTATCAGCAACAGATTCCCATACCTATAACGGTCAACCATTTCCTTGACCCTGCCGATTGCCCTCTCAATCCAGGTTTGAAGTGCGACAACGACAACGTCCACAAAAAGATACCCGACTTCAATACCAGGAATGTCTCATCGTGCTCAAATTCCCCTGAGGCACCTGGTCAACTCGCAAAGTTGAACCTACCTTCCCGTTTGCTTTTTGCAAACAAATACGCGAGGCACCCGTTCCCAAGAGATGGAGGGATGTCTCCATCGTCAAATATAAAGGAGATACCGATCGCAATGATCATCTCAACCAATTCACAACATTAATGGGGATGAACGAAGACAATGATGCTATGTTTTGCCGCTCATTTTCATCCACGCTAAGCGGGGTAGCCTTGATATGGTTCACTAATCTGGCTCGGTCTCCTATCAACAACTTCGCACAGCTGTCGAGCACGTTCGTTGCTCATTTCGGTAGTGCCCGCATTAGGAAGAGAACCATGCTAGACCTCAACTCCATCAAACAGGGAACGACCGAATCTTTGGGATGTTTTTTCAGCAGGTTTACTAATATGGTGGTACAGATCCCGAGGTTCAATCAAGAGTCCGCAAGCACGATATTGATGGGAAACCTGACCGAAGAAGATTTCAAAATCTGCCTGTTCGGAAAAGAGCCAGAAAAATACGATGCTTTGCGAGAACTCATAACCAAACAAATCCGTGCCATGGAGGCTGCAAGCTCTAGCTCGCAACCTGTTGAAACCAGGCTATCTCCTACCATAGGGCCCCTAACAAGCGCCAAAGGAGTACAAATAACCATCGGACAGGACCAAGTCCACACGATGCCTCAACAAATGTGATGATGGCCCATCCCAACTAGATTTCACCTCCTGTTTATGGGATTCCACCGGCTCTCCCTCAAAAGGAAGCACCCCTTCAGATTTGTGCCCCACCAGTAAATCCCGGTTAGCCGATCGCGACGCCACAACAACACCGTCCTCCTGTGGTCCCTCCTCGGCATAAGACCACCTAAAGCTCCATCTCGGACTTACAATCCCCAGTATGCAACTAGAAGAAGAGGAAGGGGGACTTATCCCCAGAACAGGGGAGGAAGAAATGGGAACAGGGGAGGAGGGTATCGGCCCCCACCAAGGGATGCGAGAAATGCCCCTGAAGCAAGGTCCTCATCAAACCGACCTGAACGTTCCAGCAGGGATCACCGGAAACCCCCCTCGCCAGACGGATGCATCAACACCATCGCGGGAGGACCCACCTCATCGGGCACCAGCAAGAAGGAAAGGAAAAACTATGAAAGAGAGGCCATACATCCTCCTTCCGAAGCTAGTATTAGACAAGCGTCCACTACACATGCGGTAATAAGATTTTATGTTTTTGACGCTCGCGACCTCAGGATGCCGCACTCGGATCCTATGGTCATTCATGTGCAGCTAGGGACCAAAACAGTCAAGCGAGTGATGGTAGACACTGGTTCGTCCGTAGACGTCCTCTATTGGAACGCCTTTGAGCAACTTGGGATTGTAGAAAGCGCAATGCGTCGCTACTTAGGAAGGCTAGTGTCTTTCTTAGGAGATGAAGTAGAGGTGGCTGGCACGATCTAATTAGCTTTAACGCTAGGGACGGCTCCAAATAGAAGAACTCACATGATCGAGTTCACGGTGGTCCGACTACCATCTATCATTTTAGTGTCAAGTTCCCATGCGCTGATGGAAAGGTAGGCGAAGCTTGAGGAGAGCAGGCCGAAAGCAGAATTTGCTACCTTGCCTCGCTAAAAAAGGGCCAAAACCAAGTATTTGCTATTGATAAATACGGTCAAGGGACTTTGAAGGTTGAAGCAGCTGATGAGCACAAGGAAGAAGCCACGTCTAAACAACAACAAGCCGAACTGAAAGTTCAACCCGAAAAAATGGCTGATAAAACCGTCGAGGAAAAGATCGCTTTCTTTCCTTTCCCCAACAAGACCGAAGCCCTATACCATGGTCGCAGCTTAGTCGGTCCTCCTTTAGATCGCCTCAAGAATATATTCAAAGAATCACGTGATGTTTTTGCATGGTTGTCACAAGATTTGAAAGGGCTCCCCCGAGAAATCGAGGAGCATTCTTTGAGACTCAATCGCGATGCAAAGTCTGTGTGCCAAAGAAAGAGAAAAATGGCCGCCGAAAAGTCAGAAGGAGCAAAGCAAAAGGTACACAAACTTTTACAGGCCGGATTTATCCGCGAAATCAACGACTCAACCTGGTTGTCAAATGTAGTATTGGTACGAAAGAGCAGTTGTAAATGGAGGATGTGTGCAGATTTCAAAGATTTGAACAAGGGTTGCCCGAAGGACAGCTACCCATTGCCGTCTATCGACGAGCTTGTAGACACCACAACAGGGCATGCCACGCTAAGTTTTCTCAATGCATATTCAGGCTACAATCAGATTAAAATGAGCCCATGCGATGAGAAAAGCACCGCCTTCATCACCAACCAGGGGACTTTTTGCTATAAAGTGATGCCATTCGGACTAAAAAATGCCGGTGTCACTTTCCAGCGAATGATCGAAAAGGTTTTTGTGTCTCAAATTGGAAGAAACATCGCGGTTTACGTCGATGACATCATAATTAAAAGCCTTACAAAGGAGAGCCACTGCAATGATCTTCAGGAAACCATCGACACTCTAAGGAGAAATCGCGTTTGCCTGAATCTGGAGAAGTGTGTTTTTTGAGTAGGTTATGGAAAATTCATGGGGTTTCATGATAAGTAATCACGAGATAGATGTGAACCCTTTAAAAGTACAAACCATCATCGATATGGCTCCCCCTAAGACGTTGAACGACATCCAGAAACTGAATAGATCTTTCAATTATTTGAGTAGATTCTGCTCACGATTAGCTGATCACTCTATGCCTTTCTTCAAACAGATGAAAAAGAAAGGTCCGATCGAATGGACTGCAACCCTGGATAATGCTTTCAAGAGAATGAAGGAGTACCTAGCAACGTTGCCCACTCTTCATTATCCACACGAACATGAAGCCCTACATCTATATCTCGCAGTTGGATCAACCACTATTAACACGGTACTCACGAGGGAATCCAAGTTTCCTATCTATTTTGCCAGCAGGGTTTTACGACCGAATCTAGATACACCCCGATAGAGAAAATGGCCTTATTTGTGGTTTTTGCGGCGGGAAGATTGAGGCCGTACTTCTAGGCTCACACAATCGAGGTACTCTCCGATCTGCCCCTCCATCATATTCTACACTCACCATCCCTTTCGGGAAGAATGGTTAAGTGGGCAGTTGAGGTTTCTGAATTTGATGTTCATTTCAAATCTAGGAAATCTCGTTTGGCCCAAGCCTTGGCCGATTTTGTTGTCGAAGCTGTTTTTACAGACTCTCAGGATCGCGAGGGAGAGGATTGGGTTATTAACGTTGACAGATCTATATCAGTAGGAGGATGTGGAGCAGGAGTTATAATCACGAGCCCCGGTGGAGAGATAACTGATTTATCTTTATAGTTATTATTCGAAGCCACCACCAACGAAGCAGAATATGAAGCCTTGATCGCAGGCATTGAAAAGAAACTGATCAACGGAGCTCAACAAGTCCAAATTTTCAAAGACTCAGAAGTAGTCGCTCTACAAGTCAAAGGAGAGTATGAAGCAAAGATAGGAATGCTGCCTGAATACCTACCTCGTGTGCAAACGCTCACATCCGCCTTTGGAAAATGTTCCATTTCATCTATCCCTCGCGAGCAGAACGAGCGGGCCGATACATTGGCCAGAATAGGAGCAACACTGCCCCTAGGTTTGAGCAATCGCGTGATAATTGAACAAAAGCACGCTCGAGGAATCCACAAGGGATATTTTAGAATATCCAACCTGGGAGACTAGCGAATACCTCTCTTAGAATACATAACTGAAGGTGCATTGGCAAGCGAGTTTCAGGATAACCAAAGCATCAAGATAAAAGCAGCCCGCTTTCGAGTGAGAGACGACCGCTTATACAAAAGAGGTTTTAACCTTCCAGACCTCCTCTGTGTCTAAAACCAAGAAGGTCTTAATCTCATCCAAGAACTATACGTGGGTCTATATGGCAACCACCAAGGATGGAGATTTGTGGTGTCTAAAATCACACGCTTAGGTTACTTTTGGCCCTATCTCAGAGCGGATGCTGAAATGGTTATTCACATATATGACCCCTACTAATGACATGTATCACTCAACCACCGCCCTCCTCATCCATTGAAATGCATATCTGCATTATGTCCCTTCGTAATATTTTGGGCCCTTTCCTAACAGCATCGGGCCAGCTACGCTTCATCATTGTGATAGTCGATTACTTTACAAAATGGGTAGAAGCTTAGGCTAGAGCCACTATCACAATAGAGAAAGTACGCAAATTTCTCTGGAAGAACATGATTTGCCTATTTGGAGTCCCTCAAGCTATCATCACCGACCACGGTCCCCAGTTTGACTGTGAGGGAATCCGCGATTTCTGCGCCGGACTTCACATCGATTTCAGATTTTCGTCAATAGCTTACCCACAATCCAACGGGCAGGCCGAAACCACGAATCGCCAGATTTTGAATGTCCTAAAGAAAAGATTATGGTCAGCAAAAGGAGAGTGGGCTAAGATCTTGCCACTGGTACTATGGTCATCTAGAACCTCAACTAAGAGTCCAACTGGAGAAATGCCATTCGCGATGATGTTTGGAGTCGACGCAATCATGCTGGTAGAATTATTGATTCCATAAGCCAGAATTGTTGATTTAAACAAAGACACCAACGACGAAGCTCTTGAATTAGAACTCCACTTGCGAGAAGAAAGGAGAGACACGGCTTGTCTCAAAGCGAACGAATATCAATGTCGACTGGCTGAGGGGTATAACAAGTGTGTTTTCTTGCGCCCAATACAGAAAAAAGAGATGGTCCTTCGACAAGCAAAAACAGGGGGAAAACATGAACCCAAGTGGGAAGGTCCGTACATCATCCACAAAGAAGTAGGCAGAGGTTCTTTCAAGCTTTAAAATTCAGAAGGCGCTATCCTCGCTAAGTCATAGAACGCCAAGAATCTCAAGGCTTATTTTGCATAAAGGTTAGGCAAGTTGGAAATACGGTGACTTAGATTTTCAATGTATAGGGGTCACCGAGATTCCCGATTGGGTACACCACTTCATATATATAAATGAAAGTTCCAAACCCAATAACGATCGTCGCTACGAATAAATTTAGCAAGCCTCCAAGGAGAATAAATTTAGCAATCGCATGTCTTTCGAACATGGATGTGCAAGTAAGCCTCCAAGGAGAATAAATTTAGCAATCATGTGTCTTTCGAACACGGATATGCAAGTAAGCCTCCAAGGAGAATAAATTTAGCAATCGCGTGTCTTTCGAACACGGATGTGCAAGTAAGCCTCCAAGGAGAATAAATTTAGCAATTGCGTTTCTTTCGAACACGGATGTGCAAGTAAGCCTCCAAGGAGAATAAATATAGCAATCGCGTGTCTTTCGAACATGGATGTGCAAGTAAGCCTCCAAGGAGAATAAATATAGCAATCACGTGTCTTTCTAACACGAATGTGCAAGTAAGCCTCCTAGGAGAATAAATCTAGCAATCGCGTACATCCTTGTTTACTAAATGAGCTGGAAATTCAATAAAAACAATATATTCTGTTTCCTACTCTTTCTTATTTGCGATATGGATTTGTTTTATCATAATACTATAAATCTTGTATTCTTGGCGATCATGATTAAGTGGTTATGAAAAATTTGGCATACTGAGATAAACCACGCAAGTTATATCAATATGAGCTCTAACTGGCTTGGCAAGAGCAAATTCATCAATCACGTATTTCTCGGAGCGAATATGCAAACAAGCCCCGAAGATTAACACAACATAATCATCATATTACATCCAAAACAAAATACCAACACTGATTCAACCGAACAAACTTCATACAACAATAGTCGAATAAACAGGTTAAAAAGGAAAACAAAACATCAGATTTCAATCCAACCTCACAAACTCATTCAACCGTTTCCAGGACGATTATAGTATAGCGATTGCTCCCTTCATACTTAAAAATAATAAGAGAAACCCCAACGCGGAGCTCGCTATCTTCGGCAAACGCACGCCAAGCTTTAGTCAGGTAATAACGACCATGGCTGTCACGAAACACCCTCACATGAAACTCTCGTCCAGTGGGTGAAACTAAACAAACATGGTTAGCTACCATGCAACCATTTCTCGCACCAAAAGACTCCGGTAACGGCTGCGAGCATTCAAAACAATATCTTATTAAGAGAAATCCAGGACAACAAGACAAACCTTAAAAATCGGGAGATTTACCAAGACTTCCAGCCTCTCCTCGGAATCAATGGAACGGAAAAAATCGCGACAACTAGGGCTATGAGTGGTCATCGTTCCCTTTCAGGTAAGAGTAACATATAAGGATGATCAAGACAGATTTCACTTGGCGCTATCATATATAAATAAGATCAAATCCAAAATTCAAAACAGACATCAGCACAACAAATAAAGAATCACGTCAAATCCAGAAATTGCCAGGACAAGCTGCATGACAAGCAAGTGGCGAAGATATCATAAGCACGCTTCTACTGCCCTGACAACCCGTATCACGTCATAGAACGATCACATCCAATCCATAAATAGACAAAAAAAACAAGAATACCGAAAATATTATACAATATTATTAGACACAACGATCATTACACGTGGCCCAACAAAAGTACTATGCAGTACTGATTATATAATTAAGGTCAATCAAAAGTCTGAAACACAAATGTCTATCCTATTACATATTCGTCGTGATCTGAGGCCTATATTAATCCTCGAGAACAAGAGTCTCAAAGCGGTTCCCTCCCACATGTTTAAAAAATACCATCGATGCTCCAACACGAACATCATTACTGATCGCGAACCTTCCCCAACCCTCGGTCAACCACTAGTAATTGAAGCTCTCTTTGGAAACCCCAACTATAAAATTGAAAAACTATAAAACATCACTCCATAAAGATTCAAAATTGAAAAACTATAAAATTCACCAGACATCGAAAGTCTTACCAAACGATGGAGCCTTTCCTTTGCATCAACAAAGCGGTAAAAATCTCTCATCTCAGAATTAAGCGATACCATCTATTTTTTCTACCAAACAAAGGTGATAAACAATAAGAGAGAAGTAGGTGAATGGGATGCTATAGATCTCACTCCTTTATAAATCCGAAATAAAGCTGTAAAGGTGACAAAGACTACAAACACCATTTACTATACGCACCAAACAAGGAAGGGGGACTGAATCGGGTTTTCCCAAGATACCCTGCATGAGACACACATGGAAAAAATCCATTCAGGATCTGACCAATTTATATGTACATGTCAAATTCGGAAACAACCATTTGTCACGAGAAACTGCGAATCAACCTTTACTACTCCACTATAAAAAGCTATCTTGTCACTATACAAACCATCACATTCCAGCAACAAAATGACGACCAACACAGCAACCCCAGATTCAAACAACTCTCTCCTCTTTGATATTTACTTGGTAGGCGAGGAACAATACATACGCATGATGCTACCATATTGCTTTGACAAACATTTCAATCCCCAAGTTCCAGAGCAAATCTTTTTATCCACTCACATTTTGAAGGATTTCCCTGTTTATATCATAGGAGGCGCTTACGGTTTACGTTGGGTGGCGCGAGGATGGAGAGATTTCGTTGAAACTCATGACCTCGAGCTAGAGACATCAATAGTTTTCACCCATCTAGGAGAAGCGAGGTTTGAGGTTCACTTCTTAAACAAGAAGGGCTATAACATCGAAGAAGAAATGGATGCCGCTGGATACGATGGTCCAGAAGTAAATGGGTTCTAGTTTGTCTTCGTCGATAGATCGCTAGGTAGTAATTTTTGGTCGAACGCAATGGAATGTAATGCGAACTATCAATAAAAAGCATCGATTTCCCACTACGATTAAGTTTTGGCAAGAATCTCCTTAGTGTCAAGAACGCTGGAGATTACCTATATTTATGATCAATCTCCTTTGCGTCCAAGGAAGCTGAAGATCACTTTTACCAGGTCTCTCCATCGCATAAAATACGCTGAAGATTACCTAATTTTTGAATTCAATCTCCTTTGCGTCCAAGGACACTGGAGATCGCTTTTACTAGGTCTCTCCATCTCATAGAGTACGCTAGAGATTACCTAATTTTTGAATTCAATCTCCTTTGCGTACAAGGACTTTGGAGATTGCTTTTAGTAGGTCTCTCCATCGCATAGAGTACGCTGGAGATTGATTACCTAATTTTTGAATTCAATCTCCTTTGCGTCCAAGGACGCTGGAGATTGCTTTTAGTTGGTCTCCCCATCACATAGAGTACGCTGGAGATTACCTAATTTTCGAATTCATTCTCCTTTGCGTCCAAGGACGCTGGAGATTGCTTTTAGCGGGATTTTCCATCGCATAGAGTACGTTAGAGATTACCTAATTTTTGAATTCAATCTCCTTTGTGTCCAAGGATTCTGGAGATTGCTTTTAGCAGGATTCTCCATCGCATAAAGTACGCTGGAGATTACCTAATTTTCGAATTCAATCTCCTCTGCGTCCAAGGACACTGGAGATTACTTTTAGCAGGTTTCTCCATCGCATAGAGTACACTGGAGATTACCTAAACTTTCAATTCAATATCCTTTAGGACACTAGAGATCGTTTTCAGTAGTTTTTTCCATCGCGTAGAATATACTGGAGATTACCTAAATTTTGCGTCAATCTCCTTTGGGCCAAGGACGCTGAAGACTATTATCAATCTTACAATTTCCTCCAACAGGTGTTAAACCCGAGAATTTCAACTTGCTTCATTCGCGATACAAATATCAACAACTAACATACTAAACTACAACAATACATTCATCGTAACAACTTCTCCAAAAAAAAAAAAACGTAACACAATCACACTGGTTTATTTATTATATACCAGAACAAAAACACACGATACATATCGTGATTCTAAAAGGTTAACGTCACCTACATTTCCGTTCAACACCGAACGGAAAAATCAACATCACCATTCTGATCCGGACCATGGTTTACAACAACAACATCAAAACAGGAGTGCCCTTCATACTCGAAGATCAAACGTGTCTCCATCTGAAGTTCGTTAGAAACAACAAACTCAGGCCAACCTGATGTGAACCAGTAATTGTTAAGGCCCAAGGGCTCCACCCTCACCATAAATTCCTCGTCTGCTCGTGTCCACAGTTGCACGAGAGTACTTTCCCATTTATGGTGAAGGGCATGACACACACAATAAAGTCCACCGCAAAGACACCTTATCCACACCACGAGGTTGGTAAAGATCAACAGTTACGACAAAAAACCACCGGATAAGCATATCCCACATCCAAAGCAATAACAAACGGACAAGCGAACCTAGCACACCTAGCGACCTGGAAAACTACCTTGCGACATGCACCTTCGAGCTTAAGGGCACCTCAACCTAACTCGGAGGAGCAATACTTATCTTCACAGGCGACAACCTAGTATAAATAAATGCCACCTCCATAACATTTTCCTACCTAAAAACTAAATGCCAAGTTTCAACATGATTCTCGGTGAAGTTTCTCCACCTATCTTTATCACAAATACTATGCTTTTCCCAAATCTCAAGTTCATCCGAATAATTCTCAGAGAAAGCCAACTGCATAGGCTCCCCTTACCTTACATCTTTGTAGAATTCGGGGAAGACATACTAAACCAAATCGTCCTATGTTCTCACTCGACCCAAGAATTCCCGTTCTTAGTTGAAAGGGACGAAGAGGATTGGTTATCTCTATCAGAGGGATGACGATCTTTCGCAACGACTAAGGAAGTTGCCTCACTTTTGAATACCAAGGAGAGTCGCACTTTGATGTCATAATAGAACAACCAGGCCCAGAAAAAAACGGAGATGTACTCCCCGACTACCTATGTTATGAAGAAATCTAAATATACATGATATAAGTCGTTTTCTACTTTGCATCGCCCCAAATAAAAGTGCTTATAGCCCTTAGGTATGCAATAAATCCGTGAACCCTTATTTTTTTTTTTGTCATCTCACGATTCATTTCATAAAATGCTCAATGACAGGAGATGGGTAAGGTTATCGCAAACATACTCTCTAACAAAGAGTAACAAATAGCAAGTTAAACTCTAGTCGCGAACAAACAAGAGTAATAAGACTAGGCTAAACTCTAGAGAAAAAGATAAAGAGCATAAAATAGAAAGATACTAGAGTAAAAAATAAAGTATTCACTTCATCAACATACCATGACAAGGCATGCCGCTTGTCATGGACCGAAATGTTTCCCATCCAAAAAACAAGGTACGAACCACATCGAAGCATAAAGCTCACACCGCGGGTAAAAAAATGTTTTAAACTTGCTTCCTATCGCAAAACAAATTCAAATACTGGATAAAAAATGGAAGGATGACTCGTTAAGAACTGGAAGGAGGATCATTGTTCTCATCGCGAGGCTGTTAAGGGTTATTCTCACCAACAGGAGGAGGCTCGAGAACTACAATTTCTTCAAGAGGAGCATCAGACGAGGGAGGCAGGTCACGTTGGGGGTCTTCAAGCACCATCTCCTTGGTGTCATAGCTGGGAGGGAACATCCTCATAGAATCCCCGAGGTGAGCAAAACGGTTAACACTCTGAATAACCCCACCATCCACTCCCTACATGAAGGCGTCGGACAGCTTGTCATAAATGACGTCCTGCCCAGCTGTCTCAAGAGAATGGCCCAACTAATCTCGTTCGTCTTTCACCAAGAAGCTGGTCAGCCACCCTTAACCCTTGTCGCTTAGCATGAAATCATGAAGTGCGTGCTTGGTAAGAACAACATCTTCACATGAAGTAAAACGCTCTAATTTACTCTCGCGCTGACAAGCTTTTCGCGCACCGTTTCCAGCTCAGCCTCAACCTCCTTCATCTAACCATTCGAGCACGTAGCCTCTAGCTCACGCTCGGAGCCCAACTCTTGGAGCTTAGAAAGCTCAACTTGTGCTACATCCAGCTCGCCCCTAACCGCCTCCAACTCCTTCTCAGATTTTTCCAAAGATTCTCGTAGGCTGTTGATGGTTCCCTCCTGGAGCTCCACGTCTTTGAGTTTTTCCACTTTCACTCGCAAACTCTTGTTCACTTTTCTCAAATCCCTCACAACATCGTAGTATTTCCTTAAGCGCCCAGCCACCTCGAACCATTGCAAATTACCATGTGATGGCATAAAGAGGATAATAAGCGCATACACAAAATAAAATAAATAAGAAAGATTAAATCGCGAAGAAAATTACCCAGCCCCTTGTTGTAGGAGGAAATCGAATTCAAAATAAAAAAATATAAATGAAACTAGATTCGTGCCCACGCAAATGATTACAAGACCTCCTCCTAATGTAGTAGCGGGAAGTCAGGATCGATCCTCGAGGAAGCACGTCAGCGGATCTCAGGTAACGGAAAATCTCATGAGTGGTTGTCGACTTCAGGGGTAATCGACCTCGACTAAGGGTAGACGACAGGGGTCAGGCACAGTCGAATTCGAGCAAGCAAAAGTCACTGTTTTTGGTCGATCTCGAGGAAGATGCTCGACGTCGAGGAACTTTTGGTCGTAGTCGAGTAAGCCTGTTCGATTTCGAGGTAACTGCAGAGACAGAAGCAATAGCGATCTTCTTGATCGAGAATGAGTAGTCGACGTCGACCAATGGGTGGTCGAAGTCGAGCAGCAACAGTAAAATAAAATAAAGAACAAAGCTTTGCGGAATTCGGAATAAACTATGTGAAAGAAAACTTCCAAGATCGGGATTTGCGACAACGATAACCAAACATGCATAAGGCAAGATAAATAACGATAATCATGCAAATCGCATCGAAGGAACAAGCTTTCGCCTTTTCCAACAATTAGACACCTCTTTCAAGAAACCCTAATTGTATCTACCGATTTTATGTTTATAATCCAAGTTGTTAGCATGGATCTCTATTAAATAGGTAATAAACACATAAAAGGTAGTAGATGCTCAAAACATGATAAAGTTCGGATCTTTACCTCAAGCACGCATGACTATCGTCGGGCTCGCCCTGACCCTAGAAGTGGGTGGACTACTTGCTCTTCATCGCAATCGCAGACATCATTGATAAAAAAGAAATAACTTGCATTAAACTTAACCCAAACTTACAACCGATCGAAGCCAACTTTTTCTCGCTCCTTCACTCCTTTCGGCCTCCACTTTCTCTCTCCCTACTCTCCTACTTCTCTTCCTAAGATTGAATTGAATGAATAAAAACTAGCCCCATGGGCTTTATTTATAGGCTTCCAATCCTTGCTAATCAAGGAAGGAATATCTATCTAATATCTAAAGATAAAACTCTACTTGAAAATAAATCTATATAAATAAGTAAAATTAGATAAATCCTAGGGTAATTAATTGTGTAACCCTTAGGATAAATAAAAAGATAAAAAGGAAAAATATCAAAATCTTCATGTGCTGGGAATCTTCTCTCGAAAATATCTCCATCGGATTCGGGATAGAACCTTAACAAGACTCGGACTTTGTTCGAAATCGGCCACTGGAGTCAACTCGATATCGAGTAGCCTTACTCGATATCGACCAAAATTTTCCCGTCTTCACTTCAGCAACTCGATCTCGGCTTCAGGAGGGAAAATCGACCAACTTTTACTCGATATCGACTTGTGCTGGTCGATATTGACTTGAATCTTCCTGCTCAGCTTCCTTGGTCGATGCTTGGTCTTGACTCGATTTAGGCTTGGTCGACTTCGACTAGCTTTGGTTGACGTCGAGTAAAGTTTTGAGCTTGAGTTGGCTTCTTCTTTCGTCCTCGACTTGGTTTTGCTTTCAGTTGTAGTCGACCTCGAGGAGCTTCTGGTTGAAGTCGAGTAGAATCCCGTCCTTTAGTTTTGTCTCGGAATGGCTCCAAATTCTGCAATATTAAACCAAAACTTATGTAGACCTCTATTTCTTGCAAATAAGCATAAACTACATAAATTCAACATATTCCCAGCCCGAAATATGCAAAGTATATAGAATAAGGAGCTAAAATGTATATAAAAACATGGTCACTTTAGTGGACATCAAATCACCCCTTACTTAAGCTTGCTTGTCCCCAAACAATAACTTGGATGGTCATTCATGAGAAAAATTCAAAACTCTCAACATCATAGATTCATTCTTAAATGTCCCTGTAATCAATTCTCATCCTTGAAAAGGTACTAATGCCACAAATCCATGCATGTGCAATGAAAAGCAACATATACTCACAAAAGGAGGGTTTATGCAATAAACAATTCATGTGACAATGCATTAATAATCAAGAGGAATTCAATTAAGATAAAAAAGAAGTAGATAGGTAAAAGGCTAAAGGTGGGCAAATTTTGGCCATGTGGTGTTAAATCCGGGGAAATGCATTATTTCCAAACTTTCTTAACCACATCCCTTCTTCAAAAGATTTCTCACCTTTCATAATGCTTTTATCAATAATAATACTTTTACCTCTCTAACCTCAGCACTGCCTTTTTGCGAGTCGCAAACATGGGTGTCATGAATGGCCCCGGATACTTAGTGCATCGGAATCCTCACCTATGTGTCCCATCTCGCCAAACTATTATCTCAGCGAGCAGGGTCGATCTACCTTTATCTCCTGAGGTGACCGAATTTTTTTTCACTCATTAAATTTTCCATATATTTAAAACTTTCTTGCCAAACTCCAATAATGATAATAACAACCATATAAAAATCTCCATAATGTGATATCATTCTCAACATAATCCCCGGATGGAAATAAGGTCAAGAATGACAATATTTAGATCATGTGGAGCAAAATATGAAATAAGGCTCAATATGGCTTTTGTGATGCATAAGCATAGGTATGGCTAGGAATATAAAGATATGAGCATTTATATGAAAATATAAAGTCCTCCATCCTCTTATCATACATTATGTCAAAAACAACTTCAAATTTGCCTCCTTTCATGGTTTTCAATAAAATATGCACTTCATTGTGACTTCCCTTTACTAGGCAATTTCATGCTATATCTCTAATGAATCCAATTTTGCATCGTCGAGTTTAATAGAAGCTTCCATGACACTATTTCTTTGAACAATTTACAAGCATTGGGAGATGTCTCATAGAACTTTGAGTTTAGCGATTATCCACAAAAATTTAAAATTCACCCAAAATTCACCAAAATTCACCATGTGAAACCAAAAACAAGAATATAACATAAATAAATAATATTAAGTTCTTCCCCCACCCCATACTTAAAATATACAATCTCCCCACAATATAAAATCAATATAAAACAAGGGTAAAAGAAGGAACTCATCGAATAATGCGATGTAGAGCCAAAACAGGGTCGTCGAGCAACTGAGGTAGTCGACGTCGAGTAGGCGTGATCGACGTTGAGTACAGATCTTGCGTCGAGTGAAAGATGAAGTCGAGGAAGCCTAACTGGTGCTCGACGTCGAGTAGCTAGGTCGACGTCGAGTAGAACTTGTCTGCTCGATGTTCCTCTTGGTCGATCTCGACTTGGCCTAGTCGATTTCGACTAACTTTCAGGGACTTCTTTTTCCACTCTTTGCGATCCTTTTATGCTTCCCGACCTAAAAATGTTAGTTTTCAGACAAAGACAAGACCTTCCACATGAAGTGTTCAAAACCAAAAACAAAAACAAAAAAAACACCAAAACCAAAAGTTTCAAAGTCCCAAATTCCAAAAGTTTTATGTACATGCTCTAGATTTTAGAGTCGCTAGGCCGACTTTTCCGCTTGTGCTCAAGGACCGTCAATATGGCCCCCCTCCCTTGTGCTTGGCCCTTCTCCCGGATCATCCATGTCCTAATGGTAGTATGCAAGTTCGGCTGATAAGTTGTTGGTTGCATATTAACCCTTGCCTTCCTTCTTCTTCTTTCCATCTCTCATCCTTTGCATATTAGGTCACCACGGGGCCTTACCTCCCCTTAAATATTTATTAAATTTATTAATGGACAGAGAAGGGGTTGAAATCATACCTGGATTTACCTTTTCGTGCCCAAAACAGAAATCTTCGGGCTTAGGGGTGGTCGACGTCGAGTAGATTTTCTCGACGTCGAGTACATGGACCCCATACCTAGGCTCTTGGCAAGCCAAGTGTTCAGCAAAGAAAGTCGACTTTGAGTGGACTTGGTCGAAGTCGAGTTGCTTGGTCGACGTCGAGCAGAGTTGGTCGATGTCGAGTAGCTTTCTGCTGTTCTCCTCCGTTATTTGCTTGATCCCGTGGTTGCTGATGCTCTTCACCTCCAGCCATAAAACTTCCTCTTTTGCAGGGCCAAAAGAGAAATCTAAGATCTCGTCGCCTATCGTGAAGGTGAGAAATCGCTGCTTTACGCTGATTTTAGGATATGCAGTAGCTAGGAATGGTCTACCAAGAATAATAGGGCTAGCAGGATCTTTAGCACAATCTATAATAAGTAAATCAGCGGGGATATAGAACTTACCAACCTGGACAGGGACATTCTCGACCATACATGTAGGGATGACCACTGTATTGTTCGCCATGTATAGCTTGGCATCCACAGGCTCTATGGACCCTACCTTCACCTTTCTCCAGATTGATAAGGGCATGATACTTACGCTTGCTCCTAAATCACACAAGGCCTCATATTTAAATTTTCCAAATCCCACAGTAATAGAAAACTTACTCGGGTCAGGTCTCTTCTTAGGGAAGTCCATCCTTTTGCATTCGCTAGCGATTTCTGAGATAGGTCGCTTGTTGCTAAGGATTTCCTTGAGGAACTTGACATATGCAGGCATCTCTTGAAGAGCTTCTGCAAAAGGAATTGAAACATTCAGTTCTCAAAGCATCTTAACAAAGCGTTTAAACCTACTTGCAGTGGGATCTTTTAGCGCCTTTGAAGGGAACGGAAGCGTCTTCTTCTGTTTTGGAGCCAGAATAGATGTCAAAGGTGTTGCAGAATCCTCGACTTCAAGTCAATTCTCCTCGACTTTGACTAGATCTTCCTCGACGTTGACTAAGGGAGTCGACTTCGAGTTCTGTTGATGTGGAGAAGCTTCCTTGTCGGCTTGGAGTTGGTCGCCTTCGGGTAGACTTGGTCGACGTCGAGTAGTATGGTCGACGTCGACTTGGTTCTGCTCGACGTCGAGTTGTTTCTCAGCTTCGTCTTGCTGCTTTCCAACCTCTAGCTCACGTAGTTGGTGCCCGCTCCTGAGTTTTACAGCTACGCCGTGTCCGATCTTCCCCTTGGGATTTGGTTCTCTCTGCCCAGGGAGTTGCCCGGTCAGTCGTGGAATTTATGCCGCGAATTGACCCATCTGGGTCTCGATGTTCCTCTTCCAGATGTCCAACTCTCCAAATCTTGTATTGATGTTTTGGAGCTGATTGTTGATGGCACTAGTAGACTGCTGTTGTTGCGCCTGATTTCTCCTCATCTCGTCGAGGATCATCTGTAGATCATCTTTCCGCTGATCTCTTTCTGGATGCCCAGGAGCTTTGTATGGCGAGGGGGTTCCTAAGGGCACCTTGGTTCCATTGTGGTTGTTGGAACCTTTGGTCCCCCATATAGCGATTGGGACCCCCTGCATAAGCTACCTCTTCATGAGTTTCTGCCATCCTGACTTGCTCTGTATGTGGGCACTCTAGAGTGGTGCGCCACTGTGAGCCACATTCGATGTAGGGTTGGATGACAGAAAGAAACTTGACTTGCTTGAGGAGCTTGCGATTCTGATCTTTGTAGAATTGCTCCATAACATCAGGATCAATCTCCTTAGAAGGCTCATAAAGGGGCATGGATGGAGCTGGCCTGGCATAGGTATTCTCGTCGTAGTTTGTCGGAGCCCCATACTTATTGTCGAAGTTGGTGAGCTTGTCGAGGGTAGCCCATGCGTCCTCTGGTGGCATCGTCAGATACTCAAAATGAGTATAATGGTTGATCATATCCTTAGCGGCCAGATCGAGAGAGTTGTGGAAGATCTCCTGAACGACACAGGGTGGCTGCCCATGTGTAGGGCAGGATCGCAGTAGATCCTTGTATCGTTCCCATGCTTTTGCTAGCGGCTCCCCCGACTTCTGCTTGAAAGTTGTAATCTTCTGGCAGAGTAGCGCTGTCTTGGCTTGAGGAAAGAATTTGTTAAGAAATTCATGCCTTACCTCAGCCCATGTTGTGAGGGATCGTGGAGGGAGACCTTCAAGCCACTTCAATCCTGGACCGGCAAGAGACCATCGAAAAGCTTTCATCTTAACATATTCTAGAGTAGTACCTTTAGCAAGAGTTTGACACATATCAGAAAAATTGGTAATATGTTCAAGAGGACATTCATTAAACCTTCCGTAAAAGGCATTATTTTTAATTTCAATCAGGAAAGCAGTGCGAATTTCAAAATTATTTTCCGGGATTAGAATGGCCGATTCAGGCATGACAAGAGTCGAGTGCATGTAATCCTCTGTAGTGATAGGGAATTGGACAAGCTCAGCTTCCACCTGCCTTCTTAGTTCAACTTCCTGCTCAGTGCGTGCTCTCTCAGCGGCGAGGGCAGTATTTTTGGCTTCTATCTCCGCTTGAAGCCTCTCTATCAGCTGTGCTTGTGTTTCTGCGGCCACCATGGCTCTTTTCAATTTAGCGTGGACGTGTATAAGGCGTTCTGGATCGTCTAAGGTGTGAAACTTAGGTTGTTGACCAGAACAGCGCATACACTGCAAAATCAAAACTTAAAGAAAAACGTGAGTTCTAACTACCTAAGGCGCGGATGATTGCTTCCCCGGCAACGGCGCCAATTTGTTGTAGGAGGAAATCGAGTTCAAAATATAAAAATATAAATCAAACCAGATTCGTGCCCACGCAAATGATTACAATACCTCCTCTTGATGTAGTAGCGGGAAGTCAGAATCGATCCTCGAGGAAGCACGTCAGCGGATCTCAGGTAACGGAAAATCTCATGAGTTGTTTTCGACTTCAGGGGTACTCGACCTCAACTAAGGGTAGTCGACAGGGGTCAGGCACAGTCGAATTCGAGCAAGCAAAAGTCACTATTTTTGGTCGATCTCGAGGAAGCTGCTCGACGTCGAGGAACTTTTGGTCGTAGTCGAGTAAGCCTGTTCGATTTTGAGTTAACTGCAGAGACAGAAGCAACAACAATTTTCTTGATCGAGAATGAGTAGTCGACGTCGACCAAGGGGTGGTCGAAGTCGAGCAGCAACATTAAAATAAAATAAAGAACAAAGCTTTGCAGAGTTCGGAATAAACTATGTGAAAGAAAACTTCCAAGATCGGGGCTTGCGACAACGATAACCAAACATGCATAAGGCAAGATAAATAACGATAATCATGCAAATCACATCGAAGGAACAAGCTTTCGCCTTTTCCAATAATTAGACACCACTTTCAAGAAACCCTAATTGTATCTACCGATTTTATGTTTATAATCCAAGTTGTTAGCATGGATCTCTATTAAATAGGTAATAAACACATAAAAGGTAGTAGATGCTCAAAACATGATAAAGTTCGGATCTTTACCTCAAGCACGCATGACTATCGTCGGGCTCGCCCTGACCCTAGAAGTGGGTGGACTACTCGCTCTTCATCGCAATCGCAGACATCATTGATGAAAAAGAAATAACTTGCATTAAACTTAACCCAAACTTACAACCGATCGAAGCCAACTTTTTCTCGCTCCTTCACTCCTTTCGGCCTCCACTTTCTCTCTCCCTACTCTCCTACTTCTCTTCCTAAGATTGAATTGAATGAATAAAAACTAGCCCCATGGGCTTTATTTATAGGCTTCCAATCCTTGCTAATCAAGGAAGGAATATCTATCTAATATCTAAAGATAAAACTCTACTTGAAAATAAATCTATATAAATAAGTAAAATTAGATAAATCCTAGGGTAATTAATTGTGTAACCCTTAGGATAAATAAAAAGATAAAAAGGAAAAATATCAAAATCTTCATGTGCTGGGAATCTTCTCTCGAAAATATCTCCATCGGATTCGGGATAGAACCTTAACAAGACTCGGAATCGGCCACTGGGTCAACTCGATATCGAGTAGCCTTACTCGATATCGACCAACATTTTCCCGTCTTCACTTCAGCAACTCGATCTCGGCTCCAGGAGGTAAAATCGACCAACTTTTACTCGATATCGACTTGTGCTGGTCGATATTGACTTGAATCTTCCTGCTCAGCTTCCTTGGTCGATGTTGGGTCTTGACTCGATTTAGGCTTGGTCGACTTCGAGCGGCTTTGATCGACGTCGAGTAAAGTTTTGAGCTCTGTTGTAAGAGAGAATCGAGAATGCAAATATAAAATATAAATAAAGCAAAGCAAACTAGATTCCGTCCCTTGTAAATAATTACAAGACTTCCTCCCGATGCAGTAGTGCGAAGTCAGGATCGATCCACGAGGAAGCGTGTTAGCGGATCCTAGGCAGCGGAGAAATCTCACGAACAGAAGGCGACCACATATTGTCGATCTCGACTAGGTTTAGTCGACAGAAGATCGGACAAGTCGAACAGCGCAGCAGCAGTCGCAGGATGTTGTCAATATCGAGGAGACTCTACTCGATATCGAGTAAAGTTTTCGACATCGATGAAGTCCTTGTCGAATACCTGCACACAGAAGCTACGACGATCTGGGATCGGGGATCAGTTACTCGATATCGACCAGAAGTTGTCGATATCGAGGAAAGCAGAACTTAAAACGAAATTAAAAAAAGACACACGCTTTGGGATTCTCGAAATAAACTTTATAAAAGACAACTTCCAAGATTGGGGTTTGCGACAACAATAACCAAGCATGCATAAGGCAAGAATAAAACAGATAATCATGTAAATCGCATCAAAGGATTAAGCTTTTGCCTTTTCCCACAATTAGACAACTCTTTCAAGAAATCCTAATTGTATCTACTGATTTTATGTTTATAATCCAAGTTGTTAGCATGGACCTCCATTAGATGGGTAATAAACACATAACAAGTAGTAGATGCTTAAAACATGATAAAAGTCGGATCTTTACCTCAAACACGCAGGGTTATCGTTGGGCTCGCCCCAACCGTAGAAGTAGGTGGACTACTCGCTCTTCATCGCAATTGCAGACATCGATTGAAAGGAAATAACTACTTGCATTAAACCAAACTGAAGAAAGTACAAACGGAACAAAGCCAGATCACTTTCGCTCTTTTGCTCCACTCGGGCTCTCTTTCTCTCTCTACTACTACTTCTCTGTAACTAATTGTCTGTGTGATGGAATGAATAAAACTCAGCCCCTTAAGACTTTATTTGTAGGCTTCTAATCCTTGCTAATCAAGGATAGAAATCTCTATCTATATCTAAGGATAAAACATTAATAAAAGGAATATTATCTTTAAAGGGAAATAGATCTAAAAAGACTAAAATATCTTCAAGTGGATAAATCTTCTTCTCCAAGGATGGATCTTGATAAACTTGAATAGAATCGGACATCTTCGGTCTCAAGGAATCCCAATCCGCGTCGGACTGCTCAAACCACGTACGCGGCTCCGGATAGATCTCCTCGACATCGAGGAGTTTCCTCGATATCGAGTAAAGTTGGCATCGACTTCAGCTTCAGCGGCAGGCTCGACGCAAACCAGATTCCGTCCCTTGCAAATAATTACAAGACTTCCTCCCGATGCAGTAGTGGAAAGTCAGGATCGATCCACGAGGAAGTGTGTTAGCAGATCCTAGGAAGCGGAGAAATCTCACGAACAGAAGTCGACCACAAGTTGTCGATCTGGACTAGGGTTAGTCCACAAAAGATCAGACAAGTCGAACAATGCAGCAGCAGTCGCAGAATGTTGTCGATATCGAGGAGACTCTATTCGATATCGAGTTAAGTTGTCGACGTCGATGAAGTCCTTGTCGAATACCTGCACACAGAAGCTACGACGATCTGGGATCGGGGATTAGTAACTCGATATCGACCAGAAGTTGTCGATATCGAGGAAGTTAGAACTTAAAACGAAATAAAATAAAGACACAGGCTTTGGGATTCTCGAAATAAACTTTATAAAAGACAACTTCCAAGATTGGGGTTTGTGACAACGATAACCAAGCATGCATAAGGCAAGAATAAAACAGATAATCATGTAAATCGCATCAAAGGATTAAGCTTTCGCCTTTTCCAACAATTAGACAACTCTTTCAAGAAATCCTAATTGTATCTACTGATTTTATATTTATAATCCAAGTTGTTAGCATGGACCTCCATTAGATGGGTAATAAACACATAACAAGTAGTAGATGCTTAAAACATGATAAAAGTCGGATCTTTACCTCAAACACGCAGGGTTATCGTCGGGCTCGCCCCAACCGTAGAAGTAGGTGGACTACTGGCTCTTCATCGCAATTGGAGACATCGATTGAAAGGAAATAACTACTTTCATTAAACCAAACTGAAGAAAGTACAAACCGAACAAAGCCAGATCACTTTCGCTCCTTCGCTCCAGTCGGGCTCTCTTTCTCTCTCTACTACTACTTCTCTGTAACTAATTGTCCGTGTGATGGAAAGAATAAAACTCAGCCCCCTAAGAATTTATTTATAGGCTTCTAATCCTTATTAATCAAGGATAGAAATCTCTATTTATGTCTAAGGATAAAACATTAATAAAAGGAATATTTATCTTTAAAGGGAAATATATCTAAAAAGGCTAAAATATCTTCAAGTGGATAAATCTTCTTCTCCATGGATGGATCTTGATAAACTTAGATAGAATCGGACATCTTCGGCCTCAAGGAATCCCAATCCGCGTCGGACTGCTCAAACCTTTAGTCGATATCGACAAAGACTCGTCGATATCGAGTAGTTTTTGGCTTCCGTCTTTACTTCTTGGTTTTCTCCCAAAATGGCTCCATATTCTGTAATATTAAACCAAAACTTATGTAGATCTTCATTTCTTGCAAATAAGCACATATTACATAAATTCGACATATTCCCAACCCGAAATATGCAAAGTGTATAGAATATGGAACTAAACTGTGAATTTCAACATGGCTATTTCAGTAGACATTAAGATCGAGTTGGCTTCTTCTTCCGTCCTTGACTTGGTTTTGCTTTCAGCTATAGTCAACCTCGAGGAGCTTCTGGTCGAAGTCGAGTAGAATCCCGTCCTTCGGTTTTGTCTCAGAATGGCTCCAAATTCTGCAATATTAAACCAAAACTTATGTAGACCTCTATATCTTGCAAATAAGCATAAACTACATAAATTCAACATATTCCCAGCCCGAAATATGCAAAGTATACAGAATAAAGAGCTAAAATGTATATAAAGACATGGTTACTTTAGTGGACATCACCCTCGGTCTTCTGGCCTTTCTCCAACAACTTTTCATCTGTCAGGTGATTAAGGAACTCCCTCTCAACCGGACAACTTCTTCTAGGGATCACCAGCTTCTTGATATCGTGTGGAGAAAAGCCAGGTTCCATGTACGCAACCATAAAAATCCCTGATGTGGTGATTGGCTCAGCATTTAAAAGCTTGTTGGTCGTCACTTCCTCCTTGGGCCTTTTTTGTCCGCGACGAGTCACGTGTATGTCTTCCTCCAGTAAACTTTGCCTATCTTCAACATGCTCTTTTCCTTTGGTACTCTTCGTCGCGAGGGGGGAGGGGCGGGATGCAACCTGCTACAGACTATCACCCGCCTATGAGGTGATAGTGAGAGGAGTTTTGGCGGCACCTTTCTTCACGGCCAGGGCAGAAAGCTTCACTTTATCAATCAACATATTTTCAGAAGAATAAGGGCGAAGGTCAATCGAGGAAAATCTCGATCAAGATAATAAAAAAACCTAAGCAGCTACACACCGACCCGGATGGTGCGGAAGACTAAGCCCAACCATCTCCAAACGAGCCGGAGTCACAATTTCTTTATAACCCCGTTTCGATGAGGCCCATTCCCCCCCGGCTAGAGGTGCATAGTCGCCGGGTGCAATCACAAAATTTAACAAGGTTTTGGTAGGATCGCGAACAAGAAACAATTTCCTTCTCCACCCCAAATTACTAGATAATCTTTCATTTATATTCCCAAATAGGGAAGCAGATACCAATCCCTCGCTATGTCTCAAAGAAGGACTGAAAACAGATGATCTAACGTTGCTGTCTGCTTGATAACAACATACCGCATTACGTAGGCCATAAGATACATCCAAATGTTGAAAGCAAGCTGAGCCGGACATTGGTTAATACGCTCCAAGAGTTCAGAGTGAAGCCGGGGTAGAGGAAGCCGGAACCCCTGAAGAAGGCTCCCGATGATGTCATCCTCAAGCGAAAGAAGAAGGCTCCACCTTGGGAGTCGTTAAGGAAACGGCGTTAATTATTTTATTATTTATATTTCTTATTTTTTATATATATATTCTATTTTTAGTAACTCCCCGCGAGCGCGGTTCGATCGTCCCCGCAAGCGCGGCTCGATTGTCCCCGCGCGCGTAATCTGTCTGCGCTCGCACGTCTTCGTTTTTGCTCCCGCGCTTGGATCTCGCTCTACGCCGGCTGCGCGTCCTCGGCTCCGCGCTCACACGCCCTGAGGAGCCATCGCCCCTGCGTGATTGCTATACATCAATTGATGTATAGCAATCGGTTAGGCCGGCCAATTGCTAAACTAATCCGTCGATCTTGCTTAGCTCCTTGAATTTCTCTTGACGATTTGACACAAATTAATGAAACTAACTAAACTTAAAAGTAAATAACATTAAACGAAACAAATAAAAACTAAACTAAAGCAATAGTCTTAACTTAACAAATTTAAGCTACGTACTAATAGCTACTGAATAACTTAATTAGATCTAAGCTAGTAAATTAATAACGACGGTAACAAAGAAAGCAAGGGCGAGGGATGCGCCAGGGCTGGTTGAGGCTCGCCGGAAATGATCCGGACACGCAGGGGCGATGGCTCCTCAGGGCGTGTGAGCGCGGAGCCGGGGACGCGCAGCCGGCGCAGAGCGAGATCCAAGCGCGGGAGCGAAAACGAAGACGTGCGAGCGCAGACAGATTACGCGCGCGGGGACAATCGAGCCGCGCTTGCGGGGACGATCGAACCGCGCTCGCGGGGAGCGAGCCTGGATGCGGTGTCTCCAAGAATCCGGTTCCTTCTCTTGCACCGGTTGCTACAGTCTAAGGTTGGTGATGAATGGTGTTAATTAAATTTGATCAAGGAAGATCAAAGTGACGATGATGTTGATGATTGGTGCCGAAGGTGATAGAACACAAAAGCCTTTGGGATTGATAATTGAGAACCCTTTAATCCTATAAAGGGGTTTCTCAATTCTATTCAATCTGATTTAATTCAATAGAACTACAACGTTTAAATAGAAAACCTAAGAACCAATTCTACCATGCAAGATAGAGTTTTGGTTTTTTAAAGATAGAATTTTAATCCTAAAGATAAAGTAAACCAAGATAAAACTTAATCTAAAATCCTAATATAGAAAATAATAAAATATGATAATTAAGAAAGCCTAAAGGATAGACTTTCCTAACCATCTTATTTGACCTAACTAAGAAATACTAAAAATAAGCAATTCTATAATTAGACTCCAACTAACATAGGAGTTACTAAAAATAGAATACATATAAAAAATAAGAAATATAAATAATAAAATAATTAACGCCGTTTCTTTAACGACTCCCAAGGTGGAGCCTTCTTCTTTCGCTCGAGGATGACATCACCCGAGATAGATGACGACATGATCTTGATACACGTTTAAGGATCCCCCATTTATAGTAGCCAAGCTTATCTCTATCCCAGCTAGCCAAGGGTTGGTCTGAGCTATCATCTCCAAATGATTAACTTCGAGGATCGATTCTTCTTCCAGGGTCTCAACGACGGTAGGAGCCACGCGCTCCTTGAAAACCTTAGGAAAAGGTGGAGGAGCAGCAGGGATGTAACCTTCGCAAAAGCTGCAATTATCCATCTCTGCTTGCTTATAAGGAAGCACGGTGACGTCACTTGGAACCACGCGAACCGAGGTCTTCCTCTCTTTGGGTGTGCGAGACGACTCGCCCTTTCTCAGTTCGTTTATAGATTCCGAGGATGCTTGATTGACCCAACCATTTTTTACCGCTTCGCGCTCTGTGCAGCCGCAGGTTTTGCCCTCTTTCCCTTCACCTCGCGTGACGTTTTCCTCGACATTTACTGAAGTTCCAGTCTTTGTTCGCGAGGAGCTAACCTCATCGGACTCATAACCCACACTACGGTTTTGGCTATCACTTTCATTCGACATCTCTAGTTATGTTAAGAAGAAAAGCCCTTGAAAAGACTCCAATAAAGAAAAATCAACAAGGGGAAAATGACATTTTCAAGAATCGCGATTGAACAAATTTGGCGCCAAAAAACCCTTCCTAGGTTTGTGTTGGCGCCTCACACGCCCCTCGAGAAGGCATTCAAAATACACTTCCCCCTGGAGGGTGACGGTTGAGAGTCGACTTTTTGTCTCCCCCATGATGTTTCTCGGTTTTCAAGAAACCACCTGTGAAAAGTAAAAAAGGAGGGGAGGCGAAAAGTTTCATCCGCCCACAACCATCGGAAAGTCCCTGAGAGTCCCAAAAGAGGGAATTACCCCATCCCAATGCCGCCATGCCACAACCAGGTAACATAAAAATCCCCCCATGTAAATCGATTGCAACCCAAGGAAAAAGAAGAAAAGAGGGAATGTGACGCCAGGGAATACCACTGTCTCGGCCCCATAACCTCCATCCCTCTCACCGGAGGAGGGCGTTTCCACCACCAAGGGTTTCTTTCCTCTATAATAAAAAGCCTAAGTACGAGTACACATCTAGAAATTGGACGAAACATAAAGAAAATCAGGAAATACTTACTCAAGAGAAGTAGAAGAAAAACATTGGTAAGCTTGGAGAACTGAGAAATGGACCACAACCTAACTCCGGTATCTTCTTTCTGGAAGCAAAAGCCCTTCGAGTTTGTCTCTCTATCTCTTTTCTGTCTTCAGAAGTATAAAATGAAACAACTAATGAATGAAATCCTCACTCATAGGTCTCTGTGGGGTCACCCCCAAAATGGGCCGAAAGCACACTGGGCCTAGTTCAGGCCCATCTAATAAATAAGTTCTTTGGCGGGAAGCATCGTATTTATCAAAACCTAATCGTGAACGACATATCCCTCGCGATCCGGTTACGAGGAGATATGACGTTGCCATAGAAAATAGACCTACTAATCAACAAGGATATGACATCATAAATAGGCCACCCAACGCAAAAGACATTAGACCCCTCTACGAGGTTCATCGCGAGTAGAGTACTTGGTGAGATCCTAGCCCAACTCAACATTCTAAGTATCTTCAGTCTAAATAGTCTCGCGATTAATATGTTGACATAAGCGTACATGGAATCCATAGAAGGTCCCACAAGTACCTCGTGGCTCTTCAATGCCCGAACAAGTAGCTCGCTGGTTAGGCACCCCTCCTCTAATAATGCCACGGATAATGCCTAGTTCCCTAGCGTGAGGGCATGCATTACACGTGTCCCATGTTAAACTACGTGGTCGCCAGCGAGCTGCTCGCTTGGTCTCCCTATAAATACCCCCCTCCAACCCTCAAGAAAGGGATCTGATTCAAGAGAGAAGAAGAAGATCTCTGATTATCTCCCTCACTTAAAACCCCCGGAGTTGAGTTCTTAAGGTTTTTGATCGAAGAAGAACGTTCTTGGAATAAGAACATCACCTAACTTCCTCTAGAGGACGATGATCGAACGATAGTTCATCTCCTCGCGAGCCGAACGCATCACCCCCATCGATTGGATCAATAAACATATAATCTGATCGCCCCCCTCCCCTTCTTGACTAAGGCTTGCAGGTATATTAAGGCATTTTATCGTCATGATGAGGTAATAAGTATAGGTGAAATTCCATGATTGCGTCAAAGACGACTCGAACAAATAACCCCCGAGCCAAGAAGAAAGAACGCACCAAAATTTGACGGAGCTAGAGTAAGAAGCTGCAGGCAACCCGCCAGAGCAAGAATGCACCAAGAAGAAAGAAACAAACTTGCAGTTGGGAGAGAAGGAGAAGTAGACCCCCGAGCAGGAGACAGAATCGCAACCCGCCCCAATGCCCAAAAGAGAGGCCACCCAGCAGAAAAATCTTGACGATGATGAAGTGTCACAACGATGAGGCCTCAGAACCGACTGCTCTGAGTGCAACGATCCACCGGAGAAGCCCTCATCACTTATCACCTCGCTGATCATCAATCACCTTTATGCCCTAGCAGCGAAAACGTGAATTGTTATTATTATTATTATTATTATTATTATTATTATTATTATTATTATTATTATTATTATTAGCACTGACTAGACAAAAAAAGGGCTCGTTTGCAAAAGAAGACCAACATGCCCAAAAAGTGCACAAATAGTAGGGGCCCAATTATTTTGGTTAAAAAGAACTAGCTTCTCCTGACAGTTATGACCGTCCAAAACCGGTAACCGTAGGGAGGTAATTGTTGCTGATGGGAGCGGGTTTTAAAAATGATGGGAGCGGGTTTGAAGTGGGAGAGAGAAGAACGAAATACAAAGGAGAAAAGGAAGGAACGAAGGAGAAGAAGGTTGCCAGCGACTCTCATCTCATCCAAGGAGGAACCCAGAATGAAGAAGTAGGGTAAGTCCTCTCTACAACCCTGTCTGTGTAATTTTTGCTGCGAAATTGGGGACTTTGGGGTGCCATTTGGGTCGATTTTGGAAGAAATGCAAATGGAGGGTGGTTGCATACAGTAGAGGAAGGAAATAGGATGGGTTAGGGGGTGTGATTTTCATTATGAAATCGGGAACTTGGGCGTGCGATTAGGGTTGGTGGGTGTCGAGGAAGATATTGGAGGGCGATCGGATAGGTTAGGGGTTGTGGATGTCAGGGAAGAAATTAGGGACAAATGGACAAGGAGGGGTTCAGAGATGGGAAGAGATACTAAGCAATCCAGAAACAAGGGAACTTTTTGTAGGGGAAGTCTGCACATGTGGTAGGAGGGAAAAAAGGCGTGGGGTTGTTGAGTTACTGCAGCATTGGTAGGACAATTTTATGAAATTAGTAGGATAGTTTTGTGCAATTGATATGCTAGTTTAAGTGATCGGAATGTCTGAAAGTCTTTATGGGTGGTGATTGTGATGCATGTATTGCAAGTTGTCCTGGGGGTCGCTGAAGATGACCACTTCAATGAGCGCAGTGTGTTGTATGCCCCTTATGAGTTGTTGGATGGGATCGAATGCGTGCTTGACCGGGATAATTATAAGGCGCCGGCGAAAAGTCAACTAGGGCATAGTGAGGATGGGTTTGAGAAACAAGTTTGATGCACATTTGGTGCACTTTTGCCTATCGTGGCAGCTAAAGACAAGGAAGCAGCACGAGACGTGATACTCCCTGCAAGGGCATCATGTGCGGTTCTCTTTGCAAGAATTTGCGATCATCAAAGGCCTAAACTGCTAACCACCCCCGAGAGACCTCATGGAGGGCGACCACAAGGGCGTTGTGTATGGATTTCTTAAGAAGGAGAAGATGACATTAAAGGATGTGGAGAATGCTTGGTTGTAGGAAAAGGAAATTGACGTGGGCTCAATAATGTGCAAGTACAAGTATGCCCTCCTAGTCATAGTGGAGGACATTCTTTTAGGGATGGAGAAGAAGACACATATACGGGGGTGGGTGGTGAACCTGCTGCAGGAGGACACGACTCATTTTCTCGACTTCCCCTGGGGTAGGCTGGTGTATGAGAAGACCCATGATAGCATCGCGGGGACATTACAGAAGATGTTTGATGCTGGAAAGCACAAATGGGAGAGGCCTACATACACGTTATACGGGTTCTCATTGGCCTTCCAGGTGAGTGACAAGTTCAAATGTGTTTAAAACCATTGACAAAACTGTGCTTGAAAGTTGCTAATTATGAATATTTGTGTTGGTCTGTCATGCCAAATGTTGAATGCTATCCTACCAATTGAGAGTTCTGACCTTGCCAATTGTGGATAGCCTGGGATGCAGTAAATAATGTTGTCCCGCCAAATGTACAATGTTATCCTCCCAATTGTTTTAAACAGTCATGCCAATTGTGTATTTTTATCTTGCCTAAATGTGTGTTTGTTTATGTATAAAAGGTTCTCTTGGTTAACTGACTCATGTTGATTTTGGTGTGCATTGCTAATGGTCCCCTTGTTCTATCATACAGTTATGGTTGTAGGAGGCGTTTCCTGAGATATGGAATAAATTTGGCTACAACATCGACGAGACTATCACCCAGAGGTGTCTCCAATGGGAAACCCGGGACTCATATATAAGATATGATAATGTGAAAGTATACCTGGACCAGCACGCCGACGATGACGAGGAACACGTCTTTCTTGCCAAGCCCGAGCCCATCTTGCACCCTAGTCCTAAAGAGAACGTGCCCCTGCGCATGGCCTTGTACAAGAGAGAGCATCCGGACACGTTCTTTGATAGACATGTGATTTGTGAATGAACACCTTTAGGCCCGCAGGACCAATTGCCAGGAAGAGGATGCTACGACAGGACCTAGTCAGGGAACTAGTCAGTCGGGATCCAACACGGCCAGCTTTGGACTAGAGGTACGGATTGTGGCCAAGGTGGAGGCCATTTGCAGGGGTATGATGTCGAAGATGGGGACGCAGTTCTTGGTTCTGGAGGACAGGCTCAATGAAGTCAGTGAAGCTTGTAAGAAGGTGTTGTCAGAGAAGAGCGATCATGGAAAGGTATGGTCTTTTAAATATGAAGGCTTTCGTTGGTGTCAGATTAGGCGTGAAGTATGACTTTGAATGGCTGAGTTGCATTTTAGGAATATGTTTTGTTGGGGGGTGAAGAGAACATGGAAACTGTGAATCACAAAAGGGATGGAAAGTTTGACGATGCAGCTTCTAAGAGTCAGGAAGGGTTGAAGGAAGTGCAGGATGACAAGGATGAGGAGATGGCTAAGGGTGGGGACGCTGACAAGGTAGAGGTGAAGGTTGGTGGGGATGATGACATGGTCAACGTGAAGGATGGGGAGGAGAATAAGGATGCTGAGAAGGGTGAGGAGGAGAAACAGGGCGCTGAGAAGGGTAGGGAGGAGAAACAAGGCGCTGAGAAGGGCGGGGAGGAGAAAAAGGACTCTGAGAAGGGTGTGGAGGAGGAAAAGAAGGATGAGAAGGGTGGGGAGGAGAAAAAGGAGGCTGAGAAGGGTGGGGAGGAGACTAAGAAGGATGAAAAGTAAGAGGGAGACACGGTGTTACCAACTCATTCTAATCCAAATCCCTTAGATGAAAAGGTAATGCATCCTTTTTGGTAGGATAGTTTTGTTCATTTGGTAGAGCAAGGTTTGTCAGTTGGTATGATAGGTTATTGATCATGCACATTTAGGTAGTGTTAATATAAGCATTTAGATGGGTTTAGGTAGGGTAAAATGCACGAGTTTAGAGTAGTTTTCATGATTTCATTATGTTTCAATTAGAGTCGGAATCTACAAGTTTTGTGCATGATTTCAGGTGATTGTGGAAAGGTGGAGCTGAGCTCGGGTAAATGATAGAAGATGTGACGGAAAATCGAAGCCTTGAGCAAGAAGGCCAAAGGGAGGAGATGAACATGTGCAAGAGTGGAACTGTCAAGAATTCGGGCTAAGAGAGCAGAAAACTCGGCCGAGTTCCATGGGTGAAGCCGAGTTGTCGGATTCAAGAAGAACTCGGGTGGGGCAAGGACAACTCGGCCGAGTTTGTTGGCAAAACTGAGTTTTTAGCGAGTTTGAGAAACAGTTTTTACGTTGTGTTAATTTATTTTAGTTTTAATTTCAATTAGAGGAAGACATGAAACGTCAATTTTGGAAAAGAACAGAGAGGGCTTGTTTTGTTTTTTACGATCGAACATGAATTCGGTACGGAGCTTTTGATTTTATTTTTCTAATTTATCAAGTATGAATAACTAATCCTCTTTGCTTGGGGAAATTAATCAAAGCTTCATGTTTACGATCGAACATGAATTCGGTACGGAGCTTCTGTTCTTAATACTCCTCTTTGAATATTATCCATTCTTTGCGCTGATTGTTTAGGGTTTTCGTGAATTTTCGTTAGTCTGATCAACTGATGCCTTTTCATGATAATCTATAGCTAGATATATGTAATTTCTGGTTGAATTATATATAATTTTTAGTAGCGAAGTATAAATCTTTGAAACTGGTTGATTTAGGGATTTGTATAAAGAATTGATTTGCAATTGATGCAATAACTGGTTGTGCGCGTCGATTGTCTTTGGTGATTTCCTGCAAGCGTCATCTAGTATTGAATTGAATCTTGATAGTTTAAAGATTGTTTGATAATTATGATTTTCAAGGTCTGGTTGTCCTGTTAACTAGATTTGATAAAGGAATTGGATTCAAAAGACCTAGTCTTTCCACAACAAAGTATTCAAGAGGAAGTTATCTATTCGACTTCAATGATCAATGAACAAACCTGATTGCTGAGATTGGTTGACATAAGCTATTTTTCTCATATTCATTCACTTAAGTTGTTTAGTTTGCTACTTTTGTTTACTTTTATTTCTTAATTAGTTAGTTCAGACTATCAAAATCTCCCCTCTTTGTTTCTTGTTCTTGTTGATACACTTGACTTACATACAAATCGTTGACTCTCTGTGGGATCGACCCGTACTTGCCAAACTACATTAGTTAGGTTAGTCGGATTTATTTGATAGGATTTAAGGCGACTTAAAAGTCTCTATCAGTTATCTTGCATTAAGGCGGAATCAATTATGAAATTGGTAGGATATGTACGTTCATTTGGTAAGATAATTATGTGGTATTGGTATGAAGGTGTTTGGGTTGTTGGTAATAACGTTGGTGTAACCTGTTCTGTTTGATTCTTAGGAAAAAGGGTCTGGAGCTGAGGAGAGGTAAGAGATCTCGGAAGCCGACACCCCAGTTCGGAGATTGCCAGGCGGATCAGCCCTTAAAGCGAGCTCGAGGGAAGTCCATGGCCATCCTGCCACAAAAAGACTCTAAGCTTGGCTGGAGAAGGGCCCCGCAGAGGTAAAGGGCCCTACTGGGGCCCTTTTGGGGAAAGAGTTCTTCAACACCCTCATATCACCCGACGTATGGACATCAACCGAGGTAAGGGATCTCACCCAACATATATACATCTTCACTTATTTCCCGGGCATCAAAACTAATGGAGTTTTCCAACTGATGGCATAATGCAGCACATCCAGCAAGCCATGGTTCTTGTACGCAAGGCCTTGGTCGCTAGGGTGAAAATAGGTCCGGTGTAATTGTCCTAGACCCCTACTGGCAGGAGCAAGTGGTCAAACAATGGTCTGCTTGTTGGGGGTGGGGGGGAGGGGGGGAGCGGGCGCACATTACTAAGGCCAACCTTGTAGGGCCGTTGTTGCATTATTTTGCAGGGAGACTTCGACAGGACAACGGACGACAATGGTTGCGAGAAACGCCAAAATCCTAGCGTCGTGTAATTACAAGAACAAGCACTAGATCAGGCTCCTAATCGACCTCGTCAGGTGGAGAGTCGAAGTCCTAGACTGCGACTGGTACCAAATCAAGAAGAAGGAGCTTCAGAAAACCCTCCAGCCCGTACCGCCAATTATGGGAGTCCCCATACATCGCAACAGTTTGTAGGCGCTCCCCTTCATGAGTATTTTAAGCGCTTTAAGAAACTCTGCACCAGCTGCCCGTATCATGGCTTCTCTTAGAAAGATATGGTTATATTCTTATTCAACGGGCTTACTAATGAAGAGTGGAGAACAGAGAATTTCTGTTGTGGAGGAAACATTCTGAACAAAACACCAGCCGCAGCTTGGGAAGTGTTCAAGGAGCTCTCTGAGGGCTCAAGGCAATTCAATAAGAGCACTCATGCTAGGGGTGTATTTGCTATTGATGCCCCAGTGGCTGCATTATACACTGATATGGCAGAGGTGAAAGAGATGATAAAGAAGCCGGTAACCGACAGAGCACCTCAGCAGCTGAAGGCATGTAGACTCTGCAACGAATTTACTCATCCTATGGATATGTGCCTAATTCTGTAAGAGCCTAGGGTAGAGTTGAATGCAGTTGAGAATTTTGCTCCACAAAGGCCTAGACAAGGCAACTTTGGTAACTGTGGGTACTTCAACAACAATAATTACAATAGAGGCTATCAGCAGGGTTATGGTTATGACAACTACCAAGCCCCTTTGAATCAGCAAGAAGGGCAACAGGCAAGGCCCCAACAAGTTTGAACCTCGACCAGGAGGACAACAACAGGCGAATGTGGCTCTTGAAGATCCACTACAAACTTTATCACGACTAGTCTTGAAGGTGGAGAAACAACAGCGAATTACGAATTTGGAAAATCAAACGAGCAAACTCATTCAAGTCTTAAGTGTGAAAGAGGCAAATGACTCAGGGAAGCTCCCATCGCAAACGATTGCGAATCCTAAGAAAAATGTCAGCACAATAACGCTTTGGAGTGGCAAGAAACTAATTGCCACACCATATCAGGATGACAAAGAAAGGGTGGATGAGGAGATCAAAATTTTGGAGGAAGAAGCTAATGAAGCCAACTACTCATAGTAGCGGCTGCCGCTAATAAGCAGCGGCCGCAACATCACACCAGAGCAGCGACCGCTGCATGGAGGCAGCGGCCGCGAAAATGCTCGCATGCAGCACCTTGGAAATGCTCCAAACACCTCCTTAGGAGATTCCTCCCCTGCCTCCTCTTTTCCTCTATATACCACAAAGCCTATTCCATCTTTTCCGGAAGCTCTGAAGAAGACACGAAGGTATGAGAATGATAAGAAAATCTTCTAAACATTTAGGAAGTGCGAGGTAAACATTCCTTTACTCAATTTAATTAAAATCATTCCTAGATATGATAAATATTTGAAGGAACTTTGCACTATGAAAAGAAACCAGAAGCTCAAAAGTAAGTAAAAGGTGAAGGTAAGTGAACATGTCACTGTTGTATTTCAAATGCGTTTGCATGAGAAGTGTAGCAATCCTGGCATGTTTGCAATTCCATGTGTGATAGATGAGACTAAATTTGACAAGGCCATGTTAGATTTAGATGCATCTATTAATGTTATACCTTCTCATGTCTATCAAGCTTTGGGATTAGGACCTTTGAATGATACTAGGGTAGTAATTCAGCTTGCTGACCGCTCTACTATTTACCTGAAAGAGATGGTTGAGGATGTCTTAGTCATGATAGACAATTTGATATTCCCTGCCGACTTCTTTGTGATTGATATGGGTCCTGGCAACAATGAAGCCCCTGTTCTTTTGGCCGACCTTTCATGAAAACTGCTACATCCAAGATAGATGTTTACTCAAGGTCACTTACTATGGAATTTGATAGTAGAAGAGTTGAATACAATATATATGATACTATAAAATTTCCATATGATGATCCTTCCTTATGCTCTATGGATGTTATTGATATTATGGATCAAGATTGCTTTGTTTTGGAGTGTATTGACGAGTTAAAAGTTGCTCTACCCCCCTTTAGATGAAATTTCTAGATATTATTCTTTGTCATCTATCCTACAGGATGCTATATTAGCATTAGACGGTCGACCTCGCACTTATGTGCCACCAAGGGAAGAACGCATTGAGCTAACCATGCCAAGCGAAAAGCTTCTTCCCTCTATTATCCAGACGCCTGAAATTGAGTTGAAACAACTCCCTAGTCACCTTAAGTACGCTTTTCTTGGTGAGAATGATACTTTACATGTCATTATTTCTAACAAACTTACCTTTGAGCAAGAAGAATGATTGGTGACTGTTATGAAGGAGAACAAAGAAGCCTTAGTGTGGATAATTGCAGAAATTAAATGAATCAGTCCCACCCTATGCATGAACATAATACTTTTGGAGGATGATGCTAAGCCATCTAGACAACCTCAGTGGAGACTCAACCCAACAATGATGGAAGTGGTCAAGAAGGAGGTGTTAAAGCTTTTGCATACATGTATAATCTTTCCTATCTCTGACAGTAAATAGGTGAGTCCTACACAGGTTGTGCCTAAGAAAAGGGGTATCACCGTCGTTGAGAATCAGGATGGTGATTTGGTCCCTAGCAGGGTCCAAACAGTATGGAGAGTTTGTATTGATTATCGCAAACTAAATGCGGTAACTCGCAAAGATCACTTTCCTTTACTCTTTATTGATCAAATGCTTAAGCGCCTTGTCGGTCGCTTTATCTATTGCTTCTTAGATGGCTACTCAGGTTACTTTCAGGTACCCATATCACCGAAGGATCAAAAGAAGACAACATTTACATGCCCCTTTGGCAGTTTTGCATATCGCAGAATGCCTTTTGGGTTATGTAATGCACCTAGGACTTTCCAACGGTGTATGGTGAGCATATTTTCTGAGTATGGGGAGCACTTTATTGAGGTATTCATGGATGATTTCATTGTGCATGGAGATGATTTTGATACTTGCTAGCATCATTTGTCACTTGTGCTTAAATGTTGTGTAGACACTAACTTAGTTCTCAATTCATGAAAGTGTCATTTTATGGTTAAGCAAGGTATTGTTTTGGGTCATATTGTTTCTATCAGGGGTCTTGAGGTAGATAAGGAAAAGATTGATGTTATTCAGTCACTGCCCTACCCCACTAATGTGCGTGAGATACGCTCATTTTTAGGTCATGCGGGGTTCTATTGCAGGTTTATTAAGGATTTTTCTAGGATTTCTATACCTCTATGCAAGATACTTAAGAAAGAAGTGGTTTTTTATTTTGATGGAAGGTGTAGGGTAGCCTTCGATGAGCTAAAGGGTAGCCTGACAAGCGCCCCTATCATTCAGGCACCCATATGGTCTCAACCCTTTGAGATTATGTGTGATGCCAGTGATTATGTAGCGGGTGCAGTCTTGGGACAAAAGGAAGGAAGAAGTTCCCATGTAATCTATTATGCTTCCATGACTCTGAGTGGAGCACAAAGGAACTACTCTACCAAAGAGAAAGAGCTTTTGGCCGTGGTTTTTGCGCTGGAGAAGTTTCGCTCCTATCTCCTAATAACTAAGCTAATCGTCTTTACTGATGACGCTGCTCTCCGTTATTTATTGAATAAAAAGGAAGAAAAGTCTAGTTTGATTCGATTGATCTTGCTCTTGAGCGAGTTTGATATCAAAATCAAAGATAAGAAAGGTGCAGAGAACTTAGTGGCGGGCTATCTCAGCACACTTGTCCAAGGAGAGGACAAACCGGACGATCAAGTGCCGATCTAGTGGGATGAAATGTCGTGTGTTTCACCTCGCCAAAGATAAAGATTCCCAAACTAATACACCAACTAGTAAACTAGTATAGCGGATAAGTTAGGGGTCGAACCCAGTATTCCAATGCAACGTGTATTTATCGATTTGAATGTAAAGAGAAGGTTTGAACGTAAATAGGCAATAAGAGAAATAGATGAAGTGTGATGAATGTTAGTAAGAACGAATAAAAGATATAAGAAGAGTGTGGCTTCATCTACAATTCGCAATAATGGTTGATTTTATTCGATCATTAACTCTATTCCCAATTATTCAATGTTTATTCCAATTATGCATCTCGAAAACTTCAAAACGAGAGGTTATAATTAATAAACATTTCGACAATTAGATAAGAAGTTATGCAACTCTAGTCAATATGCAACAAGTTGCATATTGACTAGAGTTGTTATTCAAGATTAATGAGTACAATATTGGTTGATTACATTTAACTTGTTTAGAAATGAGTCGATCGAGCATATATTTGGATCGAATCTCATGAACCAACCGAGTCTTGAATCGAAGACAAAACCACAAGAAGCCTAGGTATTCATGACGTACCTTGGATCTCTCAACATCAATCCTCTCATCTCTCTTAGTTAGTTAATCGTTTAATGAATGAAAACTACTGAAAATAACCTAATATAGGCCTCCTTTCTGTCAGAGTGAATAATCCCCGTTGGGGTTGCCTTCGCTATCATTAGAATATATATATATATAGGAGTACAAGATAGTTAACCCTAATTACAATTGGGTAATTGGGCCTATACTTATAATCTATCTAACATACCCCCACAGGCGAAACATGAGGGCAGTGAATAGTGAGACTGGATCTAAAATCAAGAAATAATTGGCGAGGCAATCCCTTGGTGAATATGTCTGCATACTAGTACGGGGAAGGGACATGTAGGACACACACATGTCCTATAGCTACCTTCTCACGAACAAAGTGGATGTCAATCTCCACATGTTTGGTTCTCTGATGGTGAACTGGGTTGTGAGCAAGGTATGTAGCACTAACATTGTCCGTATACACAATAGACGCCTGACTCAAAGGACAATGAAGCTCAAGTAATAGGTTGCGGAGCCAAGCACACTCAACGACAACATTGGCAACACCACGATATTCCGCTTCAGCACTAGAGTGAGAAACCACATGTTGGCACTTAGAAGACCAAGATACTAGAGAGTCGTTCAGGAATAGGCAGTATCCAGATGTAGACCGTCTGTATAAGCAACCAATGATGGAGGAGAAGCAGATGGGGTGACAGTGGTGCCAAGAGAAGTGGTACTCTGAATGTACCTGATGATGCGCTTAAGAGCTGCAAAGTGAGACTCTCGAGGATCATGCATAAACCGACAGACCTGCTGAACGACATAGCTAATATCCGGGCGGGTAAACGTCAAATACTGCAAAGCACCTGCAAGGTTGCGATACAATGTTGACCTTCGGCTTGAGATAGTTTGACGGTGGTCTCAACAAGAGTCGCAGCAGGCTTGCAGTTAGTCATATTGGCCTTGGCAACAATCTTCTTTGCATATTTTTCTTGGGAGAGAAACAAGCCGGACGCAGAATCTGATGCAGAGACTCCAAAAAAGAAACTAAGTAGCCCGAGATCAGTCATAGCAAACTCCTTACTGAGTTGTGTAATAATAGTAGATCGAAAAGACTCTAAAGATGCAGTAAAGATGACATCATCAACATATGGAAGGAGATATGCAATCTGATTACCCCAGCGAAACACAAATAGAGAGGAGTCACTCTTGCTACTAACAAAGCCAAGCATATGTAGATAAGTAGCAAAGCGAAGGTACCATGCCCGAGGTGCCTGCTTGAGGCCATACAAAGACTTCTGTAAGAGACAGACATTGCCTGGTTTGGTCCTGTCAGCAAACCCAAGCGGTTGGAACATGTAAACGGTTTCATTCAAATGACCATGTAGAAACGCGTTCTTCACACCCAACTAATGAATATGCCAATTCTTGGAGACATCAAGCTGCAAGACAGTACGGATGGTAGCCAGTTTGACAGCCGGACTAAACGTGTCATCACAATTGACCCCCACCTGCTGAGATTTTCCATTGGCAACCAGTCGCACCTTGTTGCGCTCAAGAGACCCATCAGAGCGAAAATTATGCCGAAAGAGCCACATACACCACACAATGTTGGCCCTAGTGGGACGAGGAACCAAGACCCAAGTATCGTTACTAATAAGAGCCTTATACTCATCGAGCATGGAAACATTCCAATTCGGGTCTAAGGCGGTTGTTTTTTGGGAGGTAGGGATGGGCGATATGTGAGACGCAGAGAGGTCCAATATCTATTTGGGGCGAAAGATGCTACTCATACTCCGAGTTTGGATCTGGTTGACCGGCTGTGTGGGGTTAGGTGGCAGGGAAGGGGCAGCAGTTGACGGGACAGAGGCTTGAGGTGACAGAACAGGGGACACAAGGGGCTGGCCGAAGGCAAGAGGTGGTAGAATAGGTGTTGCAGGTTGCAGTAAGGGAGGGTTGGGTGCCCGGACCGGAGATGTAATAGCATTCGAAGAGGAAGAGGGATATAGTTGGTGAAGGAGGTGAGGTGGAGGGTAGTCATCAGCAGGGGGCGGGGTGTTTGGGAATGTAGGGTGACTAGAAAAAGGGAATGTGGTCTCATCGAATGTGACGTGGCGAGAGAATATGACACGTTTGGTAATGGGACCAAAACACCTATACCCTTTTTGATTGGAAGGGTAGCCGAGGAAACACACAAGGTGTGGATCGAGGAGCAAGTTTATGAGGGGCAATAGATGCTTGGTTGGGGTAACACCGACAACCAAACACATAGAGGTGGTCGTATTTAGGAGTGACTCGGAATAAGATCTCAACAGGGCACCAATTCTGGATGGTTGTGGAAGGAGTGATGTTGATAAAATAGCATGCTGATTCGATAGCATATGACCAATACTGCAAGGGGACATGCCCATGGATAAGGAGAGTCCTCATGTAAGTGGTAAGGGTATGAATTCTCCGTTCGGCTTTCCTATTTTGGGAGGAGGTGTGAGGACAAGAGAAGCGGAACTGAATGCCATGATTAGAGAAGAAGGATTGAAGGGCATTGTTGTTAAATTCATCGCCCATGTCACATTGAAAGGATTTAATTGAGAGGTTGAATTGGGTGCGGACAAGGCTATGAAAGGTCATAAGGTGAGTAGCAACTTCAGATTTATACTTCAAAGGAAACACCCAAAAATAATTAGAAAATGCATCAACCAACACAAGTGCATAGCGGAAACCATCATGACTGATAATGGGAGAAGTCCATAGATCACCATGAATGATGTCAAAATGAGCGTGCACCTGAGTATATGACGTGGCAAAAGGCAATCTAGTGTGTTTGCCAAACTGGCACGCTGGGCAACTAGTGGAGGGATGGGATTTATTGCAGGAAATAAGCCTGGATCTGAGAGACTCGAAAGCCGGAGAGCCTGGGTGACCAAGACGGGCATGCCAAAGAGATGCAGAACGAGCAACTGCCGATAGATTGGTTGCGGCAAGAGAGGTGACATGATGTATGTTTTTGGTGACATGATTTATATTGGAGGTGACAGGATAACGGTCTCCAGCGCTATTACATCTCATGAGCGGGGCCCTAGTTGAGAAATCTTTGACAACAAACCCAAAGCGGTCAAACTCAATGGAGAAGTTATTGTCTGTGGTGAGGCAACGAATGGACACAAGGTTCTTTATTAAGCCGGGGGAGACGAGGATATTGTTAAGGCTTAGTTGGGTGGTAGGGGTCCGTAATGTAGTTTGCCCAAGACCCAAGGTAGGAATGCGTTCACCGTTGCCAACAATAATGGAGGTAGAGGGCCTCTTAAAAGCAGTGACATAAATTATACCTTGATTGTGCGACATGTCCGCAGTGGCTCCGCTATCCCTGTACCATTCGGATCGGCGGATGATGGCAATGATCCCGCTGCTAAGGCCTGATCCGGATGGTGCGGAGAGGGCCCGAGAAGTCTCTGTTGGCTTGGGTATGGCCTCGTTGGAGAGGCCGGGTAGCCCTGAGGATGGGCTCCAATGGGGGAATACCCCCTCTGTAAATGACATGGAGGGGTGATAATCCCAACGAGAGGTTGTTGGTGATCGTAGAAGACCATGGTAAGAGGTTTTTTTTTCTGTTTCTTTTTCTTTTCTTTTTCTTTTCTTTTTTTTCTTTTTTTTTTCACAACAGGCGATGGCTCACTCTAGTCCTCGATTGGGAACGACGACCGGCACGACAAGGCGGCGATTGGGGCGGCGTTCGAGAGTGGTGGCCGGCGACAACAGGGGCGGCAGACCGGAGGCAGGTGCGATGGTCTGGCGGTTGTGGACTACGGCAATCGCGGGCGGCACTCGGACTGCGGAAATCCGAGACGCAAGCACATGGGGCTCAGTAGGGCTGGGCGTGCTTCCGGCGAGGGGTTGTGGCTGTAGCGGGGCTCGGACTCGGGTCACCGGTGGTGCACTATTGAGTAGCGACGGGGGTAAGGGAAGGAGGAAGAGGATGGGTGATGATGCGGTGACGGTGATGCGTGAGGGAGGAGTTAGGAGAGGAGGAAGATGGTCAGTGTGGGAAGATCTAGCGACAGTGGGGAAGGAGGCGAGGGAGGCTGGCGACGGTATGAGATGCGGCGGGGAAGGGATCGAAAAAATTTAGGGTTAATTTAGATGAAACCCTAGAGGCTCAGATACCATGTCATAGCGAGTAATCCCCGTTGGGGTTGCCTTCGCTATCATTAGAATATATATAGGAGTACAAGATAGTTAACCCTAATTACAATTGGGTAATTGGGCTTATACATATAATCTATCTAACACTTTCGTCGGCCAAACCCTAGAATAAGTTTAGATAAAACTTCCCATAAAGATAGATTGGGCTGCGTATCACAAATCCGGGAACTGGCTGATGCGGGACCATCTTCTACAGCTCCAGACACACCCATCATACTTAGAAGGACCAATGACTCGAGCTAGAGCTAAGAAGCTTCAGAGAGACTCATTCAACTTTGTGGGTCATGCATTATTCTCGAGCAAGGTTCAACTCCCCGAGCCTACATTGAAGAATTACATGTGTATAGGAGTTGCTGATGGTATCGATGCCGACACCAGAGGTATCGACGCCAATGTCTAAACACATGTTTAAGTACTGAGGCCCTCGGCGCCAATACCCAGCCCTCGGCGCCGACACCAGAACACTTAGAATCTGCATGGGCCGAATTTGCCTAAGTGTTATTTCCCATTTTCAGCTTAAGTGTTCTATTGGGATGAATTGGGCTTTTCTAGTTATTATTTTAAGACCTTATTTACTTATGTCTTTAGGTTTATTTTATTAAGCCCATTAGTATTTAGATCTATCTTAGTCTATCAACTAGAATCGGCCAACACCTTCCTATGGCCTATATATTTCGATTTCAGCTTTGCAAACAACTTGGAACATTCATAATAGACATATTACTTCTCAAAATCGTGTGTGGTACACCTTGAGAGTTGTTGGCCGAATTGAGCAGTGCTCTTCAGGTCATCGAATTGATATCATCTCAGCTTGGTTTTCTTTGCCGTTCATCAACTTCGCAAGACTTGGTGAATCTAGTATCCACAAGCCCCCTCCTTGTGCCTTCAAGTTGTCCGCTTGATTGTGTAGGGTTGTAGAGGCGGGTTGTGTAGTCATTGGTATTGGTTCCTACCCTTTGAGGAGGCCTGGGGTATTTATCTTGTTCTACATAGATCGTTTCACTCCTTATCGGTCGTGTCTTTCAATTCTTGCATCTTAAATTTCCAGTCTTTGCTATTTCTTTTGGTCGACATTGAGTCCAGCCTTTGGATCTTGGTGTTCTTGCGAGTTCTTGGTCGAATCTTGGCATTCTTGTCGAGTTTTGTTGAGTCTTTCTTTGCCGCGTTCTTTAGTTCTTGCTTGTTGTCGAAGATCGGACCATCACACGGCTAACCCCGTATCAAATTGGTATCAGAGCTTTGGTTTCCGACATCAAGATTGAGTCTTTTTCTTTTTCATAAACACAAAAACCACAAAAATAGAGTCTTTTCTTGTTTGGTCTTTTACTTTTTATTTCTTGAATTGATTATTGCACTAATCTTGTTTGTTTGTGATTGTTGTGGTTGCATTAGCCCAAACACAAAGCCTAGCCGAGACCGTGGAGTCGACCATCGTGTGCACAACCCTTCTGAACACACATAGCCGACGACAATTCCTTTGTCCCCATAGTCACAAGCTGGTCGACATCACCTAAACACACAAAGAAACCCTAGTTTGCTATCTTTCTATCTTTTCTATCTTTGGCATATTTGTTCTATCTTCTATCTAAATTCCATTTATTTATTGCCTTTACAAAAATCTGATTTTTGGTAGATATAAATCATATTTATCTATCATTTATCTTTAAGGCTTTAGATAGATCCACTTACCAAAGATAAACAAAAGCCTCACCTATAAATCTATCTTTAGGGCTGAATTTCTATCATTTATCACCAACACATCAGATTTTTGAGTCCTATATCTTAATTTGAGTATTTTCTTGCATTAGTTTCATATTTTTATATATAAAAAAAAAATCAGATCCGAAAATTCAAAAAAAATAAAAATAAAGTGTTTGTTAGTTGTTGTTGATCTAGTGCAAGAAAGCTCCCAAGGACATTCTTTTGGTGAACCTCTCCAGCCCTAATCGACATATCTATATCCCAAACACATACCTCCACAAAAATTGAAACCCTACCTTGCAATTACAACATCATACCTTAAGGTTTTCAATCAAAAGAGGTAAATTTCCAAGTTTTTCTTTATTTTTCTCTCTTTTCTATTTGTGTCGAGTACGACATTGCATTAGTCGAGTACTGTTTGTGTGTGTGTCGAAGAGATCTTCCCCTGGTCAAGTTCTCTCTTGCGTTGATCGAGTTGTTTGTGTGAGTGTCGAGTGATCTCAGCCCCTGCCGAGTGATCTTTTTGTTGTGTCGAGTTGATTCATTGCAATTTCCCATCTGTTTTGCTTGAATCTAAGTGTGTTGCTTACATCGAGTGCTCTACAACCCTTGTTGAGTACTCTTCTGCGTTGTTTCAGTCACTACATACTTTGATTGCTTAGTTTTTGCTTGGTAGTTGATTTGCCCAAAGCGGATTGCCCTAGCAAGCGTGATATATCAATCGGAGAGGGAGTGTGAGTGAAACACATTTGTGAGATGTTTATATTTTTACTAACCTTTAACCTAGTTCTTTGTTTCTTTTCTCTTTGTATCATGTCTAATAATCAGGATCCTAACAATGAGAACAACCCCAACAATGGGGGTAGCCCGAGTGCAACCGTGACACCTGAGCAATTCAACAACCTTACCAACACCTTGACAACCATTCTAGACCACTTGAGAGCCTTAGAAGCAAGGCTGAGTGGCTCTACCACAGCAGCTGATGGTCAAGGTAATCCTAGGCGTGCAGAGACGCCTCAAGATGAAAGAGAGGTCATTAATCCTAACCCTATTCCTAATCCTAATCCTCATGTTAATGTTAATTTACAGAATCCTTTATTCAATGAAAACAACTCTCCACGAGGCGGGAGAAATGATCGGAATAATGGGTTTGTTAATGTGCAAGGTCAAGGACAAGGAAGAGGAAGAGGACGTGGCTATCAAGAGCAATTCTATTACTCGGAGCAGATGATGACTTCCAAGAAGAAGAGTATTGGGAGCAACGCCCGAGACGAAATCAAAGGGGAAATCAGAACCGACCACCTAGGTTCAATGACGACGACGGCATGGGTAAGGTTAAGGTAAAGATTCCTCCTTTTGATGGTAAGACTGATCCAGATGCTTATATTGATTGGGAAATTAAAATGGAGCAAATCTGGAATTGTCATAATTTCTCAGAACCTAAGAAGGTACAACTAGCATCCCTAGAATTTCAAGGATTTGCATTAATCTGGTGGGATAATCTTGTTAAAGAAAGAAGAAGATCCTTTGATGCACCTATTGCTTCTTGGGAACAATTAAAAGTGGTAATGAGAAATAGGTTTGTACCTCAACGTTATGATAGAGAGTTATTAAAAAGATTAGAAAACCTTAAACAAGGTAGCAAAACTGTTGAGGAAACATTTAATGTTATGCAAGAAGCCATGGCTAGAGCTAATATAGTAGAAACTCATGAGAAAACTAATGTTATATATCTTAGAATCTTACATCCTGCTTTAGCTCATGAAATTGATTATTTTCCTATACTACTCCTACTGAGCTTTTACATCTAGCTATGAAAGTAGAAAAGGGACAACGCTACAAAAGCCAAGGCAATAGAGTGTCGAGTGGCCAACAGCCCCAATGGCGCCAATCTCGGCCAAATCAGTCCCCATGGCGTGGTGATGGTGGTACAAGAGATCGACCAAGCAAGCCCCAAGGGAGGGGAGATAGCCGAGCACCCCAATAGCCCCTCGAGAAAGGAAAAGGTCCATGGAATGGACGAGAATCGTTTGGGACATCTACTGGTCCCAAAGGGAGTAATCCTAACCCTTCTACCCTTAGATCTAGAGATATTGTGTGCTTTAAATGCCAAGGTAGAGGACATTATATGAAGGATTGCCCTAATAAGAAAACTCTCATGGTTAATCACTTAGGAGAATATGAATCTGAAAATTCTTGTGATGAACATGATGAGAATGCTAATAATGACAATGATCAGAACTTAAACCTTGTTTGTTATGAAAATGATGATGATGAGATTGAATATGAGCATGGAGAATCTTTGATTGTTAGGAGAGTTTTAAGTGTTGTTCCTACACCATGTGATGATAATCAAAGAGAAAACTTGTTTCATACTCGTTGTCTAGTTAAAGGAAAGGTTGTAAATGTGATCATTGATGGAGGTAGTTGCTGTAATTTTGCTAGTCAAGAAATGGTTGACAAATTGCATTTACCTACTGTACAACACCCTAGACCTTACAAATTGCATTGGATGAATGATTGTGGCTTATTGAAAGTAAATAGGCAAGTTAAAGTGCATATTAAACTAGGACAATATGAAGATGATGTTTTATGTGATATAGTGCCTATGCAAGCTTGTCATATTCTATTAGGCCGTCCTTGGCAATCTGATCGTAAGGTTACTCATGATGGGTTTACTAATCGCTATAACTTTACTTTTCAGGGAAAGAATGTCATTCTCAAACCCATGACACCTACGCAAGTAGCTGATGAGATTGAGAAGTGCAAGGTAAGTAAAGGTGAGTTAGATCAGGAGGCTCAGTCGAGCCATGTGGATCCTCAAACTCGATCTAAGAGTGTGTTCTTGGCTTCCAAAAGCACATTCATGGATGACTTTGCGGATGGTGGAACTGTTCTTATGCGCCTTTGCAAGAGCTTGAGCATGTTAAGTGAAGAGCTTAAAACTTCTCTTCCATCGAACATTCTCGCTCTTCTTGAGGAGTTTAAGGATGTGTTTCTCGATGACATACCACCAGGTCTACCCCCTATTCGTGGAATTGAGCATCAAATTGATCTTATTCCGGGGGCTGCATTACCTAATAGGCCTGCGTATCGTATGAATCCCACTGAGACCCAAGAGGTCCAAACCCAAGTCCAGGAACTGATGAATACCTAAAAATGGCCTTTTTTCCAGCTGCACCATCCGTAGCTTCTTCATGACTTTCCTTTAAGCTCCAAAGTGCGTCCGACTTCTGCGAAATATAATAAAAACTTTTGTAGACTTCCATATATTGCAAATAAACATAAAATACACAAATTATGTATTATTCTAGCCCAAATGTATGAAATGTATGTAGAAAACGATATAAAAGTAACTATAAAACTTGGCAAATTAGGCTCACAACAAACACCCCATACTTAAGATTGCTTGTCCTCAACCAATACTTTTAATTGTCATTCAGGGGAAGAAACAAAACTCCTAACATACTAGATTCATTCTCATATGTCCCTACAATTAATTACCATCCTCAAAAAGGTACTAGTGTCACAAATCCATGCATGTGTAATTTAAAAAACAACATCTATACATAAAAGGAGGGTTATGCAAAACTATTCATAAGTGACAAAGCATTAATAATCAAGATGACTTTAATTAAGCTCAATAAGGAGTAGATTGGTAAAAGGCTAAAGGTAGGCAATTTTTGGCCATGTGGTGTTAAATCCGGGGAAACACATTATTTCCAAACTTTCTCAACGACATTCTTTCTTCATAAGATCTCTGATCTTTCATAATGCTTTTATCAACAATAATGCTTTTACCTCTCTAACCTCAGCACTGCCTTCTCGCGAGTCGCAAACATGGGTGTCATGAATGGCCCCGGATACTTGGTGCTTTGGACTCCTAACCTGTGTGTCCCATCTCACCGAACTATTATCTCAGTAAGCAGGGTCGATCTACCTTTATCTCCTGAGGTGATCAGATTTTCTTTCACTCATTAAATTTTCCATATTTTTCAAACAATTTCCTTCCAAACTCTATAAATGATATATAACAACACAAACACCATATGATAATCTCCATAATGTAACATCATTCTCAACATAATCTCCGGATAGGAAATAAGGTAAAGAATGGAAAATATTTAGATCATATGGAGCAATATATAAAATAAGGCATAATATGGCTTTTGTGATGCACAAGTATAGGTAAGGCTAGGAATATAACAATATGAGGATTATATGGAAATATAAAGTCCTCCATCCTCTTATCATGCAACATGTCAAAAGCAACTTCAAATTTTACCTCCTTTCATGGTTTTCATGAAAATAATGCACTTCATTGTGACTTCCCTTTACTAGGCAATTTAATGCTATATCTCTAATGAATCCAATTTTGCATCGTCGAGTTCAATTAAAGCTTCCATGACATTTATCAAAATTGTCAATGTGGGTCATTTTTTTAGAAACTTTTGGCAAAACATGTATATAAGCACATAAATTAATAATGAATTCCAAAATAACCATGTATAAGCAATTCAAGCAATAAACTTCAAATATGCACGCAAAAGGTCAAATATGGTCAAATATGCACAAAGTAAGCCCTTTCCCCACCCCATACTTAAACATTACAGTGTCCACACTGTATAAAAAATAAGGGTAAAGAAAGAAACTCACTAGAAAGATGTTCAGGATGTCGTAATCGAGTGCAAATGTTGTTGTGGTCCTGGTCGACATCGACAAGGGGCTGGTTGATTTCGAGAAGATTGGTCGATGTCGACCAAGGTTACTCGAGATCGAGTAACTTGTTGCCTCCAAGGTGGCCTTTTCGACCACATGCTCCTTTTTGCTCGATACGCGTGGTCGATGTCGAGGAGTTCTTCTCGACGTCAAGTAGATCTGCAGCTTTTTCTTCCCTGCAAGATTCATTAGAAAATAAATACCCACAATAGAAAAACTTAAAAACAATCTCCAAAACCAAAAACAAAAGCAACAATGTTCAAAAATCCCAAAAATAAATGTCTATTTACAAGCTCTAGATTTTATAGTCGTTAGGCCGACTTCTTCATTAAGCATTAGCCTGGCTCATCTTTGTCCGGAGGTATAGGTGGATCTGGTGGTTCCTCCGGTGGTGGGAAGCGTGGGATGTCATCTGGGGGCATTATGTGAAGAAGCTTAAGCCTCCCCGAGTGGACGCTCCATGGCTCCACCCATTCATCTTCCCTGTCTCGAGCTAGCATGTATAAGGGAAGATATAAAGAAAATATACATACCTCATAATCATTCCTCTTTCGCTTCATAGGTTGACTTGGTTGTGTATCTCCACCACAGCAGAACGGTGGAGGGGGAAGAGATATTTCCTCCTCATCATGCGGAGCTTCATGCCAATTTGCTAGGACCGCATACTTGAATATGAACATCCGTTGCTCAAAATCATCGGGGATAGCCTTCACCTTGTAAGGTAAAAGCGATCTTGGAATGCCCTGGTCAACAATGTCCAACTTCTTCTCTTCTAGTGCTATATCGCCTTGGGATCCTTCATATGATTCATCAACAATAGGTAGCAAAGTAGGAATGAAATTCGAGAAAGGACATACCTGGTTGTCGACATCAAGTGGGTCAATTGGCTCGTCGGGAGGAGGGCATGGTCCTTTAAACTGAATGGAAGCGTCAAGCCTTCGGATTTCGTCTTCCAGCCGAGCTATTTCCCTTACTCGTGGATCCTCCACTGTGATCCTATTTCTCCGTCTCAAATCTTGAGACCATTCTTCCCATGCAGGATTCCCTTCGACAAAGCCTTCCATCTTTCTACCTAAGCTTTGAAATCACAACCAAGAACACAAATTAGGGGCAAAAGCTTGGCACCCAATTGGTACTGGTGAGGTAGGTGGTGGTAGGGTATGTGATAGGGTAAGAAAAAGGGATGGGCTTTTCTGAACCTTAAACACAATTAAACTAGGCACGATTGATATCTCCCTGACAACGACGCCAATTTGACGAGAGGGTTTCTCGACCAAATAAATTTGTAGTCAAGACCCCGCTATAGGATAGTGGAGTCAGGTTCGTCCTAATGAGAGAAGTCTGCGGTTCTAGGTTTAGTGTGTTTTGGGGTTCAGGTATAGCAGGAAAAGGTGATGAGGGTGGCTGTCGACAAAGAATAGAGGGGTCGATGTCGATGGATGGAGAGAGAATGGTGGTTTGATATCGAGTAGAATATCTGTCGAATAAAAATAATAAAATAAAACAAATAAAGATGCATACTTCCAAGGTTAGGGATCACCACAACAATAAACATATATGCATATCATAAATCACATAAATATGCATGCTTTATATCAAAGAATCGACTTTCGCAAATTCCAACAATTTAGGTGATAGAGGCTCTCGCATAAAAACCTAATTTGTTTCTACCTTTTCTTAATTAGGATTAGTCGGCTCTCGCAAATGAACCCTAATTACTATCCAATTCATAATAAGATCCCTTTCACTTCAATATCATGAATAAGGAATTTTCTCAACTCTCGCAAAGGATTAAGCACATATGTTGTTGGGATAAATAGTCATCCCACATTGATTGTGGGTGGTTTAACAAACCAAAATATAAGGGAGGGGGAAGCCCTTACAAAATGGCTTAAGCTTTTATGTAAAGTGGTGGATCCCGACCTTATAACAAAAAACAAAATTAAAAAACCCGACACGACTCCCGATTTTATACGAACCTGCCGGGGTTTCTCGGATTCTCACACGGTATCAGAGCAGGTCCGAGTCGGGTTGATTTTCCTGGCTTCGAAATAGGCGATTCAGATGCCGAACCCCGTCGTAAAAACTAAAACAATAACCGAGCGAGCTATAAAGAGATTGAGAGTCTCGACCCGGAAGAAGAAGAAAAAAAAAATTGTTCAAGTGTCAACCCGATCCAGGCGGGTTGCACTTGAGGGGGCGTGTTGGGATAAATAGCCATCCCACATTTATTGTGGGTGGTATAACAAACCAAAATATAAGGGAGGGGGAATCCCCTACATAATGGCTTAAGCTTTTGTGTAAAGTGGTGGATCCCGACCTTATAACCAAAAACAAAATTAAAAACCCCGACACGACTCCCGATTTTATACGACTCAGCCGGGGTTTCTCGGATTCTCACATAGGTAGATGATGATAAAGACATATAAATTCATGGATTTATAAATCAAACACACGTATCTATGTTGGGATCACCCCAACCCTAGAAGTGGGTGGACTACTTGCTCTTCATCATCAAGAAACTCATCAATAATAAAAGGAAATAACTTTGCATTAAAATAAAACTAAAAAGAAAGCATACAACAGAACAAGCCAAATCCGCTCTCGCCTTTTCACCTTGCTCTCGCCACAAGCTCTCTCTCTCTCTCTCTCTCTCTCTCTCTCTACTTAATAACTCTTCTCCTTGCACTCTAAGACGACTTGACTTGAATGAATGAAAATCAGCCCCTGGGGCTTTATTTATAGGCTTCATTCCCTAGCTATTCAAGGAAATAAATTATATCTATATCTATATTTATCTATCTAATAACATTAAGATAAAACATGCAAATAAATAATTATATCTAAAAGGAAATAAAGCTAAAGTGGATAGATTTTACTTCTCCTTTATAGAACTTGATGTATCTTGATAGAATATCTCGAATATTGGCTTGCATGTAACTTCTTAGGCTCGGATTTCTCCACGTACTCGACTCGGACTTTCTGGAATTTTCCTCGACATCGAGTAAGGTCTTCACTTCTCGGATTGTACTCGATCTCGACTATCGTCTGGGCTCGTCGAGTTTCCTCGACATTGACCAAATTTGGTCGACGTCAACTAAGTGTGGCTCCTTGAGTGGCTCCTGCTCCGCTCGTGCTCGATCTCGTCCTCTGGAGCAGTTGTCGAGTAAAATTTTGGTCGATGTCGACCAGTTTTGTCGACTTCGAGTAACTCTGTCGCTTTCAACATCCTGCTCTGTTCTTGAAACACACTTTTCTGAGTCCTCGTTTGTCGGATTGACGCATATGAGCATGGGTTGGAAAGCTCTTTTCGAGGGCTACAACTCTCATTAAGACATAAAAGCTTGATTCAGAGTGATGAATACCTAAAAATGGCCTTTTTTCCAGCTGCACCATCCGTAGCTTCTTCATGACTTTCCTTTAAGCTCCAAAGTGCGGCCGACTTCTGCGAAATATAATAAAAACTTGTGTAGACTTCCATATATTGCAAATAAACATAAAATACACAAATTATGTATTATTCTAGCCCAAATGTATGAAATGTATGTAGAAAACGATATAAAAGTAACTATAAAACATGGCAATTTAGGCTCACAATAAACACCCCATACTTAAGATTGCTTGTCCTCAAGCAATACTTTTAATTGTCATTCAGGGGAAGAAACAAAACTCCTAACATACTAGATTCATTCTCATATGTCCCTACAATTAATTACCATCCTCAAAAAGGTACTAGTGTCACAAATCCATGCATGTGTAATTTAAAAAACAACATCTATTCATAAAAGGAGGGTTATGCAAAACTATTCATAAGTGACAAAGCATTAATAATCAAGAGGACTTTAATTAAGCTCAATAAGGAGTAGATTGGTAAAAGGCCAAAGGTAGGCAATTTTTGGCAATGTGGTGTTAAATCTGGGGAAACGCATTATTTCCAAACTTTCTCAACGACATTCTTTCTTCATAAGATCTCTGATCTTTCATAATGCTTTTATCAATAATAATGCTTTTACCTCTCTACCTTAAACACTGCCTTCTTGCGAGTCGCAAACATGGGTGTCATGAATGGCCCCGGATACTTGGTGCTTTGGACTCCTCACCTGTGTGTCCCATCTCACCGAACTATTATCTCAGTAAGCAGGGTCGATCTACCTTTATCTCCTGAGGTGATCGGATTTTCTTTCACTCATTAAATTTTCCATATTTTTCAAACAATTTCCTTCCAAACTCTATAAATGATATATAACAACACAAACACCATATGATAATCTCCATAATGTAACATCATTCTCAACATAATCCCCGGATAGGAAATAAGGTAACGAATGGAAAATATTTAGATCATGTGGAGCAATATATGAAATAAGGCATAATATGGCTTTTGTGATGCACAAGTATAGGTAAGGCTAGGAATATAACAATATGAGCATTATATGGAAATATAAAGTCTTCCATCCTCTTATCATGCAACATGTCAAAACATGTATATAAGCACATAAATTAATAATGAATTCCAAAATAACCATTTATAAGCAATTCAAGCAATAAACTTCAAATATGCACGCAAAAGGTCAAATATGGTCAAATATGCACAAAGTAAGCCCTTCCCCCACCCCATACTTAAACATTATAGTGTCCACACTGTATAAAAAATAAGGGTAAAGAAAGAAACTCACTAGACAGATGTTCAGGACGTCGTAATCGAGTGCAAATGTTGCTGTGGTCCTGGTTGACATCGACAAGGGGTTGGTCGATTTCGAGAAAATTGGTCGATGTCGACCAAGGTTACTCGAGATCGAGTAACTTGTTGCCTCCAAGGTGGCCTTTTCGACCACATGCTCCTTTTTGCTCGATACGTGTGGTCGATGTCGAGGAGTTCTTCTCGACGTCAAGTAGATCTGCAGCTTTTTCTTCCCTGCAAGATTCATTAGAAAAGAAATACCCACAATAGAAAAACTTAAAAACAATCTCCAAAACCAAAAACAAAAGCATCAATGTCCAAAAATCCCAAAAATAAATGTCTATTTACAAGCTCTAGATTTTATAGTCGATAGGCCGACTTCTTCATTAAGCATTAGCCTGGCTCATCTTTGTCCGGAGGTATAGGTAGATCTGGTGGTTCCTCCGGTGGTGGGAAGTGTGGGATGTCATCCGGGGGCATTATGTGAAGAAGCTTAAGCCTCCCCGAGTGGACGCTCCATGGCTCCACCCATTCATCTTCCCAGTCTCGAGCTAGCATGTATAAGGGTAGATATAAAGAAAATATACATACCTCATCATCATTCCTCTTCCGCTTCATAGATTGACTTGGTTGTGTATCTCCACCACATCAGAACGGTGGAGGGGGAAGAGATATTTCCTCCTCATCATGCGGAGCTTCATGCCACTTTGCTAAGACCCCATACTTGAATATGAACATCGGTTGCTCAAAATCATCGGGGATAGCCTTCACCTTGTAAGGTAAAAGCGATCTTGGAATGCCCTGGTCAACAATGTCCAACTTCTTTTCTTCTAGTGCTATTTCGCCTTGGGATCCTTCATATGATTCATCAACAATAGGTAGCAAAGTAGGAATGAAATTAGAGAAAGGACATACCTGGTTGTCGACATCGAGTGGGTCAATTGGCTCGTCGGGAGGAGGGCATGGTCCTTTAAACTGAATGGAAGCGTCAAGCCTTCGAATTTCGTCTTCCAGCCGAGCTATTTCCCTTACTCGTGGCTCCTCCACTGCGATCCTATTTCTCCGTCTCAAATCTTGAGACCATTCTTCCCATGCAGGATTCCCTTCGACAAAGTCTTCCATCTTTCTACCTAAGCTTTGAAATCACAACCAAGAACACAAATTAGTAGCAAAATTTGGCACCCAGTTGGTACCGGTGAGGTAGGTGGTGGTAGGGTATGTGATAGGGTAAGAAAAAGGGATGGGCTTTTTTGAACCTTAAACACAATTAAACTAGGTGCGATTGATATCTCCCCGGCAACGGCGCCAATTAGACGAGAGGGTTTCTCGACCAAATAAATTTGTAGTCAAGACCCCGCTATAGGATAGTGGAGGCAGGTTCGTCCTAATGAGAGAAGTCAGCGGTTCTAGGTTTAGTGTGTTTTAGGGTTCAGGTATAGCAGGAAAAGGTGATGAGGGTGGCTGTCGACAAATAATAGAGGGGTCGATGTCGATGGATGGAGAGAGAATGGTGGTTTGATATCGAGTAGAATATGTGCCGAATAAAAATAATAAAATAAAACAAATAAAGATGCATACTTCCAAGGTTAGGGATTACCACAACAATAAATATATATGCATATCATAAATCACATAAATATGCATGTTTTATATCAAAGAATCGACTTTCGCAAATTCCAACAATTTAGGTGATAGAGGCTCTCGTATAAAAACCTAATTTGTTTCTACCTTTTCTTAATTAGGATTAGTCGGCTCTCGCAAATAAACCCTAATTACTATCCAATTCATAATAAGATCCCTTTCGCTTCAATATCATGAATAAGGAATTTCCTCAACTCTCGCAAAGGATTAAGCACATATGTTGTTGGGATAAATAGCCATCCCATATTGATTGTGGGTGGTTTAACAAACCAAAATATAAGGGAGGGGGAAGCCCCTACATAATGGCTTAAGCTTTTGTGTAAAGTGGTGGATCCCGACCTTATAACACAAAACAAAATTAAAAAACCCGACACGACTCCCGATTTTATACGACCCTGCCGGGGTTTCTCGGATTCTCACATGGTATTAGAGCAGGTCCGAGTCGGGTCGATTTTCCTGGCTTCGAGATAGGCGATTCAGATGCCGAACCCCGTCGTAAAAACTAAAACAAAAACCGAGCGAGCTATAAAGAGATTGAGAGTCTCGACCCGGAAGAAGAAGAAAAAAAAAATTGTTCAAGTGTCAACCCGATCCAGGCGGGTTGCACTTGAGGGGGCGTGTTGGGATAAATAGCCATCCCACATTGATTGTGGGTGGTATAACAAACCAAAATATAAGGGAGGGGGAATCCCCTAGATAATGGCTTAAGCTTTTGTGTAAAGTGGTGGATCCCGACCTTATAACCAAAAACAAAATTAAAAACCCCGACATGACTCCCGATTTTATACGACTCGGCCGGGGTTTCTCGGATTCTCACATAGGTAGATGATGATAAAGACATATAAATTCATGGATTTATAAATCAAACACACATATCTATGTTGGGATCACCCCAACCCTAGAAGTGGGTGGACTACTTGCTCTTCATCATCAAGAAACTCATCAATAATAAAAGGAAATAACTTTGCATTAAAATAAAACTAAAAAGAAAGCTTACAACCGAACAAGCCAAATCCGCTCTCGCCTTTTCACCTTGCTCTCGCCACAAGCTCTCTCTCTCTCTCTCTCTCTCTCTCTCTCTCTCTCTACTTAATAACTCTTCTCTTTGAGCCCTAAGACGACTTGACTTGAATGAATGAAAATCAGCCCCTGGGGCTTTATTTATAGGCTTCATTCCCTAGCTATTCTAGGAAATAAATTATATCTATATCTATATTTATCTATCTAATAACATTAAGATAAAACATGCAAATAAATAATTATATCTAAAAGGAAATAAAGCTGAAGTGGATAGATCTTACTTCTCCTTGATAGAATATCTCGAATATTAGCTTGCAAGTAACTTCTTAGGCTCGGATTTCTCCTCGTACTCGACTCGGACTTTCTGGAATTTTCCTCGACATCGAGTAAGTTCCTCGACGTCGAGTAAGGTCTTCACTTCTCGGATTGTAATCGATCTCGACAATCGTTTGGGCACGTCGTGTTTCCTCGACATTGACCAAATTTGGTCGACGTCGACTAAGTGTGGTTCCTTGAGTGGCTCCTGCTCCGCTCGTGCTCGACCTCGTCCTCTGGAGCAGTTGTCGAGTAAAATTTTGGTCGATGTCGACCTGTTTTGTCGACTTCGAGTAACTCTGTCGCTTTCAGCATCCTGCTCCGTTCTTGAAACACACTTTCCCGAGTCCTCGTTTGTCGGATTGACGCATATGAGTATGAGTTGGAAAGCTCTTTTCGAGGGATACAACTCTCATTAAGACATAAAAGCTAGATTCAGAATGATGAATACCTAAATATGGCCTTTTTTCCAGCTGCACCATCCGTAGCTTCTTCATGACTTTCCTTTAAGCTCCAAAGTGCGTACCATTTCTGCGAAATATAATAAAAACTTGTGTAGACTTCCATATATTACAAATAAACATAAACTACACAAATTATATATTATTATATCCCAAATGTATGAAATGTATGCAGAAAACGATATAAAAGTAACTATAAAACATGGCAAATTAGGCTCACAACAAACACCCCATACTTAAGCTTCCTTGTCCGCAAGCAATACTTTTAATTGTCATTCAGGGGAAGAAACAAAACTCCTAACGTACTAGATTCATTCTCATATGTCCCTGCAATTAATTATCATCCTCAAAAAGGTACTAGTGTCACAAATCCATGCATGTGCAATTTAAAAAACAACATCTATTCATATAAGGAGGTTAGGAAATAAGGTAAAGAATGGAAAATATTTAGGTCATGTGGAGCAATATATGAAACAAGGCATAATATGGCTTTTGTGATGCATAAGTATAGGTAAGGCTAGGAATATAACAATATGAGCATTATTTGGAAATATAATGTCTTCCATCCTCTTATCATGCAACATGTCAAAAGCAACTTCAAATTTACCTCCTTTCATGATTTTCAAGAAAATTATGCACTTAATTGTGACTTTCCTTTACTATGCAATTTCATGCTATATCTCTAGTAAATCCAATTTTGCATCGTCGAGTTCAATTAAAGCTTCCATGACATTTATCAAAATTGTCAATGTGGGTCATTTTTTTATAAACTTTTGGAAAACATGTATATAAGCACATAAATTAATAATGAATTCCAAAATAACCATGTATAAGCAATTCAAGAAATAAACTTCAAATATGCATAAAGGAAGCCCTTCCCCCACCCCATACTTAAGCATTACAGTGTCCTCACTATATAAAAAATAAGGGTAAAGAAAGAAACTCAATAGACAGATGTGCAGGACGTCGTAATCGAGTGCAAATGTTGATGTGGTCCTGGTCGATATCGAAAAGGGGCTGGTCGATACTCGAGATGGAGTAACTTGTTGCCTCCAGGGTGGCCTTTTCGACCGCAGGCTCCTTTCTGCTCAATATGCGTGGTCGATGTCGAGGAGTTCTACTCGACATCGAGGAGATCTGCAGCTTTTTCTTCCCTGCAAGATTCATTAGAAAAGAAATACCCACAATAGAAAAACTTAAAAACAATTTCCAAAACCAAAAACAAAAGCAACAATGTCCAAAAATCCCAAAAATAAATGTCTATTTACAAACTCTAGATTTTATAGTCACTGAGTCTACTTCTTCATTAAGCATTAGACTGGCTCATCTTTGTCCGGAGGTATAGGTGGATCTGGGTGGTTCCTCCGGTGGTGGGAAGAGTGGGATGTCATCCGTGGGCATTATGTGAAGAAGCTTAAACCTCCCCGAGTGGACGCTCCATGGCTCCACCTATTTATCTTTCCTAGCTCGAGCTAGCATGTATAAGGGAAGATATAAAGAAAATATACATACCTCATCATCATACCTCTTCCGCTTCATAGGTTGACTTGGTTGTGTATCTCCACCACAGCAGAACGGTGATGAGGGAAGAGATATTTCCTCCTCATCCTACGGAGCTTCATGCCACTTTGTTAGGACCTCATATATGAATATGAACATCGGTTGCTCAAAATCATCGGGGATAGCCTTCACCTTGTAAGGCAAAAGCGATCTTGGAATGCCCTGGTCAACAATGTCCAACTTCTTCCCTTCTAGTGCTATTTCGCCTTGGGATCCTTCATATGATTCATCAATAATAGGTAGCAAAGTAGGAATGAAATTCGAGGAAGGACATACCTGGTTGTCGACATCGAGTGGGTCAATTGGCTCGACGGGAGGAGGACATGGTCCTTTAGACTGAATGGATGCCTCAAGCCTTCGGATTTCGTCTTCCAGCCGAGTTATTTCCCTTACTCGTGGCTTCTCCACTGCGATCCTATTTCTCCGTCTCAAATCTTGAGACCATTCTTCCCATGCAGGATTCCCTTCGACAAAGTCTTCTATCTTTGTACCTAAGCTTTGAAGTCACAATCAAGAACACAAATTAGTGGCAAAAGCTTGGCACCCAGTTGGTACCGGGAGGTAGGTGGTTGTAGGGTATGTGATAGGGTAAGAAAAAGGGATGGGCTTTTCTGAGCCTTAAACACAATTAAACTAGGCGCGATTGATATCTCCCCCGCAACGACGCCAATTTGACGAGAGGGTTTCTCGACCAAATAAATTTGTAGTCAAGACCCCGTTATAGGATAGTGGAGTCCGGTTCGTTCTCAAGAGAGAAGTCAGCGGTTCTAGGTTTAGTGTGTTTTGGGGTTCAGGGATAGCAGGAAAAGGTGATGAGGGTGGCTGTCGACAAAGAATAGAGGGGTCGATGTCAAGGGATGGAGAGAGAATGGTGGTTTGATATCGAGTAGAATATGTGCCAAATAAAAATAATAAAATAAAACAAAGAAAGATGCAAACTTCCAAGGTTAGGGATCACCACAACAATAAACATAAGTGCAGATCATAAATCACATAAAGATGCATGCTTTATATCAAAGAATCGACTTTCGCAAATTCCAACAATTTAGGTGATAGTGGCTCTCGCATAAAAACCTAATTTGTTTCTACCTTTTCTTAATTAGGATTGGTCGGCTCTCGCAAATAAATCCTAATTACTATCCAATTCATAATAAGATCACTTTCGCTTCAATATCATGAATAAGGAATTTCCTCAACTCTCGCAAAGGATTAAGCACATAGATAGATGATGATAAAGACATATAAATTCATGGATTTATAAATCAAACACAGATATCTATGTTGGGATCACCCCAACCCTAGAAGTGGGTGGACTACTCGCTCTTCATTATCAAGAAACTCATCAATAATAAAAGGAAATAACTTTGCATGAAAATAAAACTAAAAAGAAAGCTTACAACCGAACAAGCCAAATCCGCTCTCACCTTTCCACCTTGCTCTCGCCACAATCTCTCTCTCTCTCTCTCTCTCTCTCTCTCTCTCTCTCTCTCTCTACTTACTAACTCTTCTCCTTGCGCCTAAGACGACTTGACTTGAATGAATGAAAATCAGCCACCTAAGGCTTTATTTATAGGCTTCATTCCCTAGCTATTCTAGGAAAGAAATTATATCTATATCTATATTTATCTATCTAATAACATTAAGATAAAACATGGAAATAAATAATTATATCTAAAAGGAAATAAAGCTAAAGTGGATACACTACTAGAATACTGCAATTAAACATCATATGATTTAAGTCTGTCATCAAGTCAACATATGTTAAAATAATATATGACATCAATAATATTTTTTGTGATGTTTAAAACAGTTTACACAGTGGTCAAATTTATAGACAGATGTAAAATTGTTAATTCGAAAAAAGGTAAAAAAGCGGGAAAGGGCGGAATTAAAAAAAATTCGAATCTTCTCTCTCCTCACTCCCTCTAACCACGTTCGACTCTCTTCTCTCCAGACCCGAGCCCCAAAATCCCTAACTCCTCCTTCGATCATCTCTCTCCAGATCCTCCATGTTCGATCCTCTCTCTCCAGATCCGAGCTTTATCTCCGGCAACCGTCCTCCTAGGTTCATTGCTCCTCTTCGCTGCCGTCTTCCTCCCTCCATATATGAGATCTCCTACCGCTTTCCGGCCACCCGCACAATCTCCTTACCTCCTTCTCGCCGCCGTCTCCCTCCCTCCAGATCCGAGATCTCCTCCTCCTCGCCGGCCACTGACATTATCTCTTCACCTCGTTCTCGCCGGCGTCTTCCTCCCTCCAGATCTGAAATCTTGCCCCCAGTCGAAACCCTAGCCAGGTTCGGTGGTATTTAGCAGTGCAATTTCTTCTTTGTTAATATACAGACTGAGGTGTTTAAAACTAGTTGTCTATAATTTGGAGGTGTAGGGAAGAGTTGCTTGCTGTTGCGTTTTTCAGATGGTTCCTTCACAAGTTTTATCACTATCATTTGGTTTTTTTTTTCTTGAATATGGTTTTGTTTAACAATAGTTCTGATTTATATTATGTCTATAATTTTACTCTTTCACAATATTAATTTTAAGATAAGACCCATTGAACTTGATGGTAAACGGATTACAATAGTTCTAATTTTATATTATCTCTAACCTTAAAGTTTTACTTGTAGTGGTAGTGGTTTTGTCTGTTCTAGAGTGCCTTTGGAAAGCACATGAGGGCAATTTCTAAGCAAAGCTTAAGAAATTATTAGGATTAGGGATTACTACAGTCTATTAAAACAAGTGAAAAATGAGAATGATTAAAATCAGAAGGAATTCTTATAAATATTCTTAACATATGTAAATATGAAGAAGATATCCTTATATTCTTTTATATATTTTAAAGTTATGTAAAAATGATTTTCTTTTGACATTATAACCCTTCTTGTGTCACAGAAGCTGAAGACGAGGACATGGAGGCTCTGTTGGGCACGTACGAAACCTTCTCTCTAATCTTTTAAAAGGGTTTGATGGTTGTGTATTGGGTGGAGGGGTGGCTGGTCTATTACAGCTGCAAGCCCAGTTCAGGTACATTTAAATTTGGATACACCAATCAATGCAAGCTAACATATACGGTTATATAGTTAGACTAGGTGTATTTGTTCTATATCAATCATTCAAACACCCGTGCTTTCATCCTCTTAAGACTTGCAAACATGTTTTAAACTGGTTCTTGCCATTTTTTTTTTAGTTTTGCAGTGGTTGATTGATCTCTCTACTAATTCAGTCAGGGTTTGTTTGCTCCAGTTGAGAAGCTAAAATTGGAAATTTCTATTTCTTGCCCTTTCTTTTTGGTTTCTGCAGTGGCATGAGTGTAAATCTATTTGGTTTCTGTAGTGGCTGATTGGAAATTTCGGTTTCTTGACTTTTTTTGTTTGGTTTCTGCAGTGGATGATTTATCTCTTTGTTGATTCAGTCGAGTTTTGTTTGCTTTAGTTGAGAAGCTAAAATTGCAAATTTCTGTTTCTTGCCCTTTTGTTTTGGTTTCTGCAGTGGCTGATTGAGTATAAATCTATTTGTTTGACATTGATCTTGTTCTGAAACCTCAATATGTTTCTGCATTGGCTAAGTGACTAAAAAAACATATTTATACTCAATAAATATATGTATCTAATTGAGGAAAATAATATGCAGTGGCTGATTGTGGTGTCTTAAACATGTAATTGATGATCGTTCTCAAATGCTTTTAAATATGCATCTCATTAAGGAAAACAATATGTAGTGGCTAATTGTGGCTTTATTGATTCATTCTCGTTTATTTTGCCCAAATTTCATGGATTCTGTTCTGGGTTTATATCTGTGCTGAAGCTTTGGTGTTTGACATTTTTTCCCTGTACAATCTCTGAATTAGATGAGTTGAACTTATGTTCTCTCGCCTATGAAGAACTACTGAATTGGCGATTTGATTTGGGGAAACCTTCCAGTTTCACCAGCTCTAAATTATTTTTCATTCTAAGAACTTTTTTGTCTTGAACTTCTGAAATCTTACTGCAAATATTTCTTATGTTTCATTATTTTGTGATGTAGGCATTGGAGATTTTGACCAGGTGCTATATCCTTGTCCAAGTGATTGCTATGACTTTTTTTTTCATTATTTTCAAGGAGTTGTAGGTGTTAATTATCTCTGATTCATGGTTGTAACATAGAGCAAGGGCTTGACTACTATAAATTCGGGTATTACGTTTGAGTAAGAAATCAATTTGGGCACATAATCTGGTTGGAATAGAATTTCTATAGTTTGTTTGAGTAAGAAATCAATTTGGGCACATATCTAGTTGGAATAGAATTTATATCGTTTGTGGTGGCTCCTTGTAAATCCCATTCCCAATCCTATTATAGGATTCTACTTCATTGTTATTTCCCAACCCAATTCCTAAACTAGATACCCTCGTACCGAATGAGCCCTAAAGAGTCTGAATGTGTTATTTTCCTTTCGAGTTCCGAAAATCATCTCCCTTATTTTACTATTTCATTGTTGTGAGCTGAATCTGCCATGTTTTACAGTAACTTTTATATCGATTTCTGCATACATTGCATTCATTTGGGCTTAGATAGTACAGAACCTATGTAGTTTATGTTTATTTGCCAAATTATGGAATCTACACCAGTTTCTGTTTAATTCGCAGAAATCGAGGCATTTTACAGCAATTCTACAGAAGGTTAGAAAAGCTCGGAAAACCACTACAGAAGTCCAAGGTCAAAGAAGCAGCGGAACCAGTCGAATCGAACCGAGAACCCAGGCTACTCGATCTCGAGTAGCTCTTACTCGACCTAGACGAGCATGTCCGAGCAGCCTTGGTCGACAGAGCCTGATCGAGAAAGCCAGACCAACCCGACTTCCGGAGTCTACTCGATCTCGACAAGCCCTAGTCGAGATCGACGAAGCCCAGCGCCACGCCCGGAGTTGACGAGAAGAAGAGCTAGTCGACAAGCCGAGGCCGACATGGAGGCACTCGCTGCCAGCGACTCCACTCGCTGCAGCGGACGTCTCGCTGCCGCGGAAAATCCCGCTGCCAGCGGGATGCACCAAGCCGACGGAAAAGCTTACTCGCTCCAGCGGAAGGGGCAACTCACGGAAGCGGAAGGGAAGACCCAACTCGATGTCGACAAGCCCTTGTCGAGGTCGACGAGACCCGTGAGCCAAGTCCGAGCCACATCGAGCACCAGCTGGATGAGACGACGAAGTCGGCCCAGTCGATGACTTTCCTAGTCGAGATCGACCACGCCTTGTGCGATTCATCTTCTATCCCTATGAGCATGATTCTTTTGCGAGAGTTGAAGGTGATCCTTGTTTGTGTTATTGAAGCGAAAGTGATCTTAAAGCAACTTGGATTAATTATGTGAAAAAGGGTTAGTAACAATTAGGGTTTATGCGAAAGCCTCTATATACCTATTTCTTAATGACGAAAGTTATTTGATGGAAAGCATGATCTTTTATGCCTTTGTGTGTTACTTTGCATGGTTATCGTTGTGGTGTTGAAACCCTAGTCTTGGAAGTCTTTTATTATATTGATTTATTTCTGTCAAAAATCTGAGTTTTAGTTTCGAATTTGCAATTTATATTTTTCTGTCAATTCTTGTCGATACAGAAGGAGATCTTGCCGATCTTGAGTTGGTTGTACTCGATCTCGAGTACGCTTCGTCTAGGTCGAGTTGAGTTCTGTTCTGTTGTCGATTTCTGAAGTTTCTTTCTTAACTTGCCCTTGTCGATCTCGAGTTGACTTGGTCGAGATCGAGTTGCCCTTGCTGGGTTTGCCTGACTGCTGTTGTCGATCTCGAGTAGCTGTTTGTCGAGATCGACGAGCCCTTTGCTTTGCTTTTAGTTTCTGCTTTGCTTTGTCTTTCCTGTTTTGCTTTGTTCTTTGCTTCTGCTTTTATTTCTGTTTCTTTCGTTGTTTCTGTGTTTCTGTCTTTTCTGCTGCTCTGTCTGTAAGAATTTACATCTACCTGAGAACTGCTGACGTGCTTCCTCGTGGATTCGATCCTGACTATTCTCTTACTACAACGGGAGGAAGTCTTGTATTTATTTGCTGAGACAGGGAAGTCAGTCTGAACTTTATTTCATATTTATTTCATACTTGACCATCCTCCCGCAACAACATTCATGCACTGTATTTTGTTGTCTTTCAAGAGTATCTCATACATACTGTATTGCTTTTTAGTTAGCCTAATTATCAACATTTTATTTGTCCTACTTGATAAGCTGAATGGCTTTTTTTTTCCTGTTTGCAGCACATGAATGAGGATAAGATTTTGAATGTTGTGAGCATCGAAAAGGATGTGGATGGCTTTCACCCACCAAACATTGGTCATCTTGCAATGAGAGGAAGAGAGCCCATGTTCGTACCTTGTACGCCTAAAGGATGCATTGAGTTGTTGCATAGATATGGAATCGAAATAAAGGGAGGGGAAAAGGGCTTTCATCATAAGGAGGAGTAACATTGTCGGGATGCCTACTGCACTTTTATTGCAAGTTAGTGCCTATATGTTAACTACTCTATTTTTCGCAAATCTTACTACATGTTGTTAGCTGATCTTTTCTTTTCTATCGAAATTCAAGAAGTATGGGACCAGCCATTATTCTTCTTTAGAATCTGTACAAACATCTTATCTATGGCTAAAATAGTATTTTGAGTGTTCTGTTTGTTTAATGTCCAGGAAAAATGTTAAACAAAAGAAACCTAAGAGCAACGAAAAGAAACTATACACACCATTCCACCCTCCACAACCGCCTTACTGGAGATTGGAGGATGTGATTTGTTAAATATTATGTTACTTGGAGATGCACATGTAAATATTAACAGGATTTTGTTACCCTCCTGATTAATAAACCAACAAACTGATTAATAGACGAATAAACTGATTCTATGTTACTTGGAGATGCACACATATATATATATTTATTTATTTGCAGATTTCAACTAAGGAATGCCTTGGATTTGAAAATAAAGTGTATGGAGTTTATGGTCTTGATCTCATTATGCTTGCTTTTTATACTCAAGTAGCATGGAATGAAACTAGTTTCTTTTGATAAGTGCAAGATCTTAGATATTCTGGCTAGTGTTATTCTTCAGGGTGATTTAGGGCATCCAAATGGATGGTTTACACCTTGTTGCTTGAATCATGCTACCCGTTGTTCATAACTGCTCAATTTGTGAATGTAGTTTCGTTTCTCTCGGAAGCTAATGCACCTTTTGTTGCACCTAATTCTCCAACATGCTATGTCTTGCCTCAACAACCATTTTCTCCACAATCTTCATGTATGATATCAATCCTTATGGTTATTGTACCACATTGCAGTCAAGATTGATCTTCTCCTTACTAATGTATCTTAGAATCCAAATTGGGATCTCTTCCAAAATTTTGCAACCATATATGACCTTCTATATATGTTGTTCATTTTGTATCATGCAGTTCATGCTTGTGCTCATGCTTGTGCTGGTGTGTTCTTTCTTCAAACTGGTTATGGTTTATATAGCTCTTTCTTCAAACTGGTTATAGTTTAGTTTAATTTATTTGATGCTTTCATTTTGATTCAGGCTTTTAGTTTGATGATGAGCATTTCTTTATAGAATGTGTAGAAGATTTGAAGGCGATCAAATCATTATAATGTGAGTTCTTACAGCCACCACCACAAAGTAAACCTCTACAGGTCCTTGGAACCAAAAGATTGTTTCCACATTTCCAGGCATTTGAAATTATTATACCATCTTTTTTAAACTGGACTGATGTGCATTATTCTAGCCTCATGTTTATTGGAATTGATATAATCTTTTCTTCACTCTATTGGGGTCATAGATTGCACACGCATGCCTGCTCATGTCCCTGTATTGGGGGTCTAGCTTAATCTTGTATTCTTATGTTCAGTTATGCCTTTCTCATTGTATCACTCTATGGTCAATTACTCAGTTCATTGACCAAAAGAATAAGATCTTGGATCTTGGAACTGAGGTGGATTGTGATTAGCCATGGATAGCTTGGATTTGGATCAGTTTAGTTGGGAATGGAAATTGATGGTAGATCAGTGAGAATCAAAATGAAAAGGAAACAGTGTAAGTTTTTCATTGATGGATTTCCAAATCAAGTAAAACCGGATCTTGATTTGGTAGCTCAAAGATTAAGATCACAGAGAACCTAGATCATAGATTAAGATCACTTGATTTGCTTGGAGTTGCAGGCAAAATGGAAGGTATTTTTTTTGTTCACGTTTATCGTCTTTCCTTTCTTTCAGGTAAATAACCAACCATGGCACAAATCCCTGCACCTTTTATCCAATGGCAGATGACAGTTAATAGAAGCTCAGCCATTGCGAGCCCAATGACCACCAACAGGCTGAGCTATATGCTGTTCAGAGACAACCGAAAGGGGTCACCGAAAAGCATTGGCAAGCTTAGAGTGCTAACTTTCAAGTCTGAGGCCAGCACTATTAATAGGGTTGAGCAGCTACTCAATCTGGATGTCACCCCATACGCTGACAAGATCATCGCCGAGCATATTTGAAAGTATTTTGTAAATGTTACAATATGATGCTAGTATTTATTTACATGTTTTCATTAAACGCCTATCATTTCGAAGAACAAACAAAATGCGATGTTCTATTGACAAAAGCGTGTTGTGTATCCAAATAAAAGACATCAGATTATATATGAAAATTGTAGTGCGTTCATATGTTTAATATCAGATTGGTTTATGGAAACAAATGTCAATATAATTATACACATCAGTTCATTCATCTAAATCAATGTGCAACACCAGCTTCAACATTTAAATGATATATAAACTGATATATATTTATCAAAATAACATCGTTATCTACCAAATAAATCAATGTGTCATTGCAGTAACAACATCATTTTATTTTGAAAAAACTGATATAAATGTGGGAAATGACATCAGTTATGCCTATATTTCATGTGGTCGGTTAAATTAAAACAATATAAAATCATAAATTATATATCGGACATGATTATAAATGTGATCACTAAAACAAAAATTGTTGTCTATCTTGTCTTATGACATTACTTATTTTATAAATAAAGATGTAAATGTCACTTTTTTGCTTTAAGAGGACATCTTCACAAGTTTTCAAATGACAAATCATGGATATTTATCAATGATTGAATATGTCATAACCAAAATTTAGGGGTTGTAATTAAGAAAAGACATCTGCTTAAAACCGATGTGAAAAGTTTGGATCTTTTACTACACGCACAAAGAGATTGGAATTTTTTTTGAAAAGACATCTGTTCACAACAGATGTCTAATTGAAGTTTTCTAGTAGTGATAGATCTCCCTTCTCCTTGATAGAACTTGATGTATCTTGATAGAATATCTCGAATATTGGCTTGCAAGTAACTTCTTAGGCTCGGATTTCTCCTCGTACTCGACTCGGACTTTCTGGAATTTTCCTTGACATCGAGTAAGTTCCTCGACGTCGAGTAAGGTCTTCACTTCTCGGATTGTACTCGATCTCGGCTATCGTCTGGGCTTGTCGAGTTTCCTCGACATCGACCAAATTTAGGGTCGACTAAGTGTGGCTCCTTGAGTGGCTTCTGCTCATCTCGTGCTCGATCTCGTCCTCTGGAGCAGTTGTCGAGTAAAATTTTGGTCGATGTCGACCAGTTTGGTCGACTTCGAGTAACTCTGTCGCTTTCAGCATCATGCTCCGTTCTTGAAACGCACTTTTTCGAGTCCTCGTTTGTTGGATTGATGCATATGAGCATGCGTTGGAAAGCTCTTTTCGAAGGCTACAACTCTCATGAACACATCAAAGCTTGATTCAGAACGATGAATATCGAAAAATGGCCTTTTCTCCAGCTGCACCATCCTTAACTTCTTCATGACTTTCCTTTAAGCTCCAAAGTGCGTCCGATTTCTGCGAAATTTAATAAAAAGTTGTGTAGACCTCCATATATTGCAAATAAACATAATGTACACAAATTATGTATTATTCTAGCCCAAATGTATGAAATGTATGCATAAAACGATATAAAAGTAACTATAAAACATGGCAAATTAGGTCCACAACAAACACCCCATACTTAAGCTTGCTTGTCCTCAAGCAGTACTTTTAATTGTCATTCAGGGGAAGAAACAAAACTCTCAACATATTAGATTCATTCTCATATGTCCCTGCAATTAATTACCATCTTCAAAAAGGTACTAGAGTCACAAATCCATGCATGTGCAATTTAAAAAACAACATCTATTCATAAAAGGAGGGTTATGCAAAACAATTCATAAGTGACAAAGCATTAATAATCAAGAGGACTTTAATTAAGCTAAATAAGGAGTAGATTGGTAAAAGGCCAAATGTGGACAATTTTTGGCCATGTGGTGTTAAATCCGGGGAAATGCATTATTTCCAAACTTTCTCAACCACATTCCTTCTTCATAAGATCTCCCACCTTTCATAATGCTTTTATCAATAATAATGCTTTTACCTTTCTACCCTCATCACTGCTTTCTCGCAAGTCGCAAACATGGGTGTCATGAATGGCCCAAGATACTTAGTGCTTTGGACTCCTCACATGTGTGTCCCATCTCACTGAACTATTACCTCAGTAAGCAGGGTCGATCTACCTTTATCTCCTGAGGTGATCGGATTTTCTTTCACTCATTAAATTTTCCATATTTTTCAAACAATTTCCTTCCAAACTCCATATATGATATATAACAACACAAACACCATATGATAATCTCCATAATGTAACATCATTCTCAACATAATCCCCAGATAGGAAATAAGGTAAAGAATGGAAAATATTTAGATCATGTGGAGCAATATATGAAATAAGGCATAATATAGCTTTTGTGATGCATAAGTATAGGTAAGGCTAGGAATATAACGATATGAGCATTATATGGAAATATAAAGTCTTCCATCCTCTTATCATGCAACATGTCAAAAGCAACTTCAAATTTTACCTCCATTCATGGTTTTCAAGAAAATAATGCACTTCACTGTGATTTCCCTTTACTAGGCAATTTCATGCTATATCTCGAGATCGAGTAACTTGTTGCCTCCAGGGTTGCCTTTTCGACCACAGGCTCCTTTCTGCTCGATATGCGTGGTCGATGTCGAGGAGTTCTACTCGACATCGAGTAGATCTGCAACTTTTTCTTCCCTGCAAGATTCGTTAGAAAAGAAATACCCACAATAGAAAAACTTAAAAACAATGTCCAAAACCAAAAACAAAAGCAATAATGTCCAAAAATAAATGTCTATTTACAAGCTCTAGATTTATAGTCGCTAGGCCGACTTCTTCATTAATCATTAGCCTGACTCATCTTTGTCCGGAGGTATAGGTGGATCTGGTGGTTCCTCCGGTGGTAGGAAGCGTGGGATGTCATCCGCGGGCATTATGTTAAGAAGCTTAAACCTCCCCGAGTGGACGCTCCATGGCTCGACCCATTCATCTTCCCTGGCTCGAGCTAGCATGTATAAGGGAAGATATAAAGAAAATATACATACCTCATCATCATACCTCTTCCGCTTCATAGGTTGACTTGGTTGTGTATCTCCACCAAAGCAGAACGGTGGAGATGGAAGAGATATTTCCTCCTCATCCTGCAGAGTTTAATGCCACTTTGCTAGGACCCCATACTTGAATATGAACATCAGTTACTCAAAATCATCGGGGATAGCCTTCACATTGTAAGGTAAAAGCGATCTTGAAATGCCCTGGTCAACAATGTCCAGCTTCTTCTCTTCTAGTGCTATTTCGCCTTGGGATCCTTCATATGATTCATCAATAATAGGTAGCAAAGTAGGAATGAAATTCGAGGAAGGACATACCCCTTTGTCGACATCGAGTGGGTCAATTGGCTCGTCGGGAGGAGGGCATGGTTCTTTAGACTGAATAGAAGCCTCAAGCCTTCGAATTTCGTCTTCCAGCCGATCTATTTCCCTTAATCGTGACTCCTCCGCTGCGATCCTATTTCTTTGTCTCAAATCTTGAATAAAATAATAAAATAAAACAAATAAAGATGAAAACTTCCAAGGTTAGAGATCACCACAACAATAAACATATGTGCAGATCATAAATCACATAAAGATGCATGCTTTATATCAAATAATCGACTTTCGCAAATTCCAACAATTTAGGTGATAGAGGCTCTCGCATAAAAACCTAATTTGTTTCTACCTTTTCTTAATTAGGATTAGTCGGCTCTCACAAATAAACCCTAATTACTATCCAATTCATAATAAGATCAATTTCGCTTCAATATCATGAATAAGGAATTTCCTTAACTCTCGCAAAGGATTAAGCATATAGGTAGATGATGATAAAGACATATAAATTCATGGATTTATAAATCAAACACACATATTTATGTTGGGATCACCCCAACCATAGAAGTGGGTGGACTACTCGCTCTTCATCATCAAGAAACTCATCAACAATAAAAGGAAATAACTTTACATTAAAATAAAACTAAAAAGAAAGCTTACAACCGAACAAGCCAAATTCGTTCTCGCCTTTCCACCTTGCCCTCGCAACAAGCTCTCTCTCTCTCTCTCTCTCTCTCTCTCTCTCTCTCTCTCTCTCTACTTACTACCTCTTCTCCTTGCGCTCTAAAACGACTTGACATGAATGAATGAAAATCAGGCCCCTAGGGCTTTATTTATAGGCTTCATTCCCTAGCTATTGTAGGAAAGAAATTATATCTATATCTATATTTATCTATCTAATAACATTAAGATAAAACATGGAAATAAAGCTAAAGTGGATAGATCTTCCTTCCCCTTGATAGAACTTGATGTATCTTGATAGAATATCTCGAATCTTGGCTTGCAAGTAACCTCTTAGGCTCGGATTTCTCCTCGTACTCGACTCGGACTTTCTGGAATTTTCCTCGACGTCGAGTAAGTTCCTCGACATCGAGTAAGGTCTTCAGTTATCGGATTGTACTCGATCTTGGCTATCGTCTGGGCTCGTCGAGTTTCCTCGACATCGACCAAATTTGGTCGACGTCGACTAAGTGTGGCTCTTTGATTGGCTCCTGCTCAGCTCGTGCTCGATCTTGTTCTCTGGAGCAGTTGTCGAGTAAATTTTTTGTCGATGTCGACCAGTTTGGTCGACTTCGAGTAACTCTGTCACTTTCAGCATCCTGCTCCGTTCTTGAAACGCACTTTCCTGAGTCCTCGTTTGTCGGATTGACGCATATGAGCATGCGTTGGAAAGCTCTTTTCGAGGGATACAACTCTCATGAAGACATCAAAGCTTGATTCAGAATGATGAATACCGAAAAATGGCCTTTTCTCCAGCTGCACCATCCTTAGCTTCTTCATGACTTTCCTTTAAGCTCCAAAGTGCGCCCGATTTCTGCGAAATATAATAAAAACTTGTGTAGACCTCCATATATTGCAAATAAACATAAATTACACAAATTATGTATTATTCTATCCCAAATGTATGAAATGTATGCGAAAAACGATATAAAAGTAACTATAAAATATGGAAAATTAGGCTCACAACAGATGAGGTTTTTGACAATCTTTGGGGCAAAGAGGACATTGTTAAGGTGTAGGGGGTGAGTTGGGGTCTGTAATTTGGCCTGGCCAATCCCCGAAGTAGCAAGACGACCGCCATTACTGACGATAATAGAGTGGGCAGGACCTTTAAAGGAAATAGAAGAGAGGTTACCTAATGAGTTCGTCATGTGGGAGGTGGCACCAGTGTCCATGTACCAAGAAGAGTCGAGAGATGTCGGCTACATAGAGGAGAAGGTGTGATGCCCATCAAACGGAACATAGCCTTGATCAGACGATATCAGATAGGCCTGAGGACCGGCATGTCGAGGGGCAGAAAGACCGGATTGCATCCAATGAGGGTTGAAGCCAGGCAACGGGGACCATCGAAGGCCATCAGTCCATATAGGCTGCGGGCGTGGCCGAGAGCTGCGGCTGTTGCAGGTGTTGCGGTCGTGGCCGCCGCTTATGCTGTGCATGAAGCCTGTCGGCGGAGAGAACTCGGGAGTGAAGTGGACAGGGGGCGAGTAGGCCGGTGAGGGAGGGGTGGGCCGGTGAGGCGAGGGGAGAGAGAGAGTTCGGTGGCGAGGGGATGACGCCGGCGATGGTAAGAGGAGGGGTGGGCAGGAAGATCAAATTAGGGTTCCGTGAGGAAGAAAAGGTTGTGATATCATGTGAGATTATGTGATTGATTGTAAAGTCCTCCTTGAGGGTTTCATTCATTTATTAAACATATATATAGGTTACAATGGATTTGGGCCTTTTGGCCCAATATACAATATAAAGCCCATGAAATCTATCACTTTCGTCGGCCAAACCCTAGAATAAGTTTAGATAAAAGTTCCCATAAAAAAAGATTGGGTCGTGTATCGCAAATCCGGGACAGCTTCCGCAGACTGAACTTGTAACGCACTTTATGGAGTCACCCTTTGTCCGATTGATGCATATGAATATGCGTTGGAAAGCTGTTTTCAAGAACTACGATTCTCATGTTGACCTCAGAAGTTAATTCCAACTTCTCAGAGCCTTAAAGATGGAATTTCTCCATGTTCTCCATTTCCGTTCTTGTTCCTTAGCTCTTCTTTGTCCATTTTGCTCCATTCTCTCTCCACCTTTCGAGGCCGGATATTAAGACTTACAAATAAACAGAAAAAATCATAGATTCCCAAATTCGAATACCAAATTATCAAGAATATGAATAAGCTTATTAAACATGCAATAAGATTACTTAATGCACCAAAGACCACCTATAAATGACCATATAAAATATGTGTTATCACCATCCATGGTGAATTTCCTGATGGCACTTTGTTTTCATTACATAATCTAATGTCTCTACAGTAATAGGTGTTGTGAGCTAAATTTGCCATATTTTACAGTAACTTTAATATCGTTTTCTGCATACTTTGCATACATTTGGGTTAGCTAGTACAGAATCTATGTAGTTTATGTTTATTTGCCAAATTATGGAATCTACACCAGTTTCTGTTTAAATTCGCAGAATTCGAGACGTTTTACAGCAATTCTAAGGAAGGTCAGAAAAGCTCGGAAAACAACTACAGAAGTCCAGAATCCGAGAGTACAGAACCAGGACAAACCGAGCTAAAGCCAGGGCTACTCTATGTCGAGTACACCTTACTCGATCTCGAGTAGAGAGCCCGGCGGACTTGGTCAACAAAGCCTGGTCGAGAAAGCTGAGCCAGACCAACCCGACTCCTGGAACACAACTCGATCTCGACAAGACCTAGTCGAGATCGACGACACCTAGCGCCTGTCCGAGTCCATGCGGAGGAGTCATCCTCGACATCACCAGAGAGCCATCCTCGACCACGGCCCTAGTCGAGATCGACGACGCCCAGGAGCCCAGATCCGAGCTTGTCGAGCAGCGTCACCCGAGAAGACCTAGTCGATGAACATGCCTACTCGATGTCAACGAACCCTTTTCGAGATCGACTAGACCCGTGAGCCAAGTCCGAGCGACATCGAGCACCAGCTAGCCGAGACGACGAAGCCGAGCCAGTCGACAACACTCCTACTCGATATCGACAAGACCCTTGTCGACATCGACGACGATTCCAGAAGCTGTGTGACGTGGCTTGACGAATCCTACTCAGTGTGGGATTACTTGGGCTCGAAGATTGTCGATTATATCCAAAATCATCAAGACACATCATGGAAGAGGAGATCTATCCACTTTAAGAAATTTAGATATATTTAGATTTAATTTCTTTATTGCTTTTATTTATCCTTAAGCATTTTAGATATAGTTTTAGATATAGATATAGATATTCTATCCTTGATTAGCAAGGATTAGAAGGCTATAAATAAAGCCCATAGGGCTCAGTTTTATTCATTCAATTCTAGAGAGGGAAGTAACTAGGAGAAGTAGAGGGAGAAAGTGAGGCCGAGTGGAGCAAAGGAGCGAGAGCAAGTTGGCTTTGTTCGGTTGTACTTTCTTTGGTTTAGTTAATGCAATTAGTTATTTTTTTTCAATCAATGTCTGAGTTTGCAATGAGGCGTGAGTAGTCCACCCACTTCTAGGGTTGGGGCGAGCCCAACGATATCCATGAGTGTTTGAGGTAAAGATCTGACCTTTATCATGTTTTGAGCATTTTCCTACTTGTTTATGTGTTTATTACCCGTCTAATGGAGATCCATGTTAACAACTTGGATTATAAACATAAAATTAGTAGAGACAATTAGGGTTTCTTGAAAGAGTTGTCTAATTGTTGGAAAAAGCGAAAGCTTAGTCCTTTGATGCGATTTACATGATTATTTGTTTGGTTCTGCCTTATGCATGCTTGGTTATTGTTGTTGCAAACCCCAATCTTGGAAGTCCTTTTTACATTAAGTTTAGTCGAAATCACAAAAGCCTTTACATTTATTTTATTTCGTATTACTCCCTGTCTTACTCGAGATCGAATAGCACTACTCGATCTCGACTACTGATTCTCGATCTAGCATCGTTGTAGCTTCTGTGTGCAGGTACTCGACGAGATGAAGCGAAGTCGACTAAGACCTCTACTCGACATCGAGTAGGCCTTGTCGACGTCGACGAGCTCCTATAACTGCTGTTGCGCTGTGTTCGACTGTGCCTGACCCCTGTCGACTAACCCTTAGTCGAGGTCGAGTACCACTGTTGTCGACTTCTGACCGTGAGATTCCACCGCTACCTAGGATCCGCTGACACGCTTCCTCGTGGATCGATCCTGACTTCCCGCTGCTGCATCAGGAGGAGGTCTTGTAATTATTTGCAAGGGACGGAATCTGGTTTGCCTTAGTTTATTTACATTCTAATTTGCATACTCGATTTCCTCCTATCAACAAATTGGCGCCGTTGCCGGGGAAGCTATCATTCGCGCCTTAGGTAGTCAGATCTCACTTTTCTTTTGAGTTACTTCGCAGGTGTATGCGCCGTTCTGGTCAACCACCTAAGTTTGACACCTTAGATGATCCGGAACATGTTCTACACATCCATTCTAAACTGAAAAGAGCCATGGCGGCCGCAGAAACACCAGAACAGCTGATACAGAGGCTTAGGACAGAACTAGCCACCAAGGATACTGCTCTCGCCGCTGAGAGAGCAGGAAGGGAACTGGAAGAAGCTAAGCTTGTGTTGCGTAGATGGGAACATTGCGCTAAATCGCCCAAATCAACAATAACAAGTTGGTTCGACAATGTCCCCTTCTATGAGCCAGTCGACAGCGACTACCTGGACTCGACATATACACATTCTGGAGGAACTGATCCAGAAACACTAGCCGAAATTGACTGTATCACAGAAATCCAATCACTTTTGCCTTATAAGGTGAAGGCTATCCCTGACGATTTTGAGCAACCGATGTTCATATTCAAGTATGGGGTCCTCGCAAAGTGGCATGAAGTTCCGCATGATGAGGTGGAAATATCTCTTCCCACTCCACCGTTTTGCTGTGGTAGAGACGCGCAAACAAATCAACCAGTGGAGCGGAAGAGGTATGATGATGAGGTATGCAAATTTCCTTTATATATTCCTTTATGCATGCCAGCTGGAGCCCAGGAAGATGGATGGAAGGAGCCATGGAGCATCCACTCCGGGAGGTTCAATCTTCTTCACACGATGCCTCCGGATGACATCCCACGCTTCCCACCACCGGAGGAACCACCAGACCCACCTATACCTCCGGACAAAGATGAGCCAGACTAATGCTTAATGGAGAAAGTCGGCCTAGCGACTATAAAATCTAGAGCTTGTAAATAGACATTTATTTTTGGGACTTTTGGACATTGTTGCTTTTGTTTGTTTTTGATTTTGAACTTTTAGTCTTTCTATTATGGGTATATGTCTTCTGCACTTTTCAGGTCCATGGATAGAAACAATCAATATTCATACTCGGCCCAGGAGGTGCTTCCATTCGAAATTTAGAGGCCCTGCACACCAGTCTAGTGAGTTTCTTTCTCTACCCTTGTTTTTATACAGTGAGGACACTGTAATGTTTAAGTATGGGGTGGGGGAAGGGCTTACATTATGCATATTTACTTTATTTGACATTATGTGTGCATGTTTAAAGTTTAGTTCTTTGAATTGCTACATGGCTATTTTGGAATTCATTATTGATTTATGTGCTTATATGCATGATTTCCAAAAGTTTGAAAAATGACCCCCATTGAAAATTTTGGTTAATGTCATGGAAGCTTATATTGGACTCGATGATGCAAAATTGGATTCATTAGAGATATAGCATGAAATTGCCTAGTAAAGGGAAGTCATAATGAAGTGCATTATTTTTATGAAAACCATGAAATGAGGTAAAATTTGAAGCTGCTTTTGACATGTTGCATGATAAGATGATGGAGGACTTTATATTTCCATATAATGCTCATTGTTTGAAATCCTAGCCATACCTATGCTTATGCATCACAAATGCCATAATATGCCTTATTTCAATTATTGCTCCACATGATCTAAATATTTGCCATTCTTTATCTTATCCGGGGATTATGATGAGAATGATGTTACATTATGGAGATTATCATATGGTGTTTGTGTTGTTGTTATTATTATTGGAGTTTGGAAGGAAATTGTTTGAAATATATGGAATATTTAATGAGTGAAAGAAAATCCAATCACCTCAGGAGATAAAGGTAGATTGACCCTGCTCTCTAAGATAATAGTTTGGAGACATGGGACACATTGTGAGGAGTCCAAAGCACTAAGTATCCGGGGCCATTCATGACACCCATATTTACGACTCGCGAGAAGGCAGTGCTGAGGTCAGAGAGGTAAAAGCATTATTGTTGATAAAAGCATTATGAAAGGTGATGAAACTTATGAAAAGGAATATGGAAATTCAAGTTTGGAAATACTCCATTTCCCCGGATCATTAGCACCACATTGCCAGAAACTGCCCACCTTTTAGCCTTTTATCAAATCTACTCCTTATTTGAGCTTAAATTGAAGTCCTCTTGATTATCAATGCTTTGTCACTTATAAATGTTTTTGCATAACCCTGTTTTTGTGAGTAGATGTTGCTTTGATATAATTGCACATGCATGGATTTGTGACACTAGTACCTTTTCGAGGATGGTAATTGACTGCTGGGTTATATAAGAATGAATCTGATATGTTGAGAGTTTTGATTTCTTCCCCTGAATGACAAATAAAAGTATTGCTTGAGGTCAAGCAAGCTTAAGTATGGGGTGTTTGTTGTGAGCTAAATCTGCCATATTTTACAGTAACTTTAATATCGTTTTCTGCATACTTTGCATATATTTGGGTTACATAGTATAGAATCTATGTAGTTTATGTTTATTTGCCAAATTATGGAATCTACACCAGTTTCTGTTTAAATTCTCAGAATTCGAGACGTTTTACAGCAATTCTAAGGAAGATCAGAAAAGCTCGGAAAACAACTACAGAAGTCCATATTCCGAGAGTACAGAACCAGGACAAACCGAGCTAAAGCTAGGGCTACTCTATGTCGAGTACACCTTACTCGATCTCGAGTAGAGAGCTCGGCGGACTTGGTCGACAAAGCCTGGTCGAGAAAGCTGAGCCAGACCAACTCGACTCCCGGAACACAACTCGATCTCGACAAGACCTAGTCGAGATCGACGACACCTAGCGCCTGTCCGAGTCCATGCCGAGGAGGAGTCCTCGACATCACCAGAGAGCCATCCTCGACCACGGTCCTAGTCGAGATCGACGACGCCCAGGAGCCCAGATCCGAGCTTGTCGAGCAGAGTCACCCGAGAAGACCTAGTCGATGAACATGCCTACTCGATGTCGACGAACCCTTGTCGAGATCGACTAGACCCGTGAGCCAAGCCCGAGCCACATCGAGCACCAGCTAGCCGAGACGACGAAGCCGAGCCAGTCGACAACACTCCTACTCGATATCGACAAGACCCTTGTCGACGTCGACGACGATTCCAGAAGCTGTGTGACGTGGCTTGACGAATCCTACTCGGTGTGGGATTACTTGGGCTCAAAGATTGCCGATTATATCCAAAATCATCAAGACACATCATGGAAGAGGAGATCTATCCACTTTAAGACATTTAGATATATTTAGATTTAATTTCCTTTTGCTTTTATTTATCCTTAAGCATTTTAGATATAGTTTTAGATATAGATATAGATATTCTATCCTTGATTAGCAAGGATTAGAAGGCTATAAATAAAGCCCATGGGGCTCAGTTTTATTCATTCAATTCTAGAGAGGGAAGTAAGTAGAAGAAGTAGAGGGAGAAAGTGAGGCCGAGTGGAGCAAAGGAGCGAGAGCAAGTTGGCTTTGTTCGGTTGTACTTTCTTTGGTTTAGTTAATGCAATTAGTTATTTTCTTTCAATCAATGTCTGAGTTTGCGATGAGGCGTGAGTAGTCCACCCACTTCTAGGGTTGGGGCGAGCCCAACGATAGCCATGAGTGTTTGAGGTAAAGATCCGACCTTTATCATGTTTTGAGCATTTTCCTACTTGTTTATGTGTTTATTACCCGTCTAATGGAGATCCATGTTAACAACTTGGATTATGAACATAAAATTATTAGAGACAATTAGGGTTTCTTGAAAGAGTTGTCTAATTGTTGGAAAAAGCGAAAGCTTAGTCCTTTGATGCGATTTACATGATTATTTGTTTGGTTCTGCCTTATGCTTGCTTGGTTATCGTTGTTGAAAACCTCAATCTTGGAAGTCCTTTTTACATTAAGTTTAGTCGAAATCACAAAAGCCTTTGCATTTATTTTATTTCGTTTTAGTCCCTTTCTTACTCGAGATCGAATAGCACTACTCGATCTCGACTACTGATTCTCGATCTAGCATCGCTGTAGCTTCTGTGTGCAGGTACTCGACGAGACGAAGCGAAGTCGACTAAGACCTCTACTGGACATCGAGTAGGCCTTGTCGACGTCGACGAGCCCCTGTAACTGCTGCTGCGCTGTGTTCGACTCTGCCTGACCCCTGTCGACTAACCCTTAGTCGAGATCGAGTACCATTGTTGTCGACTTCTGACCGTGAGATTCCACCGCTACCTAGGATGCGCTGACACGCTTCCTCGTGGATCGATACTGACTTCCCGCTGCTGCATCAGGAGGAGGTCTTGTAATTATTTGCAAGAGACGAAATCTGGTTTGCCTTAGTTTATTTACATTCTAATTTGCATACTCGATTTCCTCCTATCAACAATAGGGTGCAGCGAATGCAACAATAGATGTAGTGGTCGCCGCCTGCTATGATTGGGATGCAGCGGCCGCCGCTTGTTGACAGACCAACCACTCTTGAATTTTACAATGACGAGAGCCCCAATGCTTCAGGATTATTGATGGGCGTCCATACTCCGCGACCTTGGTTTGGTAATATGGTGAATTTCTTGGTTACTGGAAAATTTCCACCGAACTTCACAAAAGCTTAAAAGGACAAGATACCTCATGGTTCTCGCTTCTATGTTTGGGATGACCCCTATCTATGGAAACATTGTGCCGATCAGGTAATTAGGAGGTGTCTCTCAGACAATGAGGTACAATCTGTTCTTACTTTTTGTCATACTCATGAATGTGGAGACCACTTTGGTCCTCAAAAGACTGCTAGGAAAGTTTTAGAAGCAGGTTTCTTTTGGCCTCATTTATTTAGGGATGCTAACGCTTTATGCAAATCTTGTGATAAATGTCAAAGGATTGGGAACATATCTTCTAGAAACGAAATGCCACAAACTAAGATCATATTATGTGATTTTTTTATGTTTCGGATATTGATTTTATGTGCCCCTTCCTTAGTTCTTTTGGAAATATCTATATTTTGCTTGCGGTGGACTATGTCTCCACGTGGGTGGAGGCAAAAGCCATCAGAACTGATGATTCCAGAGTGGTTGCAGATTTTCTAAAGGACACAATTTTTGCAAGATTTGGGGTGCCAAAGGCTCTGATTAGTAATAGGGGGACACATTTCTGCAATAAGATTGTGAGTGCGCTATTAAGGAAATATCATGTCAGGTAGAGGGTGTCTACAGCATATCATCCTTGATAGGCTAAAAACCTACACCCACAAGTGTATGTGGTTCAGTTGTAGTAATCAAGTGTTGTATCCACAAGGACTGAAAGAGTATCGATTGTAATTTCAAGCTAGTTTGACCAAGTTTAGAATAAACAAACAGATTTTAGAGTGTGTATAAAGTAACCATGAAAACCGATTTAATGTTGAGAAATATATATAAGGAAAGCGTTCTAGGGTTAAGGATTTACCAACAATGCATCATCAATAGGCGTAAATTATTTTCTTGCTCGAGTGATTCTGAAATCAAATTGTGGAGGTAGGTTATCTAAGGTAATCGCGCATCCCCTTGCGCGAGTGGTTGCAGATTTTCTAAAGGACGCAGTTTTTGAAAGATTTGGGGTGACAAAGGCTCTGATTAGTGATAGGGGACACATTTCTGCAATAGGGTTGTGAGTGCGCTATTAAGGAAATATCATGTCACGCAGAGGGTGTCTACAACATATCATCCCTGATAGGGTAAAAACCTACACCCACAAGTGTATGGGGTTCAGTTGTAGTAATCAAGTGTCGTATCCACAAGGACGGAAGGAGTATCGATTGTAATTTCAAGCTAGTTTGACCATGTTCAGAATAAACAAACAGATTTTAGAGTGTGTGTATAAAGTAACCAGGAAAACTGATTTAATGTTGAGAAATATATATAAGGAAGGTGTTTTACGGTTAAGGATTTACCAACAGTGCATAATCAATAGGCATAAAATATTTTCTTGCTCGAGTGATTTTGAAATTAAATTGTGGTGGTAGGATATCTAAGGTAATCGTGCATCCCCTTTCGGGTTTAGCGCAAATGTGCCTAAATCGGTTAGCAATTCTCCTTTTGGGCTCAAGCAACCGATTCATCCCTTTAAGTTCATAGAGTTTTAGGCAATAATCACACTAACATCGCCTTTCGGATCCGAATAATATCAAAATTGCCCAGAACGTCTATGACGACCTATGAATCCTCAATAAGTTTAGTTTGACGTTCGATCAATAAACTTTGGGTTTAATTGTGTAGTTCTGATGGATCCTAATTGCCTTTCGGTCTCAAATCACCATCTAAATTCAAATTTAGGTTTTTCATCCTTTGATTTCAAACCCTAAATCGGATCTAATCGACTCGCATCAAGGAGAATAAGCATAACATGATTAAACCACAATCTAATTCAGGAATCATTCGAGAGATAATAAGAACAAGCCTATTTCCGCATCATCGAGACAATCCCAACCCTAGAACAAGAAATCTAGTCTCTCATAGAAAAGTACATGTTGGATTCAATCAAATTCGGCAAGACAAACATAGAACAACGAAGATGGAAACGGAATTTACCGGAATTTGATAAATCGAACAAGTTTTATTCCCCAAAATCTCTAGTTTCTAAAGCTTCCAAAAGCCCCACAATAATGTCAAATTTTGGTCCCTCTTCTCCCTAAAACGTAACTGCTCTCCCTTTGTTTTAAATTAATCCCAACAAATAAAAGAAACAACCGAAATCTCAATGGTCTGGGCGTAACTGACCCTGTCACAACTCGTGAAAAGTCTGTCACGGGTCGTGACAGCCTGCAGTTGGTCAAAAAAACCATCGGTTCACTTGTCATGACTCGTGAAGGCCTCCCACGAGTCATGACAGCTTGTTGTAGCTAAAAATTGCACAAACTACTTTGTCCCGCGAGTCGTGCTACATCACCTTGAACTCCTATGAGTGTTTCACTTGGTATGCTTGCTCCATGAACCGTCTCTTTTCCTTGTCTTTCAATCACCTTCCATTAGATGCATGTAATTTAGCCCGAAGCACCGACCCAAACCTACAAAGCACAAACAAAGCTTGTGTAGATCTTTGAATCATAAATAATTCAGGAAACACAAAGAAAGACAATAAAACTACTCTAAAATGATGCATGAACCTAACCTAAATGCACATGAATAATATACAAAACTAGATGCTATCAATGCCCAAACCAATGGTCAAGCAGAGATATCGAATCGGGAAATTAAGACCATTATGGAGAAAACGGTGACACCTAAGAGGAAGGATTGGAGTTTGAGACTGAATGATGCTTTGTGGGCTTATCGAACAGCCTATAAGACTCCCATTAGAATGTCTTCTTATCGATTGGTCTTTGGAAATACGTGTCATATCCCTATGGAACTACAGCATAAGGCATACTGGGTTGTAAAGAATTGAAATATGAGGATAAATGAAGTTGGTGAGTTCATGAAGCTTCAATTGCAACAGCTAGAGGAGTTGCGCTTAGATGCCTATGACAATGCGTCAATTTATAAGGAGAAGACAAGAGCTTGGCACGACAAGCATATTCTGCGGAAGGAGCTAAAGATAGGAGATAAGGTCCTCCTATGTCAATCATGCCTAAAACTCTTCCCAGCAAAGCTTAGATTAAGTTGGGAAGGACCCTGCGTGATTTCAAGGATATTTCCTAATGGAGCAATTGAACTCTATGACCCTAAATGTCATGAGCTCTTTAACGTCAACAGTTATAGAATAAAGCCTTACTTTGAGAATGTCCCTCAGAACGACCAAGAGGAGTTGACGCTTGCTGAGCCAACCAATTAGGCCACTCAAGGGCCATTACGTCGAGCCAACGACGTGAAACAAAGGTGCTGCTCGGGAGGCAACCTGAGGTAAGTTTTCTTTTTATTTCATTTGAATTTCTTTGTTTAGCTTTTATTAGTTACTTTTCATTAAGCTTTGAGATCGAATATGCACTAACAAGGCAGAAACAAGGGATACTTAAGACGTTAAAAATAGGAGGAACAACCAGCTGAAACACATGCAGCGGCCGCCGCCACCAGGCAACGGCCGCCACACCCAACCCACATGAAACAGCTAATGTAGTGGCCACTTCCTACAGGCCGCAGCCGCCGCATATTTTTCTCCTGAGCCTTGTCCCTTTTTATGATGATTAAAAACGGCCTGATCCCTCTCTCTTTCTAACCCTATCACTCTCGTCTCTCCCTGGCCGTCATGCTCTAAACCTATCACCATCACTACGTTCAATCTCCTTCACCCTTCAACCCATCTTCAACCCCCTAAAAGCCTTTTCAAATTTAAATCCCCAACACCATCCCTCTTCAAATCTTCTATTTCTTCCCCCTGTCATCTAATCTCCACCATAACTGACTCTCACCCCTCCTCTTGTCGAGAATCAACAAAAATGAACATATCTGACACTGGAAGAGGAGTAAGGTCCACCATCGGTCCACCGCAGACAAAAGAGAAAGATGTCAACACGTGCAGGGCCCGCCCCCTCTTTGCAGAGGCCACCGCTTGCACCAACCCACGCCGCGGTCGCCCCCTCTATGTAGTGACTGTCGCAACCCCACAACTGACATGTTCTGCCCTTTCTTCATTGGCTTGTGATTTAGGGGTCGTTTTGGTGCTTTAGAGTGAATCACTATTGGTGTTTGGAGGATTTGGGTTGGTTGACACATGATTTCTGGTTCGCTGCGACTAGTAAGGCTTTTGATGGACATAGAGGAGAGTATAACTACAAGTTTGTCCATCCGTGTATGCGCCTGATTCACAAGGTCATACCTATGGCTATTATTGGACAGGGTGAGGTGAACAAGGTGCCAGCTGCTGATTTAGCTTGGTTGTGATGTTTCTCGCCCCAGTCGGCTGTCATTCCTGATTGAGTTGATTTATTTCAAGAAGGCTACAAGGGAGTTGCAATGAAGAGGACGGGCAGATTTGGCTTAGGAGGCATGATCACTCTCATCGCTTAGCACTTCATTGATCCATCACAGGGCGGTGCTCGTATGAGTGGAGGGTTCTCCTATACTGAGGATTAGCTGAGGAGAGCATACCTGCTGGAGGGCTCATAGGAGGCGGGTTACATTTGGAAGGTTGGACGTCAAGGGATTCACATATTGAGATTGCCTAGGGCCCTTCCTTATGGTAGCACAACCGCTGCCTTCTACATAGAGGGCGATGAGGATGAGGATTTCGATGATGCCTCTGACAACGATGATGCTGATGAGGAGCAGGATGTGTGCACCAAAGTGTTGTAAGGAGGAAATCGAGAATGCAAATAAAATAGAAATAATGCAAAGCAAACCAGATTCCGTCCCTTGCAAATAATTACAAGACCTCCTCCTGATGCAGCAGCGGGAAGTCAGGATCGATCCACGAGGAAGCGTGTCAGCAGATCCTAGGCAGCGGTGAAATCTCACGGTCGTCGACAACAGTGTCCTCGATCTCGACTAGGGTAGTCGACAGAAGATCGGACAGTCGAACACAGCGTAGCAGAAGTCACAGGGGCTCGTCGATATCGATGAGGGTCTACTCGATGTCGAGTACAATCCTCGTCGACTTTGCTTCGTCTCGTCGAGTACCTGCACAGTCAAGCCACAGCGATGCTAGATCGAAGATCAGTAACTCGAGGTCGACCAGGCTTGGTCGAGATCGATGAGACAGGGGATTAAAACGAAATAAAGAAATAAAGTAAAGGCAAATGCTTTGGGACTTTCGAAATAAACTGTATGTAAAAGGACTTCCAGGATTGGGGTTTGCTACAACGATAACCAAGCATGCATAAGGTAGAACCAAACAAATTATCATGTAGATCACATCTAAGGACTAAGCTTTCGCCTTTTCCAACAATTAGACAACTCTCTCAAGAAACTCTAATTGTCTCTACCGATTTTATGTTTATAATCCAAGTTGTTAGCATGGATCTCCATTTGACGGGTAATAAACATATCAACAAATAGGAAAATGCTCAAAACATGATAAAGGTCGGATCTTTACCTCAAACACACATGGCTATCACTGGGCTCGCCCCAACCCTAGAAGTGGGTGGACTACTCGCGCCTCATCGCAAACTCAGACATTGATTGAAAAGAAATAACTTGCATTAACTAAATTCAAAGCCTTTACAATCCTAGCAATCAACTCTCGTAAACTGCCAAAACCTTAAAACCTTCGAACTCCCTAAACCGTCTCTGTGGAACTACTTCTCTCACTGAAATTGTCTCGCTAAAACTGAGCCCCATGGGCTTTATTTATAGCCTTCTAATCCTTGCTAATCAAGGATAGAATATCTATATCTATATCTAAAACTATATCTAAGGCTTTAATGATAAATAAAAGCAACAATGAAATTAAATCTAAATATATCTAAATTGTCTTAAGTGGATAAATCTTCTCCTCCATGATGTAACTTGATAGAATCGGATAGAATTTGGTCTTCTTCGAGCCTAAGTAATCCCACACCGAGTAGGATTCGTCAAGCCACGTCAACAGCTTCTGGATTCGTCGTCGATGTCGACTAGGGTCTCCTCGACATCGAGTAGGAGTGTTGTCGACTAGCTCGGCTTCGTCGTCTCGGTTAGCTGATGCTCGATGTGGCTCGGACTTGGCTCACGGGTCTCGTCGACCTCGACAAGGGCTTGTCGACATCGAGTTGGGTCTTCCCTTCCGCTTCCGCGAGTTGCCCCTTCCGCTGCAGCGAGTCCGTCCGACCGCAGGTGCGAGAACCCCCTTCCGCTGGAGCGAGTCGGCGAGCTCCCTCGTCTTGGTGCGTCTCACTGGCAGCGAAGATTTCCGCGGCAACGAGCGGTCCGCTGCAGCGAGTCGGGTCGCTGGCAGCGAGTGCTGCCTGGTCGTCTTCGTCCTCGGCTTGCCTCCTCTCCTCGTCGACTCCGGGTGTGCGCTGAGGCATCGTCGATCTCGACAAGGGCTTGTCAAGATCGAGTAGGGCTCCGGAGCTGAGTTGGTCTGGCTCCTAGTCGACAAGGCCTGTGCTCGGACATGCTCGTCTAGATCGAGTAGGGCCTACTCGAGATCGAGTAGGCTGGGCTCTCAGCTTGGTTCCGCTGCTTCTTTGACCTTGGACTTCTGTAGTGGTTTTCCGAGTTTTTTCTGACTTTCCTTAGAGTTGCTGTTAAACGTTTCGGATTCTGCAAATTTAAACAGAAACTGATGTAGATTCCATAATTTGGCAAATAAACATAAACTGCATAGATTCTGTACTAGCCAACCCAAATGTATGCAAAGTATGCAAAAAACAATATTAAAGTTACTGTAAAATATGGCAAATTCGGCTCACAACAAACACCCCATACTTAAGCTTGCTTGTCCTCAAGCAATACTTTTATCTGTCATTCAGGGGAAGAAATCAAAACTCTCAACATATCAAATTCATTCTTATATAACCTAGCAGTCAATTACCATCCTCGAAAAGGTACTAGTGTCACAGATCAATGCATGTGCAATTATACAAAAGCAAGATCTACTCACAAAAGGAGGGTTATGCAAAAACAATCATAAGTGGCAAAGAATTGATAATTAAGAGGACTTCAACTTAAGCTCAAATAAGGAGTAGATTTGGTAAAAGGCTAAAGGTGGGCAATTTTTGGCAATGTGGTGCTAATGATCCGGGGAAATGGAGTATTTCCAAATTGAATTTCCACATTCCTTTTCATAAGTTTCATCACCTTTCATAATGCTTTTATCAATAATAATGCTTTTACCTCTCTGACCTCAACACTGCCTTCTCGCGAGTCGCAAACATGGGTGTCATGAATGGCCCCGGATACTTAGTGCTTTGGACTCCTCACAATGTGTCCCATCTCTCCAAACTATTATCTCAGAGAGCAGGGTCAATCTACCTTTATCTCCTGAGGTGATTGGATTTTCTTTCACTCATTAAATTTTCCATATATTTCAAACAATTTCCTTCCAAACTCCAATAATGATAATTAATCACAAACATCATATGATAATCTCCATAATGTAACATCATTCTCAACATAATCCCCGGATAAGGTAAAGAATGGGCAAATATTTAGGTCATGTGGAGCAATAATTGAAATAAGGCATATTATGGCTTTTGTGATACATAAGCATAGGTATGGCTAGGATTTCAAACAATGAGCATTATATGGAAATTTAAAGTCCTCCATCATCTTATCATGCCACATGTCAAAAGCAACTTCAAATTTTACCTCCTTCTATGGTTTTCAAGAAAATATGCACTTCATTATGACTTCCCTTTACTAGGCAATTTCATGCTATATCTCTAATGAATCCAATTTTGCATCGTCGAGTCCAATATACGCTTCCATGACATTATTCAAAATTTTCAATGGGGGTGATTTTGGGTAATTTTTCTCAAACTTTTTGGAAAACATACATATAAGCACATAAATCAATAATGCGTTCCAAAATAGCCCTATAGGAATTCAAAGAAATAAACTTTAAACATGCACAAATAATGTCGAATATGTCAAATATGCATGTAGTAAGCCTTTCCCCCACCCCATACTTAAAATTTACAGTGTCCCCACTGTATTAAATAAAAACAAGAGTAAAGGAAGGAACTCACAGGATAAAACATCGAGGAAGGCGGATCAGTGCATGTCGAGTAGTGGTAGGTTAGTCGATCTCGAGTACTGGGTAGTCAATCTCGAGGAGCCTCATCTGCGTCTAGTGGTTTTCTGAAATCGAGGAGCGTCTGATGCTTGTCGATGTCGAGTTGGCCTACTCGAGATCGAGTACTGTCTGGGCTGTTCCTCCTTGTCGCCGTCGACTTGGCCTTCGTCGATTTTGACTGTTTTTCAAGGACTTCTTATTCCACTTTTCGCGGTCCTTTTATGCTTGCCGACCTAAAAGTGTTAGATTGCACACAAGACTATCCACATAAAACATTCTAAAAGACATAAAACCAAAACCAAAACCAAAAACAAAAAAGTTCAAAAGTCCCAAAAATTCATAAAGTTTATATACATGCTCTAGATTTTAGAGTCGCTAGGCCGACTTCTCCATTTTGCGCTCAAGGACCATTATGGTGGGGCCCGCTCATGCTTGGCCCTTCTCCTGGATCATCTAGGTCCTGATGGTAGTATGCAAGCTCAGCAAATAGGTTGTTGCTTGCATCATCTCCCCTTGCCTTCTCCCTTTTCCTTCCAGCTCTCAGTTTTCGCAGATTCTCTTGCCACGGCGTCTTATCTCCCCTTAAATCATTTAAAATTTTCTTTATGGACTGAGGGGGAGTAGGATTCATACCTGAACTTGCCTTTTCGGACCCAAAACAGGAATCTTTGGGCTTGGGGCTAGTCGACATCGATGAAGACTTGTCGACTTCGAGTACAGGGACCCCATACTTAAGCTCCTGGCAAGTTTCTGACTCTGCAGTGTTTGTCGACATCGATGAAGGCTTATCGAAGTCGAGTAGGTCCCTTGTCGAGATCGAGTTGGTCTTGTCGATCTCGAGTACAGCGTCAGCACCTTCCCCCGCTGTTTGCTTGGTCCCGTGGTTACTGATGCTTTTCACCTCCAGCCATGAAATTTCCTCTTTTGCAAGGCCAAAAGAGAAATCCAACACCTCATCGCCTATGGTGAAGGTGAGCGATCTATTCTTGACACTAATTCTGGCATCTGCAGTAGCTAAGAATGGTCTACCAAGAATAATAGGGCTAGTAGGATCTTCAGCACAGTCAATGATAAGGAAATCAGCTGGAACAAAGAATTTACCAACCTGGACAGGGACGTTCTCAACTATACCTGTAGGGATGACTACTGTATTGTTTGCCATGTATAGCTTAGCATCCACAGGTTCTATGCATCCTATCTTTACTTTCCACCAGATTGATAAAGGCATGATGCTCACACTTGCCCCTAAATCGCATAGAGAATCATATTTATATTGACCAAAACCCACAGTAACAGAAAACTTACCAGGGTCAGGTCTCTTTTTAGGGAAGTGGAGTACTTTGCATTCGCCTGCGATCTCTGAGATGGATCGCTTCTTGCTTAGGATTTCCTTGAGAAATTTGACATATCCAGGCATCTCTTGCAGGGCTTCTGTAAAAGGAATAGAAACATTCAGTTCTTGCAGCATATTAACAAATCTGGTAAACCTACCTGCAGTGGGATCTTTCTGTGCCTTTGAAGGGAAAGGCAGCGGCTTTTTCAGTTTCGGAGCCTGATTAGCTGTCGGAGGTGCTGCAGCGTCGTCGACGTCAGCCAGACGCTTCTCGTCGATCTCGACAACGGGCTCGTCGACATCGGGTACAGTGGTCGACCTGGAGTTGCTGGTCTGTACAGCGGAGTCCGAGCTCAACTTCTGGTCTTTGTCGAGTAGAGTCTCATCGATGTCGAGTATACCTTCCTCGAGATCGAGTTGGCCGTGCTCTACGTCGAGTTGCTGCTCTGCCTTGCTTTGCTGTTTTTCGACCTCTGGCTCGTGTAATTGATGTCCACTTCTCAGTTTGATAGCTGCGACGTGTCCGGTTTTCCCTTTAGGATTTGGTTCAGTTTGCCCAGGGAGTTGTCCGGACGGTCGTGGGATCTGTGCAGCGATTTGACCCATCTGCGTCTCTATTCCCCTTTTCCAAATGTCTAATTCTCCAAACTTTGTAGTGATATTCTGGAATTGGTTGTTGATGGTGCCCTGATTCCGACGCATCTCCTCAAGGATCAATTGCAGATCATCCTTCTTTTGATCCCTTTCTGGATGTCCTGGAGCTCTGTAGGGTGGGGGATTCCTAGGAGGACCCTGGTTCCACTGTGGTTGGTAGGATCGTTGGTCTCCCATGTAGCGATTTGGACCCCCAGCGTAGGCTGTCTGCTCATGTGTTTCTGCCATCCTGACTTGCTCGGTGTGTGGGCACTCAGTACTGGTGTGCCTCTGTGATCCGCATTCAATGCAAGGCTGGTTGACAGATAGATATTTGACTTGCTTGAGGAGCTTGCGATTCTGGTCTCTGTAGAACTGCTCCCTAACATCTGGGTCAATCTCCTTTGCTGGCTCATATAGTGGCATTGATGGTGCTGGCCTGGCGTAAGAGCTCTCCTCATAGTTCGTAGGAGCCCCATATTTGTCGTCGTAGTTAGTGAACTTTTCTAGCACACCCCATGCGTCGCTTGGTGGCATCGTCAGATACTCATAGCGAGTATAATGATTGATCCTATCCTTCGTGATTTGATCCAGAGAGTTGAAGAAGATCTCCTGGATGACGTAGGGTGGAAGTCCATGAGTAGGGCAAGATCGCAGCAGTTCTTTGTAGTGTTCCCATGCCCTTGCCAGCGGTTCCCCTTGCTTCTGTTTGAAGGCGGTGATTTTCTAACGGAGAAGTGCTGTTTTGGCGGGTGGGAAGTATTTGTTCAGGAACTCTTGCTCTACTTGGGCCCAGGTGGTGAGAGATCTCGGCTTCAGCCCTTCAAGCCATTTCAGTGCAGGTCCAGCAAGCGACCAGCGAAAAGATTTCATCTTGACATATTCCAGAGTTGTACCTTCTACAAGAGTACGACACATATCATGAAAGTTAGTAATATGTTCAAGAGGGCACTCATTAAATTTGCCATACAAAGCATTATTTTTAAGCTCTATCAAAAATTGAGTGCGAATTTCAAAAGAGTTATCAGGGATTAGAATCGCCGATTCAGGCACGACGAGAGCTGGATGCATATAATCCTCAGCAGTAGTTGGGTATTGGGCAAGCTCAGCTTCTGCTTGCCTCGCACGCTCAGCTTCTTGCTCCCTCGCTGCCCTTTCATTGGCGATAGTGGTATCCTTTGCAGTTAGTTCCCTTGTAAGCCTTTCGATCATTTGCTCTTGTGTTTCAACGGCCGCCATGATCCTTTTGAGTTTAGAATTTGGTCTTCTTCGAGCCTAAGTAATCCCACACCGAGTAGGATTCGTCAAGCCACGTCAACAGCTTCTGGATTCGTCGTCGATGTCGACTAGGGTCTCCTCGACATCGAGTAGGAGTGTTGTCGACTGGCTCGGCTTCGTCGTCTCGGTTAGCTGATGCTCGATGTGGCTCGGACTTGGCTCACGGGTCTCGTCAACCTCGATAAGGGCTTGTCGACATCGAGTTGGGTCTTCCCTTCCGCTTCCGCGAGTTGCCCCTTCCGCTGCAGCGAGTCCGTTCGTCCGCAGGTGCGAGAACCCCCTTCCGCTGGAGTGAGTCGGCGAGCTCCCTCGTCTTGGTGCGTCTCGCTGGCAGCGAAGATTTCCGTGGCAGCGAGCGGTCCGCTGTAGCGAGTCGGGTCGCTGGCAGCGAGTGCTGCCTGGTCGTCTTCGTCCTCGGCTTGCCTCCTCTCCTCGTCGACTCCGGGTGTGCGCTGAGGCGTCGTCGATCTCGACTAGGGCTTGTCGAGATCGAGTAGGGCTCCGGAGCTGAGTTGGTCTGGCTCCTAGTCGACAAGGCCTGTGCTCGGACATGCTCGTCTAGATCGAGTAGGGCCTACTCGAGATCGAGTAGCCTGGGCTCTCAGCTTGATTCGCTTGGTTCCGCTGCTTCTTTGACCTTGGACTTCTGTAGTGGTTTTCCGAGCTTTTTCTGACTTTCCTTAGAGTTGCTGTAAAACGTTTCGGATTCTGCAAATTTAAACAGAAACTGATGTAGATTCCATAATTTGGCAAATAAACATAAACTGCATAGATTTTATACTAGCCAACCCAAATGTATGCAAAGTATGCAGAAAACGATATTAAAGTTACTGTAAAATATGGCAAATTCGGCTCACAACACAAAGCATATTCCAACCACTGATCATCCTATGCCTGACTTCCTGAGTGGTGGCGCTCAGTTTGCTGCAGGCTCTTCTGCTGGACCTAGTTCTTCTTATGACGAGTCTGCCTGGCGTGACAGCATGTTTACACAAATGAGACACTTATCTGTGCGCCAGGATTCTCTACAGTTCGAGGTCAGCGACATGGGTCGCAATATGCGTGAGATGGCATCTCACGCATGCTAAGATGTTCATTTTCTTGGTTTATGTTTGCATATGAAAGCATGAATGAAACACATATTCCTGGAGAGGTTGGATGATTTCTTCTTCTAAGCTTTGATCACTTAAATACATGCTAGAATGTTCTTTGCTTGGTTTATGTTTACACATGGTACGATGTTACTTTTTGAGGGGGTTGAGACATGAAGGGATTTCCTGTGGGGTGCATTGATTCATGTTGATTCTATTATTGCTTGAGGACAAGCAAATGTTAAGTGTGGGGGAATTTGATAATGCATATCATAGATAGGCATTATATGAATTTTTAGGTTAGTTAGGTTGGATATAATGCATGATTTGGAGTTCAATTGCATCTTATGATTATTTTGGAAGAATTCGGATTTTGGGCGAATTTGTGTTTATTTTGTAGAGTTGGATTCAAACGTCATAAAAGGATGCAAGGACCTTGGATGAGAATACAAGGAGCAAGGAGTGGGAAGACAAGAAAACTTGAGGAGCTGATCTCGGATGCAGCAAGACAAAGGAGTCACGACATTTGGATGCAGCAGTCGCGACACAAAGGCAACGGTCGCCGCAAGGCTCCTAGACAACACATTGGTTTTTACACAGGCAGTGGCCGCGACATCTGTGCCGCTGCGCGCCACATCGTTCGTCAGCACTAAGACTCATCTTTTTGTTTATTCTAAACCTAGTTAGATGAGACTTTTGCTGACTTTAGTCTTTACGAACGATTTTACCGTAGTTTTATTATCTCCTATTCTATTCCACGTTCAATAGATAATTAGAGAGATTGAGCGATGTCTTCCATGAGGAACTAAACTCCTTTGTTTCGACTTCTTTGCGCTTAATGATTGTTTGTTTTATTCTATCTTGTCTGACCAACTTGTTAGATCAATTCAATTGCTAGGGTTTTGTAGATTCCTGATTGGGAACCTTAACCCAAGTGGCCAACTTATCTCTTTAGGGTTGATTGAACTAGTTGGATGGGTAGGAAGTTGGATGTGTTGTTAAATCTCCCTTTAGGGACTGTAAATACCTTAGTTAATCTCTAAACTTAAAGCTATCGATTAGGTTAAATCCTTTTTTTGGGACTGCTCATGAGATAAGGGTTTCTAGGACTGATTGACTAGTGACTATATTAGGTCGGGACAAGGGCATTGATAAGAAACCTAAAAGGACGAGAGGAAGTTACAAGGATCGCTTCAATCAAATAAAGTGGATAATTGTAGGTATGACTATTTCTCACTATTGTCTGAATCGAATTCATTTACTTTTGCTTTTATCATTCCGCTTTGACAAAAGGCAGATCTTTTGCATTCTTAAAACCCCCTTTGATTACTTGATTGGCATCTGAATCACACTTGAATAGAGAATTTCCCTGTGAGATCGACCTCGTGCGTATTACTATACTAGTTATAAGTTTGAGTGATATTTTGACAGGATCAACGACAGGTATCAACCTTGAGGGGGGAGGGGTAGTTCTGTTATTATTATTATTATTATTTTATTATTATTATTATTATTATTATTATTATTATTATTATTATTATTATTATTATAATAATAATAAATATAGGAGTTTACAAAGAATTAGTGGGGAGCCGAGAGACAATCTGGGCCTCCACTCCTTTAGCAATAGAAAACCCCATCCTAGTGAAAATATGAGTTGCATTATTAGCCCCTATATCGTGAGCTTGAGCACATTTCCGGATCCTCTTTAGCAAAGCTATGGGGTCTGCCTCAAGTTCCCCCAATGCAGAAAAAGAGAAGGGTAAGAACCCATAACCAATGACTTTGCACTTATCTTGATACTTGACACGCTTACGACGAGCCGCTTCGGGGACCACATGCCCTGGAACAAAATCAACCATCCCAAAATGCGTCAAAGGGGATGACCCTGTCAAGTCAACACAAACATCCAGCCCTTCATCCCAAGCATAAAGAAGCATGTCCGCAGGACGGAGGGGTTTCCCGTCTCCCCCACACAAGCCAATATCGACCTCTTTACCCGCCGAGATCCTAGAACGATAACAAACATTCACCAAAGTGTCACGAACAGCATTATGGCGATGTTTAATCCCCACAATACCCGCACAAGACACAGCATGATCTCCAAAAATGTCTCCCTCAAAAACCCTAGAGCAAGCAGAACAAGGCTTCGGAAAGGAAATCAAAAGGATGCCTAACCGATAGCACAACACACAACGATACGTCTTACTATTCATAGTCTGACCCAACCCGGAGATCGGGACAGCCCTAAGCCAGTCAGTAGCGTGGTCTCGACGCTGAGAACTCCACAAAGCCATCTGACGCTGTGATAAAGAAAAGGTATTCTCTGCATCTTTCGTAATCCGTGTGAAATATATGTCTGCCAATTTCTTCATGAGATGGGGGGCAACGGTCTCACTTGGACTACTCAGAATATCAGTTCCTACCTTATTGTTGAAGGCACGCACAGCATCATCCAAAGCAAATCCAGACGTTGTGACATCATCATGTTGGAGAAGCTTAATCTGCAGGCTAGCAGATTGCAAACGTGAAGCTAGAAAAGCATAAAAGAGAGCATCACCTGCAGATTAAACACCGAGGCCCCCAAACTTGAAGGGCATCGTGGTGAGCCTCCATTGCCAGTTGCCAAAACCCGGTCCAGAGGCAGTGATAATACGTTCCAACGAACGTCGAAGCGCCAGATCAAACTTAAGCTGAGCAGACTCGAAGGCATAAGGCGGACATGTACGCAAAGCAAAATAAAGTCTGGAGGCCCCAGTACAAGCACGCATCAACAAAAGCTCACATTGTGGGTCACCAATCTTAGCAACCACATCCATAAGCGCGATCGTTTTGTCCACTCTCTTCATCACAAGCTCACTACTGAATACCGAATCAACACTGACAGGGCCACCAAGAATGATAACTAGTTTTTACATGAAATTGGATGGGAGTCGGCTAACAAGCTCAGCTCTGCAACCCTTCTGAATGCTAAAGGCAACCCTAGTCAAAACATGACAAGTATCCCTACTATAACCAGGTAGCCCTCTAGCAACCTCACATATCCGCTTGAGAAGTCCTTTGTGGAGACAAAGGGTATCACAACAATAAAGAAAGAAACAGTAAAAACCCAAATAAAAGGTAAACATGAAATTTGGTGATGGAAATGTGTTCAGATTTGCGTGTTGAAGGCAGTATCGGTAATAGACCTGTGCAATGGTATATATGTCAAGGATGTTGAAATAAAATGAAGAAGAAAAGAATGATGGTGTTTAGATCAGAGTGTCAAAGAGACTGGTTGAGGTCTGCATTTTTAGTCTTGTGTTATTTCATATTTTCAGACCAATTGAATCATTTTATTAGCTTTTGTATTGGGAAAAAAAGTAGTTTGTGTTGATTTTCGTATTATTCGAGATATGGAAGTGTACACAAGTTTTGGTAATGTACATGTTTTATAGGTTTTGGCGCTGATTTGGAGGAGTTTAGACGTACTTTGGAGTTTAATGGAAAATTATGAAGGCATTGGAGAAGCTAAGGAAGAGAAAAAGGGGAGAATCATAGATAAAATCCTTATTTTCGCCATTCATCACTTCGAATCGAATCCTAACGCCTTCATGATACTTGTTGTCCTCGAAAAGAGCTTTCCAATGTATGTTCATATGCGTCAATCAAACGAACGAGGACTCCAATGTGCATTTCAAGACGGAGATAGAAAAGCTAGAAGAGTGTCGGTATCGAACCCCCAAGTGTCGGAATCATCCCCGTTACTGTTCACAGAGAAGAAGTACATCGATTTTGAGGAAGAGCCTCCATCGATATTGATACTCATCCCATCGGTATCGATGTTGCACAATTCACAAGGTTGACCAGAGAAGCCAAGAAGGAAAGGCGAGGTCGATATCAACAGGGCTTCTGTCGGTATCGATACCCCACTGTTGACGGAGGGAATTTCTTAAATTTCTGTAATCGTATGGACAGTCGATATCGACGCCCTGACTTTCGGTATCGACACCCAAGTCCGAAATGCCGAGAGCAAGGAAGAATTAGATATAGTCATTTTCTTGAGGGATAAGTCATAGTTTTATTATAAATAAGGCTAATTGGAGTCAATTTTAGGTGTGAAAGTTTGGGGTCTCTTAGGAGGCGCCTTGGATACGTTTTAGGGCGTGTTTAGGCGCATGTGTTAGCGTGGATTTCAAGGTTTCGCTGAGACGTTTGTAAGGTTTTATTTGGTTTTTTTTTTAGTTTTAATTTAGTTTTCTTCTCCCCTATCTAGGTCTATGCTCACCATGACAATGTGTGAGTAATTTCTCTTCTCTTCTAGGGTTGGGGTGAGCCCAAAAATGGGCATGTGTGTTGAATTGATGAATCCATGATCTTGGGTGTGTTTTTGCTATCATCATCTACCTATGTGCTTACCCCTTGACGAAAGTCTTAGGAATTCTTGCTTGCAATTTACTTGAAGTAGAAAGTTGTGAACTTGGATAGTATTAAGGTTTTTACAAAACGAGTTTAATAATGCTAAGAAAAGGTAGAAACTATTAAGGTTTTTACAAAACGAGTTTAATAATGCTAAGAAAAGGTAGAAACAAGTAGTTAATTTACGCAAGTTGATTGATTTACTTGTTGATTGATGAAAGTCGACTCTTTTGATGATTAAAAGCATGTTCTTTTATGTGGTTAATTGATTTGCACATATGTTTTTTGTTGTGGCGATCCTTCGCCTTGGAAGTTATTTTCTTGGGAAATTCCGTCTGGTACCCCTGTGTTTTATGCAATTCCGGATGGTGTCCTAAAGGTTTTTTTTTCGTTTGGTACCCCCGAGCTTTTGTAAAATTCCGGCCCGTGACCAAAGTTGAATGTAAAATGTTTAGAACCTTCAAGTTGTCGTTAAGTGTGATGATTTTAAACCAAATTAACCCATTAACCTCTTTTAAATCTAATTCAACCCAATTTAACCCAATATAATATTTTACAAGTGGATTCAACCCAATATAATATTCAACCCAATTTTTTTTCCTCAAAAACAAATTTCAACCCAATTGAAACTATTACTCCAATTGAAATATTTATTAAACAATATAATATTTAACAAGTGGATTAGTACAACTTATTCCGAAAAAATTTTAAAATAAAACTTGTGTTTCAAAGGTGGCCTTAAATTTAAGGCCACCTTTGAAGGTAAATTTAAGGCCTTAATGGGTTAATTTGGTTTAAGGACTTAAATTTACTCTTAGTAGTTTAAATTTACTCTTTTTTTTTTGTGTTTCAAAGGTGGCCTTAAGTTTTATTTTAAAATTTTTTGGGAATAGGATTTACTAATCCACTTTTTAAATATTATATTTTTTAAATAAATATTTCAATTGGAACAATAGGTTAAATTGGGTTGAATTTATTTATTTTTTTGAGGAAAAAAAAATTGGGTTGAATATTATATTGGGTTGAATCCACTTGTAAAATATTATATTGGGTTAAATTGGGTTGAGTTAGATTTAAAAGAGGTTAATGGGTTAATTTGGTTTAAAATCATCACACTTAACGGCAAGTTGAAGGTTCTAAACATTTTACATTCAACTTTGGTCACGGGCCGCTTTAAGTGATTATCGAATGACAATTTTAAGTCTTCGTTCAAAAAAAACGTCGAAGGAAGAGCTCGGCAGACAGAAATGAGGTTAATGCATAAGCTCGACAAGATGGGACGAGCTTAATACGTTAACTCGGCAATCAAAAATGAGGTTATAATGGAGCCTCGTATAAGTTTTGTGAGGTTTATAAGGACCCCTTTTGAAGATCTTATCTAAATTCTCATACATTTAAGACGAGCTTAATAAATAACCTCGGTTTTTGTTGTTGAGGTTAAGGTGGGAGCTCGGCTTCTGTTGTTGAGGTTATTGAGGGAGCTCAACTACTGTTGTTGAGGTTAAGGAGGGAGCTCGGCTTCTGTTGTTGAGGTTATTGAGGGAGCTCGACTACTGTTCTTGAGGTTATAAAATAGCCTCATTGACACGTATTGCATAAATTCATTAAATTGTTCAGAGGTATGTGTGATGGATCTTGTTATAATGCAAATTTATATGCTTCTAAGGATGAGACAGACTAAATAACTAAATTAGTTTAGAAAATGTTGTTTTCCCCACTTTTGATTGTAACTCTCAGTGACTAAATCAATATCATAATTTTATCTAAATAGCAAATTAGTTGTTCTTAATCATACATGAAATAGATTAATGCATATTTTAATGTTTATCTTCTAGTAATTGTTTCAAGTGTCCACTTCCCACCTATCCTCAAAATTAGATTTGATATGTTAAGCTAATTAATTAATGAAGTAAAAAAATAACAGAATTACAAAAATAGAGAGAGAAGAACGGAGAACAAAATCACACTATTAAGCAATGATCTGCGAAGAACTCAAGGATAAGTTGAGAATATCCACATTGGTCAAGAAGAATTCGTTCCATTGTATGTAAATTATTTCCAATGTAGCTTTAAACTCATTTTTTAATACAGGTTGCAGTTACACAAAATACCCTATATGTAGTAAATAAGAAAAATGTAATTACTTGGAGCTACATTACCTGTACTAATCTAAATAACAAGCCATTGGTAGTGAATGTTGTTATGCTATGGAAATCTAATGTATTAGCAATAGAAAAACAACTAGGAATTACATCCACGTTGCATTCACGATGGTTTCATAAACAAAAAATATTGATATATGTCAGTTCGACAAGTAATATTGAAATCTTAAATTACCTCTACTGATGTTACATTCATGATGAATACATCTATCCACTAGTGTTTTGGCCTGTGCTACGCACGGGTCTAAATTTTTTTAATATAAATTATATATAAAATAATAGTTTTATGTTATAATTATTAAAGATTTATCGCTAGGGAAAAATATTTTTGTATAAATATATTGAGATTATTTATGATGAACTTTAACCGCTAAATTGTTATCAAATGTATAGTTGTTCATGCTTCATACTAATATTTATATTTAACACCACAAACATTATACAACCAACCTTTTTCTTGCTTCTATTTATTCAAATTAATATGATATATTATGATTTCTAATATTAATTTTAAAATGATGAAATTAAATAAATGAGTAATGTTAATCTAAAAAGGATATTTCTAATTGATGAGAAAGCATTTAGTGAATGAATTTATTGGGCAAAAAAATCTCTTTTATAAGTTCATTCTTAAAATTTAATATATTGATTTTTTAATTAAAAATTGATGTTTATGCCAATTTATATGATTATTATGATTTCAAATAAAATAATATGATTATTATGATTTACAATATTAATTTTAAAATGGTTAATCTAAATAGATATATTGTTATTATTTTTAATCTAAAAGTTTTCCTAATTTTTAAAGATATATTTCGTTAATGCATTTAATTTATTGGGCAAAATGAAATCCTCTTTTATAAGTTATATAGATTTATTCATTTATTTATATTATTATTTATTTTTATTAGGTTAAATTCTAGACTTATCATTATGTAAAAAATAATCTTTCTAATTTTTCCTCTTAGATTTATTTTTATTTATAAAAAAACACTTTAATTTTTTTTTTCAACTTGTACTAATGGTTGGAGGTTTTAGTACGTTGACTTCTTATTAGAGGGGTATATTATTAATCTAAAAAGCTATATTTTTATTGTTGTGAATCTAAATATTTTAAGCTAACTTTATATGTTATATAGATATATAGATATAGATGTTAAACTGACGGTTATTTTATGAACAAATAATATTGAAATCTAATATTAGTCAATAAAAGTCGCTATCCCATTGGTTCTAACCCTGCACATATTTCACAACATCTTAGATTCGATTTCGAATAACCCGAATTTTGTACTTCATTTTTTTTATTCTTAGGATATAGAAGAAGCTCAACAAAATCTATCGAGCTTATGAAATAGCCTCGGCTTTATTTGGTGAGGTGATGTTGTGAGCTCGGCAATGTTTGATGAGCTTAACACGTCACCTCGTAATAAGGTTGAATTTACCACAACGGCGCCTACAAAAGCCCGGGATGGTTTTGGAGGGAAAAATAAATGGATTGGGAGGGAAAATTTTGGAGGGAAAAATAAATGGATTGGGAGGGAAAATTTAGGGTTTGGCCGCCAATAAATTCTATATAAGACCTCCATAGTTCTACAAAGTAGTCACAACACCAAAACATGGCGGAAAAACACAAACAACATATTCGCGACCTTGTTGAAGTTCGAACATTCATGAGGAATTTGATGGAGGAATTCGGCCCATCACTTGTCGCCACAAACATACGCAAAGGAACGGGGTATCAATATACCCTCGAGGCGATGTATGAAGAAGAATTAAACCATTACGAGCTAAGCAAGCATCCCAGTCTTCAACAACTGGTTAAAGCGGGCAAACGGGTGCTTGCACTTCCAGTTGCGGATTTATGCATCATTAAAGAAGAAGGTCCCAGAAGATCACCTAGAGGGAAGAAGTCCAAAAATAATTAATATTTATTCTTTCTATTTCAATCGAATGACTAGTTTTATTTATAGGTTGTTCTTCCATGGATGTTAGATTGTAACGAGCATATTATTATCAATAAAAAGTTATATTTCGATCGATATGTTTTGATGGTACATATTAGCGATGATTGTCGGATATCAATACAAATTTGAAAAGGCGATTGAGCATAATAAGTAAGCTCAAAACATTTAACCGAGTTAATAATAAAGCCTCAAACAAATTGGCCGAGCTAATGCAATAAGCTCAATTGATAAGGGAGGACGGCGACAGCATGCCTCGGATGGGCGGGAAGGAGCGTGGAGGAGCCAATGGGTTATTCCCAACGCTCGAGTACGACGACGGAGGGCTGCCGATGGGCTGACTGGAGGGTGATTGGCGATCGACGGTGGCGAATGATGTCATAATATATGCTATAGAGAAGAAGGGAACCAAGAAGAAGACTTGAAAACATTTTTTTATCTTTCAAAAATCAGGAAGATATTTATAAATTAGGAAGATATTAGGAGGCTTAATATTATGAGAGGATAGATGCAAATCATGAAAACGTTTTTTTATCTTTCAAAAATCAAATATTAAACAAAATCATATTTTGTTAGAAATATGGAAAGAGATAAAAACTAATATTTTTATATATACGTTAATCATTATATACATAGTTCATTATATACCTAGTTCATTATATCCCTAGTAAGTAGAGAACCTTCCGTCTTACGTTTTAACCTAAATTGACTAAGTTGAGGTCAGACGATGGATGCAAATCATGGAAACCAATCGGAACAGCAATCGGGTGAAGAAGATGTTGATGTAAGTTTTAATTTTATAGCAAGATTCAATTTTTATACCTTAATTTGTACGTCATATTGGTTGATAGGCCCTCCGATAACCAAAACAACGTATCATACAATACGTTCGCAATATGTTTGAGCTTGCGTATTAACCTCGGCAATATATGTCGAGGTTATGTATTACCCTCAACTGTATTTGCCGAGGTTATGTATTACGCTCAACTGTATTTACCGAGTCTATGCTGTAGTCTCGAAAACTGTTTTTGAGGTTATTCTTGGAATCGTTGACGTTGTGTTTTCGTTGTTCACTTCAGCTTGACAACATTGACGCTTACATAAGTTTCGACCGCGAACAGTCTAGGAGTGACATAAACTCGTTGGACGATGAAGACGAAGTGTCTGACGTTACCGAGTATCCGGATTTGAAATACCTGTTTAAAGACTGTAAAACTTGGGACTCTAAAGATGAAGATGTCAATGATGCTCGGGATAAAGGCAAAGCAAACAATATGGTGTTAGTCATATCACGCTCTGACCAAAACAATTATTGGTTGTACTGTGAGAGACATGGCAAGCGTCGGATTCATAAATGTCTTGATGAGCCAAACATGGTTGTGAAGAAGAGAAAGGCGACATCTAGACGGTGTGGTTGTATGTTTGGCATTAAATGTCATCAGGTGATGCCTAACCGTTGGAGAATCAAAGTCACGCGTGGAGTTCATAACCATCCCCTTGTTAGGTATATGGAGGGAAACCGGTATTACAGTAGGTTGAAACCGGAAGAATACAAGGTTGCAAAGTATTTAATAGCAGGTCACATGAAGCCATCGTTGATACTAGGCCACATTAGGGTAGCATTTACAGATAACGTAAGTGTGGTTAAGACCATCAGGAATGCCAAGCAGAAGGTAAAGAGAGAAGGCCAACAGGGGAGAACAATTGTGCAACAATTTCTGCACAAAGCGAACATGTTCAATTATTTTGAAAGACATAGAACGTTTGCTGACGGTGTTGCGAGTGAGTTGTTCTTTGCTCACCCAGAATCAGTTAAATTTTTGAGGTCATTCCCATATGTGCTTGTTATGGATGCGACATATAAGACAAATAAGTAAGTACTTACAACCTATTTAAATATGCGTGTCTGCTTTAAATTATTTTAATTTTTTATTTGTTATGTAAATATAGGCACAAAATGCCGGTTTTTGAGATCGTTGGATTCACATCAACCTGGAAGACCCTGTTGCATGTGTTTTAATGTCTGATGAGCAGACAGATGCTTATGATTGGATTCTCCGAATGTTGAAAGAGATGTTTGATTTGGTAGGGAAGAGGCCAACCATTTTTGTCACCGACAGAGAGTTGGCATTGATGAAAGCATTGGAATCCTAATTTCCAGATACACCACATATATTGTGCCGACGACATATTCTCAAGGATATTGAGGCGAAAGCATTGACGCATATACACGCAAAAGGCAAAGCAACCAAGTTTGAATGGCAGTGTCAAAGGATATTGACGGCTACTACAGAGGAGCAATATGATGCGGAGAGAGCAAGGTTGCAAGAAGAATGGGGGGAGCATCAAGATGTCATTAACTAAGTGTATAAAACATGGTTGAAGCCATATAAGATGAAGATAGTTCCTGCATGGTTAGATAAGATCACCCATTTTGACTCATATACGACAAACAGGTTAGTGGTATACAAAATATTTATGAAAAAGTGTTGATCATAGTCTCTGTGAATATCAAACCTAATTTATATGTTCCCGTGTCCCACCAGAGCGGAAACTCAGCATGCAATAGTTAAGAGATTCTTAAGCTCGGGTGTAGGGAGCTTGGACACGGTTTTTTAGAAGATGCACGCTCGGCTTGAATTGACAATTGTCGAGGTGAAGGCCTCCCTAGAACGGTCAAGAACGGAGGTCGAACATGAAATTGCAAATATGCAGTGCTTCAGGTATCTACAAAGGAATTGTTCGATGTATGCGTTAGATATTATGCGTAGTAGCTATGAAGCCGTCGCAAAGGGGGATACTGGGGATTGTGACTGCAAGGTACCCATCACGCACGGTCTTCCATGTGGTCATCAAATTGCAACTTATGTGAGAGGTTCTGAGGCTATTAGGTTGTCCGCAATTCACCCGATGTGGAAGACCCTGCATTTACTTGAAGCCAATGAAGAACAATCTAAAATGGATGCTATCAGACGGTACGAGGACAAGACAAAGGCTAAATTTGATCGAGTATTTCCTACCCTGACAGTTGAGAGGAGAAGACATGTCATCGCATTATTGGATAACTTCCTCCATCCAGGTAAATTACAATGACATTAGATTGTTCATACATATTAATTAGCTCTATTAGTATGTGATGTATGGTGTGTTTCGTAGGTTCTTCGAACCTGGGTACACCGACGGAGGTTCGTACGAAGGGTCGACGAAAGGTTACATCTTGTGACAGGTGGAAAAGTAGGTTTGAACTTGTTCGGAAGGCCAGCAGACCCAAGAAAAATGTGTCATTCGCGAAGCAAACCACACGAGACAATAAGTGTAGTGGTGACTCAGTGACACCACCGTTGTCTACACCCCCGCTTTCATCTTCTCAGCAGAATGAATTGGGGGAAAATGCGACGTCTTCCTCAAAACAACCGGATGCATCATTTTCTTTTTCATCATTACCTCGGGAAATACCGACATTTTTCCAAGGGTGATAGGCGATATATTCTATAGCGCATTTAGTAGTTTTTGTCATCATTTACATGTCATTGTGAGAGGTATTTGTGTGAACTTGGTGATTCGGAACCTGTTGAAGAAGTTGAAGAAATCAGGCAAGTTACAGAAGAGCTGAAGTGAAGAAGTTCGGAAGCAGCTGGAAGGCTGGTGAGTCTGGCGCGCCCGCGCGGCACTCGACGCGCCCGCGCTGCTACCCGGCGCGCCCACGCTGCTAGGAGGAAGTGGCCGCGTCGATTCACCAGACAAGAAGCAAGTCAAAAGCTGACACAACCGACGCGGCCGCGCTGCCACCAGACGCGCCCGCGCTGCTACTCGACGCGCCCGCTCTGTGCTCCAACTTGCCCGCGTCTGCCCCCTGCGCCGAGACTCCGCTGTTCTTCGTGAGTTACTCCCGCTGTCCTTATTTCGATTCCGATTTAGTCCTATTATCTATCGAGTATGAGTTCATCGGAGGAGGAGGCGAGTCGATCTGATAATGGATTAGAAATGTCTGATGAGGAATGGGCTATTTACAATAAGGTTGGCTGTGTCAGTTCTACGAAGTATTTGCATGGAGAGACACTTCAGAGACTTCAGATGCTAGATTGTATGCTGAAGTGTCTAGCTCACGCTGGTATTAGTGACTTTTTGGAATTGAGAGCGGTAGGATACCCGGAACTGTGCAAGCAGTTCCTCGCAACATATCAGCTTTACCTTGGGGAGAACAGAATTAGAGGGGTTGCTTTCAGATACAATGGCACTACCTACAGGGCTTCTGCAGCAAGGTTGCGAAAAGCTTTGGGAGTCACTAAAGCCCCAACTGATGGATGGCAAATTTGACAGGCCTAAGGTCGTTATGCCTAATCAAAGTAAATTCCTAAGATGCAAACTATAACAAGTATAGTAGGTAAGTTAGGGTCGAACCCACAGGGAAACAGAATCAATTGTAAGAGCAAGTATTATTACCCAAAAGTAACCAATTCAAGGGGAGTTTTGTGTGTAAGCAAATGGTGACAGAACAAGTTGCAATAAGAGGTTGCGAATATATGATGGAAAAGTATCACACCAGGTAATTATCCGCACAACAATTGAAATGGTTCATCATCGCATTCTATGAATCTCAAGTTCTAATGTCCAGTAATTGTTCTCAATTCAGATCGTGTAATAGCTTTTAGTCCTACCAGTCCTAAAAGCACTTATCACCAAATTACAAGGGAAAACCTTCACCGAATAATAAAGCGATAGCATTCAAACATGAATTATAATGAGATACAAGCGATTCTAACAACCCGTTAAAATAGCCTGTAATCGAATCTCCTTCACAATCTACCACAAGCAACCCGCGTATGGTGATTGTGTTTGCTACAGTGAATCTACAACCCCAAACCTGGAATTGGAAACCCTAGCAATATGACTAGTATCAATAAACCTAGGTGATCAATCCAGATTAACCAATAATAAGCAATCAAGCAATAAACTCAGGAGATCGAAACAATTAACAAAGGACAAACAAGAGTAGAATACTCACAACCAAATCAATTGAAGGCTTCAATTGGTCTGAATTTCGTACCGAGTTCACTCATCTCAATCAATATATAATAACTAATTTGAGAAATTGAATAGAAATTTCGTACCTTTTCAAAGTCGTTCGAGATCTCAGGGTCCTCTTTAACTCTCAATCCACCACCAGTCGCCGTCATACACCATCGGAGCCACCACTATTGTCGGAGCCACCGGAGTCACCAGTCGCCACCATTGCCGGAGCCACCAGTCACCTATCGCCTCCCTCCACTTCTCCAATCGCCTCTGGCCTCCTCTCTCCAATCACCTATGGCTCCCTCTGGATCGTATCGTGCCTCTCTTCTCTTTAGAAGAAGATGCTTGATTTTTCAAAAGGTTCCACAAACTTTTTTAATATTACATTATTTAACCCTATAAAAGTTAAGACTAACGATTTTATATCAAAACCTTAGTTTTGGGCGCGACGCAAAAAATTTCAAAAGCTCAGGGTTACCTCGCGAAATATTGAAAAGTGTTGTTTACCACGCGAAATAGGCTAAACCACAGGGTTACCACGCGAAATTTCCGAACTAAAAATCTAAACACACTCGCATAGTAAAATCCCAACAATCGATGTCTTAATTATCTCCTTTTTTTCAGCACCATTATATTCACTATTTGTGACAAATTTGAACCTGCAAATTATACCCTACTCTACAAACTCCAATGAAACTAGTGTTGAGACGGTCGATTTCACACTCAAGCAAATAAATTTATATGTCAAGATCCTACATACTATGGTATAGAAAGTCAGGTTCGTTCTCATGATAGAGTCATCGTTTCTTGCTTAGCCACTTATTCGGATAAAGAGTAGCAAAAAGATGTGGGAAATCGGTTTTGGAGGGGGGTTTGGTGAACAATTTTGATCAATAAAAGAAGAGTGAGGCTAGAGGCAAGATGTCGGAATGGCTATTGACAAGATAATTTCACCTAAATTACCCCAAGTCCTTTTCATTTTTTCTGAACACATTGGAAAAAGGCCCAAAACTCTATCTTCCGAATCGAAACCTAAATCTGACGAACGAATTGTTTTGATTGAAAACATCTTAAAATCGATGAAATGAATCAAAATATCAATTCATCGACACACGAATTGGTATATCGCTCCCTTTACGTAATAATCGAACGGCGATTTTTGGTTTTCGTTCGAAAAAACCGTCGATGGAAGGAGCTCGGCAGATAAGAGAGAGGTGAATGAATAAGCTTGTCATGTTTATGTGAGGTGAATGAATAAGCTCGGCATGTTTTTGTGAGGTGAATACGTAACCTCGGTGCATATAAACGAGGTTATAAAGGAGCCTCGTCTACTTTTTAGGAGGTATATAATGACCCCTTTGAAGATCTTATCTAAATCCTTATTGATATAAGCCAAGCTAAATAAACAACCTCGACCTCTGTTGTTGAGGTGAAGGAGGGAGCTCGGCTTCTGTTGTTGAGGTTAAAGAGAGAGCTCGGCTTCTGTTGTTGAGCTTAGTGAGTGAGCTCGGCCAATGTTGTTGAGGCTATAAAATAGCCTCCTTGACACGTATTGCATAAATTCATTAAAAGTATATGTGTGATGAATATTGTTATAATGCAAACTCATATGCTTCTAATAATGAGACATACTAAATGACTAAATCAGTTTAGAAAATGTTGTTTTCTCCACTTCTGATTGCAATCAACTCTAAATGACTAAATAAATATCATAACTTTAACCAAATTAAATAGTAAATTAGTTCTTCTTAAGCAGACATGAAACAAATTAATGCATATTTTAACGTTTTATCTTACGGTAATTGTTTCAAGTGCCCACTTTCCACTTATCCTCAACCTAAGGATTATTGGCGAGTCAGTCGAGCCAGGTATAGCTGGTGCAGGCCGCTGCAACTTTTATTTATTTACTGTATTATATAAAGTAAATTCAGGTAGTTTATGAATTAATATGTGTTACTTTGGTGATGCAGGTTCCTTTCACACGGTCATCTTTAAATCATGATGATGCTTTTATTTTGTACACTAAGGATAAGATCTATCAATTTAACGGTGCAAATTCCAATATCCAAGAAAGAGCTAAGGCACTAGAAGTAATTCAGTATCTCAAGGATACATATCATGAAGGGACTTGTGATGTTGCAATTGTTGGTAAGAGTATATGAATTTAAAGGATGTATTGTCAATTCTATTATTGGTATGTTATAACAGTATAACCCCTCTATGTGTTTGTGCATTGGTGCTTGTCATAAAATAGATGATGGAAAACTACAGGCTGAGTCAGACTCAGGTGAATTCGGGTTATTCATATAGAAGTCCACATGGAAATTATATTTGAATTGAAACATACCAAAATGAAATCCATATAGATCAATATCAACTAATCGATACTTAAATGTTAAAAAGAAAGAAACATGATGCTAACATCCCTTTGCTTTCTTAATCGCGGTAAGATCAGTTCCAAACATCCATGCATCAAACAATTCTGCATACATTGTGTCCAATCCATCGACACTCGGATCATGGTTTCTGGGCCACAACGGGTGGAGAGGTGGCAATGGGGCCTCTGGGGTCAACGTTAGCTGCAATATAACATTGGGCATACAAATGAAATAAGTTAATTTCACATATTGTTCAAACACATAAAAGTAGTGACAAAGATGTCAACTTCACGTACCGAGACATAATGCAAACGGGATGCGATATTGGCTATGCAACATATTGGGAGTTTACTAAGATAAGACTGGGCAGTAGCAACGAGGGGCATGTAAGTGTGGTCACCTATCACGACGAACACGCATTGGTAGCAGGTTGCAACAACATGTCCCATGTCGGGTAACTCGAACCACTTTTCGAAAGGAGCATCAACTGTCTGGTCCCAGTCTAATCTCGTGAGCATATGGTTAATGTCACCGTGAAGAACTACTGGTTCATATAGATGTCTGTTTTTTATTGCTTCATCAGTGAGATCTTTTCTCACTCCCTTCCACTTATATTGACCCATCCCAAGGCTCTCCGCTACAGCGTTGAATCCACAATTACCGTCAGCAGGTACATCGACATATTTTTTCATATACCCTTTGGAAACGTAGTCCACCGCAAGTAAAATATACAAGTTCCCACAAGAACTAGGAAAAGGTCCCATAAAGTCAATGCCCCAAACATCAAAGATTTCGCAGAAAATCATTGGTGATTGTTGCATTTCATTCCTTTGAGAGATATTCCCTAATCTTTGACACCTATCACATGCCTTGCAGAAAGAGTAAGCATCTTTAAAAATATGTGGCCAATAAAATCCAGCTTCAAGTACCTTTCTAGCAGTTTTATTGGCACCAAAATGTCCCCCACATGCTTGAGAATGACAAAATTCAAGAATAGATCGTACCTCATTATCTGGAAGACAACGACGAATTACCTGATCAGCACAATGTTTCCAAAGGTATGGGTCATCCCAAACATAGTGGTTTGCTTCTCTTCGAATCTTCTCCGTCTGGGCCCTGGTATGATCCGGAGGAAATTCCCCACAAACTAAGTAGTTCACAATGTCCCGGTACCAAGGGCTTACAGAGTGGAGTCTCAGAACGGGCTGAGATGGGCTGAGAAGCAACAGCGTGGGCGCGTCAGGGGTCAGCGCGGGCGCGCCATGGAGCAGCGCGGGCGCGTCAGATGTCAGCGCGGGCGCGTCAGCTGTTGACGTGGGCACGCCAGACTCCGGCGTGCCTTTGTGCTCGATTCTGCATAATGTGTCATCCGGAAACGTGCCTAAGATGGGTTTCTGTGACTCCGGCTTGTCCTCCTCATTCACCAATCTGCTTAAGTGGTCAGCCACCAGATTCTCCGCTCCTTTCTTATCCTTAATCTCCACATCAAATTCGCTGAGCAACAAGACCCATCGAATTAATCTTGGCTTTGTCTCCTTCTTTGTCATCAAGTAGCGGAGAGCTGCGTGATCTGTGTAGATAATCACTTTGACCCCAAGCAGATACTGTCGAAACTTCTCTAATGCAAACACCACAGCTAGCATTTCTTTCTCAGTGGTGGAGTAGTTGCGCTGCGCTCCATTCAGAGTCATGGAAGCATAATGGATCACATGAGAGGCTCTTCCCTCTTTTTGGCCTAGCACTGCTCCCACTGCATAGTCACTCGCATCACACATGATCTCAAATGGGCGAGACCAGTCTGGTGCCTGAATGATTGGTGCACTAGTGAGGCGTCCTTTCAGCTGGTCGAACGCCTCTTTGCACTCTTGTGTGAGTGCAAAGGTCACATCTTTCTTCAGAAGGTCGCACAAGGGTGAGGATATCTTTGAAAAGTCTTTGATAAACCTGCGATAAAAACCTGCATGGCCTAGGAAAGAACGAACTTCGCGCACATTAGTAGGATAAGGCAGAGATTGAATTACATCAATCTTCGCCTTATCGACCTCAATACCCTTTGCAGAGACTATGTGACCTAAAACAATTCCCTGTTCTACCATAAAATGACACTTTTCAGAGTTTAAAACCAGATTAGTTTCAACACATCTTTTCAACACTAGTGCCAAATGGCTCAAACAAGTATCAAAGCTATCCCCATGTACTGTGAAATCATCCATGAATACTTCAATGAAATTCTCAATGTACTCAGAGAAGATACTAACCATACATCGTTGAAATGTCCCGGGTGCGTTACATAGTCCAAATGGCATTCTGCGATATGCAAAAGTACCGAAAGGACATGTGAATGTAGTCTTTTCCTGGTCCTCTGGCGCTATGGCCACCTGAAAATATCCAGAATATCCATCCAAAAAACAATAATAGGGGCGCCCAGCAAGGCGTTCTAGCATCTGATCAATAAAGGGGAGGGGGAAGTGATCCTTCCTGGTTACTGTATTCAGCTTGCGATAGTCTATGCATACCCTCCAACCTGTTTGTGTCCGGGTAGGGACCAACTCACCTTGTTGATTCTCCACGACTGTAATCCCTCCTTTCTTAGGGACAACTTGTGTAGGACTTACCCATTGACTGTCAGAAATTGGGAAAATCATGTTTGCTGATAGCAATTTCAGCACTTCCTTCTTCACCACATCCATCATGGGAGGATTGAGCCTTCTCTGTGGTTGGCGTGATGGCTTAGCTCCATCCTCCAGCAGGATCCTGTGCATGCATGTAGATGGACTAATTCCCTTGATGTCAGCGATGGTCCATCCCAATGCAGTTTTGTACTCCTTTAGAACCTCCACTAACTTTTCCTCCTGCTCCGCTGAGAGCTTACTTGACACAATAACTGGTAAAGTGTCATCAACTCCTAGGAAAGCATACTTGAGATGACTAGGGAGTTGTTTGAGTTCAATTTTAGGTGCCTGCACAACAGATGGAACAAGCACTTCGCTTGGAGTCAGTAGATTGGGGCCAATGCCCAAAAGAGTAGGGGAATTACCTTCTACATCCATCAGGGCTACTAATTCCTGCATGTTAGATGAAATTGAAAACTCTGTATAGGACTCGTCAATATCATTCTCAATAATTGACTGCAACTCATCTTCCCTAGAAATATCAAATAGATCTTGAGCTAATGGTTCAATCACATCAATAGAGCACAGAGAATGGTCATCAACAGGATGTTTCATAGCCTTGTATAAATCGAATTCAATCTTTTCTCCATCAAATTCCATTGTTAGTGTCTCAGAGACACAATCAATTTTTGTCCTAGCTGTTTTAATAAAAGGTCTACCTAACAGAATAGGCGCATCATGCTTATCATGTTCCATATCCAGGACAAAGAAATCTGCAGGAAAAATCAGTTTATCGACCATAACTAATACGTCTTCCACTACTCCTTTAGGGTATTTATTAGACCTGTCAGCTAGTTGCACAATTACTCCAGTTTCATGCAAAGGTCCTAAATCTAGCGATTTGTAAAGTGAGTAGGGAAGCACATTTATGGAAGCACCCAAATCAAGCATAGCTCTATCAAATTTGACATCTCCAATGACACAAGGGATAGTAACCATACCTGGGTCAGTGCACTTTTTCGGCATTCTCCTCTGAAACATAGCGGATACTTGCTCACTTACTTTCACTTTCTTTTTTCCTTTCAGCTTCTGATTCCTCTTCACTGTGCAAAGCTCCTTCAAGAACTTGGCGTACTTGGGCACAGTTTTTAACATTTTCAGCAGAGGAATGTTCACCTGACACTTGCTAAATGTCTCGAAAAGCTCTGAATCATCGATTATCCTCCTCTCTTTGAGTGCCTCAGGGAACGGAGGTTTTGGTTTCTCCGACCCGAGAGGGGGAAAATTCGGTCGTACATATGTATCGACATAGGGCTCAGATTCAGGCGAGATCGGACTCGCCGTGGGCGCGTCAGCAGGCAGCGCGGGCGCGTCATACTGTGGCGCGGGCGCGCCAGTGTTAGGCGTGGTTACGTCGGAGATTGGCGTGCTTTCCTCCTCATCTTCCTGACCTTTCAGCTCTTTTCCATTCCGAAGAGTTATAGCACTGACGTTTTCCTTTGGATTGACCACCGTTTGAGATGGTAGACCCCCTGACGTCCTTGCCTCCATTCTCGTGATTGCTTCAGCCATTTGCCCCATTTGTTTCTGTATATCCTTTATGCTCGATTCAGTTGTCTGAACATGCGCAGTAAAGTGCTGTGTCAGCGTATTGAGCATGGACTCAGTAGAGGGAGCGTTACCCTGCTGCCTCTGATTGTAGGGAGGTGGCTGTTGCTGATGTGGTTGGTTCGGTGGGTCCCTCCATCTGAAATTTGGGTGATCCCGCCAACCTGGGTTGTAGGAGTTTGAGTAGGGGTCATGTCTGGGTCTCTGAGATCCATTTCCACCTATAGCACTTACTTCAGCGGTGTCTTCTTGGAGTGTAGGACACGCATCAGTTGGGTGGAAGTTATCATTGCAGATTCCACAAGCCTTGATTTGTTGAGGAGTCCCTTGCAGAGTGAGCCTCCTAACCATATCCTTCAATGCAGCAATATCCTTGGCTTGGTTAGAGTCTACCGAGTTGACCCCTTTCTTTCTGGTGGACTTCCCAAAATTTCTAGTCCCCTCGGCCATTTCCTGAATCTTCTCCATAGCTCCCTCTGGCGTGGCATTTAGAATATTTCCTCCGCAGGCGGCATCAATCATCCTTCTATCAGATTCCAGCAATCCCCCATAGATGTATAAGACTAGGTCCTTCGTGCTGTAGCCATGGAAAGGGCAATTAGCACAAAGCTTCTTGAACCTTTCATTGTAATCATAGAGGGTTTCATCATCTTCTTGCTCTATATTGCTGATTGCCTTCTTCAAGGTGTTCTCCTTCTTAGCAGGGAAGAATTTCTCCAGGAAGGCCTTGTGGAGCTTAGGCCAAGTATCGATGCTCCCTGTAGGAAGGCTGTAGTACCAGTCATCCGCAGCATCGACCAACGTGAACCCAAAAGCTCTCATCTTTATCTGTGCTTCGGATATATTGGCTGGTTTCATGCTCATGCACACATTATGAAACTTCCCCATGTGCTTGATGGGGTCTTCTCCAGCCAATCCATGGAATTTGGGCAGTTGATGAATCAGCCCAGACTTTAGCTCAAAATGGTTGTCATCCCCTATAGCAGGGATTGTCACAGTAGGTGCCTGCTGTGTGATGTTTGATGCTGTCAGCTGTCGCAGCGTCTGATTTACATTATCAGCCATTGGATCGGGTTGTTGGGAATGTTGGGGTTGTTCTCTAAGACGGCGGTGGTATGTCCTGTCAATTTCCCAATCAAAAACAACAAGATGGGGATCAGTAGCACGAGTGCGAACCATGCAAGAGGTTCGCACCCAAACAGGTAATAAGACAAACAAGAACAAAGATAATCCGTTTCCCCGGCAACGGCGCCAAATTTGACAGAGCTATGCTTGATTTGGGTGCTTCCATAAATGTGCTTCCCTACTCACTTTACAAATCGCTAGATTTAGGACCTTTGCATGAAACTGGAGTAATTGTGCAACTAGCTGACAGGTCTAATAAATACCCTAAAGGAGTAGTGGAAGACGTATTAGTTATGGTCGATAAACTGATTTTTCCTGCAGATTTCTTTGTCCTGGATATGGAACATGATAAGCATGATGCGCCTATTCTGTTAGGTAGACCTTTTATTAAAACAGCTAGGACAAAAATTGATTGTGTCTCTGAGACACTAACAATGGAATTTGATGGAGAAAAGATTGAATTCGATTTATACAAGGCTATGAAACATCCTGTTGATGACCATTCTCTGTGCTCTATTGATGTGATTGAACCATTAGCTCAAGATCTATTTGATATTTCTAGGGAAGATGAGTTGCAGTTAATTATTGAGAATGATATTGACGAGTCCTATACAGAGTTTTCAATTTCATCTAACATGCAGGAATTAGTAGCCCTGATGGATGTAGAAGGTAATTCCCCTACTCTTTTGGGCATTGGCCCCAATCTACTGACTCCAAGCGAAGTGCTTGTTCCATCTGTTGTGCAGGCACCTAAAATTGAACTCAAACAACTCCCTAGTCATCTCAAGTATGCTTTCCTAGGAGTTGATGACACTTTACCAGTTATTGTGTCAAGTAAGCTCTCAGCGGAGCAGGAGGAAAAGTTAGTGGAGGTTCTAAAGGAGTACAAAACTGCATTGGGATGGACCATCGCTGACATCAAGGGAATTAGTCCATCTACATGCATGCACAGGATCCTGCTGGAGGATGGAGCTAAGCCATCACGCCAACCACAGAGAAGGCTCAATCCTCCCATGATGGATGTGGTGAAGAAGGAAGTGCTGAAATTGCTATCAGCAAACATGATTTTCCCAATTTCTGACAGTCAATGGGTAAGTCCTACACAAGTTGTCCCTAAGAAAGGAGGGATTACAGTCGTGGAGAATCAACAAGGTGAGTTGGTCCCTACCCGGACACAAACAGGTTGGAGGGTATGCATAGACTATCGCAAGCTGAATACAGTAACCAGGAAGGATCACTTCCCCCTCCCCTTTATTGATCAGATGCTAGAACGCCTTGCTGGGCGCCCCTATTATTGTTTTTTGGATGGATATTCTGGATATTTTCAGGTGGCCATAGCGCCAGAGGACCAGGAAAAGACTACATTCACATGTCCTTTCGGTACTTTTGCATATCGCAGAATGCCATTTGGACTATGTAACGCACCCGGGACATTTCAACGATGTATGGTTAGTATCTTCTCTGAGTACATTGAGAATTTCATTGAAGTATTCATGGATGATTTCACAGTACATGGGGATAGCTTTGATACTTGTTTGAGCCATTTGGCACTAGTGTTGAAAAGATGTGTTGAAACTAATCTGGTTTTAAACTCTGAAAAGTGTCATTTTATGGTAGAACAGGGAATTGTTTTAGGTCACATAGTCTCTGCAAAGGGTATTGAGGTCGATAAGGCGAAGATTGATGTAATTCAATCTCTGCCTTATCCTACTAATGTGCGCAAAGTTCGTTCTTTCCTAGGCCATGCAGGTTTTTATCGCAGGTTTATCAAAGACTTTTCAAAGATATCCTCACCCTTGTGCGACCTTCTGAAGAAAGATGTGACCTTTGCACTCACACAAGAGTGCAAAGAGGCGTTCGACCAGCTGAAAGGACGCCTCACTAGTGCACCAATCATTCAGGCACCAGACTGGTCTCGCCCATTTGAGATCATGTGTGATGCGAGCGACTATGCAGTGGGAGCAGTGCTAGGCCAAAAAGAGGGAAGAGCCTCTCATGTGATCCATTATGCTTCCATGACTCTGAATGGAGCGCAGCGCAACTACTCCACCACTGAGAAAGAAATGCTAGCTGTGGTGTTTGCACTAGAGAAGTTTCGACAGTATCTGCTTGGGGTCAAAGTGATTATCTACACAGATCACGCAGCTCTCCGCTACTTGATGACAAAGAAGGAGACAAAGCCAAGATTAATTCGATGGGTCTTGTTGCTCAGCGAATTTGATGTGGAGATTAAGGATAAGAAAGGAGCGGAGAATCTGGTGGCTGACCACTTAAGCAGATTGGTGAATGAGGAGGACAAGCCGGAGTCACAGAAACCCATCTTAGGCACGTTTCCGGATGACACATTATGCAGAATCGAGCACAAAGGCACGCCGGAGTCTGGCGTGCCCACGTCAACAGCTGACGCGCCCGCGCTGACATCTGACGCGCCCGCGCTGCTCCATGGCGCGCCCGCGCTGACCCCTGACGCGCCCACGCTGTTGCTTCTCAGCCCATCTCAGCCCGTTCTGAGACTCCACTCTGTAAGCCCTTGGTACCGGGACATTGTGAACTACTTAGTTTGTGGGGAATTTCCTCCGGATCATACCAGGGCCCAGACGGAGAAGATTCGAAGAGAAGCAAACCACTATGTTTGGGATGACCCATACCTTTGGAAACATTGTGCTGGTCAGGTAATTCGTCGTTGTCTTCCAGATAATGAGGTACGATCTGTTCTTGAATTTTGTCATTCTCAAGCATGTGGGGGACATTTTGGTGCCAATAAAACTGCTAGAAAGGTACTTGAAGCTGGATTTTATTGGCCACATATTTTTAAAGATGCTTACTCTTTCTGCAAGGCATGTGATAGGTGTCAAAGATTAGGGAATATCTCTCAAAGGAATGAAATGCAACAATCACCAATGATTTTCTGCGAAATCTTTGATGTTTGGGGCATTGACTTTATGGGACCTTTTCCTAGTTCTTGTGGGAACTTGTATATTTTACTTGCGGTGGACTACGTTTCCAAAGGGTATATGAAAAAATATGTCGATGTACCTGCTGACGGTAATTGTGGATTCAACGCTGTAGCGGAGAGCCTTGGGATGGGTCAATATAAGTGGAAGGGAGTGAGAAAAGATCTCACTGATGAAGCAATAAAAAACAGACATCTATATGAACCAGTAGTTCTTCACGGTGACATTAACCATATGCTCACGAGATTAGACTGGGACCAGACAGTTGATGCTCCTTTCGAAAAGTGGTTCGAGTTACCCGACATGGGACATGTTGTTGCAACCTGCTACCAATGCGTGTTCGTCGTGATAGGTGACCACACTTACATGCCCCTCGTTGCTACTGCCCAGTCTTATCTTAGTAAACTCCCAATATGTTGCATAGCCAATATCGCATCCCGTTTGCATTATGTCTCGGTACGTGAAGTTGACATCTTTGTCACTACTTTTATGTGTTTGAACAATATGTGAAATTAACTTATTTCATTTGTATGCCCAATGTTATATTGCAGCTAACGTTGACCCCAGAGGCCCCATTGCCACCTCTCCACCCGTTGTGGCCCAGAAACCATGATCCGAGTGTCGATGGATTGGACACAATGTATGCAGAATTGTTTGATGCATGGATGTTTGGAACTGATCTTACCGCGATTAAGAAAGCAAAGGGATGTTAGCATCATGTTTCTTTCTTTTTAACATTTAAGTATCGATTAGTTGATATTGATCTATATGGATTTTATTTTGGTATGTTTCAATTCAAATATAATTTCCATGTGGACTTCTATATGAATAACCCGAATTCACCTGAGTCTGACTCAGCCTGTAGTTTTCCATCATCTATTTTATGACAAGCACCAATGCACAAACACATAGAGGGGTTATACTGTTATAACATGCCAATAATAGAATTGACAATACATCCTTTAAATTCATATACTCTTACCAACAATTGCAACATCACAAGTCCCTTCATGATATGTATCCTTGAGATACTGAATTACTTCTAGTGCCTTAGCTCTTTCTTGGATATTGGAATTTGCACCGTTAAATTGATAGATCTTATCCTTAGTGTACAAAATAAAAGCATCATCATGATTTAAAGATGACCGTGTGAAAGGAACCTGCATCACCAAAGTAACACATATTAATTCATAAACTACCTGAATTTACTTTATATAATACAGTAAATAAATAAAAGTTGCAGCGGCCTGCACCAGCTATACCTGGCTCGACTGACTCTCCATTAATCCTTAGGTTGAGGATAAGTGGAAAGTGGGCACTTGAAACAATTACCGTAAGATAAAACATTAAAATATGCATTAATTTGTTTCATGTCTGCTTAAGAAGAACTAATTTACTATTTAATTTGGTTAAAGTTATGATATTTATTTAGTCATTTAGAGTTGATTGCAATCAGAAGTGGAGAAAACAACATTTTCTAAACTGATTTAGTCATTTAGTATGTCTCATTATTAGAAGCATATGAGTTTGCATTATAACAATATTCATCACACATATACTTTTAATGAATTTATGCAATACGTGTCAAGGAGGCTATTTTATAGCCTCAACAACATTGGCCGAGCTCACTCACTAAGCTCAACAACAGAAGCCGAGCTCTCTCTTTAACCTCAACAACAGAAGCCGAGCTCCCTCCTTCACCTCAACAACAGAGGTCGAGGTTGTTTATTTAGCTTGGCTTATATCAATAAGGATTTAGATAAGATCTTCAAAGGGGTCATTATATACCTCCTAAAAAGTAGACGAGGCTCCTTTATAACCTCGTTTATATGCACCGAGGTTACGTATTCACCTCACAAAAACATGCCGAGCTTATTCATTCACCTCACATAAACATGACAAGCTTATTCATTCACCTCTCTCTTATCTGCCGAGCTCCTTCCATCGACGGTTTTTTCGAACGAAAACCAAAAATCGCCGTTCGATTATCACGTAAAGGGAGCGATATACCAATTCGTGTGTCGATGAATTGATATTTTGATTCATTTCATCGATTTTAAGATGTTTTCAATCAAAACAATTCGTTCGTCAGATTTAGGTTTCGATTCGGAAGATAGAGTTTTGGGCCTTTTTCCAATGTGTTTAGAAAAAATGAAAAGGACTTGGGGTAATTTAGGTGAAATTATCTTGTCAATAGCCATTCCGACATCTTGCCTCTAGCCTCACTCTTCTTTTATTGATCAAAATTGTTCACCAAACCCCCCTCCAAAACCGATTTCCCACATCTTTTTGCTACTCTTTATCCGAATAAGTGGCTAAGCAAGAAACGATGACTCTATCATGAGAACGAACCTGACTTTCTATACCATAGTATGTAGGATCTTGACATATAAATTTATTTGCTTGAGTGTGAAATCGACCGTCTCAACACTAGTTTCATTGGAGTTTGTAGAGTAGGGTATAATTTGCAGGTTCAAATTTGTCACAAATAGTGAATATAATGGTGCTGAAAAAAAGGAGATAATTAAGACATCGATTGTTGGGATTTTACTATGCGAGTGTGTTTAGATTTTTAGTTCGGAAATTTCGCGTGGTAACCCTGTGGTTTAGCCTATTTCGCGTGGTAAACAACACTTTTCAATATTTCGCGAGGTAACCCTGAGCTTTTGAAATTTTTTGCGTCGCGCCCAAAACTAAGGTTTTGATATAAAATCGTTAGTCTTAACTTTTATAGGGTTAAATAATGTAATATTAAAAAAGTTTGTGGAACCTTTTGAAAAATCAAGCATCTTCTTCTAAAGAGAAGAGAGGCACGATACGATCCAGAGGGAGCCATAGGTGATTGGAGAGAGGAGGCCAGAGGCGATTGGAGAAGTGGAGGGAGGCGATAGGTGACTGGTGGCTCCGGCAATGGTGGCGACTGGTGACTCCGGTGGCTCCGACAATAGTGGTGGCTCCGATGGTGTATGACGGCGACTGGTGGTGGATTGAGAGTTAAAGAGGACCCTGAGATCTCGAACGACTTTGAAAAGGTACGAAATTTCTATTCAATTTCTCAAATTAGTTATTATATATTGATTGAGATGAGTGAACTCGGTACGAAATTCAGACCAATTCACGGTTTGAAGCTTGTAATTTGAAATTTGAAATTTTAGGGTTTAGGTTCCAAAAAATTGGGGGTTAAGCTGATGAGCTCCCTTGTTCATAGGATTTCTGAGCTTGATTTGTTAGTGCGACTGTTCTTCTTTTATAGTTGGACATTTTCATTCAATATTATGTACCTATCAACATATACTGTTTCTTATGATTTTGCATATTCTATTGTCTGATTGTGCAGATTGTAAATTCTTGTTTACACACCAGATTTGCAAATAGTGCATGTTGTTAATGTGCAATTGTTGCATAGTCCTGACTTCTGACAGTCATTTCAACTTGCAAAATTTAGCTATTAATTCGTGTTATATTCCATTTGTGTCGTGAAACTTTGACTGAATGTCCAGTGAATGTTGGTTTATTGTTAATGTAAATGAGGAAAGCATGTTCTTCAATTAATATGCTCCTGGGCTGATATAGGCAAGGCCTCTTATTGCCAAGCTGACGGAGGAGAAAAATTCTGCCATTTAGCATAATAAGAAGCTACAGCAGGAATTGGTAAGTTATCCTCCAGCATAAATACGTATTGAAACTTAATGTTGTGATTGCCAATGGTCACAATTAATGTTGTTTTAGCTACCTTGCTGTTATTACTTCCCAGCACGTTAAATTACATACATTATTACTAATGAAGTATTTACATTTAAACTCCTAAAAGAAACGTGAAACCAACTAATCAAAATAGAACGTGAAATAAATTTGCCTGGACTTTTTTTGTTGTTGTTGTTGTTGTGTGTGTGTGGTGGTGGTGGTTGGGTTGTTCTCCTTAATTATTTGAGTGGCACATCTAGATTTTTGGGGTTTCTGAGATATGAATTTTGATTTGGAGATTACAGTTTTGATATATTGGAACTTCGATGGATTCCCGAGGTTGGATTTTGGGATTGAAGTTCAGTTTACAATTCGATGCTTAATTTCATCGCTTAAACTTCTTTGCCTGAATTCACTCAAAGGAGCAAAGAAAAAAAATCCAAGGGGGTGATAGGAGTCTTGAATCTTATCACAGGTTGGATCTTAAATCTTGTAACAGGTTGGATCTGCTGAAATGTTGAGTGCGGATATTTTACGGTTCCACATTATTGTCAATACATGGTCCATAACAAATACTTTTTTTTTTGCATCTGTTAGTTAGATTTTCATTTCTTTTTTATGGTGTAGTTAGGTTCATTTCTTTTTTATGGAGGATATTTATTATCTTTAGTCATCAAATTTTTTGAGCCTATTAGCTCAAACGGGAGAGGAAAGTGCTCATGCACAAAGACGTGGGTTCGAATCCCACATAGGCTTTGTTGAATTCATGAACCATTTTAGTAATCTAACTATTTAAGTGAATCTTGTAGTTGGAATTAGTAAGTTAAATGCATTATCTTGAACATATTTTATTTTCCTTTTCAAATTGTAGGTGTGTGGAGACTATGGAGAGTTGGAATCATCTCAAAGCTACTGCTGCATTTCAGACAATTGCCCATCTTATAAAAAATCAGCAAGCATTTGGTTACTTGAAAAAAACTACACATAACCATGAGATTTAAAAGCCTATGTGGGATTTGAACCCACATCTTTGTGTACGAGCACACATCGCTCTACCATTTGAGCTAATAGGCTTGAAAATTGTTAGATATAGGAAACATAAACATTTACACACAATGCAAGATGTATATCAAAGCTTACTTCAATGCTCAGTTGGCTTGTATCTTGCCTTTAGCTATTAAAAATTCAGATGTATATCATAGCTTACTTAAAGATTAGTTTCACTTGTATATTCATGTTTGTTTACAAATTAACCAATTATTCTACTTCAACTTATATACTTAACTTTATTCTAAATCAATTGTCTTAAAATCCTATGAACAAGGGAGCTTAGCTTACCTTCATGAATGAAACAGACATCTGTATTTGTGAATGGAATCAGTATTATATATACCCACATCTGTATTTTGATTGGAGAATGAATGAAACACACAAATTACCTTCACCTCCTACAATGGTGTAGTGCATATTGTAGAAATTTCGGATCCCTAAACCAAAAAACCCCCCAAAAACCCCTAAACCAAAACCCTAAAATTTATGATTCGAAATTGGAAGCTTAAAGCCATGATTTGGGTTGGATTTCACATGTAGATCAGTAATCCCACTCAATAAGAATTAATTTGATAGATGTGATTTTGAAATTTGGGGAAAAACCAACCAAAAATTTCGAACGAAGCAAGAACACACCTTAGCCCGGAGTTACCAGTTGCCGCCTGCGCCCAGCTCCGGTCACCGCCTGTCCACCGCCGCGCCACTCACCGCCGATCTCCGCCCCGCTGGAGTTACTCGCCGCCGGCCTCTGCCCTCCCTATGCAATCGTTGTCTCTCTCCTGTATCGCGAGTTGCGATTCTCCTGTTCGATGAATCTCTCTTCAATGGTTCAAATTATTGATTTTTATGAAATGCCTCCACAAAATTTATTAATATCACAATACTAACCCTCCTATAAATTTAAAACACAATTATTGGACAAATTCAAACCTTTGGGCGCGAGACAAAATATTTCGAAACGACAGGGTTACCAGGCGAAATATCCGAAACCTTTGTTTACCACGCGAAATAGGCTAAATCTCAGGGTTACCAGGCGAAATTTCAGTTTTTAGTTATTGGCTGGTAATGGGATTTCCATAGTTATGATGGTGATTCAATCAAGAATAGGAGGAAGAAGGCGACAAGAGAAATTGAAGCTTTGTATGCCAAAGGTAAATGCAATTTTAGGGTACTTGGAAGAAAATTTGATCAATATATTGACGAGGACATTTTATTCATTTACATATATGCTGTAGATTATAAGTAGGGGTATAATGGAATTTCGTAATTAAGGGGGCGGTTATGAGCAACATAATGTAATTTAGAGGTGGTTAAAAATAATTGGGGCTTGGGCGTGGGTTGAAAAGCGTCCTGAGAGGTGAGCTGGTGGACCAACTAAACCCCACAGCTCATTCATTCATGGCTGCTGGTGGAGGGTGGGCCGTCCCAATCAGCTGCTTCTCCGCGGAGTGAAATCTGGGTGGAGCGCCCAATTTGGAATCTCCTCTCTTTCAATAATCCCTCTACTCTCTGTCTAGGGTCCATAGCTTTGATTCATTGGATCCCGTTAACGTGGTTTCTTTTCGGGTGTTTTGTGTTTTTGTAAAGTGACTGCCTTTCAACTGTTTCTCAAAATGTCTCTGTGGGATTGCCAAAATAAAGCCACCCTAAAATTAAAGATCCAATCCTCGTTTATTTAGTCTTTGATCACTGATTGCAAACCCTCCTCTTTTGTTTACCGATTCCGAACCCATATATCAAAAGCACTTTGTTTTGCTACCCAACTGTATTTCTTTCTTAAATGTTGAATATTTTTTATTTTATTTTTATAGAAATGGGTTAGCTTGATTGGGTCAAAAGTTGAGATTGAAATACTCTACTTTGAAAGGAATGTATTTTATTCATTCATTCTGATCTACACATTTGAGAAATACTTTGAAAGGAATGTATCATTTAAAAATCTTCTATATATTTTTTTATTAAGATATTCTCCATCATTTGTTTCACCTTCGTACATTTTTAAAAAAAAATTCTAAACAAGGCTCTGGTCTACGACACATTTGACAGTCTGACGCTCCTACTCCAATTCAAACCGCCATTCCCATTCCCAAACTTAAAACCTCTGTCTCTCTCCCTCTCTCTCTCAATCACTCCTTCCCTCTCCCTCTACACTTTGTCCATCCCTCCCTACTTTATCATCCTCTCCTTCCTTCCTCTCTCTCTCTCTCTCTCTCTCTCTCTCTCTCTCTCTCTCTCTCCCAATTTCCCACTGTACATATCATTTCAGAAAAAGTGACAATTGTTGATTTTATCATCACCATCGTCGTCGTCATCATCAGCCATGGCACCCAACAAGTTTGCTACTATGCTGAATAGGAAAACCAATAGAATTACTTTGGTTCTTGTATATGCACTTCTTGAATGGGGCTTGATCTTCTTCCTCCTCCTCAACTCTCTCTTCTCTTATCTGATCGTCAAATTCGCAGACTACTTTGGGCTCAAACTACCTTGCCTTGTGTGCTCAAGGATTGATCACGTGTTCGAGCCCCAGAATTCCAATTCCAAGTCCTCTTACAGGGACCTGATCTGTGAGCACCATGCCATTGAGCTATCCAGATCACGGTATTGCTTCCACCACCGGAAGCTGGTCGAATCTCAAGATGACATGTGCGAGGACTGCTGGTCCTCTCACCAGGGGAATCATCGGCAACCCTCTGCGCTTTTGGATTTTCGTTGGCTGAAGGAGATCGGGAAGGTTAAATCCGACGCTCACTGGGAGGTGGTTGAGAATTTTGATTCGGATTTCGATTTGAATTTAAGGTGTTGTTGCTGTGGGGTGGGCATCAAGAGTGAATTTCTGGCTCCCCATGCGAGGGATTCATTGAATACCCATGGAATGGACAAAGATGAAGGTGAGGGGGCCAGGGATATCCAGATTGGTCCTCGTACTCACTCTGATATCGGAAAGGGAGATGATAGTTCAGAGAGCTTTTCCTTCTGGCTCTCCAAGGAAGGTTACTCTCTGGTACAGGCCGAAGAAGAAGAGGCTGAGGGAGATCAAGTGTTGGAAGCTGAGACAGAGCCTCTACTCAAGGGCTCCGCTGCATCCATAAAAGATTCATACGCTGATGAAAAGATCATCCCTCCTCAGCATCTAGAGTTCTATATTGACCTTGATGATTATCAATTTATTCCAGTTGAATCGGCCAAGAGTAAAGTTGACGGGGAGGAAGATCAGAAGAACAGTGATCAAGAAACGGTGAGTGAATTGTGGAGAGTTAGAGACCATGAATTGGTTCTGGAGCATGATATTACAGTGGCACCTGCTGCGGCTGCCCTTGATGTTGTCGAAAACCTCAATTCATCTTCTTTTGATTCGTTTGCTGCATTGAACGAAACGGAGATTGAGGAATTGGTTCTAGGTCATGATATTACAGTGGCACCTGCTGCGGCTTCCCTTGATGTTGTCGAAAAGCCCAATTCATCTTCTCTTGATTCGTTTGTATTAAACGAAACGGAGATTGAGGAATTGGTTCTAGAGCATGATATAACAGTGGCACCTGCTGTGGATTCCCCTGATGTTGTCGAAAAGCTCAATTCATCTTCTCTTGATTGGTTTGCGTTAAACGAAATGGAGATTGAGGAATTGGTCCTAGATCATGATGTTACAGTGGCACCTGCTGCAGCTGCCCTTGATGCTGTCGAAACACTGAATCCATCTTCTCTTGATACGGAGATTGAGGAATTGGTTCTAGATCATGATATTACAGTGGCACCTGCTGCAGCTGCCCTCGATGTTGTCGAAAAGCTGAATTCATCTTCTCTTGATTCGTTTGCATTAAACGAAACGAAGATTGTGGAATTTGTTCTAGAGCATGACATTACAGGCACACCTGCTGCACCTGGTGTTTTGGAAAGCTTCCACAAACCTTCCGTTGATTCATTGGAATTAGGCCAAGAGCAGGCGATAAAGGGCGAGATTGATGTTGGGGTTGAACTAGATGAAGTTCACATAGAAGAAGTACCCAGCGGAAAATGCCATGAAGAGGAGGAGATAAAGAGAAAGGTGAGCGATACTACGGCTTTTCATGAGGACAAGGTTGAGATACTACCATCTGTCCATGTCCAAGCGGCAGCAACGACAAGATACATTGATTTCCTTGGCGGCAGTGATCAACAAGCTAATGTTGCACTCTCTACCGGTGGGGATGAAGTAGTAGCTGAAAACAGGAACATTCTCACATCAGGTACTTGTATGTTTTGTTGTCATTTTGTTTATTGGTGGATGTATGTGTTGAATTCTAATTCATTTGCAGATTTTGGAGATGTATACCACAATGAGAATTATGAAATTCATATAGTAAACAGCAGTGTCAAGTTAGTAGACACAAGTCAAGTGGCTGAACATTTAATACCTTGCAAAGACGAATGTCTGTCTACTGATGATGTTATCTGTGAAGCTTCCAATAGCTTCAGTGATTTGCTCGATGAATCAGACTATGGTAAAGTTTACATTCAGGCTTATTTATTCTTGCTTTGCTTGTAAGTTCGGATCTCAGCAAGCTAAAGCAGATTTTTTTTTGGTTTCCCCTTCATATAATAGAAGTTAGGCAGACTGGAACAACAAAAAGCTACGATGATACAAAGGTTGAGATCACTGAACCAGAGTTGGAAAGTGAGGTGGATCGAGAAAGAATTCCCGGTCCACCCAATTCTGAAGACAGCCTGAGCCATTTACATAACGAAATGCGGCTCCTGGGATCGGAATCTTCTGAAACATTGGATGGTAGCATTGGAAATGAGCTGGACGGAGGTGAAGAAGTTGCAATCATTGAGGAGCTCAAGTCCCTTCTAGAATATGAAAGAAATGCGTTGCATGCATTGTATGCCGAACTTGATGAAGAGAGAAACGCTTCCGCAGTAGCTACTAATCAGACAATGGCCATGATAAATAGGCTTCAAGAAGAGAAGGCAACAATCGAAATGGAAGCTTTGCAGTATCAAAGAATGATGGAAGAACAATCTGAGTATGACCAGGAAGCACTGCAGCTGATGAATGAGATGTTGATAAAGAGGGAGAAAGAGCTGCAGGAGCTTGAGAAGGAGCTCGAAGTCTGTCGCAAGAAGCTAATGGACTACGAGGAGAGAGAGAGAATGCGGTTGTTGAGTCAAAGGAGAGATAGGAGCTGCGCAAGAGGCAGAAATTCCTCTGCTTCTCGTAGTAATGGAGAGGAGAGTGATGAGGTATCTGTTGATTTGAATAACGAATCACGAGAAGAAGATGGTTATTGCAAATATGAGGAAAACGGGCATCACCACCACACTACACCTGTTGATGCAGTCGTGGATTTTCAGGATTCCTTGAGCAGCTTTGAAGAGGAGAGGATGTCAATCATAGGACAACTCAAGGTCTTGGAGGAAAAGCTTTGCTCTTTGGCCGAGGAAGAGGAGCACCACAGCGAGAATATGAAATCATTTGAGCAGTTTTATGAAGATAATGCCACAGAATTCGACAGAGAATTCAAACATAACTGTGGTGCAAATGGAACTTTCGCTATTAACGGAAAGCATCATGAAGTGGGGAGGCTCAATGGTTCAAAGCCAAAGCAACTCCTTCCCCTGTTCAATGCAGCTGAATTAGAGTCTGACAGTAAGCTGTCAAATGGCGTTGAAGACGGATTGGGACCTCTTGCCATACATAAGCCTCTTCCTACAAAATATGAATTGGAAAAGAAAAGGCTAGCAATAGAAGAGGAGGTGGACCATGTCTATGAGAGACTTCTTGCTCTAGAGGCAGATCGGGAGTTCGTAAAGCACTGCATTGGATCCTTAAGGAAAGGCGACAAAGGAGTACACCTTCTTGAAGAGATTTTGCAGCATCTTCGTGATTTGAAAAATGTCGAACTTCAAGCAAGAAACATCTGCGGTGGGTGTTAACGAACCTAATATCAACAAACAAAACAGGTAATTTCTTTTCATGCCTACTTGAAGCAATTCCTACCTGTTACATAAAATTGCTGCATCATTTTTCCTATCATTTACAGATGCCATAATTCGGTAAATGCAGGATCTGTTATCATGTCATATGTATAGTTACAGCTGCAATGCCACAAATTCTTTTTCTATAAACTTCACTGGGACTACCCAAATGGGAAGGGTAGTCTTATTCTATTCAGTTTTGGTGAGCTTGGTGGACAAACTAAAATGAGGTCTGCCTGCAATCAGTTTAGCGTGTTCAACTTCACGAAAACCCAATAATTTTTTGTGGGGGTTTTTTCGTCGTTACTTTCCTTCCCATCGCCTCCTTTCGAGGGTGAAAGGGGATGATGGGCAGTGTGTATTTGAGTGTGAGTGTGTAGGATAGCGAGGACCAAGGAGAAGAGATTCCAATGCCAGGTATACTAGGCTAGCACTAGCTCTAAAATGGATAGCTTAGAACCAATTTTTTTTGTTTTGGCAGCTGGAACTGAATGCATCAACATTTGGTCATTTGAGCTTCAGATTATTGGTTTGTATCAGATTTGCATTAAATTATTCATACAATGTTTGGCTTGTGTTTGAATGTATACAATCAGGGTTTTGCTTGATTAATACACTGGCCTGGAACTGCATTTCTATTCATTGTGTGTGTGTTTTTTTTGGGAAGGAAGATAAGAATTAAGTTCTCTAAACAAGCCCTATAGAAACCGAGAGACCGGATAAGCCGATAGATGAGCTAACTATCATGTACAACCAAATCAAAAAAGAAACAAATGTTAAAAAGGAAATAACAGAAGCAAATGACGGAAATGAAAATGTGAAAATAAAATAAACTGCCAGCAATCCTACATCAATAACAACAACAACAACAACCCAGTATATCCTGCGATAAAGCAGGGCCTGAGGGGTCAGGATGTATGCACTCTTTTCCCGACTGAGTCGAGAGAGTGTTTCCAAAAGACCCAGAACGAAATGAAGCAAGAACCACAGGAAAACATGTCACACAGAATGACAAGGAGCCAAACAATTGCATAACGGAGGACAAAACATAAGCAAAGATAAACGATTAAACGGACACAACATCACACCCCCTAACTCTAACCAACTTTAGCCCGAATGCAATTCCTCCAGAGGTCTCTATCCAAAGCCATATCTTCATAAAGGTTTAGTAAATTGAGGTCCTGATGGATAACTTCCATCCGGTTCTTCTTCGGTCTACCCCTCTCCCTATGGATAGCTCCAAGATCCAAAATAATAAAATAAAATAAACTTTTGAGTTGTGATAGAAACAGCAGCTGCATATAAACCTGTTTTCAGCTAAGATATAATGAGATGTAACCATATTGAAACTTGATGTGAGAAGCAAGATTCTTGACTTTGCTTAAAGCAATCAACACGTATTGCAAAGCATTTCTATCATAAAACCAAACTGGAAGGGGAAAAAAAAAATTGTTTCGTAACGGACCCAAAACAAAAGGGAACAAATTCCATTGACAAAACCAGCGCCCCAAATGTTTTTCAATTTTATTTTGATAGTGATAAAATTTGGATGACTTAAGGTATTTATAATGACTGGATGTTCTATGGATGAGAACTGTCAGTTCTTTTTCTTTTTTCTTTCATGATGAGGACGTGATACAGTCGATAAGAGTAGCGTACCAGACTATCAGGTAAACTGACTTGCGTTGATCGGTTCGACCCACTTGTAGGGGTTATTTGCATGACTAAGATTTGCAAGTTGATGAGCCACCTCGTTGGTTTCTCTAGAACGAAATTGGGCCTTATCAATTTGTTGTTCGTTATATAGCAAGATTCAATTTAGGGTAAACTGCAGAAAACCACCCCTTAAATAGAGCTATTTGTTCAAAATCATCCCTTAAATACTTAATTGCCGGAAACCACCCCTTATAATACTTCCGTTAGCAAAGTCCCACCCGACCCAACTTTCCCTCCAAATTCTGTTAAATTGTTGCAGTTACAATTATACCCTTTGTTTTTTTAATAGAATTTAATGAAATAAACCTAATTAAAAAAAATCAGACTTCCTCCCTAACTTGAACAAACCCTAAAAACAAAAGAAAAAACTCAGATTTCCTTCAAACAATTCTTCAACCATGGCGGCGCGTACCATCAAGCTTGATCGGCAATTACTTGTTGATTTCGATGCAGGTGTTCCCACTACTCGGACTTCGACCTTCGCCATCACCAACCATTGTGGAAATCGTGGTGGTGAAATCGTATATGGAGAGCTTTTACTCTATCGACATTTTTGGCCCCTTCAAGGAGTCATCTTCTCTGCGGCGCTTCATTTCCTTTCGATTTAGTGTTCAATTTTTTTTTTTACTAATTTGTGTTTGTTGTGCACTTGTGCCTATATTGAGAGAAACCTCTGCTAAATTTGTACGGACATTGCTAAAAATTTGGGGGTTTTGGTGTACATAGTGTTTAATTTACATTTAAGATGAAAGAGATTTGAATCCCTTCAAAACCCTATTCCACCATTGTTAGCCAAAATCCGAGCTTCTAATCTACTCCATCACTGATACGTTGTCATTCCAACGACTCGAATAGTTCGGATCTTGCGTCGTCTTAAGACCAATCTCGACTCGTACTTGAATATTTGATCGGCCGAGTGAATAAATGAAGCTACGTACTTGCCGCCGCCATCCAAGTAAAAAATGTCGGCTTGACTCCATTTGTAATCGAAATGAATCAATTGAAATTGAATCAACGTCGCAACGAAGGAATGGAACACTTTGAGTCAACAATGGTGGCTTGACCAATTTGCTAATCGCAAATAACTTTTATCGGAAGCACAAGATGAAGGCGGGAGTTTTAGGGTTGAACAAAGAAGAGAACGCTTAGTCAAGCGCTCTTCTATTCAATTCAACGTAATTAATTCTAAAACAAAATACAACTTAAATAAGAAAGAGGCTAAGTGAGATTGGCTCCTATGCAAAGGAAACCCTAATTATCTCACTTTTATCTAAAATAAATAAATAAAAACCTAAAATAAATACTACTTATTTTATCTATCTAAAATGACTAAAAATAAATAGAAATAGTTTCTTAATGAGTAAGGAGATAATATCTCCTCACTATTATTTTCCCTAAATAATTAAATAATAACAATTAAAATAGATAGGATAATTGTCCAAGTAAAAATTGGCCAGCCCTACAGAACCCTCGGCGTCGACCACAGAACCTTCGACGTCGACCCTTCAACAAGCTTGAATCCATGGTGGCGTCTTCTTCTTGCGTTTCAAGATCACCAACTCTTCCTCCATTGGTCCTCGAATCGACTGTATCATTCTCCTCGACTTATCATCGATTCGTCCTCGAATCGAGTCATTGAGGAGTGGGGAAACAGCAGCAAGAATGAAGCATAAAGTCGGAGGATAAGCATGACAATCCGAAGGTGCCACCACCTCAAAAACAAAACCAGTCACCATTGAGTTCGAATAATCAAAAGAAGAAAATGAAAGAGCCTTAGAGGGCACATCAAGGATATTTCCATGAGATACAATAGCTAACTCCATAGAAACGGCCTTGACATCCACTTCGGTGTCGCCGGACACAGTCAACACATCCTGCGCAAAGTCGCAGCCAGCTTGCAGAGCCAATTCGGAGGCTTTCCCTAGGGAGTCTGGTAGCATAAGACCCACAGATGGAAATAGCTCGGCGGTATCTACGCAGGGGCTCTGAGATGAGGTGAATCCGAGGTCGGAATCAACGGGAAACGACGAAACAAAATCATCGCATCGCACAGTTTCCTGAGCAACAACCCCAACACCAACAATAGACTCCTTAGACTCAGCATCCACCGAGATTACCTCTTTTTCGGTTGAGGCAACTATCATTGCTGGAGCAGGAGGATAAGCCATGGCCAAAGCTTTCGGAAACGCCTCAAGAAAGGCATCACGGACGTCCTTCGACATTGCCTCCAATGCATCCCTTAAGATCTCGTTCCCCGGAATCCCCGAAGCCCTCTTTGCTTTAAGCTCATCAAATCCGTCTTGAAAACAGCGGGCGTACTCCAAATTCATTGAATCAAACACAAAAACATCAAGATCAAGAAGCAATAACATGAACCTGAATCCGATACCAGTTGATGCGTTGTAATTCCCAACGACTCGAATTGTTCGGATATTACGTTGCCTTAAGACCAATCTCAACTCGTACTTGAATATTTGTTCCGCCTAGTCGGCAAAGGCGGTTGCCCTCACAAATGCCGATTGAATTCACGGGACTTGCTTGTGATTTCAAGTAGTTGACGTTCCCTTGATCGGCCGAATGAACTACGTAGGAATTAATTGCATTCCACAATTTAAGTCAACGATTGCGGCCGAATGAGCTCCATTGCAATCGAGATTGAATTAATTTGCATTCATCAACGTAAACAAATGGAATTGAACACTTGGGTCAACAATGATGGCTTGACCAATTTGCTAATCGCAAATAAATCTGATCAGAAAGACAAGACGAAGGCCGAGAGTTTTAGGGTTGAACAAAGAAGAGAACGCTTAGCCAAACGCTCTTCTATTCAATTCAAAGTAATTAATTCTAAAACAAAATACAATTTAAATAAGAAAGAGGCTAAGTGAGATTGACTCTTATGCAAAGGAAACCCTAATTATCTCACTTTTATCTAAAATAAATAAATAAAAACCTAAAATAAATACTACTTATTTTATCTATCTAAAATGCCTAAAAATAAATAGAAATAGTTTCTTAATGAGTAAGGAGATAATATCTCCTCACTATTATTTTCCCTAAATAATTAAATAATAACAATTAAAATAGATAGGATAATTGTCCAAGTAAAAATCGGCCAGCCCTACGGAACCCTCGGCGTCGACCACAGAACCTTCGACGTCGACCCTTCAACAAGCTTGAATCCATGGTGGCGTCTTCTTCTTGCGTTTCAAGATCACCAACTCTTCCTCCATTGGTCCTCGAATCGACTGTATCATTCTCCTCGACTTATCATCGATTCGTCCTCGAATCGAGTCATTGAGGAGTGGGGAAACAACAGCAAGAATGAAGCATAAAGTCGGAGGATAAGCATGACAATCCGAAGGTGCCACCACCTCAAAAACAAAACCAGTCACCATTGAGTTCGAATAATCAAAAGAAGAAAATGAAAGAGCCTTAGAGGGCACATCAAGGATATTTCCATGAGATACAATAGCTAACTCCATAGAAACGGCCTTGACATCCACTTCGGTGTCGCCGGACACAGTCAACACATCCTGCGCAAAGTCGCAGCCAGCTTGCAGAGCCAATTCGGAGGCTTTCCCTAGGGAGTCTGGTAGCATAAGACCCACAGATGGAAATAGCTCGGCGGTATCTACGCAGGGGCTCTGAGATGAGGTGAATCCGAGGTCGGAATCAACGGGAAACGACGAAACAAAATCATCGCATCGCACAGTTTCCTGAGCAACAACCCCAACACCAACAATAGACTCCTTAGACTCAGCATCCACCGAGATTACCTCTTTTTCGGTTGAGGCAACTATCATTGCTGGAGCAGGAGGATAAGCCATGGCCAAAGCTTTCGGAAACGCCTCAAGAAAGGCATCACGGACGTCCTTCGACATTGCCTCCAATGCATCCCTTAAGATCTCGTTCCCCGGAATCCCCGAAGCCCTCTTTGCTTTAAGCTCATCAAATCCGTCTTGAAAACAGCGGGCGTACTCCAAATTCATTGAATCAAACACAAAAACATCAAGATCAAGAAGCAATAACATGAACCTGAATCCGATACCAGTTGATGCGTTGTAATTCCCAACGACTCGAATTGTTCGGATATTACGTTGCCTTAAGACCAATCTCAACTCGTACTTGAATATTTGTTCCGCCTAGTCGGCAAAGGCGGTTGCCCTCACAAATGCCGATTGAATTCACGGGACTTGCTTGTGATTTCAAGTAGTTGACGTTCCCTTGATCGGCCGAATGAACTACGTAGGAATTAATTGCATTCCACAATTTAAGTCAACGATTGCGGCCGAATGAGCTCCATTGCAATCGAGATTGAATTAATTTGCATTCATCAACGTAAACAAATGGAATTGAACACTTGGGTCAACAATGATGGCTTGACCAATTTGCTAATCGCAAATAAATCTGATCAGAAAGACAAGACGAAGGCCGAGAGTTTTAGGGTTGAACAAAGAAGAGAACGCTTAGCCAAACGCTCTTCTATTCAATTCAAAGTAATTAATTCTAAAACAAAATACAATTTAAATAAGAAAGAGGCTAAGTGAGATTGACTCTTATGCAAAGGAAACCCTAATTATCTCACTTTTATCTAAAATAAATAAATAAAAACCTAAAATAAATACTACTTATTTTATCTATCTAAAATGCCTAAAAATAAATAGAAATAGTTTCTTAATGAGTAAGGAGATAATATCTCCTCACTATTATTTTCCCTAAATAATTAAATAATAACAATTAAAATAGATAGGATAATTGTCCAAGTAAAAATCGGCCAGCCCTACGGAACCCTCGGCGTCGACCACAGAACCTTCGACGTCGACCCTTCAACAAGCTTGAATCCATGGTGGCGTCTTCTTCTTGCGTTTCAAGATCACCAACTCTTCCTCCATTGGTCCTCGAATCGACTGTATCATTCTCCTCGACTTATCATCGATTCGTCCTCGAATCGAGTCATTGAGGAGTGGGGAAACAACAGCAAGAATGAAGCATAAAGTCGGAGGATAAGCATGACAATCCGAAGGTGCCACCACCTCAAAAACAAAACCAGTCACCATTGAGTTCGAATAATCAAAAGAAGAAAATGAAAGAGCCTTAGAGGGCACATCAAGGATATTTCCATGAGATACAATAGCTAACTCCATAGAAACGGCCTTGACATCCACTTCGGTGTCGCCGGACACAGTCAACACATCCTGCGCAAAGTCGCAGCCAGCTTGCAGAGCCAATTCGGAGGCTTTCCCTAGGGAGTCTGGTAGCATAAGACCCACAGATGGAAATAGCTCGGCGGTATCTACGCAGGGGCTCTGAGATGAGGTGAATCCGAGGTCGGAATCAACGGGAAACGACGAAACAAAATCATCGCATCGCACAGTTTCCTGAGCAACAACCCCAACACCAACAATAGACTCCTTAGACTCAGCATCCACCGAGATTACCTCTTTTTCGGTTGAGGCAACTATCATTGCTGGAGCAGGAGGATAAGCCATGGCCAAAGCTTTCGGAAACGCCTCAAGAAAGGCATCACGGACGTCCTTCGACATTGCCTCCAATGCATCCCTTAAGATCTCGTTCCCCGGAATCCCCGAAGCCCTCTTTGCTTTAAGCTCATCAAATCCGTCTTGAAAACAGCGGGCGTACTCCAAATTCATTGAATCAAACACAAAAACATCAAGATCAAGAAGCAATAACATGAACCTGAATCCGATACCAGTTGATGCGTTGTAATTCCCAACGACTCGAATTGTTCGGATATTACGTTGCCTTAAGACCAATCTCAACTCGTACTTGAATATTTGTTCCGCCTAGTCGGCAAAGGCGGTTGCCCTCACAAATGCCGATTGAATTCACGGGACTTGCTTGTGATTTCAAGTAGTTGACGTTCCCTTGATCGGCCGAATGAACTACGTAGGAATTAATTGCATTCCACAATTTAAGTCAACGATTGCGGCCGAATGAGCTCCATTGCAATCGAGATTGAATTAATTTGCATTCATCAACGTAAACAAATGGAATTGAACACTTGGGTCAACAATGATGGCTTGACCAATTTGCTAATCGCAAATAAATCTGATCAGAAAGACAAGACGAAGGCCGAGAGTTTTAGGGTTGAACAAAGAAGAGAACGCTTAGCCAAACGCTCTTCTATTCAATTCAAAGTAATTAATTCTAAAACAAAATACAATTTAAATAAGAAAGAGGCTAAGTGAGATTGACTCTTATGCAAAGGAAACCCTAATTATCTCACTTTTATCTAAAATAAATAAATAAAAACCTAAAATAAATACTACTTATTTTATCTATCTAAAATGCCTAAAAATAAATAGAAATAGTTTCTTAATGAGTAAGGAGATAATATCTCCTCACTATTATTTTCCCTAAATAATTAAATAATAACAATTAAAATAGATAGGATAATTGTCCAAGTAAAAATCGGCCAGCCCTACGGAACCCTCGACGTCGACCACAGAACCTTCGACGTCGACCCTTCAACAAGCTTGAATCCATGGTGGCGCCTTCTTCTTGCATTTCAAGATCACCAACTCTTCCTCCATTGGTCCTCGAATCGACTGTATCAATCACGCTCCTAATCTACTCCACCGGGAGATCCACCTCACCAACAGAAGTCCGTAGCCTCCGACCTCGTGCCTTTCCGTGCCTCCAAACTCCACCGGGAACCTACAGAAGCCTCGCTGAAGTCCGTTGTCGTCGGTGTCCTGGTCTGATGTCCTTTCACATATTTAACAGAACTTTGACAGAACAATGGTGTGGGGTGGTGATTTGCTAACAGATACTATTTAAATTGTGGTTTTCTGCAATTTCGATTTTAAGGGGTGGTTTCGTACAAAAGGCCCTATTTAAGGAGAAGTTTCCCGCAGATTACCCTTAAATTTAGTGTCCATAAGAATCATTTCAACCAACTTTCCGCGGGGCCAAATATAAAAAATGTTTTCGTCTTACGGTCTTCTGAGATACCTTTCCTTGACTGAATTGCTTCTATGATCACAACAAGAAGATGGGTTGAGGTAACTTAAATCACCTAACCCCGGCCATCGATCTATATTCTATAGACATGAAATGCCAAGAAACAAATTAATTAGCTTTAAACAAAAAGTGTGAGTGAAAATGTGAAATCCACTTCAATTCCTTTAAAACATTTGGAGGCACATGTAATGTAGACCTAACAAAGGCTAGTTGATCATTTAACTCACTTGCATCTTCCTAGCTCTGATAGAATTTTTTAATCCAATAATTTCACCTTTTTAAACTAAAGGCCCAAAGTCCAGGCCTTTGAAGATCCCTAAATCTCCACTTAAATGATGATCATCATCACATTTAATTTCAATATATTAAAAAGAAAATAAAAATACTAGCTAAGCTAGTGGTTTCTGTAGAATTTGAGCTGGGTTTTATTTTTAAATTTAGCTAGGTAGCCATCTATGTAGCTTAAATCATTCAGTTCATGTGCAGAAAGTCGTGCAAGTTAGCTTTAATGGCCAACCCTTAACTTGTTAGGTTCAAGGAACATGATAAAAAAGCCCATCTATCATCCATCTCTAACCCTTTTTGGTAGGGGTGGGCACAAATCCCGCAAATCCCGATCCCGTCCCGCTCCCGTCCCGATCCCGTCCCGATCCCGGTGGGATTTAGGACAAAATAGCGAATCCCGTCCCGATCCCGTCCGGCATATTATAATAATAATAATAATAATAATAATAATAATAATAATAATAATAATTTTTATAATAATAATAATAATTTTTTTTATAATAATAATAATAATAATATTATAGAATAATAATAATATATTATTAGTATTATTATTTTGAGAAAATATTATAATTATAATTATAATCATAATCTTCCATTTATAATAATAATAATGTTTGTTTTTAATAATAATATTATTATTATTTGAGCAAATATTATTTATAATTATAATTATAATAATTTTCAATTTATAATAATAATATTATTATTGTTATATAATATTATAATATAATTTAATAATAATATTAATTTATAATAAAATTATTATTATTATTATTATTATATTATTATATCATATTATATTATATTTTTTCTTGTAAATTATAATTATTTTATAATAATAAGAATAAAAAAAAGCAATATTATTATTATTATTTTTTAATTATAACGTGGCATTATTATTATTATTATTATTATTATTATTATTATTATTATTATTATTATGTTAATAATAATAAAGTTCTTACATGAAATTAGATCGGAGCCGGCTAACAAGCTGGGCTCCGCATCCTTTTTGAATAATAAACGCAATCCTAGTCAAAGTGTGGCAAATAGCTACAAGAGGCAAATAGCTAAACACAGTATTCTTCTCAACTATCAATCGATAATGATAGAATATTTGGTGAATCTCGTCTCAATTTCTTTCCCTCCCGATCTAGTAAGATAATGTAGCCAAATATGTTGAACATTATAATTAATTATACAATCATTGTATGAGTTAATAATAATAATAATAATAATAATAATAATAATAATAATAATAATAATAATAATAATAATAATAATAATAATAATATTGAATAATATAGTTGAGAAGAATACCGTATTCAACATATTATACAAATTAATGAATTATAAAAGCATTTTTCACTTTGTAAATTTATATAATATTTTATTATTTTTATTTGCGGGACAAGGCCCGTCCCGTCCCGATCTCGTCCCGTCCAGACATCATCCCGTCCCGAAAAAAAAGTGTCAATCCCGTCCCGTAAAAATTTCGCGGGACGAGTCCCGCCCTGGCTCAATGCCGTCCCGTCCCGTCCCGTGCCCACCCCTACTTTTTGGTACAGCAAAAGACCTGTTACATGCCACAATGATTTCACTACATTAACATATTACATGCTCCCTCCGTCCTAAAATACATGGTCTTTTAGGTCTTGAATTTTTGTCAAAAATACATAGATTTTTAGATTTATAGGGTAATTATTACCCCTAAAAATTACAAAAGTAAGTAAAATTAAAGAGTCCCCACCTCTATAATAATAATTGAGATTTAAATATAAATATGTTTTCTTAATTAACGTGCAAGAGTCTAAAAGACCATGTATTTTAGGACGGAGGGAGTAATAGTCTAAATTCATTCATTCATTAGAGATGGGCTAGTTATTGGCATGGTGTTATAATGTCATTTTATTCTATTTGGACATTATTATTACAGCAAATGACATTATATAGATAGGATGATTCGGGTGTACTCACCCCTTAGAGCACCCACAACAATCATATTTATTTCGGTGTCTTAACCCCTTTTTTTATTGAAAAAAATAAAAATGTCAATAAAGGGCAGGATAGTGCACTTGATTAAAAAAAAGAGTTTCTTCTTCCAATCCCTTACTCACATTGGTTCAAACAAATTTCTGACTTTACATTTAATGCTATGACAATTTCAGTTTTCTTTACTAATTTTTTTTTAAAACACCCAAAGGATGACCTTAGTGGATACTCTTATAATGTATCTTGTGTACAAATCTGGACCGTTGATTGAAAAGAATGAAAGGTCATGATAAATTTTTTATTTGTTTTATATTTTGATGTAATTTCATGTAGGACCCGAGAATAAAAATCAGTCCACTCCACCTGTTATACGTGTGTATCAACCCCCTCCCTCATTCTTGTTTTATCTCTCCCGGTTGCTCTATCATAAATACCCACTTGACTTTTTTTTTTTTTGGTTAGTTACTTTGTGAAAAATAAATTAGTATGGGTGATTCTAGGGCGGGGACTCACCTAATTTTGTTTGTTTTAAAATTTTGACAATTCAACCGAATAATGTTATGTTATCGTTTACATCCAGTACAAATTAAAATTTACCAATTCCATTGAATAATGTTTCACATTCTATCGAATATTTGTTACGATACATTCTATTTATATAAATTAATATTATAAAGTTACAAATGAATAAAGAATGAACATAAAATGACTATTGTATAACTAATGTGTATATCAACTTAAAACATCTCTTATTAAAAATATAGTGATGTTAATGTCAATTTTGTATTGTTCTACACAGTTTCATATATTTAGAAAAGCTAAATAACAATGCTTGAACATTAGGTTCATTGACAAAAAAAAATGTAACTATATTAATGTATTTAAGTCATTATCAACTATAAAATCGATGTTATAAATTATTATAGACATCGATTAAAAACTGGCGAGAGGGTTTCTCGACCAAATAAATTTATAGTGAAGACCCCGATATAGGATAGTGGAGTCAGGTTCGTCCTCAGGATAGAAGTCAGTACGTGTTTCTAGTTTAGTGTTTTAGGGTTCGGTAATAGAGGGAAAAGTGGTTGTCGACAAAGAACAGAGAGGTTGATGTCGAGCGGTAGAGGTCGATGTCGGCTAAGACTTGGTCGACGTCTAGGGATGGAGAGGGGATGGTGATCAATGTCAGGTGTCTGTGCAGAATATAAAATAACGAAATAAAAACAATAAAATGGCAAACTTCCAAGGTAAGGGATCACCACCATAATAAACATTTAGATCATGAATCACATAAAAGAGAATGCTTTACATCAAAGAATCAAATTTCGCAAATTCCAACAATTTGGGCAAATGGACTCTTGCAAATAAACATAATTGTTTCTACCTTTTCTTAATTGGGATTAGTCGGTTTTCACCAATAAACCCTAATTACTGTCCAAATTCACAATTAATTCACTTTCGCTTCACAACTAGAAACAAGGAATTTCCTTAACTCTCGCAAAGGATTAAGCATAGAGGCAGATGATAATAAAGACATACATAATCATGGATTCATAAATCAAACACACATATCTATCGTTGGGCTCACCCCAACCCAGAGGGAATTTTGAAACAAAACATGATGAAAGCAAATAACTTTAACATTAAAACCAAACTAAAACTTACAAAACCTTCAAATCTCTTCTTCCTCCTCTCTCCCTCTCTCCTAACTACGTGCGTCCGAAGGCGACTTGACTTGAATGTCTCAAAACCTAGGCCTAATGCCTTTATTTATAGTAGACTAATCCTCGCTAGCCAAGGAAAACTAATAATAAAATAATAAAATTTAATATATCTATATCTTATCTAATTCTTATCTATCTAAGAATTTTATCTAAACCATAAGGAAAGATAGATAAAAGATGGAAAGATAGATAAAAAAAGGTCTTGTGCATAATAATCCTTGAAAGATTCGGCCTAATCTGTTCCATGTTTGTTGCGTGTCCGATCCAGTCCACGTCGACCAGAGTGGTCGACATCAAGCACGCATCAGTTGTGGTCTCGAGCAGTGGTCGACATCGAGAAAAAAATGGTTGACATCGAGTGAAGACAGGTTGATGTCGACCTCTTTTCAGATTTTTCAGCATTTAACTCTGTCCTGAAACACACTTTATTGAGTCCTCTTTCGTCCGACTGATGCGTATGAATATGCATTGGAAAGCTCTTTTCAAGACTACAACTCTCATGAAGGCATCAGAACTTGATTCAAAATAATGAAGGGCGAAAAGTGGGCTTTGCTTCGGCTGCACCATCCTTCGCTCTTCCTTAGCTTCTCCATTACCTTCATGGTTTTTCTTTAAGCTCCAAAGTGCATCCAAACCACTTCAAATCACCTCTAAATACCTAAAAATCACACCAAACATTGATTAGACTCTCTATCTTGCAAAATCAACAAGTACACAATTTCCATACTTTCCCAATACAAAATATGCACAAAAGACTCAAATAAGACTAAAAACATTATGCAAAATAAGAAAAAAAAAATGAGGACATAAAAACCGATGTCGTAAAGTTGAGATCTTTAACACCACCCACTAACACGTCGAATTTTTTTTTGTTTAACATCGGATTTTAATTGATGTCTATTGACACAATTCTAGTAGTGTACTAAAAAAAAATCACCATCATCTATAGTGTTAGCGCGCGTTAGCAAGAATAGGTATGTTGCATTTGTATGACACTGGTTTGCTTTTTGAAACCTCCTCTAATAATAACGTGGAAAAGGTTTATTCAATTTGGACTATTTATGTGTTCTGTTTGATGCCTTCAAGTTCATGATATGGTTGGTTGATCAATTTAGATTATTAATTTTGGTTTACCTGTGTAAAATCACATTCACCTTACCGATGCCTTCTCTCCCTTTCAGTGGGAAAAAGAAATCAACCGGGAATTTAAATATGTAGTTTGACTTGTGGCTAGTGTCTTTATACGCACCTGTCTTAGATCTTCCAATTAATGCTACAGTTCCATTTAATACACTTGGTTGTAATCCGTTGTTGACAGTACAAGACAATACGTGACAAAAAATAGTGGGTGAATTATTTGCACATGCCAAAAGAAGCAGTTGTGGGCTTTGGGCTGATGCAAAGGTTGTTTAGGTCTTGTTTACATTTTTGACCTTGACGGCTTCCTCTTTGGTTGTGTATCTTTCAAGTACCTCCTTTGTAAAACATATGTAAATTTTGATTTCACATTTATTTTAATGTTGATTTCACATTTATTTAAATGTATAGGTTGTGTATCTTATTTTATATCAAACAAAGGGTGTTGTGTATAAAACGAAAAAGTATCGAATTATAAATGAGAAGTGTTTTGTCTTAATAACTATGAAATCGAACCACTACATAAAAACAGATGCTAGCATCATTATAGACATCATCTGAATAATTTAAATCAATGTGTAACATATAGTTTAACATCATAATGTTAATATAGTTTGATATATATTACTAACAACAACATCTTTATAAAAATCTAAAATGATGTACATACCATATTAATACATCAGTTATGTACATATTTCACACGATAAATTATTTTAAAACAAAAAAAAAACACAAATTATATATGTGAAATTAATATACACAAAATCAATACAATGAAAAAAGATGTCTATTTTGTTTTAATACATTGACTATTTTAAAAATAACGATGTAAATGTAAAATTTAGGCTTGATGTGGACATCTTCAAAAACTTATAAATGAAACATAATGAGGCTTTAACAACAAGTGAACATGTCAAAAATAAAGTTGAGGGGTTGATTCATATCTATATTTAAAATAAAACACATGTTTTAACCAAGAAAATACATCGGCTTAAAACCGATGTGGAAAAGTTGATCTTTAACTACACGCACAAAGAGATCGGAATTTTTTTTGAAAGACATATGTTCACAACAGATGTCTAATTGCATATTTCTAGTAGTGAAGGCTATATATGATGATGATGATCAAACCGAAAACAATACAATATCAATGTTATAACCCTAATTGAGGCAATACAAAATAGATCATTTGAGATACCTATTTCACAAGCTACGAGCAGCCAATCACGTAATCGAACTCAAATTCCCTTCCTGTCTCTCAATTGAACGCTTCAGACATGTGAACCATGACAGGTTGAGCGTATTGACAGGCTAGGTAAAATCAACCCTACAATCTGAAGCCCATGAACACAGAGCAACTTAACCATGACAGCAACAAACTCCAACGTATTGATAGCACATGAACACAGAGAAAATGAATCTAATGAGTTCTTGTTGTGTGTATTGACAGTAACCATTACCCTAAAATCAGGAGCCCATTCAACCGATAAATCTACCAAATTTATTTTTTAACCCTAAAATCATAATCAAATCCAGAACCCTATTGCGATTAATAAATCAAATCCAATTTTAAGCCTTACTTGTTTCTTGATGATGGAAAGAGACTTTAGCTTCAGACTCATTCTCGTTATCTCCAATCTCCAATTATAAATATATAAGCGAAAATCTGGTATTACTTTCCATGTGTTCTAGATGTTTTTTCTGTCACAAATATAAGGATTCGGACAATTGAAAATCATTGAAGTTCATCTCTTTGACAAACTATGGTAGGTCATACCTCTGCATTGAGCCTTTGGAATGACAGAGCGGCTCCCACTTTGCAATTGGCAAAGTGCCACTATAAATCCAGCCAATGCCAGAACGATATCACTGATACTGGATGCTGAAATCCATATAAACAAACCTTTAAAAGAACAATGCTCGGGATTCATTGAATTATAATTTAGATGCTCATGAGAACTTTATCTTATTAATTCATTTGCACTTCTGCCTACTATGTTTTGCTTCATTTGGAAATTCTGGTGTGGTCATTACCCTTCACAAGAGATTTGATGTTTGGTCACATTTGTAAATGAAAGGGAATGGACAAAAAAGTGATCTTTAATATTTGATTCATAATACTACAGTGGTGGAATGCAAATAGTAATTTAGTGATTCATTTGCAAATATTTGATTCATTTGTAAATGAAAAGGGATTTTTTCTTCTGGTCATATTAGAAAACCTTTCGAGACATTCTTCTAACATATGGACTGCTTTTTTGCTCATTTATCAATAAGATCTAAAACACTGTTTTACTTTTGAATTGCTTGAGATATTATTTGAGAATATTTTTTGCTAATTTTAGCTAGCAAGTTCACTGATGAACTCAGTGATGGATATCTTGCAAATCTTCTGCCTTTTTCCCTGCTCAACTTTAAAGGGCATAGTCTATTATATAAGAATGCATTTAATTCTATGTTAAATACGCAACAATTAAGAAGTATTAGAAGAAATTAATTAGATGAATGAATGAGGATTAATATCAAATTTATTTAAATTAAAAAAATGCAGAGGACATCTTTTCAAGGAAGTAGTTATATTGTATACAACATTTTCAAACAGGATGTCTTTTCAAGGAAGTAAGATCTTATTTCTGAGTTATGCAAGCTCTCAACATGTTTTACTCTATATAAGATTGAAGCAAACTTCAAGTTCATGTGGGAAGAGTGGAAGCTATTGTGACCCCGTTCAGATTTCCAGAATGTAGCAGAAAGTTATATTTGAACACATTGCCTACTAACTTACTTATAGCTTAGTAAGAGAATGTTAGGTGTTGTGTCTATTTTGTTACCTTTTTAAGTAATATTTCCATTATAATGGTCAGTCTTATGGTTTCATCATTACATCTCTTCACTAATTATCAAGATTTAGTAATCTAAATATCTAGACAATAAGGATACCATTTCAACTTGTTGTTGTAAAATATCAGTATATTTTTACTATAAAATGCATATACCAGCACTCAAAAAGTAGATGTGACACAAAGAAATGAGACACTAATGTGTTTGGATTAACCAACATCTTTCATGATTTTCAGTTGACAATCTTATGAATGCATATCCAGTGATTTCCAATGCATATCTAGTGATTCCCAATATTCATGGTTGATTTCCACTATTTGGTATTTTCAAACAAACACCAGATATCATCATTAAAAACGAATTAGGAAGACAGTACCTTCTATGAAGTTGGTTGCTTTCTATGGAGAGTGCCTCCAACTCTTTAAATTGATGGCTTATCTTCTCACCAAGACTCCAGGATTTCTCCTCCTACTCGGTTCTCACTGATTTCGCCAGTGATTTACAAGATGTGTTGAATGCCAAGTAAGATCTTGCTACTAGTGCCGTGTAATAAACACAAAATTAGTGGAATCTCAAAGAAAAAGTTTATATATCCCACAAAGAAACCCTAAATTGAAGCCATAATCTCAATCCCAAGTCTAGATTTCAAAATGACAAACCCCAAACAAGTTGAAATCAACGAATTGGGAAAACGAAGAAACATAGAACTCGCAAATTCGAACAAATCAAACGAGTAAAGAAATCAATGAAGTTGAACAAAGTAATAGGAGAAGGAGAGTAGCGTCCTACCATAAAGGCAGTCGGTGATGAAGTGGTGGTCCTGATGGTGATTGGTGATGCGTCTGTCGTTTAGAGGTTGTGCCACAGAGAGAGATTGAGTGAGAGAGTAAGAGAGGCAGCAGAGGAAGATCGAGAGAGGGAGAGAAAGAAAGATGGGCGAGACAGACCTCGTCTCGAGTGTGAGAGATAGATTTCAGATATGTGGAGAGAGGAGGAGAAACCGAGGATGAAAGCTGGGAGAAAGAGGAGAGATGGCGGTGGCAGTGGCGGTGGTGGTGGTGGCTGTTGTAAGGAGGAAATCGAGACTTGCAATTAGAATGTAAATAAAGTAAAGAAAACCGATTCCATTAGGAGCAAATAATTACAAGACTCCCTCCCATTGCAGCAAAAGGAAGTCAGGTTCGATCCACAAGGAAGCGGGTCAGCGGATCTTATATAGCAGATGATTCACGTTCAGAAATCGACTCCAAAGTACTCGACCTTCACTAGGTAGTAGTCGATAGGGGTCAGCACAGTCGAATTCAAGCAGAAATCAGCAAAACCGGGCACATGGAGTAGTAAACCTGTTCGTCTCGAGTACATGCAGAGAAAAAAACGAGCAATCATTCTCTTGATCGAGTAATTAGTAGTCGACGTTGAGTAGTCACGCAGAAACCTTTTTAAGTTGGCGAAAGATGGCCGAAAAGTATTAGGATGGAATTGTAGTGTGAACAGAAAATAATCAGGTTGACAGAATTCGGATTGTAAACAGATTAAAATAAAAACTTCCAAGACTGGGGTTTGCAACAACGATAACCAAACATGCATAAGGCAAGATAAATATAGATAATCATGCAAATCAGATCAAAGGATCACGCTTACGCCTTCTCCAACAATTAGACAACTCTTTCAAAAGCAACCCTAATTGTATCTATCAATTTTATGTTTATAATCCAAGTGGTTAACCTGAATCTCTATTAATTAGGTAATAAACATAATAAAGATAGTAGATGATCAAAACATTATAAATATCAAATATTTACCTCAAGCATGCATGGCTATCGTCAGGCTCACCTCAACCCTAGAAGTAGGTGGACTACTCGCTCTTAGGTGTTTGGCAATTTCGGAGCTCAACAAGGGAGGTCGACGTTGAGTAAGAGTAGTCGACGTCGAGTAGATCTCTGACGCATTCCTCCGTCGTCGTTTGTTCGTTCACGTGGTTGCCTATGCTCTTTACCTCCAGCCATGCAACTTCCTCCTTTGGGGGTCCGAAAGAGAATTCTAAGACCTCATTCCCTATTGTGAACGTGAGAAATCTCTTCTTGATGCTGATGTTGGCATCTGCTGTAGCTAGAAAAGGTCTACCAAGAATAATAGGGAAACCAAGATCTTCCGCCATATCTATAACAAGAAAATCTGCAGGAATAAAGAACTTACCAACCTGGACAGGGACGTTGTCGACCATACCTGTAGGGATGACCACAGTATTGTTTACCATGTATAGCTTGGCATCCACAGGTTCTAGTGCTCCTATCTTTACCTTTGACCAGATTGATAAGGGCATGATGTTCACGCTTTCTCCTAGATCAACAGTGCCTCAAATCGATGTTGTCCAAATCCCACAGTAATAGAGAACTTACTAGGGTCAGGTCTCTTCCCAGGGAAATCCATTCTTTTGCAGTCGCTAACGATCTTTGTGATTAACCGTTTGTTGGTAAGGATCTTCTTGAGGATCTTGACATACGTAGGCATCTCATGAAGAGCTTCTGTAAAAGGAATTGAAACATTTAGTTCCTTAAGCATTTTCACAAATCGTTTAAACTTACCTGCAGTGGGATCTTTCAGCGCCTATGAAGGAAACGGGAGCGTCTTCTTAGGTTTTGGAGCCAGAATAGCCTTCGGAGGTGATACAGAGTCCTCGACGTCGACTGGATTGTCCTTGACATCGACTATATGAGTCGACGTTGAGGAGTTCTGTTGCTGTGCAGAAGGCTCCTTGTCGATAGACTGGTCGACGTCGAGTAAATTGTGGTCGGCGTCGACTACCTTCTAGTCGATGTCGACTAGATGCTAGTCGACGTCGAGTTGATTTCCAGCATCGTCCTTTTCTTTTTTGATCTCTAGCTCGTGTAATTTATGTCTACTCCTTAGTTGTACAACGACGACATGTCCAGATTGCCCCTTAGGATTTGGGTCTGTATGCCCAGGGAGCTTTCCGGATGGTCTTGGGATTTGTGCCGCGAGTTGACCCACTTGGGTCTCTATGTTGCGCTTCCAGATATCCATCTCCCCAAACCTTGTATTAAGGCTGTGGAGCTGAGTCTAGATGGTGGTGGTGGATTGATCGTTCTTAGCCTGATTCCTCCTCATTTCGTCAAGGACCATTTGTAAATCATCCTTCCATAGGTCCCTTTTTGGATGTCCTGCAGCTTTGTATGGTAGGGGGTTCCTAGGGGCACCTTGGTTCCACTATGGTTGATAGAACCTTTGGTCCCCCATATAGCGATTGGGACCCCCTATATAAGCGACTTCTTCTCGCATTTCTGCTAGCTGTACTTGCTCCGTGTGTGGGCACTCAGAAGTGGTGTGCCGCTGTGAACCACATTCAATGCATGGTTGGTTAACAGATAAAATTTTGACTTGTTTAGGAAGCTTACGATTTTGGTCCTTGTAGAATTTCTCCTTGACATCAGGATCAATCTCCTTAGAGGGTTCATATAGGGGCATGGATGGGGCTGGCCTTGCATAGGCGTTGTCGTCGTAAGTCGCAGGAGCCCCATAGGTGTTATCGAAGTTTGTGAGTCTTTCGATCGATGCCCAAGCCTCCATTGGTGTTTGTGTCAAATACTCATATTAAGTGTATTGATTGATTCTCTCCTTGCTGGGTAAGTCAAGAGAATTATAGAAAATCTCCTAAATTACATATTGTGGCTGCCCATGAGTAGGGTAGGATCGCAATAGATCCTTGTATCGATCCCATTCTCGTGCTAGCGGCTCCCCAGGCTTTTGTTTGAAAGCTGTAATCTTCTGGCGTAGGAGCGCTGTCTTGCCAGGAGGAAAGAATTTGTTAAGAAATGCATTCATTACCTCAGCCCATGTTGTGAAGGATCGTGCAGGCAGTCCTTCAAGCCACTTTAGTGCTGGACTTGCAAGAGACTAACGAAAAGCTTTCATTCTAACATATTCAAGAGTTGCACCTTCAGCAATAGTTTGACACATGTCAGCAGGAGTAGTAATATGAACAAGAGGGCATTCATGCGGTCTTCCTTCAAAAGGAGCCTTTTTAATTTCAGAAAGAAAAGTAGTGCGAATATCAAAATCATTAGGAGGGATAAGAATAGACGATTCAGGCACTGTTAGAGTCAGGTGCATGTAATCCATAGCCATGGCAGGATATAGTGATGAGACCCGAGGACCGGATTGACCAAGGGTCGAGCTTTCGACCAAAGGATTCGTCCTCGAATCCGTGATGGAAACAAGCGACTCCTTCAGACATGTTTCTTCTTTCTTAAACGGATCTTGAATCCCCTCTTCTTCATGAATCGTGAAAGGCAAGCAAGAAGGAATGAAAGAAGTCGAATCTAACCACTTACTTGACATGGAATTTAGAAAGCTAGGCATGTCGGTTGGCATTCGTTTCTCCTTCATGAAAAGCGCAACCTTGGGAACTTGGATGATTTCCTAATCTTTCTTAAACTCAGGGTTGACCTTCGCAATCTCAATAGGAACATCATTGGACTTGCCTTCTTTAATCTCAAGTGTCTCGCCCATGGTCGTAGAGGATGTCGTCTTTGAAGAGGGAGGTGGGGATGTTGTAGGCTTTGATACCGTTGACCCCAATGTGTTGACGACTTTTCGCATTTCCTGTACTTGTTGCATTGAGTCTTCCACGAGCTTGCGAATCTCTTGCCAAGGTGGTTCAACTTTCTTCTTATGCCGAGCCTCATCCTCTCGAGCCCTTCTCTTTCGATATCTCCTACGGAGCTCTTGATCAACTACATCATATGTAGCACCATCCATCTCGCTCCAATGAAGGTACCCATCATCATAGGCTCGAATGACCCATCGGATGTACTCTTCGGAAAAAAGCTTGGTACTCGTCTTCTTGAACATTTTGACTAAGAAGAAACCATTCAGTTATCGAAGCTCGATGGACTCGAGTCGATTAGCTCTGATACCACTTGATGAGACCCGAGGACCGGATCGACCAAGGGTCGAGCTTTCAAACACTCTTTTTGTGGGGCTAATTTTTTGAAGAAAAGTGTGTGTTTTGTTGATTTGGTGAGATGCCATTTTGATACCCCATTCCGCAGTGAGAGCCCGAGGAATGGTTCCGTTTGTCTAACTCTTTCCGGTGAGATGCTTGTTAGAGTTGTTCAAACAAAGGCTTGATTGCTCGGGAGTGAGATGCCGACGAGTGAGAGGGCGAGTTTGGTAAGTCGATGGGTGAGATGCTCATAGATTTAGCCATCCATATCTTGTTTTTATTTTCCCAAAAATCTAGAAAAATCCAAATAAAAGAGTTGTGTGTGTCAAATTTTGTTCTCGTGCTCGGTTGAAGCTTTTTAACTTGTTGGATCGATCCTAGCATCTCACCAAGTGTTTGTTTTGGCATCTCACCAAAACGAAAGCTTCGGCATCTCACCTAAGCCTATGGGGTTTGAATCACACAAACACCTTTTCCAAAAAGTCTCAAATCTCAATATCTTATTTCTCATGGCAAAGGTTTAGCCATTTTATAGGCATAAAACACCAACAATTTAGTAACGAATTAAAGGCGGAAAAGATGAAAAGCTTCTCGGAAATTGATGGAGAAATTTGGCCAGCCTCATGGTGGAAAATGAAGGGTTGGTTGTCCTCATAAAGTGTAGAAAATCATCAAGTTCCCTTGAATGAAGACCCTTCGATACATCTCATCTATTCCGACATCATTCAATGCCCCGGGAAAACTGTCCAGATTTCGGACCTGTTCTTGGATGATTTCGGCACTTTGGTCTTCATAAAAGATGTAGCCCTTCGAATTAGCTTTCCAACATGTACTTATGGACCTCCATCGGACTAATATAGCCCATTTTAAGACTGAAACATTGAGCATGCGTCGAAAGAGCTCGGATCACATCATCCTCCTTCCCTTGAAAAGGATTCGTCCTCGAATCCGTGATGGAAACGAGAGACTTCTTTGAACATGCTTCTTCTTCCTTGAATGAGTCATGAATTTCCTCTTCTTCTTGAATCGTGAAAGGAATACAAACTATAGTAAAACCAAATATTAGTATATGGAAAATAATTAACAAAGATATGTGAAGCAAAACCCTCAAGCATCTCACCGAAGGATTTCCGACACTCGATCTCGCCCTTCTCAGCATCTCACCAAGAAGAACTCAACCCTTTGCCCTCGCATCTCACAAAGGCCACTTAGCATCTCAACAAGTGTTTGTTTTGGCATCTCACCAAAACGAAAGCTTCGACATCTCACCTAAGCCTATGGGGTTTGAATCACACAAACACCTTTTCCAAAAAGTCTCAAATCTCAATATCTTAATTCTCATGGCAAAGGTTTAGCCATTTTATAGGCATAAAACAATAACAATTTTGTAACGAATTAAAGGCGGAAAAGATGAAAAGTTTCTCGAAAATTGATGGAGAAATTTGGCCAGCCTCATGGTGGAAAATGAAGGGTTGGTTGGCCTCATAAAGTGTAGAAAATCATCAAGTTCCCTTGAATGAAGACCCTTCGATACATCTCATCTATTCTGATATCATTCAATGCCCTGGGAAAACTGTCCAGATTTCGGACTGTTGAACTACTGCTTATTTCGGACCTGTTCTTGGATGATTTCGGCACTTTGGTCTTCATAAAAGATATAGCCCTTCGAATTAGCTTTCCAACAAGTACTTATGGACTTCCATCGGACTAATATAGCCCATTTTAAGACTGAAACATTGAGCATGCGTCGGAAGAGCTCGGATCACATCATCCTCCTCCCCTTGAAAAGCAGACATGTTTCTTCTTTCTTGAACGGATCTTGAATCCCCTCTTCTTCATGAATCGTGAAAGGCAAGCAAGACGGAATGAAAGAAGTCGAATCTAACCACTTACTTGACATGGAATTCAGAAAGCTAGGCATGTCGGTTGGCATCCGTTTCTCCTTCATGAAAAGCGCAACTTTGGGAACTTGGATGATTTCCTCATCTTTCTTAAACTCAGGGTTGACCTTCGCAATCTCAATAGGAACATCATTGGACTTGCCTTCTTTAATCTCAATTGTCTCGCCCATGGTCGTAGAGGATGCCGTCTTTGAAGAGGGAGGTGGGGATGTTGTAGGCTTTGATACCGTCGACCCCAATGTGTTGACGACTTTTCGCATTTCCTGTACTTGTTGCATTGAGTCTTCCACGAGCTTGTGAATCTCTTGCCAAGGTGGTTCAACTTTCTTCTTATGCCGAGCCTCATCCTCTCGAGCCCTTCTCTTTCGATATCTCCTATGGAGCTCTTGATCAGCTACATCATATGTAGCACCATCCATCTCGCTCCAATGAAGGTACCCATCATCATAGGCTCGAATGACCCATCGGATGTACTCTTCGGAAAAAAGCTTGGTACTCGTCTTATTGAACATTTTGACTAAGAAGAAACCATTCAGTTATCGAAGCTCGATGGATTCGAGTCGATTAGATCTGATACCACTTGATGAGACCCGAGGACCGGATCGACCAAGGGTCAAGCTTTCGAACACTCTTTTTGTGGGGTTAATTTTTGGAATATTCGGAAACTGAAAAAAAGGGATATGTGGAGCAAGATTCGCAGGCCTCTCACCCTTGAATCCCCTACACTCGATCTCAATCCTCTCGGAACCACACTCCGAGGATCTCGAACCTTTGACACCTTCGCCTCTCACTAGGGCGTCAACCTCGGCCTCTCACCAAAGGGTTCGCTCTTAGCCTCTAACCAAGAACTCGATCCTTAACCCGGAATCATAGGAAGCTATTAGTGTCTCAAACTTTAACTAAACTCAACTTGACTTCATTTAAAATGAAGTTCTGACAGGAAATAAATAGAATGAAAATGTAGCCCCCAAGCATCTCTAATGGATGTGGGATTTATTTGATAGAAACAAGAGCATGAAAAAAACGTCTAGATTGGAGCTGCTGGAAAGAACGTCCAATTCGAGCATCTTAGAGACTTATTTAGGAAAAGTGTCCTTCATGGAAGTTGTAGCCACTTAAAATAGCTTTCCAGCAAGTGCTCATTGGCTTCAATCAGAATTTTATGCAGCCCGGAATAGCCAAAATATCACGGTGTTGCCCTGCTGTTTTCCCAAACGATGGTTGATGTTCGGCCCCGGCAACATAGGTTTGTGAGAGAGAGAATTTGAGCTCATTGATGACTAGGATCACATCATATAGAGCGACCTCGGCTTGAGCCTGCCTCCTTTGTGCCTCTTCCTGATCAGCGCGTGCTGTCGCAACGGCGAGAGCAACGTTGTTGGTTAATAGCTCCCTCTAAAGCCTCTCGGTCATCTGAGCTTGTGTGTCCGTGTCCGCCATGACTCTTTTTCGTTTAGAGTGGATGCGTAGAAGGCGCTCCAGATCGTCTAAAGCGTCAAACTCAGGTGGTTGATCAGAGCGGTGCATACACCCGAAAAGAAACTCAAAGCAAACGTGAAATATAGCTATCTAAGGCGCGAATAATTGCGTCCCCGGCAACGACGTCAATTTGTTGTAAGGAGGAAATCAAGACTTGCAATTAGAATGTAAATAAAGTAAAGCAAACCGATTCCATTTCGAGCAAATAATTACAAGACTCCCTCCCGTTGCAGCAAAAGGAAGTTAGGTTAGATCCACGAGGAAGCGGGTCAGCAGATCTCAGATAGCGGATGATTCACGTCCAGAAATTGACTCCAGAGTACTCGACCTCAACTAGGGAGTAGTCGACAGGGGTCAGCACAGTCGAATTCGAGCAGAAATCAGCAAAACCGGGTACGGGGAGTAGTCGACATCGACTAGTTTCCTCGACGTCGAGTAAACCTGTTCGTCTCGAGTATCTGCAGAGACAAAAACAAGCAATCGATCTCTTGATCGAGTAAATAGTAGTTGACGTCGAGTAAAGTACTCGACATCGAGTAGTCCCGCATAAACCTTTTTAAGTCGGCGAAAGATGGCCGAAAAGTATAAGGATGGAATCGAAGTGTGAAGAGAAAATAATCAGGTTGATAGAATTCGGATTGTAAATAGATTAAAATAAAAACTCTCAAGACCGGGGTTTGCAACAACGATAACCAAACATGCATAAGGCAAGATAAATATAGATAATCATGCAAATCACATCAAAGGATCAAGCTTTCGCCTTCTCCAACAATTAGACAACTCTTTCAAGCAACCCTAATTGTATCTATCAATTTTATGTTTATAATCCAAGTGATTAACCTGAATCTCTATTAATTAGGTAATAAACATAATAAAGATAGTGGATGATCAAAACATTATGAATATCGAATCTTTACCTCAAGCATGCATGACTATCGTCGGACACACCCCAACCCTAGAAGTAGGTGGACTACTCGTTCTTCATCATAGGAAAACTCATCAATAATAAAAGGAAACTAACTTGCATTAATGAAATAAAACCAAGCTTACAACCGTTCGAAGCCAAATTCCTCTCTCGCCAAACTTCACTTCTCTCGGCCTAGCTCTCTCTCTCTCTCTCTACTCGCTTTCTATGTAATTGGAACTGAATGAGAATGTCATAAAACTCAGCCCCTAGGGCCTTGTTTATAGTATTCAATCCCCGTTATCCAAGGAAAGAATATCTTATCTATATCTAAAACGATCTATCTAAAGACTTAAGATATAACTTGGTAAATAAATCTCTAAAATAAACAAGGGAAATATCTAATGTGGATAACTCCTCCTTTGTCTTGATAGATCATCATGTTGATGGATAGAATTCCACATATCTTCTCTCGCAAGTAATCCTCATGGCTCGGCACACACTCGATCTTGTCTCGGATTGACTCAAGTGAGTACTCGACGTCGACTAAAAGTACTCGATGTCGAGTGACGCTTGTCTTCTCCTCGTGCACTCGAGCTCGGGTATTGTTTGGACTCGATATGTGTACTCCACGTCGACTAGAACTTCTCGACGTCGAGTGAAATTTGCCTTCTCGAGTGGATGCTCTACCCGTGCTCAACTTTTTGCATTCTGCTCTGTTCTTGAAACGCACTTTCCTGAGTCCTCGTTCGTTCGATTGACGCATATAAGTATGCATTGGAAAGCTCTTTTCGAGGGCTACAACTCTCATGAAGACATCAGAACTTGTTTCAGAATGATGAATGGTGAAAAATGGCGTTTTCTCCAGCTGCACCATCCTTCGCTTTTCCTTAGCTTTTACAATATCTTCATGATTTTCCTTTAAGCTCCAAAGTGCGTCCAATTTCTGTGAAATTAAACAAGAACTAGCGTAGATCTCTATAATTGGCAAATAAGCATAAACTACATTGTTCATGTACTATGGCGAATTAGGCTCACATCAGTGGCGAAATAGATATAAAAGTAAACATAGAACATGGCGAATTAGGCTCACATCAGTGGCGACGGCGGCGGCGGTGAGGGTTGTAGTGGCGGTAGTGGTGATGGTGGTGAAATGCATCCAGGCTACGGTGAGACAGAGAGCTGGAGAAAGGAGATGTTTGGTGGACTTCAATCTGTTCATACAAGTATGAGGGGGAGCTCTTGTTTTTTACCAAGTATGGGCGGGTGTTTAAAAAAAATAATCTAAGTATGGGCGGACGTTCGAAAACATACAAAATTTCATCGGGCGCGCATCTCAATCTTTTATAAAATTAACTATTTAACATCTGTCAAAAAAATCACTTGTTGTCTTAAGTTTTTTTAACATCACAAATTTATTATTTGATGTAATAAATTAATTTAACATCGGTTGCTTTATTGATAGAATTAAATTACATGATGTCTAATTTCATTATTCTAGTAGTGTTAATACCGGTATTTTAAGACCGATTGTTTTAAACCGGTAATAATTTAGCTCTCGGTTACCGGTTATTTAGAATAACCAGTATTAAGTTACTTTTCAGACAATTAAAACCGGTTATTTAATTATATACTGGTATTAAAAATAGGCGTATATAATTGTTATCGGTAATACAGTGACTGATAAGGTTGCACACCTTTACCACTCTACTTAGGGTGTCGATATTTACAACAATTTTGGTCTTTTAGACCTCATCCGTAAGGATGCTGCCGGGTAGAGCTCGCTCGTGTGAATTTTTTACTAATAATAATAATAATAATAATAATAATAATAATAATAATAATTGTTACCGGTAAAAAAAACTGATATCCTTCCGACCATCATCCTTAGATAGATCGATCGAACCCTAGCCTCGTTGGAACCCTCGAAGCCGCCGGCAATTCGCTCCACCTCTCCACCTCCTTGCCGGTAACTCGCTCCACATGTCCACCGCCTCCTCGCCTCGTCTCCGTTACTGCATCGGCCAGCCTCCTCCGATCTATTTTGTTCGTGCTGATTGTTCGTGCTCCCTCTGCGCACTGATTAATGGGCCGGACTCTTCCGTATCGCCTTCTTTTCTCTCAAGTCTCTTCTATTCAGGTGATTGATTTCCCCCTTTTATTGTTAAACCCTAATGTAATTCCAAGCTAAAATTTGTGACCGAAGCGAGGGGTTGTTTTGTTTCTCGTCCAGTTTCTCCAGCCTTCGTTTTGATTCTTGTTTAAGTTTATATTCAAGTCGATCGCTTTGCTTTGTGAAGAACCGAGGGGCTCACTAGTAGAAAAAACACTTTTTATCCCGGGCATTTTTGATAATATAGCCCGGATATAGTCAAAATAGGATCCGGGCATCAGAGTAGTGTGATAATAGGTATATAGCCCGAACCTAAAAAACACACCCAGGTTATTAGACTATGCTAGATTTTTCCTTCAAAATTTGCAGATACTTTAGAGCTCGGATCTGATTGCATATCCGGGTTATTTGGTACATAATACAACCCATATCCGGGTTATTTGCTACATAATACAACCCGGATATTGTTAGTCTGGGCTATTTTCTCGATCAAAGGACCCTTGGATACAGACTATATAGCCTGGATTTTATGAGATCCGGGCTATTTAGTCCCTTTTTTTTTGGAAATTACCCATTTGTTTTCATAATAAACCAACCTGATATTTCTCATAGTTGTCCCATGTATTCCATGTCCCATATATTTCTCATAGTTGTCCCATGATTTCAACAAGTGCACACAATCAACTATAATGAATTACATTATAAAAATAAATGTCACAAGTGTAATCATCCACAAGTTTATTAAAATATCATACATTATAATGACTTGAATATATAATTCAAATCCAATCATTATCATATTTTAAAAATGCTATCAAACATACTACAACTAACTAGTAAAGGTGCTTCCCCATTGATGTTCCACTCCCTTTGACGATAGTTGTAATTGCATTAGTTGTCGATCTTCAATTTGGGAGAGGTTTGCTGAGTTAGAGTTCATGGAGGAGGATCAGCTGACATTCTTGCATCTGCAATCTCTTTAGGAGTCTCTTGACAGCAGATTCTTGACAGCAGATTGCATTGATTAAACATCCTTAGGTTGAGGATGGCTGGCTGATTCCATATCTAACAAAATATATGCAATGTATAAGGGAAGACTGAGAGAGATTAAACATGTAATCAAATTTAGTTAATTTACAAGTATCATGACAATGGACTAGTGGGTGCATACAAGTCTAGCACATAATGAGATTGCTGATTCCACATGTAATCAGATTTAAAATTATCACTAACTAGTTCAATTCGTTAAGTTCAAGGAATATAAAGAAGTGTGTACAGTGAGCTTCTAATCAGAAATAGAAGTTTGATGACTGTTTCACAAGAATGGACAGTTTTTATTTGGTAAAGCCTAATATTAGTGTTGTAATGCTATGTGTCATATTTCTCTATGTCTTGCTTTCATATGTGTTACATGTAATATTGTTATGTGCTTGTAATCATGTATGAGTGTAGGATGAGTATGCATATAACATATATTATATACTTAGGTATACATGGATGCACCGTTATAATTAGACTCGACTGAGTCGTATTGAGTCGAGAAATCGACTTGATCCTCTAACGAGTCTAATGAACACTTGTGGAGTATAAATGTATAACCTATGGTATATTATGTATGTATAATATGTATGATATATGTATGGAAGAAGACCTACCCGGATATATGGGCCTCAGGCTCATTTCCGAGCCCAAAGATCTCTTCAGGCTGGAGTGAGCTTGGGGTCTTGGTCAAGTTGAGGAAGCGTTGCGTTTTGGCCTTCGCTTCACTTGAGATCCGATGACCTAGCTATATAAGCTCTCTTCCAGCTACTAGATCATTAGTTCAGCTCTCTCTCTCTCTCTCTCTCCCCCGTCTCTTCACAAAAGCTCTCAAAGGGTTTCTAGGGTTTCTAGGGTTTGTTCCTGGCTCCTCCCCGACGATTGTGAAGACGAAGGCATTGGCTGATCTCGGTGATATCCTGGTGGTGGCGCGGCTAAGCTCCTGGCTTTGTTTGCCGCTTGTCTCTCGTTTGGAGATCTAGGATTTCGGAGTTTCGAAGCGATCTTCGAAGTCCGGTCATCCCACACAGGGGGATCTTCTTCTCTCTGTATCTCTGAAACTCGTACATGCTAGATTTAGGGTTTATCTTTGCATTGCTTGATTGTAACCCTCTGTTGAATAATTACTTAGTGGATTCAGCCGCTTCTTGAGGCCCCGAGGACGTAGGCATATTTTGCCGAACCTCGTAAAACTCCGGTGTTGTTCTTGCATGTCTTGTTTGGATTTCTCGTTCTTTATCTCTCGCTTCCGCATAAATCACTTTCATTATATCGAATCTCGGTTTTCAACAAGTGGTATCAGAGCTTGAGTGTCCCGTTCTCGATTTCCTGGCTCATTCTTGAGTTCTAGGGATAGAGACTGGACGTAAGGCCTCGGACATACCTAAAAGGCGACATCGCTGGTGCTGAACCCTCCTTACGTGACATACCATGCCTTGTTTGTTTAGATCTAGGCTTGTGTGTGTGTGATTCTATGCTCTGCTCTTAGGTTCAAGGTTTTCTTGACTCCTTTGCGTGATTTACTGTGTTTTGTTAAGTTTTTTTTTAAGTTCTTAACCATAAACATGTGTGAATCTTATCGTTTAAAACCCTTCAATGGCACTACTGACTTTGCTCTGTGGCGGGTAAAAATGAAGGCCATATTAATCAATGAAAACTGCTATGAAGTGGTCACTGGAGAAGATGTCGAAGAAGACAAGAAAAAGGATCTAAAATGTCTTGATAAAATAGCACACAGTGAGATCATGTTGAGGCTCTCAAATGAAGTGGCTAGGCAAGTCCTTACTTGCACAACTACTGAGAAGCTCTGGAAAAGGCTGGAGGAATTATACTTGGTAAAATCATTACCAAGTAGGGTAAACCTCTTCAACAAACTTTTCAATTATAAAATGTTTACTACTTGCACTCTTGCTGATAATCTTGACTGATTCTTGGCTATTACCCAAGATCTGGAGAGATGTGGTGACAAAGTTGATGAGACTCAATTGTGTGTTTTGTTGCTTAATTCTTTGCCTGCTCGGTTTACTACTTTTGTTGATCTTGTTCAGTATGGTACTAATAAGTTGACTGAAAGTGTTTAAAACTGTGAATGGAAATAAGACTGATCCTAAACCTGAAAGTAAAGATGAGGTTCTTATGGTGAAGTCTAAGTACAAAGGCAATAAGAAAAATAAGCAACAGGAAAATAAAGACAATAAATCTGATTCTTTGTCTTCTGATAAATCCAGTGGTGAAAAACCTGATAAATCTCATCTTTTATGTACTTACTGCAATAAAACTGGTCATCTTGAGAAGCATTGTTTTAAAAGGAAAAGGGATATTAAAGCTGGTAAGAAACCTAATGTGTTTGCTGTTTGTAAATCCCATCCTTATGTTACTCATGAAGTTCTTGCATTATTAAGTGACACTGATTCTACTACTTGGATTTTGGATTCTGGGTGTACCATGCATGCTACCTTTCATAAATCTTGGTTCTTTGATCTTAAGTGTTTTGATGCTGGTACTGTTATGCTGGGTGATCACTCTATCCTTAAGATTAAAGGTGGTGGATCTGTTGCTTTAAAAATGTTTGATGATGTGATTAGAATTGTTAAGGATGTTAAATGGGTTCCTGATCTAAGGAGAAACTTTCTATCTGAAAGTTCTTTTGAAGAATTACACTATGATATGACTAGTTCTAATGGTGTTAGGATCATTTCTAAAAATGGGAAGCCTGTCATTAAATGCTTTAGAAAGAAAGGTCTTTATGAAGTGTTGGGTAATCCTGTTGTGAATTATCCTGCTTCTGCCTTTACTGCTTCTGTGCATACTATGTCTCTGCATGATACTATGTTGTGGCATAATAGATTGTGACACATAGGCAAAAAAGGCTTAGAACACCTTCATAAAACTGGCATCATCAACTCCAAACCTTGCATGATTGATCTTTGTGAAAATTGTATTCTAGGGAAGCATGCTAGAAAAGGTTTTAAGCATTCATCTTATGTTGCTGTTGCACCTCTTGAATATATTCATTCTGATTTGTGGGGACCCTCTCCTGTTCCTATTGTAGGTCATAAGAGATATTTCATGTCTCTCATTGATCACTACAGTAGGAAGGTCTAGGTCTATTTGCTTAAAACTAAAGATGAGACATTTGAAACCTTTAAAAACTAGAAAATTGGAATTGAAAATGAAACTGACTTGACTGTTAAATGTTTAAAAACTGATAATGGTCTTCAGTTTTGTAATTCTCTGTTCAATGAGTACTGCAAGTCTATCGGTATTAAGAGACACTTAACCATTCTTGGAACTCCCCAGCAGAATGGTACTGCTGAGAGGATGAACAAGACTCTCCTTGAAAAAGTTAGATGCATGCTTATATCTTCTGGTTTCAAACATTGCTTGTGGGGTGAAGCTGTTGTGACTGCTGCTTACTTGATAAATAGGACTCATTCCTTTGTTATTGATTTTAAAACCCCTTATGAGTTATGGACTAAAAGAAAACCAAACTTAGACCACATTAAACCTTTTAATTGCACCGTGTTTTCTTATGTTAACCAAGGTAAGCTTAATCCTAGGTCCCAAAAATGTGTGTTATTGGGTTATCCTGAAGGGGTTAAAGGTTATAAGTTGCTTCTTGTCCAACCTGGTGTTTATAAAACTATTGTGAGTAGGAATGTCTTTATCAATGAGCATGAATTTCACTTTAAGAAAGCTTCTCCTGTTGTTACAGATGCTAACCTGTAGGTACAAGAGGATCAATTCTTTGTGCCTAAGCACAATGATGTTGATTCAGATGATGAATTTGATAGTAGTTTCTCTCCCTCTTCTTCCTCTACTCTCTCTGCTCATGATTCAACTCTGTCTACTTCAGATGCTACTGTTTCTGATAATATGCAACTTGATGTTATGCAACCTCACCAATTGGGTGGGGGAGCAAATAATGAACCTAATTCCTCTTCTATTTCTCCTATTTATGTGAATGAGGAAGATGTTGTTGATTATGTGCATGTGTCTGGTTCTGGTACCTCTAGTTCTTCAGCCACTGAAGGGCATGACTTAACTAATTGGCAGTTGACTAGGGATAGGAGTCCTAGGACTATTATACGAAATAGAAGGTTCATTAATAACATTGTTGAGTTTGCTTGCTTAGTTTCTGATGTTGTGAAGATTTTTACTCCTGAAACTTATGAACAAGCTATGAAATGTGTTCACTCTGCTAAATGGAAACATGCTATGAATGATGAGATAGAATCTATGAGGGTGAATAAAACCTGGACTTTGATGCCTAAATCTATGAATGCTAGATTAATTGATTGTAAATGGATCTATAAACTCAAGGATGACATTTCTAAGTTTGACCCCCTAGATATAAAGCTAGGTTGGTTGCTAAAGGTTTCACCCAAAGAGAGGGTGAGGATTACAATGAAATATTTGCCCCTGTTGTGAAATATAAGACCTTGAGATTGTTGCTTGCCATGACTGCTGTTTATGACTTTGAATTAGAACAAATGGATGTTAAGACAACTTTTCTTCATGGTGACTTGGATGAGACAATTTATATGAGACAGCCTAAGGGCTTCATTGATTCTGTGCATCCTAATCATGCTTGCTTGTTAAATAAATCCATCTATGGTTTGAAACAGTCTCCTAGACAATGGAATATTAAATTTGACAACTGCATGAGGTTCAGTCTAGGGTTTAAAAGGAGCAAATTTGATACATGCTTATACTTTGAGGGTGTCAATAAGAGTCCTATGCTTTATGTGCTTTTATATGTGGATGACATCTTGCTGATTTCTAAATCTGTTGATGTTATTCATGATATTAAAAAGAACTTACAAAAGCATTTTGACATGAAAGATTTAGGCATTGCTAAAAAGATTTTAGGCATGTCTATCATAAGAGATAGGAAGCATAAGAGATTATGGTTGCATCAGTGTGACTATGTTCATAAGGTTCTTGAGAGATTTCATATTTCTAGTGATAAGATTAACAATATTCCTTTGGGTGCTCATCTTGATCTCACTAAAATAAAAGGGAATTTGTCTATTGCTAAGTTGAATGTTATGAAATCCATTCCTTATGATGCTGCTGTAGGTTTAGTAATGTACTCTATGATTTGTACTTGTCCTGATCTTGCATTTGCTATTAGCACTCTTAGTAGGTTCATGTATGAACCAGCTGAGAAGCACTGGGTGTCTATGAAATATCTGTTAAGATACTTACTTGGAACTGCTAATCTGTCTTTGTTATATGCTGAACATTCCTCCTCTTATGACTTACATGGCTTTATGGATGCTGATTATGCTTCTAACAAGGATACCAGGAAATCTATTACCTCCTTTGTGTATACATGGGCAGGCAATTGTGTTTCCTGGAAATCCCAGCAGCAACTCATTATTGCTCTCTCATCCACTGAAGCTGAGTATATAGCAGCTACAGAGGCATGTAAGGAGGCCATCTGGCTGCAAGGTATCTTTAAGGAGATAGAGAGGAAGCACTACACTTCTGTCTTACATATTGACAGTCAAAGTGCACTCTATCTCTGCAGGGACCCCATGTACCATGAGCGTACTAAACATATTGATGTTAGATACCATTTCATTCGTGAGAAAGTGGAAGATAATGTCATACATGTTAAGAAAATTGATGGTAAGTATAATCCTGCAGATTTTGGCACTAAAATTGTTCCTTATGAAAAATTTGTGTTCTGCAGGAACTTCCTCCATTTGGAGGATTTCCATGGGTGATCCTTGCATGACTGGGCTGATGACGGACTAGCCTTGAATCCACTTTGTTTAGGTTATAGTCTGCCTGGAGCAAGACTTAGAAAAATAGAGGGTGATTTGTTGTAATGCTATGTGTTATATTTCCCTATGTCTTGCTTTCATATGTGTTACATGTAATATTGTTATGTGCTTGTAATCATGTATGAGTGTATGATGAGTATGCATATACCATATATTATATACTTAGGTATACATGGATGCACAGTTATAATTAGACTTGACTGAGTCGTATTGAGTTGAGAAATCGACTTGATCCTCTAACGAGTCTAATGAGCACTTGTGGAGTATAAATGTATAACCTATGGTATATTATATATGTATAATATGTATGATATATGTATGGAAGAAGACCTACCCAGATATATGGGCCTCAGGCTCATTTCCGAGCCCAAAGATCTCTTCAGGTTGGAGTGAGCTTGGCGGCCTTGGTCCAGTTGAGGAAGCGCTGCGTTTTGGCCTTGGCTTCACTTGAGATCCAATGACCTAGCTATATAAGCTCTCTTCCAGCTTCTAGATCGTTAGTTCAGCTCTCTCTCTCTCCTCCGTCTCTTCACAAAATCTCTCAAAGGGTTTCTAGGGTTTGTTCCTGGCTCCTCCCTGGCGATTGTGAAGACGAAGGCGTTGGCTGATCTCGGTGATCTCCTGGTGGTGGCGCGGCTAAGCTCCTGGCTTTGATTGCCGCTTGTCTCACGTCTGGAGATCTAGGGTTTTGGAGTTTCGAAGCGATCTTCGAACTCCGGTCATCCCACACAGGGGGATCTTCTTTTCTCTGTATCTCTGAAACTCCTACATGCTAGATCTAGGGTTTATCTTTGTATTGCTTGATTGTAACCTTCTGTTGAACAATTACTTAGTGGATTCGGCCGCTTCTTGAGGCTTCGAGGACCTAGCCATATTTTGCCGAACCTCGTAAAACTCTGGTGTTGTTCTTGCATGTCTTTATATCGAATCTCGGTTTTCAACAATTAGCATAAAGGCCAGATAACTAGAAGAAGAGCTACACCAAAAATATCTAAAGTCCATCTAATAGTTAATTAATGAAAATAAGAGATCAATAAAGCATGCAGGAAATAATCATTCATGGAAAATGGCTATAAGACTGACCTGAAGAGGCTCATTCTCATTGGTAGTGCCAATCATTTCATTTACCATGAATTCTCCTTCCTCCGGACCTCCAAAAGCCAAGCACTTCTCAATGGCATTGGAAACAAACTTCTGCTTGCTCATTTGAACTATTCTCCCAGCTAACTCTTTGATTATAATTATGCGTTCATGTGGTTTGCCATGCTCCAACACATGCTGCAAGAAGGTTATGGGGTTATATATCAAATACCAGTTAAAAACATGAAAGCAACAAAAGTAGCAAGTTGTTATTCTTTTTAATGCCTAATAAAAGATCAGGAGACACAAGGTCAATCAACATGATAATACCCTCTGTAGAACAATACATGATCAAACTGACATTGTAAAAGCAGACAAAAGCAGATTCTATGGAAACAAGACATACCTGAACAACATAATTTCCATATTGGTCCTGGGCCAACATGCTAACAGATCCTAAAGGTCATACAATTCTCAAGGACTCTCTATCAAACAAGAAACGTATCATTAGGCATGGGCTTATTGACATGGAAATTAACAAATGCCATATCTACATGCGTAGCTACCACATAAAGCACCTTGACTTGGACGTGTGTTTAGGAGGTGGAAGAGGTGAAAATTTAGTAACTAATGAAATTGTGTTGTGTATTCACAATTGTTTCTCTTCTATGTCTACCCAAGCTTCAAATTTCATTTTTATTGTTGGCCAATGTTCCATTAGCATCCCTTATGATCACCTTTCCAACTATTCATAGTTGATGCATTTTGAGTCTTAGTTGTGCTACATTACTCCATTTCTCTTTCTTTAGCATTTTCCTTTTTAGTATTCATGCCAAATAATCTTTGTTCATAATGGTATTTAAGATATAAATTACCAAATCTCTCTTTCTCCTTCTCCATAAGCTTCAAAAAGATTTTTCTCTCTTTCAAGGTTCTTTTAGTTGCTTCTTCAATTATCTAATGCTATTCTTGCAGGCCACATACAACGTTTCCAACTGCCATGATCTTATGTAGACCTATCAAACGGGTCATTTAGGTCGGGTTCGGGTCGGTTCACTTTGGGTCTCGGGTAAAGCGAGTTCCAGGTATTTCCGGGTTGACTAGAACCCGGGTTTGACCGGGTTTCGGGTCATTTCGGGTCGATTTCGGGTTTGTTGATTTTTTCGTTTTTAAATTAAAAAAATCATGATTTGATAATTTTTCCATAAATTTTAATTATATATAAAAAAATTTAATTATATTTAATTATAAATCAACTAGGTTAATCGGCTCACCGGGTCAATCGGGTAAATCGGGTCAAAATTACCGGGTCAATCGGGTCATGATGTTGCTAAAACCAACTCGCAAGAATACGGTGTCAATTGTAGTATTCAAGTGTCGTATCACAAGGACTGGCGGAATACCAATTATTAGCTTTAAACCAGTTTGACCAAGCCCAAAAGTAGTAAACAATTTAAGAGAATTTATAATTGAAAGTGACAAATAACAATAGAATGATGAGAAATATATATGTGAGAGACATTCCAGGGCTAGGGATTCTGCGAACGATGCATCCTCAATGGACCAAAATGTAGTATCACCCGAATCATTTCCAATTCTATGTGAAGGTAGGTTATCTAATGTAATTGCAAATCTCCTTTCGGTCTCAATGCAAATGTGTCTGAATTGGAGAACAATCTCCTTTCGGTCTCATGCAACCAATTCAGACCCTTTGAGCTATTAGAATCTAGGTGATAATCATATCAATATCTCCTTTCGGTCTCAATCAATATCAATACAACCTAAGATTTTTACGACAACCTATTAATCCTCAAAAAGCTTAATTCACTTTCGCACAATTAAACTTTAGGTTTAATCCTATAGTTCCGATGGATCAGATCACCTTTCGGTCTCAATTCACCATCTAAGTTCTAACTTAGGGTTATCTTCTTTCGATCTCAAACCCTAAATCAGGTCTAACCAATTCACATCGATTAGATTGAGTACAATAGGATTAAATCACAAATCAAATGGGAAATCATTCGGGCGATATGAAAGAGAAAGTCTATTTCCGCATCGTCGGGATTATCCTTAACCCTAGAACAAAGAGAACTAGCCTAGCATGGAGATTTTCATATTCAATTCGATTAAACTAAGAAAAGGAATCAAAGACAAACAAGAGATAAGAGAGAAAGTACCAATTCTGAATTGAAACGATTCGAATCTTCACTTTTTCCAAAGCTTCCAAATAGCCCTCAACAATGTCAAATCTTTTCGGCCCCCTAGTTCTCTAAAAAAACGTCCCTTAAATAGCCCCTCCATAAAAATAAATTAAAAACGGAAGAAAAACGGTTCAGGGGGCGACACTCGGGCATAACACAGCCGAGTGTCCATGGCACTCGGCCGAGTGTTTGGTTCTGTAAAGTACTGGAGGCCACTCGAGGACATAACTGCTCGAGTGTATAGGGCACTCGACCGAGTGCCAGTTACACTCGACCGAGTGTAACTGGCACTCGGTCGAGTGTCTACCTTTTCTTGCTTGCTCGTCTCTTACCAAGCGCGCCTCGATTTCCATGCTCCAGATCCTTGATTCCGTCCCTCCTAGTTCATCTTTGACGCCTTCTAAGTGTACCAAGAAACCTCGAAGCTCGTCATTCTCCTTTAGCTCTCTTATTGGCACCGAAACCGCTCAAAAGCACCTGAAATCACAACAAACGAGCAGTAGACACCGATTCCACCAAACTGAACCAAAAAGGGCCAAAAATATATATAATACTTAACTCAAATGCCATAAAACCGATGAAAACATGCCCTATAATCATTGCTAAATAGATGCTATCAAAATACCCCATACTTAACCTTGCTTGTCCCCAAGCAAGACTAAGACAATAATCACAAAATAGCATCGACTATTTCAAAATAGCCAACAACCAAGCTTGACTAGCTCTTCTAATCTCAACCTCAAAACTCATCATCCACAAAGCTTGAACAATCTCATAAATCTCCAACGCTTGAAATTGTGCACACAACAAAATCATGAAGACTTTATAAGGTTATGATGTGTCTAAGACAGAAACAGTTAGGTATGGAAAAATTTAGGTCATTTGGTGCTAAAATCTGGGAAAAAGGATCATGCGAGAACCACTAGAAGAAACACCAACTTCAAAGAATCAAATTCATACCAATCCATCAAACAAGCTCCATCACAACAACTTTTTCATCTTCAGTTTTGTCAACCACACCAAAAATTCTGTTTTTTTTTCACTCTCTAGTCTCAATACCGTTTTACGCAAATACAAACATTTGTGATGAATGCACCTGGTTACTAAGTGTCTTGACCATCTCACTTTGCACTTCTTCCTTCTTTTGGGAATTTTATTGTCCACAAGCAGGATCGGTTACTAACCGTATTTTTTCTTTCTTGACTTTTGCACAAGAGTGAATTTTATCCTCCTCTTATCCCAAGACTTTTTCTCTTTTTTTTTTCTTTTCTTTTTTCAATCACAATCAAGAGAAATCATCTCATACTTGAAACACATCTACACAACAAAACACACTATCATGACCCAAAATCCCGGATTGGGTAAAGGCAAATAGTGGGCTATGAAAATCTTGTGGAGCTACCAAAGAAACAAGCTTCTAAGGCTCAGAAGGCTTCAAGTAGATGGTCAAATGTAAGGGTAGGTAAGGATAAATGGGCTGACAAACTGCCTCAATCATATTTCAATTTGTGCACATAAACCCAATAATGCGGTGACAAGCTCGAGTATCCAAGTGTGAGGCGAGATATACACATAATCTAGCAAGAGGATATACATGTTATCTAGTCAAACAAGGCAGCATCTCAATGCTCAAGGAATAATCAAATATTCCAACCACCACAACATTCCAGAATCAGATTTAGGTCCAAAAGTTCAAAAGAAGCAAGACTCATGACCTATGATAAAAAATATATACATGACACAAGATATACACATGACAAATACTATAATAATAAAAGTGCAGACTCTAAATAGAAAGGAAAAACAAAAGGAAAAAGACACAAATAATAGACACAAATAGTACACCAAATGTGAAGTTCACCCCACCCCATACTTAAATGAAACATTGTCCTCAATGAGACTAGAAAAAGTAGAATGAGACAGGGTACTCACAATTTGGTGATTAGCGAGGAGGGCAAGTGTCTAGAAAGTATCCGACTCACCCTCAACCGAGTCATCAGTAACCTCATCATCTGAGTCATTCTGCTCTTCCTCCTCTTCCTCTTTAGAGTGCTCTTGATGCTCCTCTTCTTGTCGAGACTGCAAGTTGCGTAGCTGGGTGTCGATAGCATCGAAGTGCCTATCGAAGTAAGATCGCAACTGGCCGAACTGGTAATCGAAATACGCTCTATCGCTGGTAAACTAAGAAGGTTCGCTCGGCTCAGCGTCCATGTAATCAGCAGCATTGGGGGCACGAGAGATCCTAGAGGGCCCAACAACATCAGAAGGCTGCACAATTGCAGCACCGTAGAGAGTATCCAAGTGGGCCGAAATCCCGTGATACCAGTTGTGTGCATTCTGGACCGTTAGGTGTGGTGGAAGGGGGAGCGGTAAATGGAGCTTCGTCGTAGACCTATCCTTGCAGAAGGCTTGCTGCCCGTTGAACACAAGAATCTGACAGCGCTCTAGCTCCTCATGAGACCACTCGATCTGAGGGGTGATCTGCTGATAGATGGAGATGTCGACATTGACAGCACCAGCAAGCATGGAAACCATTGCCCCGATAGAGATAGCGGATGAACATCTCGCTTTCTTCTCCCACCGCGTTGCCATTATATGCCCCAGATTGACAGGTCGGTCGTTGAAGGCACCATACAAGGTTCGCAGCTCAAGTGCCCCCAATCACCCTTGACTTCCCTCTCGAGCAAAGAATGTACTAGCGAGGAAGCGGTGGAACAGGCGGATAGCCGGATGTAAACAGGAAGAACTCTTAGCCCTATCGGCACGATAACCAGATTCGTGCGTTAGCTGATACCAGAAGTGGTCCCTCTCTCCCTGCCCCAAAGTAGACGTCTCACCGGTGTTAGGGATGCCGAAGACAGTGCAGAATTGCTCCAAGGTGAGTGTGTGATTCTTATTCCCCAACCGGAATGTCACCTTGTACGTGTAATACTTGAATGTGCACACCAACTCCCTAATCAGCTGAGGGCATAAAGGCAACCGACAATCCCAAATAGCTCGAAGAGAGAGCTTGTTGACAAGAAAATTCATATCCTCTAGTAGACCCAAATTCTCCAAGACTCTAGTGTTCATGAACTGAGTTGAGCGAACATCTTTTTTCTGTACTTTGGCATAAAGCTTCCTCTACTCGGATGTGGTCAATTGGATGGGTGGTGGGTCTCCCATTGAAAGTACCTATAGCAGAGCATACAAACCATCAACCACATTACACAAGTAGCGGCACCAAGGGGTTAGCAAATGGTGTGCTCGGGGCCGGGCTCGAGCAAGAGGATCGGCGACGTGAGTTCCAAGAAGGTTGGAAAGTTTGGTCAGTTTCTGGAGTAGCAGATCAGTCAACAAAGAGTGTCAATTTTCCATCGATTAGCTTGGCTTCTGGGGACGTGCGAGTACTAGATTTGTAGATCTTGAAGTCGGGGTCGCGGATTGGGGCGGATCTTGGCAATCGGAGGTCAGACAAGGCGGGAAATCGCGTTTTACCGGGACGTCGCCTGTGCAGAACGATTCCAACGGGGCCTTGTTTGAGTGGACTTTAGGGGCTGCTTTAGAGTGACGTTTGGGGGTGGTTTGAGGGTGAGGATGGGGCTGTGGAAGGCCTTAGAATGGTGGTAAAGTAGGGGATGGGGATTGAAGGATATGTGATGCAAGATCCCGAGGGTATCGCGCCCTTAGAATCTCCAACACTCGACCAAAGACACCCTCCGAATCGCACTTCGGGTGTTGTTGATCCTTGTCGTTGTCGGTATCGCGCCTAGGACAACTTTCTCGTAGGTATCGCGCCTAAGAGAGATCGATTTAGAATCGCACTAAATCTGATTTGTGGAAACACAAAGAGGGTTTTTTTTCATTCAAATTCAACTTGTTTTCAATAGCCTTGTTCTTACAATATATATAGGAAAACATAAGGAAAAGCAAAGAGGGAAGGGCAAAGAGTGACCAGCTCCTAGGGAAGTGGAAAGGAATGGTCTTGAGTTTGATTGTGGCCATGAAGATGGCTAGGGGAAAGGGTTGCCGGCCATGAAGAGCTAAAGAGGAGTGGTTGCTCTCATTGTGGTCTTTAAATGAGTTTATGGGTGAGTGGATTTTTAATGTGAGAGAAGGGATTTATTTGAAATGGTTCATGGGTAAGGTGAGGCTTGGCATGGGTCCTTGGTTGGCCTCGGAGTTGGCTCGCTCACGACTTGTAGCATGGTAAGTATTAGAACCGGTGAGCTCTTGTTGCTAAAAAGTCCGGATGCTAGGACCACATGACCAAGTGTGCGTGCTCGGGCACGAGTGAGAGGTGGCGTGGTCCTAAGAAGAGGAGGGGTCTCTTCGATGTCTAAGTCTCGGGGAGTGGCCTGAGAAGCAAGCTCGCCCTCGGTCTATTCGATGCTAGATGGGAGGATCACATCATCCTCTCCCACTTGGAAAGGATTCGACCCCGAATCCGCTAGTTGGTCAAGCAATCCATCCCCTGCAAAAAATGGGGTTAATTCTGCAACGTTAAAGGTCGGATGAACGCCATAGTGATCCGGGAGCTCAATGCGGTAGGCGTTGTCGTTGATCTTCTCGAGGACCCGGAAAGGACCATCAGCTCGTGGTCGTAGTTTGGATTGACGGTAAGCAGGAAAGCGATCCTTGCGAAGATGAACCCACACTAAATCTCCCGCCTCGAAGAGAACTTCCTTGCGGTGCTTGTTAGCCTGGCGCACATATTGCTCTGTGCGGTGCTCAAGTTGGTGCCGTACCTGATCATGGAGAGAGCGAACGAACTCAGCCCTTGCTACACCTTCAAAGTCTTCTTGCACCTTAGGAGGCTGTGGAATAAGGTCAAGAGGAGTGATAGGATTGCGCCCATAAACTATCTCAAATGGAGAGTGTTTGGTAGCGGAATGGGTAGCTCGATTGTAAGCAAACTCTATGAAAGGCAAGCACTCTTCCCACCTGTGTAAGTTAGTGGACAACATAGTACGAAGCAACACACCAAGAGTACGGTTAACAACCTCGGTTTGCCCATCAGTTTGGGGATGACAAGAAGTCGAAAATAGTAGTTTCGTCCCCAACTTAGCCCACAGAGTTCTCCAGAAATGGCTAAGAAATTTAGAATCCCTATCCGAAACAATGGTTCGCGGGACCCCATGCGACCGCACAATGTTATCAAAGAACAAGTTGGCTACATTAGAAGCATCATCGGTTTTTGAACAACCCACAAAATGTGCCATTTTAGAAAATCTATCCACAATCACAAAAATAGAATCATGGCCTCTTTTAGACCGAGGCAAACCCATAACAAAGTCCATAGAAATATCCTCCCAAGGAGCATTAGCAATAGGTAATGGAAGATACAAACCTGTCGAGCTCAATTTGGACTTAGCTTTCTTACACACAGCACAACTTGCACAACACTTCTCGACGTCCCATTTTAGCTTGGGCCAATAGAAATGCTTTTGGTGATGTGTTAACCGAGGTCTCCGGAACTAGTGTTGATGATCCTCCCCTTGAGACATGTGAAGAGGCCGATGAGATCATTGCTCATGCTTCTACCGGAGAATGTTTTGTGGAAAAGCGTGCTTTGAGTACTTGTGAGAAATCTCCGGATACTTCGCAGCGAGAAAACCTCTTTAACACCCGTTGTTTGATTAATAACATACTATGTACGGTTATTATTGATGGTGGGTCTTGTTGTAATATCATCAGCCAGGAGGTTGTTGAATGATTTGCACTTCCTACTCGAGCACATCCGGTTCCTTACATGCTCCAGTGGCTTAACGTTGATGCTCTTCTCCAAGTGAAGCACCAAGCTGACATAGCCTTCTCCATTGGAGATTACCATGATGTTGTGAGCTGCGACGTCCTCCCTATTAACGCCTGTCATCTTCTCCTTGGACGTCCATGGCAATTCGACCGCAAGGTGATCCACGACGGCTACACCAACGAATACAACTTTTGACTTAACGGGAAAAAGGTAAAACTGCTACCTCTCACTCCTCATGAGATAATGGTTGACCATGTGGCCCGAGAACAATGGAAACTCGCCAAGGAAGAAGTTGCAAAAACAGCCTTGAAGGGAAAGAAGGAGCTAGGCACCGTCTCCAATCCTCGCAACCTTCTTGTTGCTCGGGTTCAGGATGCCCGAAAAGCTATTCAGGGGGGTTGTATTTGCTTTCTCCTTGTGTGTACTAACAATTTATCCATGATTTCATCTACTTGTGTGGCTAATTTACCCTTACCCATCGCAGAGTTACTCGGGGAGTTCAAGGATATGCTTCCTGACGACATGCCCGAAGGATTGCCATCGATTCGTGGGATAGAGCATCAAATTGATTTCCTTCCCGGGGCTTCTATACCGAACCGTCCAGCTTGTAGAGCTAATCCCGACGAGACTAAGGAGCTTCAGAAGCAAGTGGAGGAGCTCTTGAAGAAAGGTTACATCCGGGAGAGCCTTAGCCCTTGCGCGGTTCCAGTTCTATTAGTGCCTAAGAAGGATGGCACATGGAGAATGTGTGTAGATTGTCGAGTGATTAATCAAATCACAGTTAAGTACCGACATCCCATTCCACGCTTAGATGATATGTTGGATGAATTATATGGTGCTCGAATTTTTTCTAAAATTGATTTGAGAAGTGGCTACCACCAAATTCGAATGAAGGAGGGCGATGAGTGGAAAACCGCCTTTAAAACTAAGTATGGACTTTATGAATGGTTGGTTATGCCCTTCGAACTCACTAATGCCCCTAGCACATTTATGAGATTGATGAATCATGTGCTTAGAAAGTTCTTAGGAAAATTTGTTGTCGTTTACTTTGACGATATTCTGATTTATAGCAAACACCTTGATGAGCATGTTGAGCATTTGCGGAGTGTGTTGTTAGTCCTTAGAGCCGAGCACTTGTATGTTAACTTTAAAAAATGTGAATTTTGCTCCGAATATGTTGTGTTTCTTGGCTTTGTTGTAGGAAAGGAAGGGCTTCGTGTAGATGAAGAAAGGATCAAGGCCATACGGGATTGGTCGCAGTCCATGTCCATGTCACAAGTCCGGAGTTTCCTTGGATTAGCCGGGTTCTATCGTCGCTTCATCTAGAACTTTAGCACCATTGCAGCCCCCCTCACGGAACTAACCAAGAAGAACGTGATATTTCAATGGGGGCCTGCCCAAGATCAGTCCTTCTCCACCCTTCGTGAGCGCCTCACGCATGCACCGCTTCTAGTGTTGCCGGATTTCTCAAAAACTTTTGAGATTGAGTGTGATGCTTCAGGAATTGGACTGGGGGGTGTTCTAACACCAGAAGGGCGTCCCGTGGTTTATTTCAGCGAGAAGTTAGGAGGAGCTGCCCTCAATTACCGCACCTATGACAAGGAACTCTTCGCCCTTGTCCGAGTTCTACACACTTGGCAACACTACCTTCTGTCGCGGGAGTTCGTCATCCATTCTGACCACGAGGCTTTGAAATACTTGAGAGGGCAAGCCAAGATTAATAAAAGGCATGCTCGCTGGGTTGAGTTCATCGAAGCCTTTTCATACGTTGTTAAGTACAAGAAAGGTAAGGACAATGTCGTCGCCGACGCTTTGTCTCGGAGGTATACCTTGATCTCTTCTCTTGATGCTAGCATGTTGGGTTTTTCTTTGATACGAAATTTATATGCCCATGATGCTGAGTTTGGGGAAATTTATGCCCAATACGTGCCGCCTACTGAAGGGCAGCAACTATGTCGGTGTGACGTAATTGCTCCACAATCTCGGACACATCGGAGTTGAGACCTGAAAGAAACTTAGCAAGCACATATGTATCACTATGTCTAGAACGAGAACGTTGCAAAAGGGTTCTAAGTTCCTTATAGAATTCATCGGGGGAATGAGGGCCTTGTCGGAGTCGTTCAACCTTGAGCAAGAGTTGTTGCTCGTAGTCGATGGGAATGAACCGTGCCCGCATCATTCTCTTAAGTTCAGCCCAAGTCTCTACGGGCATCTCCTGGTGGTACTCACGGTCATCACGCTCCTCTCGCCACCAAGTCAAGGCAAAATCAGTAAAATGGATAGTGGCAAGCTCCACTTTCTCAATCTCGGTATAGCGGCAATACCAAAAGACTTGTTCCGCTTTGGCTTCCCAATCTTGGTAGACACCTGCATCGGAATCTCCTGAAAAATAAGGAATGTTAAGTTTTAAGCCATGGTGTCGACGGTGGCGGTCATCCTCCTCACGGCGGTGACGATGGTCATCGTCATCACGATTGTTGTACACATTGTCCTCTCGGCGGTTGTGCTCACGTGAGTGCCCGCGTGGAGGTCGGTTCCGGGCGATGTTTTCCATAGAAATCCTAAGTTGCTCGATGTTCTCCATCATTGTCAATTGATCCGCTCTGGCGGCCCTTTGTGCGTGCTCCATTCGGGTCATCCGATCATCAAGAGGGGCTGTGTGGTTCTCCTCGTTGCCATGGACACTCGACTGATCATCGGCCATTGCAACACAAACACCACAACAAACAAGCAAACACGTAAGGTTAGACAAAGCAAAAAACACTCACACTCGTGTGTTTTGGATGTGTTTGTCCTCACAAGCACTCACACTCCTCGCTATAGGTGTTGCTCTCGAACTCACGATCACTCGCGCTCTTCTCACCTTTTCCAACGCAGGGGCGCTGCACTCAACGACAAACTCAAGAAACACAATCAAGTACAAGTGGTAAGTGCGCAACGATGGCGCCTTAAACTCCTCACACGATCAACAACCAAAAGTTCCCAAAATACGCACACTCTCACCAAAATACCGCAATAATGCTTCAATTTGATCCAAGTCAACTCCACAACCGAGCAACGATGGAGTATCGCAGCAATGATACTCAAGGAAACGCTCAACTTCGGCCGATCTCCGAACCCCTTTTGTACCTGCGAGTTTAGTAGTACCAAAGAAAAACAAACACAAGCGTTCCGACGAGTATTTGCAAGATCTAAGGCCTCGATGTAGCCGACACTATCAAGTATGAATCCGGGAATTTGAGATCGATGGGAGATTAAGTAACAACACAAGAACAATAACACTTAGAAGCAGATTTTTTTTGTTTTTTGTGTATCAAATACCGATTCTTTTTTTTTTCTTTGGAATTCGGTTTTCTGTTTTTTTTTTTTGAAGTGCACGAATAATATGGAGGAATATGAAAATGAAAGGTAAGGAAATGGAATTCTTATGGATCGAAGTTGGTGATGGTGTTGATTTTCTCGAAAATGCACAAGTAGTTCTAGCAAATCGAAGACACAAAGACAAGCAATTCGTACCTCGGAAACCTTGAGGAACTTGTGTCGGTTGGCTCTGATACCACTTGGTGTGCTCAGGCCCAGGATCGAGCAAGAGGATCGGCGACGTGAGTTCCAAGAAGGTTGGAAAGTTTGGTCAGTTTCTGGAGTAGCAGATCAGTCAACAAAGAGTGTCAATTTCCCGTCGATTGGCTTGGCTTCTGGGGACGTGCGGGTACTAGATTTGTAGACCTTGAAGTCGCGGTCGCGGATTGGGGCGAATCTTGGCAATCGGAGGTCAGACGAGGCGGCAAATCGCGTTTTACCGGGACGTCGTCTGTACAGAACGATTCCAATGGGGCCTTGTTTGAGAGGACTTTAGGGGCTGCTTTAGAGTGACGTTTGGGGGTGGTTTGAGTGTGAGGATGGGGCTGTGGAAGGCCTTAGAATGGTGGTAAAGTAGGGGATGGGGGTTGAAAGATATGTGATGCAAGATCCCGAGGGTATCGCGCCCTTAGAATCTCCAACACTCGACCAAAGACACCCTCCGAATCGCACTTCGGGTGTTGTTGATCCTTGTCGTCGTCGGTATCGCGCCTAGGACAACTTTCTCGTAGGTATCGCGCCTAAGAGAGATCGATTTAGAATCGCACTAAATCTGATTTGTGGAAACACAAAGAGGGTTTTTTTTTCATTCAAATTCAACTTGTTTTCAATAGCCTTGTTCTTACAATATATATAGGAAAACATAAGGAAAAACAAAGAGGGAAGGGCAAAGAGTGACCAGCTCCTAAGGAAGAGGAAAGGAATGGTCTTGAGTTTGATTGTGGCCATGAAGATGGCTAGGGGAAAGGGTTGCCGGCCATGAAGAGCTAAAGAGGAGTGGTTGCTCTCATTGTGGTCTTTAAATGAGTTTATGGGTGAGTGGATTTTTAATGTGAGAGAAGGGATTTATTTGAAATGGTTCATGGGTAAGGTGAGGCTTGGCATGGGTCCTTGGTTGGCCTCGGAGTTGGCTCGCTCGCGACTTGTAGCATGGTAAGTATTAGAACCGGTGAGCTCTTGTTGCTAAAAAGTCTGGATGCTAGGACCACATGACCAAGTGTGCGTGCTCGGGCACGAGTGAGAGGCGACGTGGTCCTAAGAAGAGGAGGGGTCTCTTCGATGTCCAAGTCTCGGGGAGGGGCCTGAGAAGCAAGCTCGCCCTCGGTCTCTTCGATTCTAGATGGGAGGATCACATAGGTACAGACAAGCAAACACTATCACCCCATACTTGGAACACTTGCATCAACATATATGGTCAAATAAGGGTCCATGCACAAACCACCAACAAGCCATAATATCTACTCAAGAACACCATCAAGCAACTTTAAACAAGGAAGTACAAAGAAATATTCTCATGGGAATCGAACTCTCACAATTCACACAATACCAACAAAAGTATAACAATTGATGCACACATGCCCCACAATAAGAATCTCAAGTAAACCATGGAGTACAAAATCACCCTAAGAGCACATCAAGCTCAATAAAATTCAAGCAAGCCACAAGATTTATTAGAATGCACACAAGACTTGGAAAAATTCAACAACACATTCATCTCCTCCAACAATCAAATTTAACCACATTCATCAAAATTTCCTCAAAATTCAACCACATTTCCACATTAACCATTAACAAATAAACTCAAGAGATGGACAAGCACAAATTCACTTATAAACTCATCCAATCCTCAAAACTCCAATTTTCCCCCAACTCAATCTCCACAAACCCTAACAATTTCAATTCCTCAAAACAACCACTCAAACCTCAAATTAGTTGAAGAAGTAACCGAATCTGAGCAAAAGAGATTAGAAGAGGAGGAAACTTACAATGTTCTTGAAGAAAAAGAGGAGAAAAGAGAGACTAGCAATGGAAGAAAGAGAGAGGAATGGGAGTGGCAGCTCTTCTGGATGGCTGGTGTGGCTGCTGGACACAAGGGCGGCGACTGTTGCTGGGCACGAGAGCGTCGGCTGGTGGCGCCGGTGGTGGCGTAGGCGAGAGGGAGGGGCGAGTGAGTGAGAGAACGAGAGGCGATGAGGGGCCGAGTTATCTCACAGCAGCCGAGTGAGATAGAGAGGAGAAGGAAATAAGAAATGCGAGAAAAGAAAAGAAAAAAAAACAAATTAAAACTGATTTTTTTTGAAACTCGGGCAGATCCCACTCGACCGAGTGGCGGTCTGTCTTCAGAAATACCACTCGGGCCCCTTTTTTTTTTACAGCAGAAAAAGAGAAGAAATTAAAAATACTTACCTCGGGTTGCCTCCCGAGAAGCGCTGGTTTATGGTGTGAAGTCGACCTTCCATTCCTTTCAAGTAATCGGATCAAGAAGGTCAATGGAAACCACCTTCTCAATCGGATGACCGACGAAGTACTTCTTCAACCTTTTCCCATTAACTTTGAACTCACCGGTCTCTTCACTCCATACATCGACCGCTCCATGAGGGTATACCTTCTTCACCTCAAATGGACCTCCACACTTAGATTTTAGCTTGCTAGAAAAAAGCTTCAATCTAGAATTATAAAGCAACACAAGATCACCAATCTTGAAAGTCTTGGGAATAATATGCATGTCATGCCATTTCTTGGTTCTCTCCTTGTAAATCTTGGCGTTCTCATATGCATCTAGCCTCAATTCCTCAAGCTCCCGAAGTTGCAGATTCCTCTTCTCACCGGCCTCCTTCATATCAAAATTGAACAACTTGATTGCCCAATAAGCCTTGTGTTCAAGCTCCACAGGAAGATGACAAGACTTCTCATATACTAGTCTGTAGGGTGTAGTACCTATGGGAGTCTTGTACTCCGTTCTATAGGCCCAAAGTGCATCGTCTAGCTTCATTGCCCAATCCTTGCGAGATCGGGACACGGTCTTTTCCAAGATGCTCTTAATCTGCCTATTAGACACCTCAACCTGACCAGTAGTCTGCGGATGGTATGGTGTCGCCACCTTATGGGTCACCCCATACTTTCTCAAAAGTGCCTTAAAATTCTTCTCAATAAAATGGGAACCCCCATCACTAATGACAACTCGCGGAGTACCAAATCTAGGGACGCAATGGCTTCCACCCACTTTGAAACATAATCTACCGCCATCAAGATGTACTTGTTATTGCAAGATGGAGGGAAGGGACCTTTGAAGTCGATTCCCCATACATCAAAAATCTCCACCTCTTGTATGGTGTTCAATGGCATCTTGTTCCTTCTAGAAATGCTTCCTGTTCTCTGACAAGCATCACAAGAAACAATGAAACGGTGAACATCTTTGAACAAAGAAGGCCAGAAAAATCCAGATTGTAGTATCTTGGTAGTGGTTTTTGAAGAGCTCATATGACCACCACAAGGGAGAGAATGACAGTGGTGTATGACACTCTCCACCTCATCTTCTGGAATGCAATGCTGATAGACTCCATCACTGCACCTTTTGAAAAGAAAAGGCTCATTCCAGAAATAATGTCTCACATCTGACATGAACTTCTTCTTCTGCTGAAATGATAAACCACTAGGCAACTTATGACAAACAATATAGTTCACGAAGTCAGCATACCATGGTACCTCAAAAGTGGCTATATTCAAGATCTCAGCAATGATCCTGAGTAGATGCTCATCGGGGAAAGAATAATTGATGGGAGGCTCAGTAGTAGTGTGCTCTAACTGCTCTAGCGGTAGCCTGGATAAATGATCAGCAACCAAATTCTCAGTCCTTTTCTTGTCCTTGATCTCCAAGTCGAACTCTTGGAGGAGGAGGATCCATCGAATGAGACGAGGTTTAGCATCCTTCTTATGCATCAAGTACCTTATCGCAGCATGATCAGTATACACAATAACCTTTGCACACACCAAATATGACCGAAACTTTTCGAAAGCAAAGACGACAGCCAACAACTCTTTTTCGGTGGTAGCATAGTTCCTCTGGGCTTCATCCAAAGTCCTGCTAGCATAATAGATTGCATGGAGCTTGTTCTCTTTCTTTTGGCCCAGAACAGCCCCAACTGCATGATCGCTGACATCACACATGATCTCAAAAAGGAGATCCCAGTCAGGCGATTGCATTATAGGGGCTGAAATCAATGGCTGCTTCAACCTGCAAAAAGACTCATGGCACTCTGGAGAAAAGTTAAACGCAACATCCTTTAGGAGTAAATTGGTAAGAGGTTTTGCAATCTTTGAAAAATCTTTAATAAACCTCCTATAAAACCCAGCACGACCCAAAAAACTCCTAACTCCCCTAACCGATGTAGGAGGTGGCAATTTCTCAATCAAGTCTATCTTAGCCTTATCCACCTCGATACCTCGATTTTACACTAGATGGCCTAAGACAATCCCTTCCTTCACCATGAAATGACATTTCTCCCAATTTAAAACCAAGTTGACCTCTACACAACGCTGCAAAACTCGAGATAAGTTAGACAAGCAGTTATCGAAAGAAGATCCATACACAGAAAAGTCATCCATGAAAACTTCCATTATGTCCTCTATGAAATCAGAAAAAATGGCCATCATACAACGCTGAAAAGTGGCAGGGGCATTACACAAGCCAAAAGGTATCCTCCTGTAAGCGAAGGTGCCATAAGGGCACGTGAAAGTAGTCTTTTCCTGGTCATCCAGATGGATGGAAATCTGAAAGAACCCACTGTAACCATCCAAATAACAGCAATAAGAATGCCTAGCTAATCTTTCAAGCATCTGATCGATGAAGGGGAGGGGGAAGTGGTCCTTTCGGGTTGCAACATTCAACTTCCGATAATCTATGCACATCCTCCACCCTGTGACAGTCCTAGTGGGAATTAATTCATTCTTTTCATTCTTTACAACTTTCATCCCACCTTTCTTAGGGACCACATGCACAGGACTCACCCAATTACTGTTAGAAATAGGAAAAATAATGCATGCATCTAACAATTTTAGCACTTCTTTTCTCACAACCTCTTTCAAGTTTAGGTTAAGTACGTCTTCTTTGATGCTCTATGGAGGGTTTATGATCATCTTCCATTAAAATTCTATGCATACACATTGAGGGACTAATCCCCTTCAAATCATCAATTGAGTATCCTATGGCCTTTCTATGTAATCTAAGCTCATGCAACAACTTCTCAGTTTTATCAGGATTCAGAGTAGCACTCACAATCAGAAGATATGTAGCATCAGGGCCTAAAAACTCATACCTCAATGTGGATGGAAGTGGCTTCAACTCCACTTTTGGTGCTCCTTTAGCTTCGCCCTTAGAGTCTCCGTCATCTTCCTTCAAGACCTCAAACACCGCTTCAGGATCTTCCTCAACAACTTCTAAATCCTGAACTACAGCAGCAAGTAGTTCATCTTCATCGCCTTCAGTCACACTTTCAATCAGACAAAGCTCTAGAGGGTCTTGGACGACCACCACCTTCATATCAACCTGAGTTCCTTCATCTACCACATCAATCATGTAACACTCATCCTCAAAAGCAGGTTGTTTAATAGCATTAGAAAAATTAAACTCAAGTTTTTCATCTCCCATAGTGAAGGTAAGAACAACGTTCTTGACATCTATATTGGTACCTGCAGTAGCTAGGAAGGGCCTTCCTAGTATAATAGGTACAGGACAATTTGCTTCAATATCAAGAACTATAAACTGTACTGGGATGAAAAACTTACCAACCTGAATAGGAATGTCTTCCAGTATACTTGATGGATGTCTAACCGACATATCAGCCATGCAAAGCGTCATCCGGACTGGTCTGGGGTCTCCCGATCCTAGCTTCTTGCAGATGGATAGGGGAATGATACTCACGCTAGCCCCCAAATCGCAAAGGGCGAAGTAGGTGAAGTTTCCCATGGTGATAGGAGCACAGAAACTCCTAGGATCTTCAAGCTTAGGAGGGAGCTTGTTCTGAATGAGAGCGCTGCACTCTCGATTCAACGAGATAGTCTGACACTCTTCAAGCTTCCTTTTGTTTGGCAAGATCTCCTTCAGAAACTTCACATAGGATGGCATTTGAGATAGAGCATCAGTGAAATGAATGTTGATGTAGAGCTTCTTCAGCATCTCCAAAAATTTCCCATATTGCTTTTCGATTTGAGCCTGTGCTTTTCTCTGTGGAAAAGGAAGGGGTGGCTTGTAAGCGGGAGGCGGAACATATACAGATTGTTTCTCTGGCTCAGGAGCCTTTTCCTTCTCAGTTTCAACATTCTCTTGAGCTTCTCCTGGCTCTGCAGGCTTCAACTCTTCTAGTTGTTTTCCATTCCTTAGGGACACAGCAGAAATCTATCCCTTAGGATTATCTTCGGTACGCCCTGGAAATTCACCATTCTGCCTAGGGGCATTGTTGGTCTGTTGAGCTACCTGTGTCTCAAGCATCTTTTGGCTCTTACTAAGGTTTTGTACTTCACCAGCCAGATTCTGAACGGTGCCCATAAGTTGTTCCATCATCAACTCCATCTTATCCTTCTGAGGTTGGCCTTTTGGTGGGAATCCAGGTGGTGGCGATTCTGCAGCTTGCTTATTAGAATATAAGAATCCGGGGTGATCTCTCGCTCGAGGGTTGTAATTATTGAAGTTCCTGTTATAGCCCTGACCCCTGTTAAAATTCCCTATGTAATTTGCTTCCTCCTCCTGACTGCCGATATCTTGAGAGGCATAAATCTGACAGCCAGAAATAGTGTGATCTTGAGCTCCACAAAACTGACAAGGCACTGGTCTGGTGTTTGTAGTAGCACTCACTTCTTTGACAGACAAATACTTCTTCAATGCTGAGCTCAGACGTTTGATTTCAGAAGCCAATGCATCATATATAGCATCCTTGAAGGTTTCAGCTCCCACTTCGTAGATCCCTGAACCTCTTTTGGCCTTAGAAAGAGCCTTGGGTTGTGAGTACTGCCCACATCGCTTAGCGGTCTTCTCGATGAACGCCCAAGCATCTTCAGCTCCCATTTCCAAAAATTCTCCTCCAAATGAGGAGTCAATAAGCACCCTAGTGTTGTCACTGACAGCTTTGTAGAAAATTTCTAACAGATTCAGCTTCGGTATCCCGTGGTGCGGACACTCAAACAAAAGGTCTTTGAATCTCTCCCATGACTCATGGATGTTCTCCTCATCTCATCAGTCTTGTCTGGCGGGAAGAACTGATTCAGAAACTCAGATGACAATTCCTCCCAAGTAGTGATAATGCCAGCAGGGATAGAGTTGTACCAATGTCTAGCTTTTCCAGCAAGTGAGAAGGAGAATGATCGCATTAAGAACTCATCAGGGGTGACACCTTGAACCTTCACAATATCCATCAATTCCTTGAATGTGGATATGTCCTGATGGGGGCTCTCAGCAAGAAGCCCATTGAACATCTTCTGTCTTATCATATTCAACAGTGCAGGCTTTAGCTCAAAATTGGCGGGTGTTAATGTAGAAAGAACTACACCCGGTTGAGGTAGGTACTGAGCCGGATCCATACGCTCTCCTAGAGTTTGCGGCCCTTGGGGTTGTGGTAGTGGATTCGCCACAATTTGTCGATTAGCAAGCTCTTGTCGCAGGGCAGCAATCTCTAGATCTCTCTGAGCCATCAGTCACTCGAGTTCAGCTAAACGATTAGCGTTGTCACCCATTGTTTGATTTCTAGTAGTGCGTTGTTCAGCTCTTCTTCTACGAAAGGTGCGTTCTGGTTCAGGATCAAAAGGGAATAGATCACTAGAGCTTTCAGCTTTTCGCATTCAGAGCAAACCACAACCTGAAACCAACGACAAAAGGAAACAAATCAAAGCAGAAATAAGGACTTAGCAAACCAGTTGTCAGAAAACGATTGATACTAGCACCAGTCCCCGGCAACGGCGCCCAAAAACTTGATGTTTCTAAAACCGACCCCGCAAGAATACGGTGTCAATTGTAGTATTCAAGTGTCGTATCACAAGGACTGGCGAAATACCAATTATTAGCTTTAAACCAGTTTGACCAAGCCCAAAAGTAGTAAACAATTTAAGAGAATTTATAATTGAAAGGGACAAATAACAATAAAATGATGAGAAATATATATGTGAGAGACATTCCAGGGCTAGGGATTCTGCGAACGATGCATCCTCAATGGACCAAAATGTAGTCTCACCCGTATCATTTCCAATTCTATGTGAAGGTAGGTTATCTAATGTAATTGCAAATCTCCTTTCGGTCTCAATGCAAATGTGTCTGAATGGGAGAACAATCTCCTTTCGGTCTCATGCAACAAATTCAGATCCTTTGAGCTATTAGAATCTAGGTGATAATCATATCAATATCTTCTTTCGGTCTCAATCAATATCAATACAACCTAAGATTTCTACGACAACCTATTAATCCTCAAAAAGCTTAATTCACTTTCGCACAATTAAACTTTAGTTTTAATCCTATAGTTCTGATGGATCAGATCACCTTTCGGTCTCAATTCACCATCTAAGTTCTAACTTAGGGTTATCTTCTTTCGATCTCAAACCCTAAATCAGGTCTAACCAATTCACATCGATTAGATTGAGTACAATAGGATTAAATCACAAATCAAATGGGAAATCATTCGGGCGATATGAAAGAGCAAGTCTATTTCCGCATCGTCGGGATTATCCTTAACCCTAGAACAAGGAGAACTAGCCTAGCATGGAGATTTTCATATTCAATTCGATTAAACTAAGCAAAGGAATCAAAGACAAACAAGAGATAAGAGAGAAAGTACCAATTCTGAATTGAAACGATTCGAATCTCCACTTTTTCCAAAGCTTCCAAATAGCCCTCAACAATGTCAGATCTTTTCGGCCCCCTAGTTCTCTAAAAAAAACGTCCCTTAAATACCCCCCCATAAAAATAAATTAAAAACGGAAGAAAAACGGTTCAGGGGGCGACACTCGGGCATAACACAGATCGAGTGTCCATGGCACTCGGCCGAGTGTTTGGTTCTGTAAAGTACTGGAGGCCACTCGAGGACATAACTGCTCGAGTATATAGGGCACTCGGTCGAGTGAAAGCTTTTGCCAGCTACTATAGCCCACTCGAGCGTACAACAGATCGAGTGTAACTGGTACTCGGTCGAGTGTCTACCTTTCCTTGCTTCCTCGTCTCTTGCCAAGCGCGCCTCGATTTCCATGCTCCATATTCTTGATTCTGTCCCTCCTAGTTCATCTTTGACGCATTCTAAGTGTACCAAGAAACCTCGAAGCTCGTCATTCTCCTTTAGCTCTCTTATTGGCACCGAAACCGCTCAAAAGCACCTGAAATCACAACAAACGAGCGGTAGACACCGATTCCACCAAACTAAACCAAAAAGGGCCAAAAATATATATAATACTTAAATTAAAGGCCCTAAACCCGATGCAAACATGCCCTATAATCATTGCTAAATAGATGCTATCAGGTCACAGGGTCGAAACCCAGATTTCCAGGAAAATTTCCAGTTTTTCGGGTTCATGTCAAAAAAACATTTCGGGTCTTGACCCAAAAAATTTTGGGCGGTCGGATCGGTTTATGTTTTGACAGGTCTAATCTTATGCCATTTCTCATGATAGATAGATATATGTATGTTACTTACTTCATTTGAATCATTTTTCCATTGGTTGATATTAAGATAATTCTTCTGTTTTTTGAAACAGTGATAGCTTTTTTTTTTTTAGAGTAAGCAAAAATTTGGATGCACTACCAACATTCATTATCATCTCGCAAGATGATGTTCTGGAACTCATAACAACAGGAACTGAAAATAAAATTACAATTCAACTGAGATTTAGCAAGAAAATTAGCTGCACCATTTGCCTCTCTGTAGCAGTGCTGAATTGTGACGCTCTCAAAATATTTTCTTAACGAATGGATCTCTTCGATTATTTGAGCGACCTCCCATGGTGTATTATTCACTTGATTGATGGCATTGACTATGATTGCGCAATCACTTTCAATAATCACTCTTCGAATCCCCATCTCCGCTGCGAGTCTTATACCTGTATAAACTGCAAAAGCTTCTGCTAGAATGACAGAAGTCATCCTGATGTTACATTTATGAATCCGAAGAACTCGACCGTCATTATTCCTCACAATACAACCAACATGCGGTTGAGTATCAGTTTTCACCGAAGGATCTACATTTATCTTAATAACATTTATTAGAGGGCATTTCCAAATCAATTTATCAGAAGGCCTAACACGTTTAGGTAACTTCGTTTTTACCTGCTCTTTATTCCAGCATGAGATTTTATCTATAGTTTGAATTAGATCATAGATAATACCTCTATCAGAAATATTGCGAAAAATAATTCTATTTCTGAGCTCCCAAACAGAATGCCATAAGTCTGTAAAATCTATATTAAGAGCCTTAGTATTTAAAATATTTTCCGAAACATTACTAGTTAAATTTGGAATATTATAACATTTTCCCAACTTACTACCCAGATTTTGAATAAGGGATCTAGTGATCTGACAATTAAATAATAAATGATTTGTATCTTCTATATCAGAATTACAAGAGAGCATGTACTAGGAACTCTATTTATATATCTATTTAGACGGGTCGTGGTAGGTAAGATATCTAAAATTATTTTCCAAATAAAATTTTTAATATTCAGAGGAATATTAAGTTTCCAAATCCAGTCTGCTAGAATTTTCTTAGTATTCCTAGTATTACAAATAGAAGATGTGGATTTAATAGAGAATTTTCCATTACTACTATAAATTCAAATTAACCTGTCAGGAATATCAATTATTGGAATATGGATATTAGTAATAGCTTGAACAATATGAGAGGGGTATATACTATTTAATTTATCAATATCCCAAGAGTTGGTATTTGTAAATAAATCACAAACTTTTAAGTTAGGATTAAGATCATTCCGAAAGTTTTGAAGATATTGCGCATTTACCCAAATATCAGATCATACATTTATAGTTTTCCCATTACCCACTAGCCAGAGCAATCTTTTAGAGAATAGATCTCTGACATTAAGAAGTCTGCCAAATTGTCAAGAAGTTTTGAATTTTCCTCTTTCCATAAGAGATTCTTTCGAGAGATATTTATTTGTGACTACTTTAGACCAAATATTATCAGGATTAGCCATTAATGTCCACAACAGTTTCATTTGCATGCCAATATTAGTTTGCTCAGCAAATTTAAAACCTAATCCTCCATCTTTTATAGGATTACACAGATGATTCCAGCTGATTAAAGGATGATAATTATCAGATTGAAGTTTATTCCAAAAGAAATTTTTGTTTATCTGATCAATTTTTTGTAGAATTCCTTTTGGAAGGAGAAATGATTGCATTAAATAATTTGTTTTAGAATTTAGGTTTTCCCGAATGAGAACGGATCTACCAGCTTGTGAGAGAGTGTTAGATTTCCATTTTGACAGCTGTTTTTTAAGGCTTGTTATTGCCTCATCAAACAAGGCATTACAAACCCTTCCACTAATAAGTGGTATACCAAGGTATTTTTTCATTGATTTAGTAACTGGAATATTTAGTTGTTGAGCAAGGGACTGAGCTTTACTGACAGATAAATTTTTAGAAACTTGTAACGAACTTTTATTATAATTAATAGTAAGTCCTGACATATTGGAGAAAGTATTCAAGAGATTTCTAATTGTATGAAGATTTAACTCATCAGCACGTCCAAAAATAAGTGTATCATCTGCAAAGGAGAGGAAAGGAATATGATCATTGTTACTTGTAAGTTTGATTCCAACCAACGGGTCACATTCCAATGATTCTTGTTGCAACATTCTCCCCAATAGTTCTATAACCAATACAAAAATATAAGGTTCAAGAGGATCTCCCTGTCGTATTCCCCTATAGGTTTGAAATGTACGACCAGACAAATTATTAACTAAAACCGAGAAGCTAGCTTTAGTTAAACAGGTCATAACCCACTCAACCCATCTAAAATCAAAACCAAATTTGTTAAGTATAATGCGAATAAAACTCCAACTTATTTTGTCGTAATCTTTCTCCAAATCTAGCTTTAATGTCATCCACCCAAATTTACCTTTCTTGTTATGAAAAGAGTGGAAAACTTCATGCGCTATTAATATGTTATCTTGAATATTTCTTCCTTTTACAAAAGCTCCTTGAAATGGATTAATTATGCGAGGTAAAATAGGCTTCAACCAATTAGCCAATAATTTCGAAATAACCTTATAAATAGTATTACACAGACTAATCGGACGGTAATGATTAATGTTAGTAGGTGTCTTAATTTTTGGAATAAGTGCAATGAAAATTGTATTCAAACAGTGATAGTTGTGTTGTTGATAATACGCGAGTATTAATTATTCACTTCTCTCTAGGTTGAGTATTAATTACTTTTGCATAGATCTTTAACTTTAAAGTGCTATTTTCATATTTAGGGGGACGGAGTTAGTGACCTTACTATGTTTCAACCAATGTTATTAAAATCGAGATTCTAAATCGGATCGGTAAAAAGGTTCAAGGATAGAATCATAGAATCGCATCATAGGATCGTAAGATCCCATCGCATGGATGAATTTTTTTAAAATGAAGCTAATATGTTTAATAATAGATAAATATTATGTTAAATCATAAAAAATACACATAAGATTGTAAAATTTTAATAATTAACTAAATATAATATAGATTAACTAAATATATTATAAATTTCTTAGATTTAAAGTGTAAATATTAGAAATTCCTTATAACAGACATTTTATAGGATCGTTAGAATCGCAAAAACAGGATCGGGATCGTTTTTACATTTTTGGATCATAGGATCATTAGAATCGTAGGATCAAATCGAGATTTTAACAACATTGGTTTTAACCTTTAGAAAAGATCGTTCTATGAAACTTGACCTATATATATGGTTTCAATGTAGTTAGCTAATTAAACACTCATGTTTCTTTTTCTTTCCTACATCTTCATATATTCTTAATTTCTTACTACAAAGTCAGAAGGTCAGAAAAAGAGTCTCACTTCCTATCTATCTATCATGTATTGTATGTAGATAAGTCATGCTACTATACTGCATATGTTTTGCACAATGTTTGCACAAAATTTATTATCTTCGTTTATGAATCCTTGTTTACTAAATTATGAATGACATATTCATTTTCTATATAGATGGCTACATAATCCAAGGTCTATCTTACTGGATTTATATTTACTGGCTTTTGATTTAAATAATCATCTTCTGCAATGGTTTTTTATAATCATAAGGGACTTGATTTATCTGCAGAGTGTATGTACTGGTTTTGCCCCTACTTTTGCCTTGAATATAGAAGCATCAAATTACAAACTCGCACTTGCATAGGTTCTTCTTCTGGTTTCATATTTCCACGACCATTCGGACAACTCCATGGGCATACAGATCCAAATCCCAAGGGGCAGAACGGGCACGTCGCTGCAGTTCAATTAAGAAGTCGTCACAAACTGCACGAACCAGAGATCGAGAAGTGGATGACAGCATTGGACAAGAGGTCGATTTCGACCAATCACAGGTCGATAACGACCAAACAGTGGTCGATATCAAGCCCCCTGCACTCGCTTTCGACCCAACTGCACCAGCGAACTCGATTTTGACTCCACCAGTCGATATCGAGCAACCCCAGATCGATATCGAGTCCCCTCCAGTCGATATCGACTCCTTTGCATCGCCTCCGACAGTTGTTTTGGTTCCGAAACCAAAGAAGACGCTCTCATTCCCTTCCAACGCTTTGTGAAATTGCTTCGAGGACTAAACGTTACAATTCCTTTTACATAAGCTCTTCATGAGATTCCTGCATACGTCAAGTTCCTCAAGGATATCCTTAGCAACAAGCGATCAATTACAGAAATCACCAGCGAGTGCAAAAGGACGGATTTCCCTAAGAAAAAACATGACCCTAGTAAGTTCTCTATTACTGTGAGGTTTGGAGAACACCGATATGACACCGTGTGATCTAGGAGCAAGCGTGAGTATCATGCCCTTATCAATCTGGTCAAAGGTAAAGATAGGAGCGCTAGAGCATGTGGATACCAAGCTATACATGACAAACAATACAGTGGTCATCCTTACAGGTATGATTGATGATGTTCCTGTCTAGGTTGGTAAGTTCTTTATTCCTGCAGATTTCCTTGTTATAGATATGGCGGAAGATCCTGCTTGCCATATTATTCTTGGTAGACCTTTTCTAGCTACAGCAGATGCCAATATCAGTGTTAGGAAGAGGCACCTCACATTCACAATAGGGAACGAAGTCTTGGAATTCTCTTTCGGCCTTACAAAGAAGGAGATCCCTTGGATAGAGGTAAAGAGCATTGGCACCAGCGAGGGTGACGGTCCTTGAAGTGAAGCAATACAAAAAGCTCCTACCTCTGCGAATCAGAACGACGAAAAGCCTTGCCAAACACTTAAGTATGGGGTTGCAACACTCGACGTCGAGTCATCTGACTCGATATCAACTAACTGCCAGCCCAAAATTTATGTTTTGAGCAAGAAAATGTAAGCTCAGGTACAACTTCTGCCTCTTCTCTGCCCATTAATAATAATTTTAAGGGGCCATAAACCCAAACCCCGTGACAAGCTAACTTACGCAGGAGAAGGATTTAGAAAAAAGAAAAAGAAGGAAGGACAGCTAACCAAGGAGCGCGCTCCACATTGAGAACAATCTGTCAACAGAGAATCAAGACTTAGATGATCCAGGAGAAGGGCCATATACAACAGTGCCCTACACTAAAGAGTCTTGATCAAAATAGAAAAGCGGGTCGAGCTAGCGACTTAAACCCTAGCGCTTACGGGAGGCAACCCGCTATTTTTATCTCCCTTTTCTTTTACTTTATATTGTTTTTTATATCTCATTTAATTCGTGCAAGGTGTCTTTTGTTGATTTTTTAGACATGTCAGAAAACATAATCGAGCAGAAATTTCGATCGAAACTGGTCGATATCGAGTAAGACAACCTGATTTCGACCTCTGTGGTTTCGACCAGAAACGTGAAGAGGAGGAGAAGTTGGTCAATTTCGATCACCTGTCTACACTTGTAATCCTACTGATTGCAGTCGATATCGAGTTATACCTAGTCAATATCGACTTCTGGCAATCTACTGAAGCCCTGGTTTCGACCCTACATCGCGTTATTTGGTGAGTTTCTTCCGTTACCCTTCTTTTATTTTATTTATACAGTGGGGACACTGTATATTCTAAGTATGGGGTGGGGAAAAGCTCATTATCATTATTTTATTATATATTCTTGATTTTGCTACTACATGGTACACTTTGGGTAATTTTTTTGTTTTTTATGCTTTATTTGCTTAACCCAAAGTTTGTTTTATGAGACATCTCCCAAAGCTTGTAAATTGTTCAAAGAAATTGTGCCATGGAAACTAAAGCACGGCTCGACGATTCAAATGTGGATTCATTAGGGATATTGCACAAGATTGCCAAGAAAAGGAAACTCTCAATAAAATGCAAATTTTTCTTGAGGAAAACCAAAAAAATGAGGTAAATTGATATTGCTTTTGACATGTTGCACATTAAGAGGATGGATGAGTTTATATTTTCCATATATGCTCATTTTATAATTCTAGCCATACCTATACCTATACCTATTTTGCATCACAAAGCCATATTATAAGCCTTACATGTCATTATATCATTATCGCTCCACATATTCCATACATTACCCATGTTCTACCTTATTTCCTTATCCGGGGACTATGTTGAGAATTGAATCATTTGTTGGAGATATTATATGGTTGTTGTATTGTTATATATATCATTATTGGAGTTTGGCAGGAATCTAAAAAGTCTATGGAGAATTTAATGAGTGAAAGAAAATCCGGTCACCTCGGAAGATAAAGGTAGATCGACCGTGACTGCGTTGAGATGTTAGTTTTGCCGGATGGGACACAAAGGTAAGGAGTCCAACGCACTAAGTATCCGGTGACATTCATGACACCCATGTTTGCGACTCGCGAGAAGGCAGTGCTGAGGTTAGAGAGGTAAAAACATTATTATTGAAAAAAGCATTGAGTGAAAGAGTGAAGGTGAGGAACATGATGAAGAAGGAATGTGGTAAGAAAGTTTGGAAAGTACTCCATTTCCCCGGATTTAACACCACATGGCCGAAAACTGCCCACCTTTAGGCTTTTACGTATCTAGTCCTTTTTGAGCTTGCATAAAGTCCTCTTGATTATTATTGCTTTGTTGCAAGAATTTTTTTCTTTCCATAACCTCCTTTTGTGCAAGAAATTGCTTTTCATTCACAGGCAGAAATTTGAAGACACTAGTACCTTTTCGATGATGCCAATTGAGTGTTGTGTAACATGACAAAGAATCCATTATGTTAAGAGTTTTTTGCAGTTTCCCCTAAATGACCATCCAAGTTATTGCTTGAGGACAAGCAAGCTTAAGTATGGGGTGATTTGATGTTCATGTTTTATGTCATGTTTTTATATCCATTTCAGCTCCTTATTCTATCATTTTATATATTCTGGGCGGGGAATATAGAGACTTTGTGTAGTTTATGCTTATTTGCGAGAAATAGAAGTCTACACGAATTTCTATTTAATATTGCAGAATTTAGAGCTAATTCGGAGCAAAGTCAAGAAGCACTGGAAATACACTTGATGTCTACTGAAGGAGCTCAACAATCGAGGGAAGAACACCTGACATCGAGCAAAGCTGAGCACAGAACAAGGACCTGAAGAGTGGTTAATTTTGACCAGATTTGGTCGATATCGACTAGAGCTAGTCGAAATTTGCAGAATCAAACTCGACAACGTTCAGACTCGACGGAGACGAAAGGAAGACAGGTCAATTTCGACCTAACATGGTCGATATCGACCAAACCACAACTCGAAATCCATGCCAGAAGCCGACGTCGACCGAGAAAAAGTCAAATCCGAGCAACACAACTCGATATCGACCAACCTTCCAGAACGATTCCGAGTCCTATCCTGATTCCTAGTGAAGATATTCCGAGTCATATCCTGATTCCGAGTAAAGATATTCTGAGTGAAGACATGAGAGATATTATCTTTTTATCTATCCTAAGGGTGGAACATTTAATTACCCTTTAGAATTTATTTAGTTTACCATATATGATTTATTTCCTTTCAAATAAAATTATATCCTTTAGTTTGAAAGAGATATAGATAGATATTCCTTTCCTTTATTAGTAAGGATTAAGACCTATAAATAAAGCCGTAGGGGCTAGTTTTTATGAATGGAATTTCAGAGAGACAATTCCAATAGCAAGTAGAGAGTTTAGAAGTTAAAGACTTTTAGGATTTTGACGCTTTTGCGAAAGTTGGAGTGCCGGGATTGTAAAGGTTTTGAATTTAGTTTAAAGCAAAGTTTATTTCTTTCAATGATGTCTTCGATTGCAATGAGCGACTAGTCGCCCTACTTCTAAGGTCGGGGTGAGCCCGACGATAGCAATGCGCGCTTGAGGTAAAGTTTGGATATTTATTATGTTTTGATCATCTACTGCTTTTTATATGTTTATTGCCTACTCGAAAGAATAGAGATTCATGTTAACAATTTGGATTATAAACATAAAATTGGTACATACAATTAGGGTTACTTGAAAAGGTTGTTTAATTGTTGGAAAACGCGAAAACTTGCTCCTTTGATGCGATTGCTTAATTATTTATTCATATTATCTTGTCTTATGTGTGTTTGGTTGTTGTTGTGGTAAGCCCCGGTCTTGGAAGTTTTCTTTCATATATTATCTTCGAATATCTCAACCTGTTTTATTTCTGTTCATCTTCGATTCCATTCTCGCATTCTTCGACCCTCATACGCCGACACAAAGTTTCTGTAGGTACACGAAATAGACCTCTTCAGGTCGAAATTGAGTCTTCCGGTCAACTGACGGTCTTCTAAGTTAGTCGATATTTAGTACTGACTAGGTCGAAATCGAGCACTTCCACTCGAAATCGACCTCTGCTTGTTTTTGTTCACTACAGGTGCAGGTAGGAATCAACGGGGACAGGTCTAAATCGACCGCACATGTCGATATCAACCATTTTCTTGTTGAAATCGACTACACTCTACGCAGGAACAAGAAATCGACTAACTCGTCGATATCGACCGGACACAAGTCAATATCGTGTAGGTCTTCTAAGTCGAAATCCGACGTGGACGTGAGCTATCTAGGATCCGCTAACACGGTTCCTCGTGGATCGAACCTGATTCCCTTCAACTACAACGGGAGGAAGTCTTGAATTTATTTGGGCAGGTTAGAACTCGGTTTGAATTTATCTTTTGTATTTTCAATTCGATTTTCTCCTACATAAAATTTTGGCGCCGTTGCCGGGGATGCGATCATTCACGCCATAGATACCTATATTTAACGTTTTTTAGTTTTGTTTTACAGATGTATGCGACATTCTGGTCAAACACCTGAATTCGACGCTTTAGACGATCCAGAACGCCTTCTACGCATCCACTCTAAATTGAAAAGAGTCATGGCGACCGTAGAAACACAAGCTGAGATGATCGAGATGCTTCAGAGGCTTCAGAATGGAGCTATTAGCCAACAATACTGCTATCGACGTTGAGAGAGCACGCGCTGATCGGGAAGAAGAACAAAGGAGACAAGCTCAGGCTGAGCTCACCCTTTATCTTACTACGACTAAGGATTACATGCACCCGACTCTAACAGTGCCTAAATCGGCTATTCTTATCCCTCCTAATGATTTTTAAATTCGCACTTCCTTTCTTTCTGAAATTAAAAATAATCCTTTTCAAGGATGACCTAATGAATGCCCTCTTGTTCATATTATTGTGTTTGCTGACTTATGTCAAACTATCGGCAAAGGCGCAAACCTTGAATATGTGAGACTAAAAGCTTTTCGGTGGTCTCTTACAGGGGTTGCATTAAAGTGGCTTGAAGGACTGACCCCGCGATCTCTCACGACATGGATAGAGGTAAGAAATGCGTTTCTTAACAAATTCTTTCCTCCTGCCAAGACAGCACTCCTACGCCAAAAGATCACGGCTTTCAAACAAAAGTCTAGGGAACAACTAGCACGAGCTTGGGACCGGTACAAGGATCTACTGCGATCATGCCCTACTCATGGGCAGTCACCACATGTAATTCAGGAGATTTTCTACAATTCTCTTGACTTACCCAACAAGGAGCGGATCAACCAATACACTCAATATGAGTGCCTCACGCAAACACCAACGGATGCTTGGGCATTTATCCAACTTCGACAACACATATGGGGCTCTTGTGGCTTACAAAACCACATATGCGAAGCCATCCCCATCCATGTCGTTGTATGAGCCCTCTAGAGAGATTGATTCCGACGTCAATGAGCCATTCTACAAGGATCTAAACCATAAGCTTCTTAAACAAGTTAAATTCTTTTCCGTTAATCAATCTTGCATTGAATGTGGATCACACCGGCACACTACCCCTGAGTGCCAACATATGGAGCAAGTCCACCTAGCGGAGATGCACGAAGAAGTGGCTTACGCAGAGGGTCCCAATCGCCACATGGGGGACCAACGATTCTATCAACAACAGCGGAACCAAGATACCCCTAGGAATCCCCTACCATATAGAGCTCTAGGACATCTAGAGAGGGACCAGCGAAAGGACGATCTACAGCTCGTCCTTGATGAGTTGAGAAGAAATCAAGTGGAAAACAAGCAAGCCAATGGCGCCATCCATCATCAACTCCAAAGCCTCACTACACGATTTGGAGAAATGGACATCTCGAAGCGGAACATGGAGACTTAAATGGGTCAAATAGCAGCACAGATTCAACGACCATCCGGACAGCTCCCTGGTCATACAGATCCAAATCCCAAGGGGTAGAACAGACACGTCGCTGCGGTTCAACTAAGGAGCCGTCACAAACTATACAAAACAGAGATCAGAGAAGCGAACGACAACACTGGACAAGAAGTCGATTTCGACCAACCACGGGTCGATATCGACCAAACAGTGGTCGATATCAAGCCCCCTGCACTCGATTTCAACCCTATTGCACGAGCGAACACGATTTTGACTCCGCCAGTCGATATCGAGCAACCCCAGGTCAATATCGAGTCCCCTCCGATAGCTGTTTTGGTTCCGAAACCAAAGAAGCCGCTCCCATTCCCTTCTAATGCGTTGAAAGACCCCACTGCAGGTAAGTTTAAACACATTGTGAAATTGCTTCAAGGACTAAACGTTACAATTCCTTTTACAGAAGCTCTTCATGAGATGTCTGCATACCTCAAGTTTCTCAAGGAGATCTTTAGCAACAAGCGATCAATTAGAGAAATCGGGAGTGAGTGCTAAAGGATTGATTTCCCTGAGAAAAGACCTGACTGTGGTAAGTTCTCTATTACTGTGGGATTTGAACAACACCGATATGGCACTGTGTGATCTAGGAGCAAGCGTGAGTGATCTAGGAGCAAGCGTGAGTATCATGCCCTTATCAATCTGGTCAAAGGTAAAGATAGGAGCGCTAGAGCATGTGGATGTCAAGCTATACATGACAAACAATACAGTGGTCATCCCTGCAGGTATGGTTGATGATGTTCCTGTCCAGGTTGGTAAGTTCTTTATTCCAGCATATTTCCTTGTTATAGATATGGCGGAAGATCCTGCTTGGCCTATTATTCTTGGTAGACCTTTTTTCTAGCTACAATAGATGCCAACATTAGTGTTTGGAAGAGGCTCCTCACTTTCACAATAGGGAACGAATACATCAGTGTTGGGAAGAGGCTCCTCACTTTCACAATAGGGAACGAAGTCTTGGAATTCTCTTTCGGCCTTACAAAGGAGGAGATCCCTTGGATAGAGGTAAAGAGCATTGGCACCAGGGAGGGCGCCGGTCCTTGTAGTGAAGCAATACAACAAGCTCCTACCTCTGCGAGTCAGAACGACGATAAGCCTTGCCAAGCACTTAAGTATGAGGGTGCTACACTCGACGTCGAGTCATCTGACTCGATATCAACTGACTCCCAACACAAATATTTCTGGTTCGGGCATGAATAGGTAAGCTTAGGTACAACTAATTTTGCCTCTTCTCTGTCCATTAACAATAATTTTAAGGGGCCACAACCCAAAACCCCGTGGTGAGCTAACCTGCGCAGGAGAAGGATTTGGAAAAGGAAAAAGAAGGAAGGACAGCTAACCAAGGAGCTCCACATTGAGAACAATCTGTCAGCAGAGCATCAAGACTTAGATGATCCAAGAGAAGGGCCAGATACAATAGGGCCTTATACTAAAGAGTCTTGATCAAAACAGGAAAGTGGGTCGAGCTAGCAACTTAAACCCTAGCGTTTACGGGAGGCAACCCGCTATTTTTATCTCCCTTTTCTCTTACTTTACTTTATATTTTTTTTATATCTCATTTACTTCGTGCAACATATCTTTTGTTGATTTTCTAGACATGTCGGAAACATAATCGAGCAGAAATTTCGACCGAAACTGGTCGATATCGAGTAAGACAACTCGATTTCGACCACTGTGGTTTCGACCAGAAATGTGAAGAGGAAGAGAAGCTGGTCGATTTCGACTACCTGCACTCGATATCGAGTACAGTGGTCGATATCGACCAAAACCATTCGATTTCGACCACCTGTCTACACTTGGAATCCTACTGATTGCAGTCGATATCGAGTTATACCCGGTCGATATCGACTTCTAGGAATCTACTGCAGCCCTGGTTTCGACCCTACAGCGCGTTATTCGGTGCGTTCCTTCCTTTACCCTTGTTTTATTTTATTTATACAGTGAGAACACTATATATTCTAAGTATGAGGTGGAGGAAAAGCTTCTTATTATTATTTTATTATATATTCTTGATTTTTCTACTACATGGTAAGCTTTGGATAAATTTTTTTCCTTTTTTTATGTTTTAATTGCTTAACCAAATGTTTGTTATATGAGACATCTCCCAAATCTTGTAAATTGTTCAAAGAAATAGTTTCATAGAAACTAAAGAAATGCTCGACGATGCAAAAGTGGATTCATTAGGGATATTGCACAAGATTGCCAAGAAAAGGAAACTCTCAATAAAGTGCAAATTTTTCTTGAGAAAAACCACAAAAGTGAGGTAAATTGATATTGTTTTTGACATATTGCACAATAAAAGGATGGATGACTTGATATTTTCCATATATGCTCATTTTATAATCCTAGCCATACCTATACCTATTTTGCTTCACAAAGCCATATTATAAGCCTTACATGTCATTATATCATTATTGATCCACATATGTCATACATTACCCATTTTCTACCTTATTTCCTTATCCGGGGACTATGTTGAGAATGGAATAATTTGTTGGAGAAATTATATGGTCTTTGTGTTGTTATATATATCATTATTGGAGTTTGACAGAAATTTGAAAAGTCTATGTAAAATTTAATGAGTAAAAGAAAATCTGGTTACCTCAGGAGATAAAGGTAGATCAACCCTACCTACGTTGAGATGTTAGTTTCGCAGGATGGAATACCAAGGTAAGTAGTCCAAAGCAGATAGTATGTGGAGTCATTCATGAGATCCATGTTTGCGACTTGCGAGAAGGCAGTGCAAAGGTTATAGAGGTAAAAGCATTATTATTGAAAAAACATTGAACGAAAGAGTGAAAGGTGAGGAACATGATGAAGAAGAAATGTGGTAAGAAAGTTTGGAAAGTCCTCAATTTCCCCGGATTTAACACCACATGGCCAAAAATTGTCCACCCTTAGCCTTTTACCTATCTACTCATTTTTTAGCTTGCATAAAGTCCTCTTAATTATTGTTGCTTTGTCGCAGGATTTTTTTTTTTCATAACATCCTTTTGTGCAAGAAATTTCTTTTCATTAACAGCACACATTTGAAGACACTAGTACATTTTCGAGGATGGCAATTGAGTGTTGGGTAATATGACAATGAATCCACTATGTTGTGAGTTTTTTGCAGGTTTCCCCTAAATGACCATCAAAGTTATTGCTTGGGGACAAGCAAGCTTAAGTGTGGGGTGATTTGATGTCCATGTTTTATGTCATGTTTTATTTCCATTTCAGCTCCTTATTCTATCATTTTATATATTTTGGGCTGGGAATATAGTGAATTTGTGTAGTTTATGCTTATTTGCGAGAAATAGAAGTCTACACAAGTTTATGTTTAATATTGCAGAATTTGGAGCTAATTCGGAGCAAAACCAAGAAGCACTTGAAATACACTTGATGTCTACTGAAGAAGCTCAACAATCGACGGAAGAGCACCTTTCATCGATCAAAGCTGAGCACAGAACAAGAACATGAAGAGTGGTCGATTTCGACCAGATTTGGTTGTTATCGACTAGAGCCAGGCGACAATTGCAGAATCAGACTCGACAACGTTTAAACTTGACGGAGACGAAAGAAAGACAAGTCGATTTCGACCTAACTTGGTCGATATCGACCAAACCACAACTCGAAATCCCTGCCAGAAGCCGACGTTGACCGAGGAGAAGCCAAATCCGAGCAACACAACTCGATATCGACCAACTTTGGTCGATATCAACCAAACTTCCATTTCAAGTCATATCCTGATTCTGAGTGAAGATATTCCGAGTCATATCCTGATTCCGAGTGAAGATATTCTGAGTGAAGACTTACTTGCACATGAAGACATGAGAGATATTATCTTTTTATCTTTTTATCTATCTTAAAGGTGGAACATTTAATTACCCTTTAGAATTTATTTAGTTTACCATATATGATTTATTTCCTTTCAAGTAAAATTATATCGTTTAGTTTGATAGAGATATATATAGATATTATTTTCCTTGATTAGCAAAGACTAATGCCAATAGGCTAGTTTTTATCAATGGAATTTTAGAGAGACAATTCCAATAGCAAGTAGAGAGTTTAGAAGTTCAAGACTTTTAGGGTTTTGACGCTTTTGCGAAAGTTGGAGTGCCGTGATTGTAAAGATTTTGAATTTAGTTTAATGCAAAGTTTATTTCTTTCAATGATGTCTTCAATTGCGATGAGCTAGTAGTCGCCATACTTCTAGGGCCGAGGTGAGTCCGACGATAGTCATGCGCGCTTGAGGTAAAGTTTGGATATTTATTATGTTTTGATCATCCACTGTCTTTTATATGTTTATTGTCTACTCGAAAGAATAGAGATTCATGTTAACAAGTTAGATTATAAACATAAAATTGGTAGATACAATTATGGTTACTTAAAAATGTTGTCTAATTGTTGGAAAAGGCGAAAGCTTGCTCCTTTGATGTGATTGCATAATTATTTATTCATATTATCTTGCCTTATGCGTGTTTGGTTGTCGTTGCAGTAAGCCCTGGTCTTGGAAGTTTTCTTTCATATATTATCTTCGAATTTGTCAACCTGGTTTATTTCTGTTCATCCTTCGATTCCATCCTCGCATTTTTCGGCCCTCTTTCGCTGACACAAAGTTTCTGCAGGTACTCGAAATAGACCTCTTCAAGTCGAAATTGAGTCTTCCGGTCGACTAGCGGTCTTCTGAGCGGGTCGATATTGAGTACTGAATAGGGCGAAATCGAGCACTTCCACTTGAAATCGACCTATGCTTGTTTTTGTTCGCTGCAGGTGTAGGTAGGAATCGACGGGGACAGGTCTAAATCGACCGCACAGGTCGATATCGACCACTTTCTATTCGAAATCGACTACACTCTGCACAAGAACCAGAAATCGACTAACTGGTCGATATCGACTGGACACAGGTTGATATCGAGTAGGTCTTCTGACTCAAAATCCGACGTGGATGTGAGCTATCTAGGATCCGCTGACACGCTTCATCATGGATCGAATCTGATTCCCTTCCACTACAACAGGAGGAAGTCTTGAATTTATTTGGGCAAGCTAGAACTGTGTTTGAATTTATCTTTTTTATTTTCAATTCGATTTTCTCCTACATCAAACGCCTTTCTCTTTGGAAAATGTTTGAACGTGGGTCTCTGGCTGTCTTCCTCCACCTGAAATACTACAACTGTTTTGGAGGTTACATATTATAATCACCTCTTTTATTTTCTTTCTTTTCTCATTCTTTTATTTTAAGGTACTGTAAGAACTAAGAACTAAGTTGTATTTAAGATACGAACGAGTGAATTTGGTTGATGTACATCAGTGTATTGTTTAACTTATTTGTTAAATAGAGTGTTGTGCTTTTTCTCTAACAGAGCAATGGATACCAATTATAATTGGTGTCCCTGAAGCTTTTTAAAAAAAAATAAAAATAGAAAGATTAATACCGGTTATTTAAAAAAAAAGGAATTAAAATATTTGTTCAAAAGTTAATACCTTTTATTTTAAAAAAATCGGTGATAATATATCTGTTCAAAAGTTAATACCGGTTTTCATGAAATAACCGATAACCGATAAAAATAATACTGGTTACACAAAAAATGGTATTAACCAATTTAATACCGCCGCCGTTAATACCGGTCCAATAACCGGTATTCGATTTAGTAAATAATCGGTAATTCGACACTCGATATACTACAACTGAACTCCATACATTTGTGGGGGTAGGTTTAGCCTCTATCATCAATCATCTATGTTCTCCTGTCCTTATAAACCAACTTCATTTTCAATTGGCATCACCCCCCTCCATAAATCCCAAATAATATAGCCATCTAATAACATTGTAATATGTAAATTTCATAAATTATTATTTAATAAATAGGGTAAATTACACATAACCACCTGTAAATTAAGTTAGTTTTTACATAAACACCCATAAAATTATAAATTACATAAAATCACCCATAAATTATACTGCATCCGTTAATTAAAACTTGACGTTTTACTATTTACACACGCTTTTTAAGGTGGTAAAAACTATATAAAATATTAACTTTTTAAATATTTTCTAAAAATAATTTCATAGTTCTTACTATTAAGTATATATTTATAAAAACAAATGTTAAAAAAAGTTAATATTTTATATAATTTTTTTCATTCTAAAAAAGCGTGTATGAATAGTTTGGTTATGTGACTGGATTAAATTGTACATAATTAAAAAGAACTAATGTAAGGTTAAATATTACATAATGAAGATAAAAAAAAAAAGCATTATGGATGGGTGACACCAAGTTATCCAAACTCTAAGTGAATGTAATTCGCCTGTGTAAGCAAATTACTAAAAACAATAAGATTAATATTATGATTAGCACATTGAAATAAAAGTTATAGGCAAACAAAAAAAATGATAAATAGTAAATAGATTGTACTTGTTAAGCTAAAGTATGTACGATTTATTTGTACACCACATTAACGGTACTTGTTAATGATAGAATTTTCAAGCCAGATTTGGTTGTAACCCTTGACACAGCAACATACAATTGGTCATGGCTGAAAACTGGCCTCCTTAGGTATAGTCCAACGCAAGAAAAAGACGGGCCTTGACTTTTGTTAATCATCATGGCAAAATAAACCAACACTGGAAATTGTTGTCGTTGAAACTGGATAGATGATGTCTGTGAAGGGTGAAGGACCATACCTGGTATGAACAGTTGGTCACCAACATTTCGCCTAGCCATAAAACTAGCTTCAATGACATGGTTACCCGACCACGTGACTATTAACCTCGTTCCATTGCATAAGCCATCATATTGGTCTATGTTCCTCATCAGGATTAATATTTACACCGATCTTCAATCATAACACATGATTTGGTATGCCCGAAGGTTTGATGGTATTGAGGAAATTAGTAGAATATAAGAGTTGACCAGAACTTATACACACATACGTCTTCAATATGTTATAAGAACTAAGATACACCTTCTCATCTCTTGGCATATTAGCAAGTATGTAGTCATTGACTTCATCAAAAGATTAATGAGTAGGAGAAAAGATGGCTCTGTCTCCAAAATAGCTCACATCTGAAAAGTGCTGCATTATAGAGGGATAAGTAAAGTCAACAATTGCTGCAACAAGATCCCTAGTGTAAATGGGAAGTAAATGAGGTATCTTTATGGTAGAATCGGCATTTCTATGATCACCCAAGGTACCATCACCCATTTTAAGAATCTATTCTGAGAAGTCATGGAGTTCTTGCATAGTGGAATCTGAAGAATCTCCTGAGAGCCGCATATTTTTAGTAAGTTTCAGCAATTTGCAGAACTTCTACAAATAGGATGAATTAATTGACGCTGAAACAATATCATTCCTAGTTCCTCGAGGAATAACAAGCAAAATCCGCCTAAAGTCACCACCAAGAACAATAACCTTCCCACCAAATTGCTGAAATGGGCTATGAGGATTTGAGACCTTGAGAACATCCCTTAAGCTTCGATCCAATCCTTCAAAACAATACTTATGCATCGGAGGTGCTTCATCCCAAATAATAAGGCATATCTTGCATATAAACTCTGGCAATGGAGTACCTGACTTGATGTGGCAAGTTGAATGAAAATCAACACCTATAGGAATTGCGAATCTAGAATGTGTTGTCCTGCCACATTGGATAAGTAGAGAAGCCATCACACTTGAAGCAACCGTCAGAATAGTGCCAAGCAACATGAGAGATGCTAGGTACTCTTTTCTGTTTGAAATAAATTTTATAATTTTACCAAAAATGGAAGTTTGTATTTTATTATATATCTCCTTCCATCTCTCGTGTTACTTCTAATGTAAACATTTAAATTTATCATAATATACCGATTTCGATTTCATTTTTGTCTATTTTTCTCACCCACATTATTATATTCAGGTATCTATCTCTTGTTGAGGCACTTTGGCGAATATACGAGTTTCCTATCCACTATAGGGTTACCTCTGTTGAGCAATTGAATTTTAATCTGCCAAAGCAACAAGAATGTGGTATGCAACTGAAGCCATCAATGATGTCATTAACAAAGTCGAGAGGCGGAATATTATGTTTTTGGCATGGATGGAATGTAATAAGAAGTATGCAGAAGTTAGCCTTAACTTATGCTAAGTTCCCTACTCAGTTCATGTGGAAACCGCAACAGCGTGAATGGACTCCTAGAAAACGAGGTTTTACAATCGATAGAATGTTTTATGTCACTCTTGTCGCAAAAGAGTTGTATTAACTCAATATCTTATTGAATATAGTTTGAGGTCCTACCTCAAATAAAGATATTCGAACGGTTAATGGAGTCATCCATGGTTCTTTCAAGGAAGCATGTTATGCATTGGGAATGTTGGATGACGAAAATGAGTACATAGAGGCCATAAAACAAGTCATCTTTTCAGGACATCCCTCCTACTTGGCATTGTTCTAACGGTTGCTTCAAGTGGGATTGCTTCTCTACTTATCCCATGTGGCAGGACAACACATTCTCGATTTGCAATTCCTATATATGTTGATTCTCATTCAACTTGCCACATCAAGACAGGTACTCCATTGGCAGAGCTTATATGCGAGGCACGCCTTATTAGTTGGGATGAAGCACCTGTGATGCATACATATTGTTTTGAAGCATTGGATCGAAGCTTAACGAATGTTCTCAACTTCTCAAATCCTCGTAGCTTATTTCAGACATTTGGTAATTAGGTTATTGTTCTTGGTGGTGACTTTAGGCGGATCTTGCCTGTTATTCCTCGAGGAATAAGGCATGATATTGTTTCAGCATCAATTAATTCCTCCTATTTGTGGAAGTCCTGCAAAGTGCTGAAACTTACTAGAAATATGCGACTCTCGGGAGATTCCTCATATTCCACTATGCAAGAACTCTGTGACTTCTCTGAATGCATTCTTCAAGTGGGTGATGGTACCTTACCTTGGGTGATCATAGCAATGACGATTCTACCATAGAGATACCTTCTGATCTACTGATCACTTACACCGGGGATCCTGTTGTAGCAATTATTGACTCTACTTATCCTTCAATAATGCAGCACTTTTGCAGCAATTATTGACTCTACTTATCCTTCAATAATACATCACTTTTTTTATGTGAGCTATTTTCGAGACGAAGCCATCCTTCCTCCGACACATGAATCTTTGGATGAAGTCAGTGACTACATACTTACTAATATGCCAGGAGATGATAAGGTGTATCTCACTTCTTATAGCATCTTGAAGACGGATGGGTGTATAAATTCCGGCCATCCGTTATATTCTATTGTTTTCCTTAATACCATCAAAGCTTTGGGCATACCAAATCATGTGTTACGATTGAAGGTCGGTGTTCCTATTATACTGATGAGGAACATAGATCAATTTGCTGGCTTATGCAATGGAACCATGTTGATAGTCACGTGGCTGGGTAACCATGTCATTGAGCCTATAGTGTTATGGTAGGGCAAAATGTTGGTGACCACGTGTTCATACCACATATGGTCATATGCCCTTCAAAGACAACCTCGTTACCATTCCAGTTTCAACTACGACAATTTCCCGTGGCGGTCTGTTTTGTCATGATGATTAACAAAAGCCAAGGTCAATCTATTTCTTGCGTTGGGATATACCTAAGGAGGCTAGTCTTCAGTCATGGCCAATTATATGTGGCTATCTCAAGTGTTACAAGCAAATCTGGTTTGGAAATTCTATCAAGTGATTAGAATGGCAATTCACTCAACACTACTTTTAATGAGGTGTACATAGAAATCTTACATACTTTAGCATTATAGGTACATTCTATTTACTATTTTTTATTTGTTTGACTATATAACTTTTATTTCAATGTGCTAATAACTTTTAATTCAATGTGCTAATCATAATATTGGTCTTATTGTGTTTAGTAATTTGTTTACACATGCGGAGTACATTCACTTAGAGTTTGGATAACATGGTGTCACTCACCCAGAATCCTTTTTTATCTTTATTATGTAAGATTTAACCTTACATTATTTCTTTTTATATACAATTTCATCCATTCATATAACCAAACTATTTTTTTTCCAGGAATCCTATGGACGAAGTCTAGCGCAAAGATTTCATCCATTCATATATTTATTTATATATTTGTTAATATAAATCACTATTTGTATTTTTTTTCATTATTATTTGACATTTTTATTATTTTCCTCGTGCACGAGCCATGGCGCGAGGATTATACTAGTTTAGCTAACAAGGGTTAGAAATATGGACATCTACAGACCCCCCCCCCCCCCCCCCCCAACCTCTCATAAAAGACATCACTTTCACCATTTTCTTTAGCTAGATCGAGTTCAGCCGCTCAATATCTAAATTGAGCATTGTGCGACTGATTTCAGAGATGCGTGATTTAATAAGTTTGGTATGCAAATGACCATTAATTATATGGTTTTTTTTTTGTTGAGATCCTCTAGTCCGTAATTATGGTCAATTCACTCAACACTATTGTAGATTTCACCTACGTCTCCACTTTCCTGTTGTTTTATGGGAGGATGTCAAAATTTTTGTAGTGTCAGCAAAATCTTGTATACTCATGTATTTTTTGACCAAATTATCAGCTATTGTTTTTTCTCCAAGAGAAATTTTTATCAGCTAGTTTTATTAAATAAAATAAACATTTTTATTTGTTATTTCCCATCGTTAGTATCGTTTTAAACTTCACTACCAACAAATATGCAAACAAAGTGAACACGATTAATGTTGGTTAAAATTGTGTTTGAAGTGGAGTAGTACATAATGTTAAGTTGATAAACTTCAAGTAAACATATGCGGACTAAATACCTGGAGAATAAGGACTACAAAAAATGTAGAGACTTTTTTAGATTCAATACCAAAACCACTCATAATTAATCCTATTATCAACCTGGCTTTCAAAAAAAAAATCCTATTATCAACCTAACTAAACCTAGATGGATACTTCCCACAAGGATCAACAAGTGTGGGTACCATACTTGATACTGCCACTCGTCAGCTATGTGGATTCAGTAATGGCAGTACGGATAGAGGGTAAGGATCTCGATGAGCTAGGATTAGATGATGATGAAGCAGCAGGCAGCTTGGGTCTCCTGTATCGGGTTCCGGTAAAGCCAGGTCTGGTGGGATCCTCGAGGCTGCTAGGTGGCTTGGAGAGAAGCAGGCAGACGCGATGCATGGTGGGACGGAGTGATGGGTCAGATTGGGTGCAGAGGAGGCCAATGTGGATGCACAAGGATACCTGCTGCTCTACTGCTGTTGGCTGCAAAGCCAAGTCCATGATGTTTAAGCTTGTTTTGTTCTTGAACATCTTGTAAGCCTGGGTGATGACCGAAATGGGATGACAGAGTTCAGGAAACAATTAAGATTGATCATGCATTCTGCCTTATACTCCTCTATATTATTATATGCAAATTAAGATTGAAGCTATTGGCCGATGTTGTGAATTGGGTATTTGATTCTCTCAAGTTGGATGAATTGGTTTACAATCCAAGGTAATTTCAACATTTATTTTCCAATCATAACAAGGAAATGGCCAATGTACCTCTATGTCTATACAGAGAACTCAAAATAGGACCCAGTGTGGGTGGAACCACCAACCAAATAGGAACTAGGAAGCATGGAGGCCTTCTTTATGAAAAAGTCAAGCAAGGCTTGATAGTTGATAGTACTCACGGCTTCTCAAAAGGTTCCGTTTGTGGAACAAAAGGAGCCTACAATCTGAGAGTTAAAGAAGGTGGACAGGTGTTCATGGACTTGTCTCAATAAAGCTAACGTCAAAATCATAGGGAAATGGACCTACAAGACTCCCTTCCAAAAATGCAAATTACAAAACTCAACTTTATTCGCAGATCCAAAATTTTATTGACTTTTTCAGTTTTTCTCTCTTCTCTCTCTTTTCCTTCATAATTTGTGTAATTTAACAAATTAATCATTCGAATTAGAGATCAAGATTTTTTGAATTATTCTATGATATTTTTTAAAGGCTTTTAGATAAATATAGCATATGGTTGGTAAGTAAGCATAATTAAGGTTTTTCTAACTATATGCTTGGACTTGACACAACTTCTATATCTATCTAGATTAAAAGAGATTAGATTATTGCTTCTAATCTAACAACCGTCCAGCCCTTTTTTTCCCCTAAAAGGATCTTGAACGATGATAAACTCACAACTCGCTTTGCCCTGTTTTATTTAGTTTTTTTTTTTTTTGTCTCTAGAAGTACAATGTGAATATATTCTATATGCCAAAAAGTTCAGATGGTTTATAAATGCATAGTTATGCTTTGTGAGCTTAATTAGGGAATATACTTTGAAATCAAATGGAAGAGAAGAAAACGAGATCTTACACAGTCAAGTAAATTTTCAGCACCAAGGTTAGTGTTGAATGAAGAGTTCCTTTGACCACTAACTATCTCGAGTACCAGAACTCCAAAGCTGAATACATCAGCCTTCACTGATAAGTCTCCATGCATTAGATACTCAGGAGCCATATATCCGCTGTCAATATTGTTCATCCATTACAGTCTACACAAAATAACAGGAGAAATACCTATTGATTGGAAACTAATTAAGATGGAAACTAAAGACAAGAAATACATACTTGGTCCCAACTACGCGCGTATTTACAAGGGATGCATCCTCAGGGAAGAGACGGGCCATGCCAAAATCAGCTATCTTGGGGGCCCATTTATTATCTAACAAGATATTGCTAGCCTTGATATCATGGTGGATGATGCGACAATGAGCATCTTCGTGTAGGTAATGCAAACCTTTTACCACCCCACATATTATGTCATACCTCTTCTTCCAATCAAGCTCATCCCTTCTGTTAGGTTCTACATGAGAGTGGTTCAACATAACTATGACTTCACAATAACTCTGGCACCAAAGAAAATTGATCTCAACTTAACTGCAAAAAGCTACAGCCTAGAGCGCGAAGCAAATGCACTCGACTATGATAATTCCGGTTCAGTGCCTTGCCTATAGAGCATGCATTATAAGTGGGTTTCTTTAAGTAAGTCAGTCTCCACCAATGTCAATTGCTATTTGATTCATTTCTGATTAAAAAACTTTGATGACCACTGCAATTGCCATCTACCCCTTCTGCTATTATTTTAGGTGAATGATAATGAAACCGCAATCCGTTTCAAATGCCAGCAATTGTAAATCGGAGAAAGCCTCTACTCAATGTGAGCTGGGATAATTGTCACACATACCTATCTACTCAGTGCTAACAATATAGATCAGGAATATGACAAAAGTGGATATGCAGAATCAGGATTTTATCTTCCTATATTAATCAATATGCGGGTAAGTTTTGGATACGAGTGAGTTTGGTTCTTCGGTGTGTGACAAAAGAGGATCCTCAACAATTGAAGCATGAGATAAATTCCTATTGCAGAGATTCCACTCACATTCTGAAATTCACAGCATGATAAAAATCTGCAAGCAAAATTTTGGAAGAAAGAACTTACTGAAAATAAGCTTATCAAGGCTTTCATGGGGAACATACTCATAAACAAGAAGCTTATCCTCCGCTGAAGCACAATACCCCACCAGATTCACCACATTGCGGTGTTGTAAACGCGTCAGTAACCTCGCCTCGTTTTGGAACTCCGTCTTCCCTTGCCTTGAATTAACCGAAAGCTTCTTCACTGCGATCTCTCTCCCATCATCCAACCTTCCCTGTAACAAATAAACACAAAGAAAAGAGATCACATAAAAAAAAAAAATTGGCAGAAACACCAAACTGCAAAACCCTAGAACCCCCAAAATTGTTGCAGTACCCTGAATACGGGGCCGAATCCGCCCTCGCCGAGCTTCCGATCGAGGCTAAACTTATCGGTGGCCCTGGAAAGTGCTTCAAAGGAGAAGTGCTTGTGCTCCTGCGCGGCAATCTGTTCCAGGTCTTCTTCTGATCATCCAGAACAAGACAAATCAGAGTATGATTATTTAGTCGAACAAATGGAATCGAGATTAGGAAGGGAGAAAAAGGAATCGAAACTCATGAACAACCTCTGGGAGTCGATTTGGAGGAGGAGGAGGCGGTGAAGAGCTTGGTGATGTTGCGGAGGATGTTCTTGGGTTTCATGGCGTCATAAATAATAATAGTTGTGGTTGGTGGACGTTCATGGTGAGACGTCCATGGAAGAATACGGAGGGAAATCAACGAGAAATGTGGATAAACCAGACTCCTTATAATCTTATATTATATGTATGTAGGAGGACTAACAACGCGGGAGAGGAAGAGGAAGAGGAAGAAGAAGAACACCGTTGACGTTTCAATGGTGCCACGCGTCTGTCTGCCTGACTTGTTCTTGCTCTGCTACTTCGTCCTTTGTTTTCCTAAACCACTATCTTTTCCTCTTTTTTATAACCAAAAAAGATTTGAACTGATTGGCGTTGATATTAGTACCGGTATCATTATCAAATTAGCAAAATTTTAATATCTATATTGAAGCGATATCATTATCCGACGATGCCAAACGCATATATCATATATCACTTGATATCTAGGAGATATCTAGCCCTACCAAACATTAGATATCAGATATCGAGAGCTAATATCCGATATTTGATATCTAGTAATCAATTTTTTGGTGTAGATAAATTATGTTAATCGGTTCAATGCAATGTCGATTATGCACTTTTGTATATCTTAAATGTAATGACATGTTATTCAACTTGGTATTCATTTATGTTTTTTAATGTTGTTACACCAACCTAGCAAGTGAAAACATACAGATGCTATAGGGGCAGATTGTAGCATTGTTAAAATTTAGCTTTAGCATCAGTTAAGTTGCCGTCGCGAAAGGATATTTGGCACATTAATAAAAATGGCGGGTTAAAAGGCGGGATTAATTTTCCACGGTTGTAGTCGCCGCAAAATATGAAGCCAATTTTTGGTGGAAAATGGAATATTATTTTGTGACGGCACATGGGGTCGCAAAATTCAGTCGCTAACTCCGCATCCACAGAGTTACGGCATTCATCCGTCGCTAATCATCATTTGCTACCCTAGGGCTAGATACCCCCAATTTGCCGTCACATAGCCGTCGTCAATACATATTTGCGATGGTAAACCTACTTTTTGCAACGGTTTTAAGCTGTTTCTAGTTCAATTTTTTTTTTGTAGTGATCCATTTCTGTTATGTCGAGATATTTCCAAAAATGTCCGAAATTATATTCTTGTAAGGCTTGTCTGTGTTCCTGATTATTTGCTCAATTTTTCTATCCATTCTTCTGATAATGGATAAAGAAATTTGACATTCAGTAGAGATGTGGGTAGTATCTTCACCATTATAGTTACAGAGAGGGCAATCAAGTGGGATATGAACACCTTTACTTTGTAGTCTGACTTTCGTCGGGGTCCTGTTTAGTAGGTGTTTTCATAGGAAATTTTTTATTTTTGGCGAACAGTCAATACTTGGTTTCCATTATAGTCTATCTTCGATTTCGTTTGTGGGGATATGTATTTCCAAGATTCTTTGAATGATGTCCCAAGGGAGGAAGTCTTTTAATCTTTTCACATTCCAAGTTTTATCCGGTTTTAAGAATTGGTCGATCGTTTCTTGTTCTTCATTGTGGTCTATGGCACGGATACCATTTTCTCGAAGGTTTGTGTCGTAGTTTAGCCAGTTGTCCTTCCAAAACCTTATGGTTTTTATGTTTCCAACCTGCCAAATAAGACCTGAGCAGAAATCTTCTTTAATTTCCATCAACTTCGCCCATTGCCACAACGTGTTCTTTTTCCTCATGTAGTCCCATATGCTCTCTTCCTTCAAGTATTTCTCTCTAACTATTTTCACCAATTGATTTTGCGGTTCCACGATTATTTCCCATAGTAGTTTCATTTGCAAGGCCTTGTTCATGTCTTTCGTCTTCTGAATTCCGAATCCACCTTCATTCTTCGGTCTACATACTTTATCCCACCGATAAGTGGTTTATATTGTGGTTCTTTGTTCCAGAAGAAACTTCTGTTAAGTCTATCGAGGTCATTATGTACACTCGCAGGGAGCATAAAATTATGTATGACATAACTTGGGTTGGCAGCTAAATTAGCTTTAACTAGAATCACCCGTCCTTGTTGGGTTAGTTCGTTTGCTCTCCATTTCGTTAATTTGTGGTTCTTTGATTTTCCAAGGACATCTTCAAAAGTGTTCTTGTTCACTCTGCCGTTAATAATAAGGCAACCAAGATATTTTTCTAAGGAAACTTGGTTAGTTATTTGTAAGTAGGATTGGAGTTGTTGTTTTTGGTTGTTTGTGATCCCTTTTGTCGCTTGAAATGCTGATTTTTGAAAAATAACCTTTTGGTCGGATATCGCACAATAATCATCGAGTATAGTTTTTACTGTTGTACATGCTTCCGGGGTTGTCTTGGCAAATATCATTATGTCATCTGCAAAGGATAGAAATGGAATACGAGATCCATTTCTAGATATCTTGAAACCTATGGTGTTCGATGATTTCTCACATTGTCGTTGAAGCTTTCTAGCAAGAATCTCAGCACCTAAGATAAAGAGGTAGGGAGATATCGGGTCACCTTGTCTAAGTCCTATGTGAGGAAGAAAGTCTCAGTTGGTTCGTCATTCACCAGAATGAAGAAAGAAACGGTTTGGATACATTCCTTTATCCATCCACAAAATTTTTAGCAGAAACCGAACTTTGACATAATCGCAAAAAAGAAGTCCCAGTTCACTCTGGCATAGGCTTTTTCTATATCAAGTTTGATTGTAATCCATCTATCACGACCTTTCCTACTACGAAAGGAGTGAAATATTTTATGAGCAATGAGTACATTGTCTTGGATCGCTCTGTCTGAAATAAAGGCTCCTTGTAGTGGATGAATTATTTTTTCTAGAACAGTTTTCATTCTATCGGCCAGAATTTTCGCAATTGCCTTATAAATAGTTGACCATAGGCTAATGGGTCTATAATTGTTGGTTGTTATTGGGTTGTCGCATTTTGGGATCAGCGTAATGAAAGTTTGGGTTAATTTGCTTCAACATTCTTCCAGAATGGAAAAAGGCTTTGATTACTTTAATGATCGATGGACCCACAATGTCCCAGTAGTGTTGGTAAAATTCTGCTATCATTTCGTCAAGCCCTGGGGACTTGTCTTTTCCGATTGAAAAGAACGCCTTTCTGACTTCTTGGTTAGTAATAGGTCTTGTGAGAAAGTCATTCTCGTCTTCTGTAATTTCTATGTTTATTAATTCTAGATATTCTTCTAGTAATCAGAAATTTATCCGCTCTTCACGAAATCTTTTGTCAAAATCTTGTTTGATTTCTTTTCAGATGTTTTCCTCCCTAATTATTATCGTTCCTTCTTGGGTTATGATTTCACTTATGAGTTTTCTGTTTTTGCATCCTGTAGCCACATTGTGGTGGTACCCTGAGTTTGTGTTGGATAATTTCAGGTGTCTTGTTTTCGCCCATTGGCTCCAGTACATTTTATGGTACTGTATGATGTTATTCTTTTTGTTTATCAATCGCAATTGTTTGCTGGTTGTTCCTTTGTTGGGTGTGGTATATTTCTTTGTAAGTTTGAAAGTTGTTCCTCAATCTTCTTAAGTTGTCTGAAAATATTTCCAAATGTAATTTTTTTTGTCAATCTCTTGAGTAATTGAGTTTTCTTTGTAACTTGGAACAATGGGAGCTTGCACATGACAGTCTCCACGCTTGTGCAACGATGTTTTGGCAGTCCTTTCGTTGTGTCCACATTTTCTCAAATTTGAAAGTCCTTGCCTTTATTTTTTGTAATGTGTTGAGTTCTATCGAAATTGAACAATGATCTGAGGAGGAGAAGACGTAGTTTCTGGTTGGAATGTTTGGATACCATTGAAGAATTTGATCTTGTACCAGCATCCTATCGAGTTTTTTGTAAATATTATTTTCCTTAGTTTTATTTTTCCTCCATGTGAATTCGTTTCCGATTGTTGGAATGTTCAAAAGATTACATTGGCCCTTGAAATGTAGTAATCTACTAAATCTGTTGGGATTTGGATGAGAGCCCCCAAGTTTTTCACCAGAGCATTGAATCTCATTAAGGTCCCCTATTACTAAGAGGGGGATGTCAATCATCTGAATATGGTGCATGAGTCTTGGCCAGACTTTGATCTTTTCGTTATCTTGGGAAGGAGCATAAACAAAACAACATGCCAATTTGGTTCTTTTGTTGTTATCTTCTATTATAAGGGTGGTGAATCGTTCATCCGTTGTCAGCACCGCAATTTCCCAGCTCACGATCTGGTAGTCTTTCCATAACACACAAAGATCACCCGATCTATCACGCGCCGGAGTCCAACAAATTGAGTCAAAACCAGCTTTTTTCCAAACTGTCTCTTGGGGTTGGGTTCCATTTTTGTTTCCATAGGAACCATAATTTGTATATTTTCAATTTTACAAAAGATTTCTACCTCGGTCCATATGTTTCTTTTCCCAATTCCACAACAGTTCCTTGTACAAATTTTCATCCTGTGCTAATTATCTTTATACTTGTTGGTTTATCTGTTCGTATTTCCGTTTTGTATATTTTTTCAATCGATACAATTTTCTGTCTCTGTATATATTTGCTTAGGATAGTCTTTTTTCCAATGAGATCAATTTTCCATTTTGGTGTTCTTTTTGTGATACTATGGGTATATGGTTTTTCCTAGGGCTGACAAATGGTATGGAAATTACCATACCAACTACGTATCAACCACAAACCGACTATATTGGTAACCACACTTGTGGTAACCAACATGGTCGTAACCACGTGAAGGTGGTACAGTAATGATAATGAAATTATACGAATACCATGGTTACCATGGTTACCGAGTATATATATATTAACTTTTTTATTTAATGTTTTATTGTTATTACCTTTAAGTTTTAAGTTTTATGTTTTTAATTTATATTTTGTGTTTTGATTTTGACCTAAATTGGTCCTTTCTATTTTTTCTACTAGAAACAATAGGAATATTTTGAAGACTTTGAACTTGTGTTTGTTTGAACTTGGATGAACATTTTGAATGTTTGAATAATTGAACTTGGTTTGTTTCAAGACTTTGAATTTGGCTGGTTTGAATTGGTTTGTACTTTAGATTATGAACTTGATTTATTTGAACTTTTAATAGGTGGTTACCATATTATTTTTGGTAACCATATTTTTTCGTTCGATAACTTTAATGACTACCGGAACGTAGCCAAGGAGTTTCAAAAAAATACAAACAGAATTACAGCCTGGTAACCATGGTAATGATGGTAACCGACCACAAGTTGTGGTTACCACATATGCAGTAACCACGACTTGTAGTTGGTACGTGGTATGAAAATTTGCGTACCACCAGTTTGTGGTTGGTACGTGGTAATCACCATTTTTTGGTGGTTACCGTACTATGCCAACCCTAGTTTTTCCAAGAAACATAAATAAGGAGAAAGTTGCAAGAGGTAAACATAACTCTTTTGTGTACTTGCTTTTCCCGTGCAAAAAGCCCCCAACAAATGAGAAGAACCAAACATAACTCTTTTGTGTCTACTAGTCAAGGACTGTTTACAATTTATGGGTGCAAGTACAGTATGAAGGCAATTGTAGGCTGTCAAAGAGAAGATTTGGTCAAGATTTTTTCCGATTTTCTCTTTTTTCATTTGAGTGACTACTACCTCTATATTTTCCTTTCCTTAGTACAGTGTAACTATACTTAGGCATGTTCTCTCTTTTTTCTTTTTTTCTTTGGGTGTCTACGTAGTTGAGCAGTCTCTTTCCATGCTTTAAGAGCACGGTGTGAACTGATTTTGCCACTGTTACCTGTGAACTTAGTCACAATCTTCAAGTTAAGATAGCATGGCTTAGAGACCATAGCTCTTTTCTTGTTCGACATACTCCCTGGATTCATAATGGGATCATTGTTCATAATGGGATCATGGTTCATAATGGGATCATGAGGAAGGCCACATAAAGGCAGCCCAAAGCACCATCTCTTCTTGATTTTGTCAATTTGAAAAACACACCAGAAATAAAAAACAATAAAACTACAAGGAGTTTGATGTCTTCCTCTTATGCTTGTACTTGAATGTCGTCTTCTTTTCATTTGTCTTCCACATATAATTGTTCCACTAGTTCTCCTCAAAAGGGCAAGGAGCAGCAACCCATGCCACCTAGAGAAAGCACACCACACATAACAAGGATCACAGGAACTCAAGCGAATCAAAGCAGCCAAATTTACATACAATATATCAAAGAAAGTGTTCAAAAATCAGAGATAAGGAATCTTGCAAACAAAGAGCCAAGGAGCACTTTCAAAGGTCCAAAATATGCTATGTTTCCTGATGCTGCGATCACATTCAAGGGAACAGATTGCAGAACTCTTAATTCTTGGATCATACTTAGTACTAGAGGTTCTGGCATCCTTGTTCACATATATTTGTTCTACAACGTATTTCCTGCATTCCAGTTCCAGGTTTCAAGAGAGTGAGATAGAAATAATTGAGCTTGAGACAACCATTTGTAGCCTTTAAGCTCAAAGAGGATCACGCCGATTATAACACAAAGCATAGCACAAGCTGAAATAGTTTCAAAATCGAATATAGTATCAATCTCTGTCATGACAGAGTACACAGAATAGCAGATTATCGGACTCGATTCAAATATGTCACTTAAAGTCAGGCCATCAAAGGTAAGGACACCACTTGCCGGGATCATGAATCGATAGGTCAATTGTAAGGTTCGACAATCTTTTGTTTTGATCCAGATAGCATTTCTCTTCATAGGGTAAGTGTTTCAATATTTTCATCCCATGGATCTAAGTTTCAATTGGATCAGTACTCTTTTCACCATCAAAACATGTGGATGTTTTAGACCTTTTCATATTTTTTCCATGCAAGAAAATCACACCTACGAAAATCAATTGACCATTTGTAGCTTTTAAGTTCTAAAAATATCACACCTAAGAATAACACACTAAGCAACGCACAAGCTGAAATAGATTCATAAAGGAGTATTGCGTCAATCTTGGTCATGGCAGAGTACCAGTTTATTAAATTCGATTCACATATGTCACTTAAAATCGGGCCATCAAAGGTAAAAGCGTCACTTACCAGGATCAATAGACGAAAGGTCGCTTGCCGGGTTCAGAAATATTTTATTTTGGTACATATGAAAGATCTATTCATAGAGTCCGAGGGTTCTATATAATTTTCTTTGTAATAGTATATGTATACATGTTTTCCAACATTTCCTAAGCAATTTTTACACAATTCATCATTCTAGTGGTTTGTTTTATTCCTGTTGTTTCTAGGGTTCTCTACAGATTCGAATGCAGAAGGTCGAATATGCTCAGTCCAAAAAGGGAATATTAGAGAAAAAAGGGAACAAAAGAACCTGATTTGCAGCTGATGCTCCCTCCATTTTCGGCTTCTTCTAGTTATTTTCCTCCTCTCAACATCCATGGTTCTTTCCTTTTTCTTTTTTCTTCTTTTCCAGGAGAGCCTTTTCTTCAATCTACAATCCGAGTGTCGATTAATACTCCTCTTCTTATCTATTATATGGATGTCGTCATTTTGGTATGTGAAACTCCTTTCTGGTGAACCATCACAAGCAGCTTTAGGCCACAAAAACCCGCAAGCCACCACAGAACCCTCGCCACGGAAAAACCCTTCACCCAAGCTCTCGGAGCCAAGCCACTGCTAGTAACGCCGGGGCCGAGCCCAAACCCGCCAACAGAGGCACCACCGACGGACAACCACACCACCGAAAGAAGCACCCAATCTTCTTGATAACTCCCTCCCTTGATGAAAATCGGAATAAATGTTTCAAAGGCTTTGACAGGATGTTTGTGTCAAAGGCCTTGGAGCATTAACAGTTGATGAAATAAAAAACCTGTCTTATTAGTCCGAATATTATTTAATCTTATTATATACTTCCTTTATATTATATATATATGTATGACTAATCTTTTAGGAAGTATTTCGAGTTTATATCTTTCCTTTGGCGCATATTGAGGAGATCCTATTAAAAGAGGATCATGGCTTCGGAGTATCCATAAATAGAAGATTCAAGATCAAGCCTGATTCGAAAGAGCCGTTGGTGAAGATCCTTAGGCGCCATTCCACTTTTATATAAAGGAAAGAAAGAAGAAGACAGAAGATAGAAGTGCTACACGAGCTTTCATTCATTCAAGCAAGATCTGTCTTCCAAAGTGTCTCTCTGCTAAGCGCTCAAAATTTTGTTGTTTATTTCAAAGCCTTTGAGAGTCACTGTGAGCTTATAGGATATATTCATTTATAGTGTTACTCGAGAGTTTATAACTCGGGAAGTTGCACTAGGCTATTGATTTGTGAGAGTAAGAGGATTGTACTAGATAGCTGAGAGAGGTGGGGCTCTTCTAGATTGGTCTAGGACTCCAAGGGAACGTGAGTTGACTAGATTGCAATTGTATAGGAGAGAGGCTTCTCGGTGAGCTATTAGGATCCTAAGCTAAGCGAATCAATAAAGCCTTTTGAATCCTAGGGTTGTGGAAGAACCCTAGGCGGGGACGTAGGCCAAGTTCGTGCCGAACCTCGTAAACAATTACTCGTTCCCTTTACTTATTGCTTTACCTTATTTCCGCACTTGGTTCGATTGTCTAACTTTGTGATTCAGGTTAATCTCAAAGGGTTTTATACGAGCTCCAAAAGTCGTGAGACTTTCTGCGAAAAACGGGCATACTCTATTCAACCCTCCTTCTAGAGTATTTTCTTTATTACATTGTTTTATATTATTGAACCTTCACTTCTCTTTCTGAAATCTCGCCTATAGATCTCGGATTGATCCTCTCTCTTTCTCCAATTTTTATTTCTCTCGTGTTCTTATCTTTCTTTTTCTCTCAATCCCACTCTTTTTGGTTTTGATTTATGCGGATCCGGGTTTGTAGACGTGAAATTTTGGGGATGCGAGTAAGGGATTTGCAGATCCAGGCATCTGGATGTCGATCTCGAGTTGTTTTTTTTCTTTAGATCCACTCCGAATCAGGATTACTGATCCCTCCTGGAAATGATGGAGAAAAGAGAGAAAAACCCTAATAGCCGAGACGACGCCATCCTCGACACCGCTGAGCCATCCCTAATCCGACCACCGAGCGCCGCCTCCGACCACCCCAGACCACCCCCTCAAACTAGAAACCCAATATCCACAAAGAAAGCTTCCCACTTTATCTTTTCTTTAAACTGTTAATTGTTGAATTTTATTTTTAAAATATATGTTTTCAAATACCCCCTTACTTTTCCACTCCTTGTACCATAAATCCGGGTGCTAGCTACTCAATTTTTTTTATGATTAAACTTAGGGTGTGTTTGGATTCCATTCCATTTTGATTATAATGCAATCATTCTACCTCGTTTTATGTGCCCGTTTAGTTCTAAAAATAAAAATATCGTAAAAATCGAGGTAAAATCTTAATTTAATCAAATAATCACATAAATTGAGATAAAATAATTGCATTATAGTTAATACATCGTGGAATCCAAAAATATTATAATTTAAACACCTTAAAAATTGGATCAACCAAACATCACCTAATCATTTTGCATTATAAATATAATGCATTTGGAATCCAAACACACCCTTATGCTTCTTTCAGCCCACAAAAGCTTAGCCTAGGAAAACAATTAAACAATAAATAAAAAACTAGTTTTGAAAAACCAAGAGGAGAGATCGAGCAGCTAGCTCACATATATACATCCAAAAAAAGGCTTCCAAAAATGAGAAGAAATGGATACATGCAGGATTGGAGATGGTACATAAAGGGATATGGGGAAATCCAAATTTCAAGCGCATCAATACAGTAATGCTTCTATTTCATAGCAAACCTAAATACCTGGCCGGGTAATGAACTAATGACATAGAGTCCTCCATCCTTAATTGTCAAACTCATGACATAGCATTAATCTTTTTTACGGGTCCAAAAGCAAAAAGGGCCTAACTCGTTTACGGTTGGGAGATAATGGGAATCAGTGACAGGAAAAGCAACGTAAAAGTAAGCTTTTTTTTTGTGAACGAGCGGGGGAAAACCCCAAATCAATAACAAACAAAAGGAAGAGACAAAGAGTTTATACAGGGCACACTCTAGGCCTCGAAAGGCCCTGCACATCATCCCTCAACAGAGCAGAAATAGAGTCTAGGGTTTCTGTTAGAACTTGAAGACCAACCGGTAGACCGGTAGAGAGAGAGAAAATGCGGCAATGGCGTCCGCAACCACATTAGCTTCTCGATAGATATGGAGAAATTGGACAAGTCAATCTCTACTAATGAAGCCATGACAAAGGTAAACCAGGCTTAACAACGGGTGGGAAGCTCTAATCCTCTTCGATAGCAGCTGCACCATCAACTCTGAATCTGTTTTGATTAAGGCTTCCTTGTAGCCAAGCTCCCACGCCAGCTCCAAGCCTTTAAAGATCCCTCAGCATTCCTCCATCGGAACCGAATATGAACCAAGGTTATAGGCGAAACCCCGGACCCATCTAGCTTCCGAGTCCCTCACGACTCCTCTTGCAGCAGCCCGCTCTTCCCCTCTTTGAGCCCTATCGGTATTGATTTTCACCCACCCTCTTGGCGGTTTCCCCGAGTGAATATGTCCGATTGCTTTGTTCCTCGTCATAGATTTAGCTCCCTCCGCTTTCATGCCTCTCATGTAGCTCTTGCACTCCTCCTTGCACACATTAGCACTAAAAGCTGGCTCGATCTCCCTTTGGAAGATAGCGATGTTCCTTCTTTTCCATAAGCGCCACATCGCCAGTGCAAAAAATGCACTCTAGTCCTTGTCCCCTTCATTGCACCCAATGGCCATCACATTCCTTCTGATCCATGCCGCAAAAGGTAGTTTCCAGAAATCTTCGTGACTCCTCTCCTTGATAGCATGCATCCAAAAAATATTAACAGGACCACAATCTCTAAACAAGTGCTCTAAAGATTCATCAAACGAATTTCAAATTGGACATAAGGCAAAGTTATCAAATCCTCTTCTGACCCGCTCCATGTTCGTGAGAACACCACCTTTGCACATAAGCCACATGAAACTCCAGACTCTTTCGTTAACTCTAAGCTTCCATAGAGTCTTAAAGAAACCCTTATCATTGTCTTGCCATTCATGCCATCCCCACAAGGTATTGTAACCCGAGATACTGGAGTATTCGCCATCTTTGGTATGAGTCCAGCTTGGCACATCGTCTCCCTTTGTGACTGTTAACGTCGCCAGCTTCAGGAGAACACCCGACGGAATACTTTTGCCGATCTCTTCCCATCGCCAGCCCTTGTCATGGTTCTACATATTAGCCACCATCACACCTTCCTGCCCGGCCGCTATCTGGATTTTGAAATTGTTCAAAGGTTCTTTCAAAACCCACTTGTCCTTCCAAAAATCCACGCTCTCTCCACTTCTTATGTTCCATTTCAAGCCCGGTTGTATAATCGAGCTCAGCCCCTTCCTAATCCCCTTCCAGACATGTGCAGCTCTAGTCGACGAACCCAACACTGTACCCAAGTATTTCCCTTGTAATACATCTCTTTAAAGCCCCTCTTCCTCCATAATAAATCTCTACCCGAGCTTAGCAATAAGTGTTAAATTCAATTCCTCCATGGATTTCAAACCCAGTCCTCCCAAATCTTTTGGTTTGATAACCTCCTCCCATGCGACTTTATGAACTCTTCTCTTACCATCCGTCGAACCCCAAAGAAACTTTCTACAAAGCCTGTCGATTTTGTTGCACAGACCTACCGGGAAGCTTAATACTCCCATACAGTACACTGGAATGGTGCCTAGAACCAACCTGGTAAGCGTGGTGCGCCATGCCAAACTCAACAATCTAGTTTTCCATCCCGCCAGCTTCGCCGAGAACTTATCAATGATGAAGTCAAAGTTGGCTCCTTGAATTCTTTTATGCAGCAGCGGAACCCCAAAGTAGACCCCCAGATCACTCGTGGCCACGATCCCACTGCTCCCTTCAATTCTGGAAACAACCTTCAGCTTCACGTTTTTTAAAACAAAAAATTTGGATTTGGGAAGGCTAACCCGCTGGCCAGAGGCTTCACAAAATTGTTCCAGGCACCTTCTCATCACTTTCACCTGGCCCACCGAGGCTTCCGAAAACAACAAGATGTCATTTGCAAAGAATATGTGGGAGATAGCAGGAGACTTTCTAGCCAATTTAATCGGTTTCCAGCCTCCCTCTTCCACTTCCTTATTGATGATATGCGTCAGACGATCTAGGAAGAGCACAAAGATGTATGGCGATATCGGATCGCCTTGTCGGATTCCTCTAGTCGGATAGAATTGATTAGTCATCTCTCCGTTCCATAGAATTTGCATCCTAGCTCCACAGATACAAATCATAATCCACTTAACCCAACACTCCGGGAGTCTAGCCCATCTCAAGGTTTCTTCGATGAAATCCTAGCTCAGCCGGTCATAGGCCTTTTCGAGGTCAAGTTTAAGACACATCCATCCCTTCCCACCTTTCTTCTGTCTCATAGAGTGGACCACTTCCTATGTTGTCCGTAATGAGCCTACCCGGAAGGAAACTTTCTTGCATTGGACTAACCAGTAAGTTCATAAACGACTGCATCCTCTTTGCCATCACCTTAGTAATGGCTTCGTAACAGACATTGCAAAGGCTTATCCCACGAAATTGGCTGATCCTCTCGGGTTTACCCACCTTTGGTAATAGGGTGATGAGAGTGTTGTTTAAACCTTCCAGGAGTGCCCCTGAGAGGAAAAAATCCTTCACCATAGACATGGCAGCTTCTCCGACCACTTTCCAACATTTCTCAAAGAAAACCGGTTGGAATCCATCAACCCCCGGGGCTTTGTAGGCTCCCATGCTTTTGAAAGCATTCTAGATTTCTGTGTCAAAGACCCTCTTATATAACTCCTCCCAGACCTTATCATCAACACTCGGAAAATCAGCCTCCCCAAACGCTATCACTTCTTTATATCTCTCCTTGGAATACAACTTGACGAAGAAGTCCATTGCAATCTCCTCCAGCTCCTGTTTCTCCTCCACCCATTCATCTTTGGCATTGAAGAGGCCCTCTATTCTGTTGCTTTTCCTACGAATAATCGTTGAGGTGTGGAAGAATTTAGTGTTCATGTCTCCCGCAGTTAACCAATTCACCCTCGACTTTTGCATCCACAAGATCTCTTCTTGCTCGAAGACCTTATCGAGCTTAGCTTTAATTCGCTCCTCCTGATCCTTAATCAATTCAGCATTATCCCTCGCCAGCTGTTTTTGGACCTCTCCCAAAGCATCTAAGAGGAGCTGTTTCCTTTTGAAAATGTTGCCGAACATTTTCCCGTTCCAGTCCTGCAGTTCATACGTAAGACTTTGTAAGGTCATTCGGATCGGCCAGCCTCTCAACCATTTCGACTCCACTAGCTTTAAGAAATCGGGATGAGTAAACCAGGAAGCTTCGAACCTAAAAGAACGCCTTTTCTTGTCGTTGACCACTTTCGGGTTCAACTCGAAGAGGAGAGGACAATGGTCCGACGAGTACCTAGGCAGGTATTGAACCCTAGCTTCCGGTCAAGATATGCGACCCTCTACACTAATCAACACCCTGTCTAGAAGTTGGGAAATAATTCTGTCACCGAGACTCTTCTTTTGCCAAATGAAGCTCTGGCTAGTGAACCCCATGTCTATGAGATTGAATTTAGCTATTATGTTTTTGAAACAGGGCGAGTCCCTGTGCAAGTTTCCAGTTCCACCGTGAGTCTCCTCCTTGTTGAGGATGATATTAAAGCCGCCCCCTACTAATAAGTCTCCCGATATATTCCTAAAGGCAGCCTCCAACTCAGTCCACAATTGAGCATGTCGAGCAACCGTAGGTGGACCATAAACAACTATTAGATTCTTCAAATCCATTCCTTTCCCCCAAGAAGCATGAATGAAGTAAGGAGTCTTCAACTCTACGACCAAATTAACCTTGATGTCATTCCAGAGTAACCAAATCCCTCCCGCAAAACTGATGGCTTCCACACTCTCGACCTTGGCGAAGTTCAGTTTATTGCAAACCTTATCTGCCTCTTCCCCCGCTATGCGCGTCTCTAACGGGGATAAGCACGTCCACGACACATTGATTGCAAATGTACTAGATCGCCCTCCTGAAAGATTTCTTGTCTACACCGAAATAGTTCCAAAGTAAGATATTCATAATGATCCAATGAATAAGTGTAAATAAAAGGAAACGCTAAAGGATAGCATAAATCGCAAGAAACAAAACAAAGTTAATCCAACTCCTGATCCTTGGCCAATTCCTCCAAATCATGGGTCTCCCAACCCATCCTTGTTGCATATTTCGATACCGTATCATGTCTCTCCGATCTCTCCCAGAATCGGCCCATCAATTGTTGCACCTTAACCATCTCCGGAACCGACTCACAAGCGAAGGAGACATTCACACTGTCGTCACATGACAAAGCCTCTATCATCACCGACTAGTTATCTTGCTTGAACCGTTTCTTCGTGCCTTTCAGGTTTGGCATGTCATTAGTAAAAACATTTAGGGCTGAAGTAAAATCAGAGCTTCTTGGTTTGTACTTTTTCATCTGTTTACGTCTGCTGCTGCCCCTCCTCTGGGTTGGCCCAATATACCCGATCCACTCCAGCCCAACACCAAGTAAATAGGGTTATTGTGGATAACAATTTCCCCTTACACGGGTTCTGGAATTTGAGTCCTACGGAGGCTCTCTTTCATCACAGGATCAACATTGGGATCCACAATAGTGATTGACCCTCCCGTCTCGATATCATCCTTATTTTCCTCATTAACTACTCCTCCTCCCTCTACATTCATGAGGTCACCGAAGGCATTGAATTTATTGTCATCCCGAAGCGGACTCTTCGTCTTCTCCACCTCACCGGTAACTTCCATTTTCTCGATCTCAGAGGATGCCAGAGTTATATCAATAATCGACGGTGAAGTTCCAACTCCGATGTTAACTACAACCGAATTCATCCTCTAGATCCCAGTGACATCATTGTTCTTCTGTGAGGTTTCAGGTCCGGTGCTCTATGTCTCAACCAGTTTCTACTTGTAGAAGGCCTGACGTTTGCGGTGTTCGTCGGTGACGGACCACGCTGTTGCTTTCTTCTTCCTTTACATTTGACCTCCATCCATTCGTCGTGGATGTTCTTTCCTTTACCTTTGTCTTGCTCAGTCGGGGACGAATCCTCTCTCTATTCCCCGCTCTCCCTACCTTCCTTGTTCTCATTAGAGGCTTCCCCCAAAGATTTCTCGGCCATAAAAGACATTTTGATCTTATATTCCCCACCCTTCTGCATCCAAAGAAAATTGACGAAATACCTTCATATTCCACCGGGTAACGGTGTCCATTGATTCCGATTGAGCCTTTGAGGGGATCCTCTAGGTTGACTTCCACACACACTCTTGCAAATCGGGCTCTCCCGGTATAGATGGTTCTGCTTTCGAACATAATTGGTGATCTCAAAGCCTCCGCTACAAGTAGGAGCACATCTTCCTGATAGAGGTGGAGAGGGAGGTCCACAATTCTGACCCACACCGGAACTATCTTGATCGCATCTTTTGGTCTAAACTCTGGTGTCCAGGCTCTCAAGGCTAGGCACTTACCAAAAATCGACCATGGACCCCCAGAAAGCGCTTCCATATAGCCTTTTTCAGTGTCGAAACGAACGAGGAATTTTGCATATGGTAGGTCTATGACTTGCATCTTTCCAAATTTGTTCCATAGATCCCGCAGTTTCCTTTCCATCACCGGTAGGGGTAATGAAGTCCCCATCAGCTTCACAACCAGTGAAAATTTCAGACACTTGCGAGGGCGTCCATCAAATCTTCATTGATTAGGACCTTCGGGTCCCCGTTTTTGCCCCTTGGGAATGAGATGGAGACCTTCCCTTTTAGGTACTCCTTGCAAATGGAGGTCCTTGGCTAATCCACACTCCCCCCCCCCTCCCCCAACCGTGTCCCTCCATGACTTTTTAGGGGTTAAGGGCATCCCGAGAACGGGTTGGTGCTATTGGTTCCCTGACTCGTCTGTTTGCATATCCTCCAAAACCTTCCCCAGCGGTTTGGGGAAGGTTTTGCCAAATTATGGATTTCTGGATGCATTTTATACATTTGGGCTGGACTAGTACATATTCTATGTAGTTTATGCTTATTTGCCAAATTAGAGTACTCGATATCGAGTAAGTGTTGCCCTGCATGTCTTCGTCTTCGGCTTCTCGATCAGCTTTTGTTCCTCGACTCCGGGTTGGTCTTTAGGTCTTTGTCGATATTGAGTAAAGTACTCGATATCGAGTAAGTTTCTGGAGTCCAATTGGCTCATCTTTAGTTCCTCGATCTGCTGCTCCTCGATCAGTGTTGTGCCCGGACATTGTTTGTCGATATCGAGTAAAACTCGTCGATATCGAGTAGCTTTGAGCTCCCGTCTTCCCTTCTTGGTTTTGTCCCGAAATGGCTCCATATTCTGTAATATTAAACCAAAACTTATGTAGATCTCCATTTCTTGCAAATAAGCATATACTACATAAATTAAAGATATTCCCATCTTGAAATATGCAAAGTGTATAGAATATGCAGCTAAACTGTGCATTTCAACATGGCTATTTTAGTAGACATCATTTATTCAAAAGCCTCTATATTCCTACTTGTTAATAACGAAAGTTATTTGATGAAAAGCATGATCTTTTATGCCTTTTTGAGTTATTTCACATGGTTATCGTTGTGGTGTTGATACCCTGATCTTGGAAGTCTTTAGTTTTTTGATATATTTCATCAAATTTAGAGTACTATCTTGCGAAAAGGTGAGATTTTTGGTTCTATGGTTGGTCGAAATTGAGCAACTGTGGGTCGAAAGTTTTGTTCGATATCGAGTACTATAGGTCGATATCGACCGGTTTTAGTTTTCTGTTCGTTTCTGTATGTTTCTCTTTTACAGTTTCTGTTGACGTAGTGGTCGATATCGAGTGGTAAGGTCGATATCGAGTGCTCTTCTAGTCAAAATCTGCCGAGTTTCTGGAACTGAAAAGGCTGGCGCTGACACGCTTCCTCGTGGATCGATCTTGACTACCTTCTACTACAGTGGGAGGAAGTCTTGTAATTAATTTGCGGAGATTAGGGAGTCGAATTTGCAATTTATATTTCATACTTTATTTTCCTCCTAACAAATTTTGGCGCCATTGTCGGGCAAGCAATCAATCGCTCCCTTTTTAGTTCTTTTTACTCTTCTTTTTTCTTTTTAGTTTCTTTTTACTTTTTTTTTTTTTTTGTTTTTTAGGTGCATGCAAAGAACTGATCGCACACCCATAGACCCTATCGAGCCAGAATGTTTCTTCCATCTTCAGCAAAGACTTAGTAGGAGACTTATGGCGACTCATCCCAACGACGAGAATTTGGGCTTGCTCACACCAGCACAAGAGCTTGAGCAATTCCGCCTACGGATAGAGGAATTCACCACCAGAGAAGCAGAACACGCCCGACCAGAGGCGAAATATGCACATAATCAACAACAGTGGGAGGCAAGGGTAGATCGTGAGATCAACGGGAGAAGGGAACTTGAGGAGCGAATTGAGCATGTCCCAGCCAACGCAAAGGAGTATCTGCATCCTACTCTGGAAGTTCCAGAATCAGTGATCATTCTTCCCTCCATTAATTTTGAAATTTGTCCTTCTTTTATTACTGAAATTAGGAGGAGTCAATTTAGGGGAAGAATCAATGAGTGTCCTTTAGAGCATGTTACTTCTTTTCTAGATTTATGTGAAACAATTGCTGATGGTGCTAATCTAGAATATCTATGACTAAAGGCTTTTTGTTGGTCCCTTGCAGGAATAGCCTCACAGTGGCTGGAAGGATTGCTAGCACAATCAATTCGCACTTGGAACGAACTGCAGGACTTGTTCATCAATAAGTTCTTTCCTTCTGCAAAGACAACTGCTCTCAGACAACAGATCACGGCTTTCAGACAGAAGCTAGGGAAAACAGTTGCACATGTCTGGGAGCGCTACAAAAGGCTTCTGAAATCCTGTCCTACATACGGACAGCCACCCTACGTCATCCAGGAGATCATCTTCAATTGCCTGGATGCGCCTACTAAGGACCGGATCAACAACTACACCGCCTATGGATATCTCGAGTACACTCCACGCCGTGCTTGTGAGGTGTTTGAGACGCTGGCCAACTACGACAACACATATGGGACTTCTGCGGCCTCTTCTGACGAAAGGTATGAAAGGCCTGCGCCATCTATGCCATTGTATGTGCCACTAAAGGAGGTTGATCCGGACGTCAGGGACCAATTCCTCAACGATCAGGTATGTCGCCTTACCAAACAAGTTAAATTCCTCTCTAAAGATAAACCTTGTTTGGAATGTGGGTCTATGAGGCACAACACAACTGCGTGCCCACACATCAATCAAGTACATCAAGTAGAGTCCCATGAAGAGGTAAGGTACGCAGCGGGGACACTACTCAGGGCCACATCAGAACCAGAATTGGAGCTACTATCGCCAGCCCCAGCATCAGAACCCCCCTCACTACAGAGCTCCTGGTCACCCTGATAGAGAAGGTAAGAAGGATGACCTACAGACCATTCTTGAGGAGATGTGGAGGAATCATTCAGACACCAAGCAATCTATCAATTATATCTACACTCATATGTATGGTGCAAACTCTAGGCTTGGGGAAATTGATATCTGACGAAAATCAATTGACACCCAGATTGATCAACTAGCTACATCCATCCCCAAAGAATCAGGTACGCTCCCTGGAACCTCTGAACCTAACCCTAAGGGTAAATCTACAGGACAGGTGGCTACCATGAACCTAAGGAGTGGGCGACAAATGTAAACGCCCGAGCAAACGACGGATGAGGAAGGAGCTGGAGATGAGTTGATATCGACCAAACCGGTCGATATCGACCTGTTCCCACCCGATATCGACCAAGATTCCCTGCCTGCCCAGAATTCGACCAGTCCAGTCGATATCGACCAAACATCACTCGATATCGACCAGACACATCTCGATATCGACCCCCCTCCACTCGACATCAGCACTTCCAACGAAGAAAAAGCTGCCTTTCCCGACAAAATCTCCAAAGGATCCAGCAGAGAAGAAGTTCCAGCGTTTCATAAAGATGCTTCAAAGGCTCAACGTCACAATACCCTTCACATAAGCTCTTAATGAGATGTCATCCTACGTCAAGTTCCTAAAGGAGATTCTGAGCAAAAAGTGGTCAATGGTTGAGATCGGAGAAGAGTGTAGCCAGATGGAGGTTCTAGAGAAGAGGCCAGATTCAGGTAAGTTTGCTATAACCATTGGATTCGGTCAATATAAATTCAATGCTTTATGTGACTCGGGAGCCAGTGTGAGTATAATGCCTTTATCAATCTGGTCCAAAGTTAAGATAGGTGCCTTAGAACCTATAGATGCAAAACTTTACATGGCTAACAACACGGTGATCATCCCAACAGACATAGTGGACAATGTACCAGTGCAAGCAGGTAAGTTCTTTGTCCCTGCTGATTTCTTAGTTATTGATATGGCGGAGGACCCTGCTTGCCCAATCATTCTAGGAAGGCCCTTCTTGGCGACGGTGTATGCCAGCATAAGCGTAAGGAAGGGAGTGCTCACTTTCAACATCAGTGATGAGGTAATAAAGTACTCTTTTAACAAAACTGAAAGACACAGGTCCTATGGAAGAGGTCAAGTCTATATCAACCATGTACATTACTTACGGGGAGCCTAAGATAGGAAATATGACCCCCAAGGAGCTAGAAAAGAGGGATATGGAAGCCCAAGTGGAGGAGATCATGGACATCCTGAACGACGATACAGAGGACCTACTCGACATAGACCAAGGTAAGTCGATATGGACTAACTATTTTTTGGATGCTTTGCTAGGTCTTAAGTATGGGGTCAAAATCGACCAACATTCTGCAGTGAAATCGACTGGGGCACAGAAGCAGTCGAAATCGACCTCCCTTGGTCGATATCGAGTCGACTTCGCCACCAGATATCAAGCAGAACAACTCGATATTGACCAATCTTGGTTGATATCGACCTCCCCTAATCGAGTCGATTTCATCTCCCGGGATGAAGCCAGCCGATTTCAAGCAACATCACTCGATATCGACCAACCCAAATCGACCCGTCTTCGTATACATCGACTGAACCTCCACCAGAACAGCAACATTCGATATCGACGGATATTGGTCGATATCGACCAGATCCTCAGGAGCGGAATGACGAAGAATCTGCAAAGGTAAGCCAAGATATGGATCTTTCTTCTCCTATTTCAATTAAAGATTTATCTATACATGGGAGAGGTTTGCCTTGGTATGTGTGCTTGTGTAGGATTTCCAATGATGATCCTAAGGAATATGAAGTAGGAGACAAAGTCTATGTCTCCAAATCAAATGATCATTGGTTCCCTAACAAGTTCAAAAAGAAGAAGATGGGACCCTTCACGGTGAACAAGATCCATTCCGGAGGACTACAGCTGATGGACAAGAATGGAGTCTTTTTTGAAGCCGAAGCTACATGGGCCCTGCAGATGCCACCTTGAGCTTAATGGATAAAGTCGGCCTAGCAACTATAAAGTCTAAAGCTTGTAAATAGACAATTATTTTTTGGGGATTTTTGGACATTGTTGCTTTTGTTTTTTGTTTTGGACATTATTTTTAAGTTTTTCTATTGTGGGTATTTCTTCTCTAACAATTTTTGCAGATACAAAGAAGGAAGCAACAGCCTACTCGATTTTGAGTAATTTAGGTCGACATCGACCAAGTCACTCGAAATCGACCAGTTCTGCAGAAGCATTTGCACTCGTTTCCGATGATTAGCACGCCTGTCTAGTGAGTTTCTTTCTTTACCCTTGTTTTTATACAGTGAGGACACTATAATGTTTAAGTATGGGGTGGGGGAAGGGCTTACTTTGCGCATATTTGATTTTTTTGGCATTATGTGTGCATAATTTTAAGTTTATTTCTTGAATTGCTTATACATGGCTACTTTGGATTTCATATTTGATTTATGTGCTTATATGCATGTTTTCCAAAGTTTGAAAATAAATCACCCCCATTGAAATTTTTTTATAATTGCCATGGTAGTTTTAATTGAACTCGACGATGCAAAATTAGATTCATTAGAGATATAGCATGAAATTGCCTACTAAAAGGAAGTCACAATGAAGTGCATATATTTCTTGAAAACCATGAAATGAGGTAAAATTTGAAGTTGTGTTGTTGCAGGAGGAGGGTCAAGTATGAAATAAATATAGAATAAAGATCAGACTGACTTCCCTGTCTCAGCAAATTAATACAAGACTTCCTCCCGTTGTAGTAGAAGGTTGTCAGGATCGAATCCACGAGGAAGCACCTCAGCAGTTCTTAGGTAGTAACAAACTCTCACAGACAAGCAAACAGAAGACAGAAACAAAGAAACAAATAAAGAAAGACAGAAATAACAAACGAAAGCAAGAAATAAAACAAAGATAGCAACTAACTCGATCTCGACAAGCTGCTACTCGAGATCGACAAACAACAGTAAAAGACAGAAACTGCAAATCAACGACAGAAACTCGACTCAAACAACACAGTACTCGATCTCGACAAGATGCTACTAGAGATCGACAAGAGACAGTAGAAACAGAAATTGCATAATCGAAAACAGAAATAGAAACTCAACTCAACATAGACCAAAACCGTACTCGAGATCGACTACAGCCTACTCGATATCGACGAGACTCTCCTCTGTATCGACTAGAAAGACAGAAACTTAAATTGCAAATTTCGAACCAAAACTCAACTTTTCGACAGAAATAAATCAATATAATAAAAGACTTCCAAAGCCAGGGTATCAAAACCACAACGATAACCATGCAAAGTAACACATAAAGGCATAAAAGATCATGCTTTCCATCAAAATAACTTTCGTTACTAACAAATAGGCATATAGAGGCTTTCGCATAAACCCTAATTGTTACTAACCCTTTTCACATAATTAACCCAAATTGCATTAAGATCACTTTCGCTTCAATAATACAAACAAGGATCACCTTCAACTCTCGCAAAAGAATCATGCTCATAGGGATAGAAGACGAATTGCATAAAAAGATCTGACCTTTACTGCATCATTTCACATGGCCACCGTCGGGCTCACCCCAGCCCCAGAAGTGGGTGGACTACTCGCTCTTCATCGTAATAGCAGACATTGATGTATAAAAAGAAACTTGCATTAAACTATATTCAAAGCCATTACAATCCCGGCAATCAACTTTCGCAGAATGCCAAAACCCTAAAAACTTTAGAACTCCTAAAACTTCTCTGTGGAACTACTTCTCTACTTCTGAAATTGAATCCCTGAAAAACCAGCCCCTAGGGCTTTATTTATAGGCTTCTAAACCTTGCTAATCAAGGATAGAATATCTATATCTATATCTAAATTTAAATCTAAAACTTTAAAAGATAAATAAAAGCAATTTAGGAATTAAATCTAAAAGGAAAATAAATCTAAACTACGTAAGATGTCTTCATGTTGATAGATCTCCCTTCCATGGATAGAACTTGATAGATTTCGGCCAACTCGAACTTCCTTCGTGCCCAAGGAATCCCAGCTCGACTCTGACTGCTCACGTCGGCGCGTTTCCAAAAGCTGGTCTACTCGACATCGACAAGGGCTCGTCGACATCGACTAGGATTCGTCGTCGACTTATCTTCTCGGGTGACTCTGCTCGACAAGCTCGGATCTGGGCTCCTTGGCGTCGTCGATCTTGACTAAGGTTCCTCGAGATCGACTAGGGGTGTGGTCGAAGACGGCTCTCTGGTGATGTCGAGGACTCCTCCTCGGCATGGACTCGGACTAGGGCATGGTGGCTCCTCGATCTCGACAAGGCCTCCTCGAGATCGAGTAGGGTTGCTCAGCGCCTTCGTCCTCGGCTTCTCGATCAGCTTCTCTTCTTGTCGACTCCGGGTGTGGCGTCTAGGCTTCGTCGATATCGACTAGTGGTACTCGAGATCGAGTAGGGTCCAGGGAGTCGGGTTGCCTCGGACTTGGTTTCCTCGACCAGGCTTTGTCGACCAAGTCTGCTCGGGCTCTCTACTCGAGATCGAGTAATGTGTACTCGACATAGAGTAGCTCTGGCCTCAGCTCGGTTTGTCCTGGTTCTGTACTCTCGGATTCTGGACTTCTATAGTTGTTTTCCGAGCTTTTCTGACCTTCCTTAAAATTGCTGTAAAGCGCCTCGAATTCTGCGATTTAAATAGAAACTGGTGTAGGTTCCATTATTTGGCAAATAAACATAAACTACATAGATTTTGTACTATCTAACCCAAATGTATGCAATGTATGCAGAAAACGATATAAAAGTAAGTGTAAAACATGACAAATTCAGCTCACAACAAACACCTCATACTTAAGCTTGCTTGTCCTCAAGCAATACCTTTAACTGTCATTCAGGGGAAGAAATCAAAACTCTCAACATATCAGATTCATTTTTATATAACCCAACAGTCAATTACCATCCTCGAAAATGTACTGGCGTCACAAATCCATGCATGTGCAATTTATATAAAAGCAACATCTACTCATAAAAAGGAGGGTTATGCAAAACATTCATAAGTGACAAAGCATTGATAATCAAGAGGACTTAAATTTAGCTCAAATAAGGAGTAGATTTGGTAAAAGGCTAAAAGGTGGGCAATTTTTGGCACTGTGGTGCTAATGATCCGGGGAAATGGAGTATTTCCAAACTGCATTTCAACATTCCTTCTCCATAAGATTCATCACCTTTCATAATGCTTTTTTTTCAATAATAATGCTTTTACCTCTCTGACCTCAGCACTGCCTTCTCGCAAGTCGCAAACATGGGTGTCATGAATGGCCCCGGATACTTAGTGCTTTGGACTCCTCACAATGTGTCCCATCTCTCCAAACTATTATCTCAGATAGCAGGGTCAATCTACCTTTATCTCCTGAGGTGATTGGATTTTCTTTCACTCATTAAATTTTCCATATATTTCAAACAATTTCCTTCCAAGCTCCAATAATGATAATAATCACAACACAAACACCATATGATAATCTCCATAATGTAATATCATTCTCAACATAATCCCCGAATAAGGTAAAGAATGGCAAATATTCAGGTCATGTGGAGCAATAATTGAAATAAGGCATAATATGGCTTTGTGTAATGCATAAGCATAGGTAAGGCTAGGATTATAAACAATGAGCATTATATGGAAATATAAAGTCCTCCATCTTATCATGCAACATGTCAAAAGCAACTTCAAATTTTACCTCCTTTCATGGTTTTCATAAAAATATTGTTGTTAGGAGGAAATCGAGTTGCAATAATAAAATAGAAATAAATCACAGCAAACCAGATTCCGTCCTTTGCAAATAATTACAAGACCTCCTCCTGATGCAGCAGCGGGAAGTCAAGATCGATCCACGAGGAAGCGTGTCAGCGGATCCTAGGCAGCGGTGAAATCTCACGAACAGAAGTCAACAACAGGGTCCTCGATCTCGACTAGGGTAGTCGACAGGGGTCAGGCACAGTCGAACACAGCGCAGCAGCAGTTACAGGGGCTCGTCTCGTTGAGTACCTGCACACAGAAGCTACAGCGATGCTAGATCGAGAATCAGTACTCGATATCGACGAGTGCTATTAGATATCGAGGAGACAGAGAATAAAACGAAAGTAAAAGAAAGTAAAAACAATTGCTTTGGGATTTCGAACTAAACTTAATATAAAAGGCTTCCAAGATTGGGGTTTGCAACAACGATAACCAAGCATGCATAAGGCAGAACCAACAAATTATCATGTAAATCGCATCAAAGGACTAAGCTTTCGCCTTTTCCAACAATTAGATAACTATTTCCAGAAACCTTAATTGTCTCTACCGATTTTATGTTTATAATCCAAGTTGTTAGCATGGATCTCCATTAGACGGGTAATAAACACATAAACAAGTAGGAAAATGCTCAAAACATGATAAAGGTCGGATCTTTACCTCAAACACGCATGGCTATCGTTGGGCTCGCCCCAACCCTAGAAGTGGGTGGACTACTCACGCCTCATCGCAAACTTAGACATTGATTGAAAGAAAATAACTAATTGCATTAACTAAACCAAAGAAAGTACAACCGAACAAAGCCAACTTGCTCTCGCTCCTTTGCTCCACTCGACCTCACTTTCTCCCTCTACTTCTCCTACTTACTTCCTTCTCTGAATTTGAATGCATAAAACTGAGCCCCATGGGCTTTATTTATAGCCTTCTAATCCTTGCTACTCAAGGATAGAATCTCCTATCTATATCTAAAATTATATAAAAAATGCTTAATGATAAATAAAAGCAATAAGGAAATTAAATCTAAATATATCTAAATGTCTTAAAGTGGATAGATCTCCTCTTCCATGATGTGTCTTGATGATTTTGGATAGAATCGACAATCTTTGAGCCCAAGTAATCCCACACCGAGTAGGATTCGTCAAGCCACGTCACACAGGTTCTGGAATCGTCGTCGATGTCGACAACGGTCTTGTCGATATCGAGTAGGAGTGTTGTCGACTGGCTCGGCTTCGTCGTCTCGGCTAGCTGGTGCTCGATGTGGCTCGGACGTGGCTCACGGGTCTAGTCGATCTTGACAAGGGTTCGTCGACATCGAGTAGGCATGTTCATCGACTAGGTCTTCTCGGGTGACTCTGCTCGACATGGCTCGGACCTGGGCTCCTGAGCGTCGTCGATCTCGACAAAGGCTCGTCCACATCGACTAGGGTTGTGGTCGAGGGTGGCTCTCTGGTGATGTCGAGGACTCCTCCTCGGCATGGGCTCAGACAGGCGCTTGGTGGCTCGTCGATCTCGACTAGGTCTTGTCGAGATCGAGTAGAGATGTGCTCGGCGTCTTCATCCTCGGCTTGTCGATCAGCTCCTCTTCTCGTCGACTCCGGGTGTGGCGCTTAGGTGTCGTCGATCTCGACTAGGTCTTGTCGAGATCGAGTTGTGTTCCGGGAGTCGGGTTGGTCCGGCTCAGCTTTCTCGACCAGGCTTTGTCGACCAAGTCCGCCGGGCTCTCTACTCGAGATCGAGTAAGGTGTACTCGACATAGAGTAGCCCTGGCTTTAGCTCGGTTTGTCCTGGTTCTGTACTCTCGGATTCTGGACTTCTGTAGTTGTTTTCCGAGCTTTTCTGACCTTCCTTAGAATTGCTGTAAAACGTCTCGAATTCTGCGAATTTAAACAGAAACTGGTGTAGATTCCATAATTTGGCAAATAAACATAAACTACATAAATTCTGTACTATCTAACCCAAATGTATGCAAAGTATGCAGAAAACGATATTAAAGTTATTGTAAAATATGGCAGATTTAGCTCACAACAAACACCCCATACTTAAGCTTGCTTGTCCTCAAGCAATACTTTTATTTGTTATTCAGGGGAAGAAATCAAAACTCTCAACATATCAGATTCATTCTTATATAACCCAGCAGTCAATTACCATCCTCGGAAAGGTACTAGTGTCATAAATTCATGCATGTGCAATTTAAAGAGCAAAATCTACTCACAAAAGAAGGGTTATGAAAAAACATTCATAAGTCACAAAGCATTGATAATCAAGAGGACTTCAATTTAAGCTCAAATAAGGAGTAGATTTGGTAAAAGGCTAAAAGGTGGGCAGTTTCTGGTAATGTGGTGCTAATGATCCGGGGAAATGGAGTCTTTCCAAACTTGAATTTCCACATTCTTTTTCATAAGTTTCATCACCTTTCATAATGCTTTTATCAACAATAATGCTTTTACCTCTCTGACCTCAGCACTGCCTTCTCGCGAGTCGCAAACATGGGTGTCATGAATGGCCCCGGATACTTAGTGCTTTGGACTCCTCACAATGTGTCCCATCTCTCCAAACTATTATCTCAGAGAGCAGGGTCAATCTACCTTTATCTCCTGAGGTGATTGGATTTTCTTTCACTCATTAAATTTTCCATATATTTCAAACAATTTCCTTCCAAACTCCAATAATAACAACAACAACACAAACACCATATGATAATCTCCCTAATGTAACATCATTCTCAACATAATCCCCGGATAAGGTAAAGAATGGCAAGTATTTAGATCATGTGGAGCAATATTTGAAATAAGGCATAATATGGCTTTTGTGATGCATAAGCATAGGTAAGGCTAGGATTTCAAACAATGAGCATTATATAGAAATATAAAGTCCTCCATCATCTTATCATGCAACATGTCAAAAGCAACTTCAAATTTTACCTCCTTTCATGGTTTTCATAAAAATATGCACTTCATTATAACTTCCCTTTACTAGGCAATTTCATGCTATATCTCTAATGAATCCAATTTTGCCTCGTCGAGTTCAATTAAAGCTTCCATGACATTAACCAAAATTTTCAATGGGGGTCATTTTTCAAACTTTTGGAAATCATGCATATAAGCACATAAATCAATAATGCATACCAAAATAGCCATGTAGCAATCCAAAGAAATAAATTCTAAATATAATGTCAAATATGGCAAATATGCACAAAGTAAGCCCTTCCCCCACCCCATACTTAAAATTTACAGTGTCCCCATTGTATAAAATCAAATAAAAACAAGAGTAACGGAAGGAACTCACAGGATAAAACATCGAGGAAGGCAGATTAGTGCATGTCGAGTAGAGGTAGGCTTGTCGATCTCGAGTACAGGGTAGTCGATCTTGAGGAGCCTCGTCTGCGTCTAGTGGTTTTCTGAAGTCGAGGAGCGTCTGGGCTTGTCGATGTCGAGTTGGCCTACTCGAGATCGAGTAGTGTCTGGGCTGCTCCTCCTTGTCGCCGTCGACTTGGCCTTCGTCGATTTTGACTGTTTTTCAGGGACTTCTTATTCCACTCTTCGCGATCCTTATATGCTTGCCGACCTAAAAGTGTTAGATTGCACAAGAAACAAGACTATCCACATGAAATATTCTAAAAGACATAAAACCCCAAAACCAAAAACAAAAAGTTCAAAAATCCCAAAAATCATAAAGTTTTATATACATGCTCTAGATTTTAGAGTCGCTAGGCCGACTTCTCCGTTTGCGCTCAAGGACCATTATTGTGGGGCCCGCTCATGCTTGGCCCTTCTCCTAGATCATCTAGGTCCTGATGGTAGTATGCAAGCTCAGCTGATAGGTTGTTGCTTGCATCATCTCCCTTCTCTTTCTTCTTCTTCCTTCAAGTTCTCAGTTTTCGCAGATTCTCTTGCCACGGTGTCTTATCTCCCCTTAAATCATTTATAATTTTCTTTATGGACTGAGGAGGAGTAGGATTCATACCTGAACTTACCTTTTCGGACCCAAAACAGAAATCTTTGGGCTTGGGGCTAGTCGACATCGAGTACACCTGGTCGACCTCGAGTACAGGGACCCCATACTTAGGCTCTTGGCAAGTTTCTGGCTCTGCAGTGGTTGTCGAGATAGACAAAGTCTTGTCGACATCGAGTACGTCCTTTGTCGAGATCGAGTAGCCTTTGTCGATCTCGAGTACAGTGTTGGCTCCTTCCTCCACTGTTTGCTTGGTCCCGTGGTTGCTGATGCTTTTCACCTCCAGCCATGAAATTTCCTCTTTTGCAGGACCAAAAGAGAAATCCAAAACCTCATCGCCTATGGTGAAGGTGAGCGATCTATTCTTGACACTTATTTTGGCATCTGCAGTAGCTAAGAATGGTCTACCAAGAATAATAGGGCTAGTAGGATCTTCAGCACAGTCAATGATAAGGAAATCAGCTGGAACAAAGAATTTACCAACCTGGACCAAGACGTTCTCAACTATACCTGTAGGGATGACTACTATATTGTTCGCCATGTATAGTTTGGCATCCACAGGTTCTATGCATCCTATCTTTACTTTCCGCCAGATTGATAAAGGCATGATGCTCACACTTGCTCCTAAATCGCATAGAGAATCATATTTATATTGTCCAAAACCCACAGTAACAGAAAACTTACCAGGGTCAGGTCTCTTTTCAGGGAAGTGGAGTACTTTGCATTCGCCTGCGATCTCTGAGATGGATCGCTTCTTGCTTAGGATTTCCTTCAGAAATTTGACATATCCAGGCATCTCTTGCAGGGCTTCTGTAAAAGGAATAAAAACATTCAGTTCTTGCAGCATATTAACAAATCTGGTAAACCTACCTGCAGTGGGATCTTTCTGTGCTTTTGAAGGGAAAGGCAGTGGCTTTTTCAATTTCGGAGCCTGATCAGCTGTCGGAGGTGCTGCAGAGTCGTCGACGTCGGCCCGATGCTGCTCCTCGATCTCGACCACGGGCTCCTCGACATCGAGTAGGGTGGTCGATCTGGAGTTGCTGGTCTGCGCAACAGAGTCCGAGCTCAGCTTCTGGTCTGTGTCGAGTAGCTGCTTGTCGATGTCGAGTACACTCTCCTCGAGATCGAGTTGGCTGTGCTCTGTGTCGAGTTGCTGATCTGCCTTGCTTTGCTGTTTTCCGACCTCTGGCTCGTGTAATTGATGTCCACTCCTGAGTTTGATAGCTGCGACATGTCCGGTCTTCCCTTTAGGATTTAGTTCTGTTTGCCCAGGGAGTTGTCCGGACGGGCGTGGGATCTGTGCAGCGATTTGACCCATCTGAGTCTCTATTCCCCTTTTCCAGATGTCTAGTTCTTCGAATTATGTAGTGATGCTCTGGAACTGGTTGTTGATGGTGCCCTGATTCCGACGCATCTCCTCAAGGATCAGCTGCAGATCATCCTTCTTTTGATCCCTTTTTGGATGTCCTGGCGCTCTGTAGGGTGGGGGATTCCTAGGAGGACCTTGGTTCCACTGTGGTTGATAGAAACTTTGATCTCCCATGTGTCGATTTGGACCCCCAGCGTAGGCTGCCTCTTCATGTGTTTCTGCCATCCTGACTTGCTCAGTGTGTGGGCACTCAGTAGTGGTGTGCCGATGTGATCCGCATTCGATGCAAGGCTGATTGACATATAGGTATTTGACTTGCTTGAGGAGCTTGCGATTTTGGTCTCTGTAGAACTGCTCCCTGACATCTGGGTCAATCTCCTTTGCTGGCTCATAGAGTGGCATTGATGGTGCTGGCCTGGCGTAGGAGTTCTCCTCATAGTTTGTAGGAGCCCCATATTTGTTGTCGTAGTTAGTGAGCTTTTCTAGCACACCCCATGCGTCGCTTGGTGGCATCGTGAGATACTCATAGCGAGTATAATGGTTGATCCTATCCTTAGTGATTTGATCAAGAGAGTTGAAGAAGATCTCCTGAATGACGTAGGGTGGCTGTCCATGAGTAGGGCAAGATCGCAACAGTTCTTTGTAGCGTTCCCATGCCTTTGCCAGCGGTTCCCCTTGCTTCTGTTTGAAGGCGGTGATTTTCTGGCGGAGAAGTGCTGTTTTGGCGGGTGGGAAGTATTTGTTCAGAAACTCTTGCTCTACTTGGGCCCATGTTGTGAGTGATCTTGGTTTCAGCCCCTCAAGCCACTTCAATGTGGGTCCAGCGATAGACCAGCGGAAAGCTTTCATCTTGACATATTCCAGAGTTGTACCTTCAGTAAGAGTACGACACATGTCATGAAAATTGGTAATATGTTCAAGAGGACACTCATTAAATCTTCCATGAAAAGCATTGTTTTTAAGCTCTATAAGAAACTGAGTGCGAATTTCAAAAGAGTTTTTAGGGATTAGAATCGCCGATTCAGGCACGACGAGAGTTGGATGCATATAATCCTCAGCAGTGGTTGGATATTGGACAAGCTCAGCTTCTGCTTGCCTTGCGCGCTCAGCTTCTTGTTCCCTAGCTGCCCTTTCATTGGCGATAGTGGTATCCTTTGCGGCTAGTTCTCTTGTAAGCCTTTCGATCAGTTGCTCTTGTGTTTCAACGGCCGCCATGATCCTTTTGAGTTTAGAGTGGATGTGTAGGTAACGCTCTAGTTTGTCTAAGGCGTCAAACTCAGGTGGTAGACCAGAACGGCGCATACACCTGTATAATAACTCAAAGCAGACGTGAGATTTAACTACCTAAGGCGCGAATGATAGCCTCCCCGGCAACGGCGCCAATTTGTTGTTAGGAAGAAATCGAGTTGCAATAATAAAATAGAAATAAATCACAGCAAACCAGATTCTGTCCCTTGCAAATAATTACAAGACCTCCTCTTGATGCAGCAGCGGGAAGTCAGGATTGATCCACGAGGAAGCGTGTCAGCGGATCCTAGGCAGCGGTGAAATCTCACGAACAGAAGTCGTCAACAGGGTCCTCGATCTCGACTAGGGTAGTCGACAGGGGTCAGGCACAGTCGAACACAGCGCAGCAGCAATTATAGGGGCTCGTCCATATCGACAAAAGGCTACTCGATATCGAGTAGAGTCCTCGTCGACTTCGCTTCGTCTCGTCGAGTACCTGCACACAGAAGCTACAGCGATGCTAGATCGAGAATCAGTACTCGATATCGACGAGTGCTATTCGATATCGAGGAGACAGAGAATAAAACAAAAGTAAAAGAAAGTAAAAACAATTGCTTTGGGATTTCGAACTAAACTTAATATAAAAGGCTTCCAAGATTGGGGTTTGCAACAACGATAACCAAGCATGCATAAGGCAAAACCAAACAAATTATCATGTAAATCGCATCAAATGACTAAGCTTTCGCCTTTTCCAACAATTAGACAACTCTTTTAAGAAACCCTAATTGTCTCTACCGATTTTATGTTTATAATCCAAGTTGTTAGCATGGATCTCCATTAGACGGGTAATAAACACATAAACAAGTAGGAAAATGCTCAAAACATGATAAAGGTCGGATCTTTACCTCAAACACGCATGGTTATCGTTGGGCTCGCCCCAACCCTAGAAGTGGGTGGACTACTCACGCCTCATCGCAAACTCATACATTGATTGAAAGAAAATAACTAATTGCATTAACTAAACCAAAGAAAGTACAACCAAACAAAGCCAACTTGCTCTCGCTCCTTTGCTCCACTCGGCCTCACTTTCTCCCTCTACTTCTCCTACTTACTTCCTTCTCTGAATTTGAATGCATAAAACTGAGCCCCATGGGCTTTATTTATAGCCTTCTAATCCTTGTTACTCAAGGATAGAATCTCCTATCTATATCTAAAATTATATCTAAAATGCTTAATGATAAATAAAAGCAATAAGGAAATTAAATCTCAATATATCTAAATGTCTTAAAGTGGATAGATCTCCTCTTCCTTGATGTGTCTTGATGATTTTGGATAGAATCGGCAATCTTCGAGCCCAAGTAATCCCACACCGAGTAGGATTCGTCAAGCCATGTCACACAGCTTCTGGAATCGTCGTCGATGTCGACAACGGTCTTGTCGATATCGAGTAGGAGTGTTGTCAACTGGCTCGGCTTCGTCGTCTCGGCTAGCTGGTGCTCGATGTGGCTCGGACTTGGCTCACGGGTCTAGTCGATCTCGACAAGGGTTCGTCGACATCGAGTAGGCATGTTCATCGACTAGGTCTTCTCGGGTGACTCTGCTCGACATGGCTCGGACCTGGGCTCCTGAGCGTCGTCGATCTCGACAAAGGCTCGTCGACATCGACTAGGGTTGTGGTCGAGGGTGGCTCTCTGGTGATGTTGAGGACTCCTCCTCGGCATGGGCTCGGACAGGCGCTAGGTGGCTCGTCGATCTCGACTAGGTCTTGTCGAGATCGAGTAGAGATGTGCTCAGCGTCTTCGTCCTCGGCTTTTCGATCAGCTCCTCTTCTCGTCGACTCTGGGTGTGGCGCTGAGGTGTCGTCGATCTCGACTAGGTCTTGTCGAGATCGAGTTGTGTTCCGGGAGTCGCGTTGGTCCGGATCAGCTTTCTCGACCAGGCTTTGTCGACCAAGTCCGCCGGGCTCTCTACTCGAGATCGAGTAAGGTGTACTCGACATAGAGTAGCCCTGGCTTTAGCTCGGTTTGTCCTGGTTCTGTACTCTTGGATTCTGGACTTCTGTAGTTGTTTTCCGAGCTTTTCTGACCTTCCTTAGAATTGCTGTAAAACGTCTCGAATTCTGTGAATTTAAACAGAAACTGGTGTAGATTCCATAATTTGGCAAATAAACATAAACTACATAAATTCTGTACTATCTAACCCAAATGTATGCAAAGTATGCAGAAAACGATATTAAAGTTACTGTAAAATATGGCAGATTTAGCTCACAACAAATATGCACTTCATTATGACTTCCCTTTACTAGGCAATTTCATGCTATATCTCTAATGAATCCAATTTTGCATCATCGAGTCCAATATAAGCTTCCATGACATTATTCAAAAAAATTCAATGGGGGTCATTTTTCTCAAATTTTGGAAAACATGCATATATAAGCACATAAATCAATAATGAATTCCAAAATAGTCATGTAGCAATCCAAAGAAATAAATTCTAAATATGCACAAATAATGTCAAATATGGAAAATATGCATAATGTAAGCCCTTCCCCCACCCCATACTTAAACATTACAGTGTCCTCACTGTATAAAAACAAGGGTAGAGAAAGAAACTCACTAGACTGGTGTGCAGGGCCTCTAAATTTCGAATGGAAGCACCTCCTGGACCGAGTATGAATGTTGATATAGCTTGCCTCTATCCATGGACCTGAAAAGTGTAGAAGACATATACCCACAATAGAAAAACTAAAAGTGTTTCAAATCAAAAACAAAGTCTCAAAAGTCCTAAAAAGTCTATGTACAAGCTCTAGATTTTATAGTCGCTAGGCCGACTTTTCCATTTAGCTCAAGGTGGAATTTGCAGGGCCCATGTAGCCTGGGCCTCAAATAAGACTCTATTCTTGTCCATCAGCTGCAATCCTCCAGAATGGATCTTGTTCACCACGAAAGGTCCCATCTGCTTCTTGTTGAATTTGTTAGGGAACCAATGATCCTTTGATTTAGAGACATAGAGCTTGTCTCCAACTTCATACTCCTTGGGCTCATCATTGGATATCCTACATAAGCGCACATACCAAGGCAAACCTCTCCCATATATAGATAAATCTTTAATGGAAATAGGAGAAGAAAGATCCATACCTTGGCTTACCTTTGCAGCGACGGAATCGGGGACCACGGTGTTTGGTCGATCTCGACTAGGGCTAGTCGATCTCGACGAAGTTTCAGGTCCTGGTGGTGTCCTGCTCGAGGATGCAGAAGTCGATGAAGGGGATGGCTCGTCGACCTCGAGTAGACTACTCGATCTCGAGTAGTCTTCTGCTCCTGGTGGCTGCAGCGTTGGTGGAGCCTGGTGGTGGTCGATCTCGACAAGCCTGGTCGAGATCGAGGAGCCTGGTTTGTCTGGTGGAGTCAGCGTCGAAGAAGGTGAAGTCGAGGAAACCGAGTGGTGGTCGATCTCGAGTAGCTTACTCGATGTCGAGTAGCCCTCAGCTTCTGTATTGCTGCTCGATGACGCTGGTGATGGTGGAGGCTTCTGTGTCTTGTCGAGATCGACTAGGGTCCTTGATGTCGAGGAGTCTTGGTCGATCTTGACCCCATACTTAGTTCCTGTCAAGGCATCCGAAAAATAATTAATCCATAACGACGTACCTTCATTTGTATCGATTGGATTCTCTGCGTCCTCCTTTAGGATTGCCATGATCTCCTCCACCTGGGCCTCCATGTCCCTCTTTTCCAGCTCCTCAGGGGTCATATTTCTGACCTTGGGTTCCCCGCAGGTGATGTAGCCCGCTGAGATAGATTTGACCTCTTCCATTGGACCTGTATGCCTTTCAGTTTTATTAAAGGAATACTCAATTACATCATCGCTGATGTTGAAGGTAAGCACTCCTTTCCTTACGCTTATGTTGGCATCCACCGTTGCCAAGAAGGGTCTCCCTAGAATAATTGGACAAGCAGGATCTTCTTGCATATCAATAACTAGGAAATCAGCAGGGACAAAGAATTTACCTACTTGTACTGGCCCATTGTCCACCATGCCTGTTGGGATGACCATAGTGTTGTTGGTCATATATAGTCTAGCATCCATAGGCTCTAGGGCACCTATCTTAATCTTGGACCAAATTGTTAAAGGCATTATACTCACACTAGCTCCAAGATCACATAAAGCATTAATTTTGTATCGACCAAATCCAATGGTTATAACAAACTTACCTGGATCTGGCCTCTTCTCCAGTATGTCCAAATGGCTGCATTCCTCTGTAATTTCAGCCATCGATCGCTTTTTGCTCAGTATCTTCTTTAGGAACTTGACATAGGATGGCATTTCATTGAGAGCTTCTGTGAAGGGGATGGTGACGTTGAGTTTCTGAAGCATCTTGATGAAGCGCTGAAATTTCTTTTCTGCCGGGTCCTTTGGAGATTTTGTGATGAAGTGCTGAAATTTCTTTTCTGCCGAGTAGCCCTTTGTCGATCTCGACCAAATTGAATGCAGTCGAGTTGCTGTGTAGTGCAGACGAAGGTTTCTGAAGTTTCTCCTCGAGCTCGACGAGGCCCTCCTCGAGATCGACTACAGTGTTGTCGATGTCGACTTGCTGTTCTTCATTGTTCTGCTGCTTTTCGACCTCTGGCTCTTGCAGTTGATGGCCGCTTCTGAGTTTTACAGCAGCGATGTGTCCAGTCTTTCCCTTAGGATTTGGTTCTGATGATCCAGGGAGCGCACCTGACTGTCTGGGGATTCCTGCTGCTAGCTGACCAATATGTGTATCAACTGATTTTCTCCATATATCAATTTCCCCAAGCCTAGAGTCGACACCTTGCATCTGAGTGTAGACGAAGTTGAAGGAATGCCTAGTTTCTGAGTGATTCCTCCGTATTTCCTCCAGGACTGTCTGTATATCATCCTTTTTCTGGTCCCTTTCCGGATGTCCTGGAGCTCTGTAGGGCGGGGGGTTCCTAGGGACACCTTGGTTCCATTGTGGTTGCTGAAACCTTTGGTCCCCCATATAGCGATTGAGACCCCCTACGTAAGCTACCTCCTCGTGGTGTTCTGCCATCCTGACTTGCTCTGTGTGTGGGCACTCAGGAATGGTGTGCCGTTGCGATCCGCATTCAATGCAAGGCTGGTTGACAGAAAGATACTTTACTTGCTTAAGGAGCTTCTTGTTCTGATCTCTGTAGTACTGTTCCCTTACATCCGGATCAATCTCCTTAGTAGGCTCATAGAGGGGCATGGATGGTGCTGGCCTAGCGTATGGGTTCTCTTCATAAGTTGCAGTAGACCCATACTTGTTGTCGTAGTTGGTGAGCTTCTCTAGCACACCCCATGCGTCACTTGGCGGCATTGTCAGATACTCATAGCGAGTATAATGGTTGATTCTGTCCTTAGTGACTTGATCAAGAGAGTTGAAGAAGATCTCCTGAATGACGTAGGGTGGCTGTCCAGAAGTAGGGCAAGATCGCAGAAGTTTCTTGTAGCGCTCCCATGCCTTTGCCAGCGGTTCCCCTTGCTTCTGTTTGAAGGCGGTGATTTTCTGGCGGAGATGTGCTGTTTTGGCGGGTGGGAAGAATTTGTTCAGAAATTCTTGCTCTACTTGGGCCCATGTTGTCAGGGATCTTGGTTTCAGCCCTTCAAGCCACTTCAGTGCAGGTCCAGCTAGAGACCAGCAGAAAGACTTCATCTTGACATATTCCAAAGTTGTACCTTCAGCAAGAGTACGGCACATGTCAGAAAAGTTCGTAATATGTTCAAGAGGACACTCATTAAATCTACCAAAAAAGGCATTATTTTTAAGCTCTATAAGAAATTGAGTGCGAATTTCAAAAGAGTTTTCAGGGATAAGAATCGCCGATTCAGGCACGACGAGGGTCGGATGCATATAATCCTCAGCAGTAGTTGGATATTGGGCAAGCTCAGCTTCTGCTTGCCTTGCGCGCTCAGCTTCTTGTTCCCTCGCTGCCCTTTCATTGGCTATAGTGGTATCCTTTGCGGCTAGCTCCCTTGTAAGCCTAGCAATCAGCTGTTCTTGTGTTTCAGCGGCCGCCATGATCCTTTTGAGTTTAGAGTGGATGTGTAGGTAACGCTCTGGTTCGTCTAAGCTGTCAAACTCGGGTGGTAGACCAGAACGGCGCATACACCTGCGAAGTAACTCAAAAGAAACGTGAGATTTAACTACCTAAGGCGCGAATGATTGCTTCCCCGGCAACGGCGCCAATTTTGTTGTTGCAGGAGGATGGTCAAGTATGAAATAAATATAGAATAAAGATCAGAATGACTTCCCTGTCTCAGCAAATAAATACAAGACTTCCTCCCGTTATAGTAGAAGGTTGTCAGGATCGAATCCACGAGGAAGCACGTCAGCAGTTCTTAGGTAGTAACAGACTCTCACAGACAAGCAAACAGAAGACAGAAACAAAGGAACAAAGAAAGAAAGACAGAAATAACAAACGAAAGCAAGAAATAAAACAAAGATAGCAACTAACTCGATCTCGACAAGCTGCTACTCGAGATCGACAAACAACAGTAAAAGACAGAAACTGCAAATCGACGACAGAAACTCGACTCTGACAACACAGTACTCGATCTCGACAAGATGCTACTCAAGATCGACAAGAGACAGTAAAAACAGAAATTGCAGAATCGAAAACAGAAATAGAAACTCAACTCGACATAGACCAAAACCGTACTCGAGATCGACTACAGCCTACTCGATATCGACGAGACTCTCCTCTATATCGACTAGAAAGACAGAAACTTAAATTGCAAATTTCGAACCAAAACTCAACTTTTCGACAGAAATAAATCAATATAATAAAAGACTTCCAAAGCCAGGGTATCAAAACCACAACGATAACCATGCAAAGTAACACATAAAGGCATAAAAGATCATGCTTTCCATCAAAATAACTTTCGTTACTAACAAATAGGCATATAGAGGCTTTCGCATAAACCCTAATTGTTACTAACCCTTTTCACATAATTAACCCAAATTGCATTAAGATCACTTTCGCTTCAATAATACAAACAAGGATCACCTTCAACTCTCGCAAAAGAATCATGCTCATAGGGATAGAAGACGAATTGCATAAAAAGATCTGACCTTTACTGCATCATTTCACATGGCCACCGTCGGGCTCACCCCAGCCCCAGAAGTGGGTGGACTACTCGCTCTTCATCGCAATAGCAGACATTGATGTATAAAAAGAAACTTGCATTAAACTATATTCAAAGCCTTTACAATCCCGGCAATCAACTTTCACAGAATGCCAAAACCCTAAAAACTTTAGAACTCCTAAAACTTCTCTGTGGAACTACTTCTCTACTTCTGAAATTGAATCCCTGAAAAACCAGACCCTAGGGCTTTATTTATAGGATTCTAAACCTTGCTAATCAAGGATAGAATGTCTATATGTATATCTAAATTTAAATCTAAAACTTTAAAAGATAAATAAAAGCAATTTAGGAATTAAATCTAAAAGGAAAATAAATCTAAAATAGGTAAGATGTCTTCATGTTGATAGATCTCCCTTCCATGGATAGAACTTGATAGATTTCGGCCAACTCGAACTTCCTTCGTGCCCAAGGAATCCCAGCTCGACTCTGACTGCTCACGTCGGCGCGTTTCCAGAAGCTGGTCTACTCGACATCGACAAGGGCTCGTCGACATCGACTAGGATTCGTCGTCGACTTATCTTCTCGGGTGACTCTGCTCGACAAGCTCGGATCTGGGCTCCTGGGCGTCGTCGATCTCGACTAAGGTTCCTCGAGATCGACTAGGGGTGTGGTCGAAGACGGCTCTCTAGTGATGTCGAGGACTCCTCCTCGGCATGGACTCGGACTAGGGCATGGTGGCTCCTCGATCTCGACAAGGCCTCCTTGAGATCGAGTAGGGTTGCTCAGCGCCTTCGTCCTCGGCTTCTCGGTCAGCTTCTCTTCTTGTCGACTCCGGGTGTGGCGTCTAGGCTTCGTCGATCTCGACTAGTGGTACTCGAGATCGAGTAGGGTCCAGGGAGTCGGGTTGCCTCGGACTTGGTTTCCTCGACCAGGCTTTGTCGACCAAGTCTGCTCGGGCTCTCTACTCGAGATCGAGTAAGGTGTACTCGACATAGAGTAGCTCTGGCCTCAGCTCGGTTTGTCCTGGTTCTGTACTCTCGGATTCTGGACTTCTTTAGTTGTTTTCCGAGCTTTTCTGACCTTCCTTAAAATTGATGTAAAGCGCCTCGAATTCTGCGATTTAAACAGAAACTGGTGTAGGTTCCAAATTTTGGAAAATAAACATAAACTACATAGATTATGTACTATCTAACCCAAATGTATGCAATGTATGCAGAAAACGATATAAAAGTAAGTGTAAAACATGACAAATTCAGCTCACAACAAGTTGCTTTTGACATGTTGCATGATAAAAGGACGGAGGACTTTATATTTTCCATACAATGCTAATATTGTTTATATCTTAGCCTTACCTATGCTTATGCATCACAAAAGCCATAATAAGCCTTATTTCAAATTATTGCTCCACGTGATCTAAATATTGCCCATTCTTTACCCTATTTCCATCCGGGGATTATGTTGAGCATGATGTTACATCATGGAGATTATTATATGGTTGTTGTGTTGTTATATATCCTACATGGAGTTTGGCAGGAAACTGAAATATTATGGAAAATTTAATCAGTGAAAGAAAATCTGGTTACCTCATGAGATAAAGGTAGATGGACCATGCTCGTTGAGATAATAGTTCGCCGAGATGGGACACAAGGTGAGGAGTCCGAAGCACTAAGTATCCGGGGCCATTCCTGATACTCATGTTTGCGACTCGCGAGAAGGCAGTGCTGAGGTTAGATAGGTAAAAGCATAATATTGAAAAAAGCATTGAGCGAATGAGCGAAAGGTGAGAAATCAAAGGAAGAAGGAATGTGGTATGAAAGTTTGGAAAGTACTCCATTTCCCCGGATCATTAGCACCATATAGCCAAAAATTGCCCACCTTTAGCCTTTTACCAATCTACTTCTTATTGAGCTTAAATTAAAGTCCTCTTGATTAATAATGCTTTGTCACGAATGAATGATTTTTGCATAACCCTCCTTTTGTTAGTAGATGTTGCTTTTTAATTGCACATGCATGGATTTGTGACACTAGTACCTTTTCGAGGATAGTAATTGATTGCAGGGATATATGGCAATGAATCTAATATGTTGAGAGTTTTGATTTCTTTCCCTGAACGACCATTAAAAGTATTGCTTGAGGACAAGCAAGCTTAAGTATGGGGTGTTTGTTGTGAGCCTAATTCTCCATGTTTTATACTTACTTTTATATCGATTTCCGCATGCATTTTATACATTTGGGCTGGAATAGTACATATTCTATGTAGTTTATGCTTATTTACCAAATTATGGAATCTACACTAGTTTTTGTTTAATTTTGCAGAAATCGAGGCGTTTTTAAAGCAATTCGGAGAAAGGAAGGAAAATCACGAAGAGGTTGATATCGACTGGAGTAGGTCGATATCGAGTGGATCAAATCGAGCCGAGATGCCAGAATCGACCAGACAATGGGAGCGGAACAGAAGAGGTCGATATCGACCAATGTTGGTCGATATCGAGTCAACCAGGTCGATTTTCCCCCAGAAGGCCAAGATTGAGTGAAGAAATGAAGATAGGTCGATTTCGACCTATATTGATCGATATCGACCAAAGGCAAGTCGGAATTCCTGTCAGAAGCCGAAGTCGAGTGTCAGAAGAAGAATCCGAGAAATCAACTCGATATCGACCAAACTTGGTCGATATCGACCAACCTACAGAGGACGATTTCGAGCAGTCCGAGTGCGAGTGCTGAGCTGGCTTTCTTCCACACCAAGCAAGAGATATTCTATCAACTCAAGACATGTTCTATCAAGAGAAGGAGGATCTATCCACTTTAGATATAATTTCCTTATAGATTTAATTATTTTATTTCCCAAAATTTATCTTAATGTTTTAGATAGAAAGTTTAGATATAGATATGGTTGTTCTTTCCTAGATTAGCGGGGAATGAACACTATAAATAAAGCCATAGGGGTTGAGTTTTATTCATTCAATTCTAGTTCCAATTCAAGTCATAGAGAGAAAGAGAGAAAGAGAGCTTGTGGAGAGAGAAGGTGGAGAGTTGAGAGACGATTTGGCTTCAATCGGTTGTAAGCTTTCTTTTAGTTTATTTAATGCAATTTAGTTCCCTTTTGTTATTGATGTCTTTCTTGATGATGAAGAGTGAGTAGGCACAATCTTTTGATGATGATCGAAGAGAAGGTACAATCTTTGGATGCAATTCGTCTTCTATCCCTATGAGCATGATTCTTTTGCGAAAGTTGAATGTGATCCTTGTTTGTGTTATTGAAGCGAAAGTGATCTTAATGCAACTTGGATTAATTATATGAAAAAGGGTTAGTAACAATTAGGGTTTATGCGAATGCCTCTATATTCTTACTTGTTAATAACGAAAGTTATTTGATAAAAAACATGATCTTTTATGCCTTTTTGAGTTATTTCACATGGTTATCATTGTGGTGTTGATACCCTGATCTTGGAAGTCTTTAGTTTATTGATTTATTTCATCAAATTTTGAGTTATGTCTTGCGAAAAGGTGAGATTTTTGGTTCTGTGATTGGTCGTAATTGAGCAGCTGTGGGTCGAAATTTCTGGTCGATATCAAGTACTATAGGTCAATATCGACCGGTTTTAGTTTTCTTTTCGTTTCTACTTGTTTATGTGTTTTGCAGTTTCTGTCGACGTAGTGGTCAATATCGAGTGGTAAGGTCGATATCGAGTGCTCTTCTGGCCGAAATCTGTTGAGTTTCTGAAACTGAAAAGGCGGGCACTGACACGCTTCCTCGTGGATCGATCCTGACTACCTTCTACTACAGCGGGAGGAAGTCTTGTAATTAATTTGCGGAGATCAGGGAGTCGAATTTGGAATTTATATTTCATACTTGATTTTTCTTATAACACTTTTGTAACTACGTTTTACATTGTATGGATTTACCACTTAAAAAAAATCAATTGCTAGTGCCGTGTGCAAGACATCCAAGGTCACAGTACAACATACTGCATGACATAACTCTTAGGTTCTAGCTTTTTCCTATCCAAACCCACACTGAACTGCTACAAACATCAAGGTAAATTTAATTAATATATCGAAAATCTACATATGAACGAATTAATATATAGTACAGGATAGCTTGTTTTGTTGTTTAATATATACCCTTTAAATAGTGTAGGATTTTCATTGTATGGGGTGTCTATGAATGGAATTAATATATCGAAACATTGCAGGTTTTCTTTGACAAATCATGGTAGTGAAAATAGTGGTCTTCTTTTGAGATTTCTACCAATTTCCTCTTAAAGCAATTGATATTTGCTTCTTTCTGTTCTCTCAAGTTTCATCTAATAGTTAATTTAATTTTGAAGGCACCCTTAACAAGTCTTGTTAGTGGTACATATAATGGAATAAATTTAGGAGAAATGCTTTATTTTTTAGTCTTTTTTTTTATAGTTCTATTAGAAAGAAAAAATGCAAGAACGGATAAATAAAACATCAACATATTTGTTTGGGAAAATATTGAATAATTTATATTACAATAAATAAATTGTTGTTAAATCTGAAAGTTCTTGCAAAGATCTGAAACTTACTCAAACAGTAAGTGGATCATGAATCTAGAACCGGCGAATGGGTTCCCTATTGATCGCTATCGACGTTGGCTCTAAATTAGACTTGTAATTAGTTGAAAAAGATGTCTCAAAATATGCCTAGAAAATAAATTCCAAATCAAACAAATAAAACGCCATCCAAATAGAGCACAAAGCATAGGGTAAAAAAAACCCTTAAATCAGGAGATGAATGAGAGTAAAAGAGAAGGACATGCAAATTGAACTACGCCAATACACGAGCGTGAAGAGAATCACGTCAATAAAAGTGAAGGTAAGAGATGAAAATGAAAATGAGATGAGAGTATTTACCAAGGTGGAACAAGTTCAAGAGAGAAGTAGCTTCTATGATGAGATTTTATTGTCCTTCTAATTTTTATCAATTTAGGATTAGAGGGATCTATAGAGAGAGGTGAGAGGGATATTTGGAGAGGTGATTTCTCTATGGAGAGGGAGGGATAAATCTGGAGAGCTTCATAGCCACTGTCTGACATGAGGAAATCATTGTGTTTCCTATCAAAATATAACTCAAACCTACAAACTAGTACAATAAGCAAGTAAGAGGTCGATCCCACAGAGAATTAAGTATTCCTATGCAATGTGTATTTACCAATTAGTAGAAAGGGGGTCTATGATGATTGAATTAGAAAGAATATAAAATAAAATATAAAGACTGTTAATGCAAAACAATTTAGATAGAATAGTTCCACCTACAACTATCCACTTTATTTGGTTAAGTTGATCATGTAACTTCCTCTTGTCCTTTTAGTCTTCTAATGAATTTCCTTGTCCCGATCTAATTTAGTTACTAGTCCAACCAGTCCTAGAAACCCTTATCTCATGAGAAGTCCCTAAAGAAGGATTTAACCCAATAAATAGATTTAAGTTCAGAGATTAATCAAGGTATTTGAAACCCCTAAACAGGGATTTCACAACACATTCAACTTCCTACCCATCCAATTAGTTCAACCAGCCCTAAAGGGATAAGTTTGCTACTTAGGTTAAGGTTCACAACCAGGAATCTATAAAACCCTAGCGATTGAAATGATTCTACCTAGTTGATCAGACAAGATAGAATAAAAAAATCAAATATTCAAGCACAAAGAAGTCGAAACATTCAAATATAGGAAATAAGAACAAGATTCAAAAACTCACAACTTAATCCAAACAAAGCTTCAAATTGTAAGAAGAATGGAGAGAGTTTAGTCGCAAATGGCGAACAAACCTCACAAACTAAACTAAATTGTCTTGGATCTCTAACCTAATTGAATGAATAATGAAATTAGTCTCTTCTTAAATGAATAAAACCTAGGGCTAATCCCCTCTTATAATCTTCAAAGTCAGCAAAAAAGAACTAGATAAATTAGGTTTTAGACAGAATGACACGTGCTGCTAAAAACCTAAACGCGTCGCACAGGCAGCTGTGGCAGCCGCTGCATAAATGCGGCGGTCGCTGCCTCTAATGCGAATATCGCTGCATCTGTCATTCATGGAAAATCCTGATCGAATGTGCTCAGCCATCAACATGAAAGTTGTAGCTCTCAGAAACAGTTTTCCAACGCATGGTCATAATAGTCAATCAGATAACTGAGACCTCTAGAAAGTGCAAAACAAGTTCAACTTGTCTGATGACAAGTTCTGCAGACTTGTTATTCATTTAGCCTCTCTTCTTCTTCTCAAGACCTCTTTAGATCTTCGTTTAAGCTTCTTAGATCAACTTAACTTTCTCATCCAATGCGTTATCAACCTATGTGTCCTTCTCGGACCCACATTTACCAGAAATAATACACAAACGCGTGTAGATTCCGACTCCACCAACATAGAGAGTAAATATGCAAATTCTACTTAAATCATGCATGTTATGCACCTTAACCAAGCTAAATGCAACCTATTATGCCTACCTAAATGTGCGCTATCAATATCCACTGAGAGAAAAAGCACGGACCCTATATACACCGCAAATTAACGTTCAATTGAGCGTTATAAAAATGTCAAATCAGATGTTATAAAACGTTGAATCCTACACAATCACCACTATAACTTGGAATAATAAATTGTACTTTGTGGTAGTGATGAGTGGTAAACCGGTCGTTGATTCTCGCTAAAATAAATACCTACTACTCAACACTGGTATAGTGAATAAGTATAAGTGTCGATCCCACAAAGAGCATGTACTCAGTATGTTTCTTGTCAACTACTCAAAATAAAGAGGGAGAAATAACATAGCAACGCAGTTGGTTGATGTTTGTGAGCACAGTAGCAATGAGTGAATATTATGAGTGGTTTCACCCGCTTATCTCGACGTGGATGGCTATTCGTTCCTTTGTTCTTATTATTATAGTGATCGGGTTGTTCATAAAGTTGTATATCTTCCTATTCGAACACTATCAACTCCCTAAACTCTTGCATGAGGTTCGAGAAGCATTAGGTACCTAGTCTCCTTAGCAATTCAATAATATAACCCATGTTTATAGCAAGTTATCAACTAGTTGTCAAACCAGCCGTTGCCTCTACCTATAAGCAATATTATTCAAATGTCGATTTCCTCACACAATCCCGCTTCCCAACCTATTAACACTAGATGTGTTTCCTACTATATAGGTTCGACCCGCAACAACTGAGGTATTCAAAACCTTAGCTAGATTCAACTTAGTCTAGGTAGCAACACAATAACCATATAAGTGCAAAGGAAATGAAATAATAAGATAGAAAGAACCTAGAAATCATAACCAAACCAACATCTTAACAAGCAGATGAGTGGAAGATTAGTCTAACATGACTATCTTCATGCAAAACATAAGAGAAAAAAGTACTTCGGGGTTCCGCTTTACAAGGGAAGCAGATCCCTCTTAGAGAGATAAGAGAATGATTGTCTATTGAATGAGTTGAAATGCCTAGGCAAGGGGTCTATTTATAGTGCTAGCAAACCCTAGTATCCACCCACTTTAGTGTGCAAGCAAAACCCAATAGACCGTGAAGGTTCGATAATGTAAAACAAAGTAATGTAAAGATACTCTAGAAGGGGGGTTGAATAGAGTATGCCGGTTTTTCGCAGATAGTCCCAAGACTTTTGAAGCTCGTGCAAAACCCATTGAGATTAGACTTAGTCTTTTCTCTGAAAACCTGAATCACAAAGTTAAACAATTCGAACCAAGTGCGGAAATAAGGTAAAGCAGTAAATAAAGGACCCGATTAATTGCTTACGAGGTTCGGCACGAACTTGGCCTACGTCCCCGCCTAGGATTCTTCCACAACCCTAGGATTCAACCGACTTTTATTGATTCACAAGACTTAGGATCCTAATAGCTCACCGAGAAACCTCTCTCCTATACAATTACAATCTAGTCAACTCACGTTCCTTTGGAGTCCTAGACCAATCTAGAAGAGCCCCACCTCTATATGCTATCTAGTACAATCTTCTTACACTTAGTGAATCAATTGCCTAGTGTCCACTTCCTGAGTTACAAACTCTCGAGTATAACACTATCACGAAATATATCCTATAAGCTCACTGTGTAACTCTCAAATGCTTTGAAATGAAATAACAGACACTTAAGGACTAGCAGAGAGCACACAAAGAAGACAGATCTCGCTTGAGGGCTTGAATGTATGAAAACTTGTGTTCAACGAATGTGTGGCTGTCTTCTTCTTCCTTTTCTTTATATTGAAACAAATCGGCGCCTAAGGATCTTCACCAACGGCTAGAGAGGATCATGGCTTGAGCTGGATTCTTCACAATCTTCTATCTTTGGAAACTTCTGAAGCCATGATCTTCCGATTTGAATCTTCTCGATTTACAGCTTAAGGAAGGAGATAATATTCGAAAATCTTCCTGAAATGTTAGTATATATAAAATAATATATGGAAGCATATAATAGCATAAAATAATATTCGAACATAATATCATATGGAACAGGTTTTGTGTTTCATCAACACTGTTGTAGCTTCAAGACCTTTGACATAAACTGACTATCAAAGCCTTTGAAACTTATTCCGATTTTCATCAAGGGAGTGGAGTTATCAATCTCCCCCTTGATGAAAGACAAAACCTGTGCATCCCTGCAACTTAGTCAAACATATATAATATAAGCAGCATCGGACTAAGTACCTGCATGGGTTAGACGAATGTTGGATCATAATTTTAAAAAATGAAAAATATCCAACCAAAAACAAAACCAAGGTCTTCCAAGACCTTTGAATCGCAACAGTTTAAAAAGTCTAACACCACAGATCATCTCCCCCTTTTTGTCTTTCAACAAAGGGAGGAGGTAAAACAGTCACCAAAAGTTTTGAAAAGGTTTCCAAAAACCAGCAATGTTTCAGATTAGGTTAGGGTAGGGTAGGGTAAGGCTTAAGCTTCATCGTCCGGAGCATCATCCGTGAGCAGCGACCTCAGATCTTGCAACAGCTTGGTTACCCCGCTCATCTCCGTCATAAACTCCTTGTGCAGCTCCTTGATATCCAGGTGAACTTCCTCCAAGCCCAACTCCAGGTTGTCCATAAGTTCATCAACGACTGAGGCAGTGGGAAGAGCTTTTGAAGGAGAGGCAAGACTCCAAGTCCCTTGGGGGGACCGAGTGATGCCTATCTTTTCAAGGCTCTTGGAGTCGAACTTACCCATATGACGCTGTTGTTCTTCATTTTTGAAATTGATTCCAGAAGCTTTGAAGATATGGGTCAAAAGGGTGGCAAAGGGGAGGGGAGTTCCTTTTCTGGCTTTTCTAGCATGAGCCATGGATCCAAGGATAGTGTTGGCCAGATCAAGATCAAGGTCGTTTAAGATGCGGTATAGAAGGATCATGGCATTATCGGTAAGGAGAGAGCCAGAGTTTAGACGGGGTAAGAGGCAACGCACAATGATGTTAAAAATAATCTTTGCCTCTAGGGTAAGGGATGAGTGGGTGAGTTGCTTTGAGGTGTTGTTGGATGCTTCGGGTAGGAGATATTTGGATCGGGCAAGGCTATGCATTGTTCTTTTATGGGGTTCTCGAGAGAGGGTGGACAAGGTCTAGGCAGGCCAAGGAAATCAACAAAGTCAATGGAGTTGAAAGAGATTCTAACCCCCTTGGCGATGGATTCCAAAGACCAACCGTCGGCATTGTGTTTGGCTTTTAGGTTTATGTAGAACAGGCGGGTGAGTTGAGGATAGTAGATAGATTCAAGGTTGAGTAGGGTCCAAGCAGGGGACTGTTTGAGAAGAGATATGCATGGTAAATTCAAAGCTTCAAAGAACGCAAGATCTAAAAAATCAGAACAACAAATCTTACAAGTTCGAAACTCATCTACCCACTTTCCAGCAGTTTCATCATCTTCAAACCATGAAGAGGGTAAGGATTGGTTTACTTGGATGTAGGCGGGTGGATCAGCATTCTTTCTACGAGCAAGTGTTGGAGCAGCCCTCTTGGCAGGCGCCTCAAGACTTCTGAGAGTGCCCTTCCTGGTACGCTTGGGAGATGGAGGCTTGACAGCTGTTGAGGCTTTCCGCTTCTTTGGAGACGGGGGAGGAGGAGAAGGAGAAGGAGAGGCAACATGTTCTGGCCCCTCTTCCTCCTCGTCCTCAGACCCCGAGCCCTCAGCGAACCCTTCAGCATCCTCGTTGTCTCCTTTAGCATCCTCATCATCGCCGGTCTCGTCTTCCTCTTCTTCTTCTTCCTCTGGTTCCTCCTCAATGGGAACCTCCTTCTCATCCTCTTTTCGAATTCTCTCGGCCTCCTCCTCGGCCAGTTTCTTTGCCAGCTCGGCCTCTTTCTTTCTCAAAGCTTCTTCCTCGGCTTCCTTGGCGGCATCCCGTTCCAGAATAGCGTCGAGATCCTCCTCTTCCTTCTCATCATTCACCTCCTCAGCGATGATTTTCTTTTTCCCTTTTTGCTTCGCACTGAGAGGCTTCTTCGTTGAGCGTTTTTTAGAGCCCTTGGTTACAGTAGTCGTGCTCTCAGCGATGGTGCTCTGGACAACAGCTGGGACGATTGCTTGTGGAGTGGGTTCAGGTTGAGGGGAAGTAGCAGTGGCCTAGCGTCCCTTGAGGGTTGCGCCAAGTCTTTTGGGAGTGGAGGCTTTCTTTGATTTGGGAGCCATGGAGATTTTCGGCTAGGGTTTCAGAACAGTTTGAGAGGTTGAAGAAGAAGTAGAATGGGAAAGGTTTGGATAAGTTGAAGTGGTGAGAGGATCGGGTACAGATTGGGATTTAAGTAGAGTGAGGTGATGGAGTTGATTGGACGGGTTTAGAGTTCCAAGGATGGGTAATGATGACATTGCCAATTTGAAAAAAAAAATCCATTCAAAATTCAAACCTTCTCACAATTTAAAATAGGAGGGAAATATCCGAAAATATTTTGTTCCAAAAATAAAACATGTACTCGGATGGGAGAATAAAATGTGTAACATGTATAGAATTTTAAAATCCGTTAAAAATATACTTGATCAAATATCTAAAAAGATATTAACCAAATATATATGATCCGATATCTGTACTCTACCATTCAGTTCACAAACCTTGACATAATTCTCAAAGGTCTTGACACTGAGTAGAAATTATCTTTCGTAAAGGGAAAGCTCCCCCTACCAAAGTGCATCCTTGTTAAGCATCCCAATCTCACGTCTAATGAAGGTGAATCTATCCTCTGCCAAAGGCTTAGTAAAAATGTCAGCCCATTGATAATCAGTTGAAATAAAGGATATAGACACATCACCTTTTTCGACATGGTCTCTAATGAAATGATGCCTTACATCAATATGTTTTGTCCTTGAATGCTGAACAGGATTCTTTGTAATTGATATGGCACTTGTATTGTCACACTTAATGGGAATACCTCTGAGGCTGATGCCAAGATCTCTCATTTGTTGAGATATCCAAAGGATTTGGGAGCAACAAGCTCCAGCTGCTATGTATTCGGCTTCGGCAGAGGATAGAGCAACTGAGTTTTATTTCTTATAGTGCCAACTGATCAAGGATGCTCCTAAGAATTGGCAACATCCTGATGTGCTCTTCCTAAGTTCCTATCCACCTTATAGCTTGCAAAATCTGCATCAGAATACCTGATTAATGTGAAATCTTTTTCTTTGGGTACCACAAGTCAAGCTCCTTAGAGCCATTGAGATATCGAAAGATCCTCTTCACAGCTACGAGGTGAGATTCTTTAGGATCAGCTTGAAACCTAGCACACATGCAAACACTAAACATGATGTCAGGTCTACTAGATGTGAGATATAGTAAAGATCCAATCATTCCTCGATACTCCTTTTGATTGACACTCTTCCCAGTCTTTTCTTGATCTAGAGATAATGTTGAGCTCATGGGTGTCTTGGTTGCTTTGGATTGATCCATCTTGAATTTCTTCAAGAGATCCTTAGTGTACTTGCTTTGGCTGACAAAGATCCCTTTCTTTGATTGATGAACTTGTAATCCCAAAAAGAAGTTGAGTTCACCCATCAAGCTCATCTCAAATTCTCTGCACATAATGTCAGAAAATTCTTTGCACAAAGATGTGTTAGTAGCACCAAATAATATATCATCAACATAAATTTGAATAACCAAAATGTCCTTTCCTTTGGTCTTGATAAAAAGAGTCTTGTCGATCAACCCCCTTTTAAAATCATTTTCTAAAAGATATTTTGACAAGCGCTCATACTAAGCTCTTGGGGCTTGTTTCAAACCATAAAGCACTTTGTCTAGTTTATAAACATTATTGGGAAATTCCTAACTTTCAAAACCTGGGGATTGAGCCACATAAACTTCTTCTTCTAAGAAACCATTAAGAAAAGCACACTTGACATCCATTTGATATAACTTTATGCTCATAAAAGATGCAAATGCTAATAAAATGTGAATGGCTTCAAGCCTAGCTACGGGAGCAAAGGTCTCCTCATAGTCAATACCTTCCTCTTGATTGTAGCCTTGAGCAACAAGCCTTGCTTTGTTCCTCCCGATCTTACCATTCTCATCTAGCTTGTTTCGAAATACCCATCGTGTGCCAATGACTGATTGATGCTTTGGCCTAGGCTTCAAGGTCCAGACTTTGTTCCTTTCAAATTCGTTAAGCTCACTTTGCATAGCAATGATCCAGTCTGGCTCTTGAAGGGCCTCATCTACCTTCTTTGGTTCAATAAGAGAAACAAACGCGTGAAAAGCACAGAGATCTTTAAGCTTAGAATGAGTTTGAACACTAGATGTAGGGTCAGAAATGATATCCTTTAATGAGTGTGATGAGGAGTATTTGAATTTCCTTTTGCTAGTCTCAGCTCCTTGATTCGTCACACCAGCTGGATTGATTTGTGGTACATCTGACTCCGTGGTCCTGTTAGGTTCAGTTACAGCAGTTTCTGACGTCTCAACACTGTTGGATTGGACACTAAGGGCTTTGGACGAATCTTCAACACCATGGGCCAATTCTTCAGTGTTGAGAATATGTTCCTGCATGTTCCTCTTTTCTGTGTTCTTGGTAGAAGCATCATTACCTTCCTCGTTCTCTGCATGGATGTTAAGATCTATATCTGCAACACTTTCACTCAAAGAACCGTCATTGCATTCATCAAATATAACATGTATACTTTCTTCAACTAACTGGGTCCTTTTATTGATGATTCTATAAGCTTTGCTACTTGTGGAGTAGCCAAGAAATATACCTTTATCACTACGCGCATCAAATTTCCCAAGGTTATCTTTTCCATTGTTATGAACAAAACAAGTATAGCCAAAGGGTTTAAAATAAGATATAAGTGGTTTGCGGCCTTTGAAAAGTTCATAAGTAGTTTTCTTTAAGATGGAACGAATAAGACAATGATTCAAAATATAGTTAGCTGTGTTAACAGCTTCAGCCCAATAGGTGTTAGGTAATGCATTTTCTAAAAGCATAGTCCTGGCCATATCCTCTTGGGTGCGGTTCTTTCGTTCCACAACCCCATTTTGTTGAGGTGTCCTAGGAGCAGAAAAGTTATGGGAGATGCCATATTTAGCACAAAAGAAATCAAACTGAAGTTGATCAAACTCCCTACCATGATCACTTCGAATTGACACTATGGACTCATTTCTTAAAGTTTGCAACTCCTTAAAAAGTTGTGAAAACTCAAATAAGGCCTCTGATTTTTCTTTTAAAAATGCAACCCAAGTATATCTAGAAAAATCATCAACAACAACAAGCATGTACTTTTTACCATTGGGAGATTTGACTCGCATAGGACCACATAAATCCATATGTAAAAGTTCAAGGGGTCTAGAAGAACTTACAACCTTTTTGGGTTTGAAAGAGCTACGTGTTTGTTTACCTCGTGTGCATGCATTGCACATATCAATACCTTTGAAGTCCATCTCAGGTAGCCCTTTTACAAGCCCTTTAGACACAAGCTTCTGTAGTGTATGTGGACTCACATGACCGAGTCTCCTGTGCCAGAGCTTTGGATCATCCGTCAAAGCCTTTAGACAAGTTAAGCTTCCTTGTGCCACTTGATCAGCATTCACAGCGTATATATTGTTGTAACGATATGCAGTAAGTATAACTTCATCTGTATCTTCTCTGCACATTAGACATCTTTTCTTGTTAAATCTGACATTATTGCCACTATCACATAATTGAGAAACACTAAACAAATTATAGTTTAAATCATTCACAAGATAGACATTTTTAATACTATGGTTGGAATCACTCCCAACACTACCAATACCAACGATGTCACACTTTCCTTTGTCACCAAGAGTGATTGTTCCTATGGATTTCTCCGTTAGATCATGAAAGAGAGAACTCTTCCCACTCATATGCCTCGAGCATCCACTATCAATAACCCATTTTTGCTCCTTTACCTTGGTGATCTCCTACAAAACAAACATCAACCTTTGTGGCTAGACCAATAAGCAAATTTGGATCTATTATTGGGATAAACCATAATTGGTAAAATAGTGCCTTTGGGGACCCAAACTTGTGTTATCCGTTCTTTTCTCAAATGAACAGGAAATGTATTGCGAATGATATAAGGATCCTTTCTTCTATAGGGGCAGGTCTCTTTTACATGTCCCTTTCTAGCACAGTGGTGACATATGGGAGAGGTTCTGCTTCCTTTTGCCTTCACAAAAGTGGTGATGTGTTGCTTCATTAAAAACCTCGGATTGTAACCAATACCACTTTTGTTCAGAGAACTTTGTTTCTCACCCAACATCCTATCAAGAGTGCATTTGGATTTGGTAAAACTTATGAGGGCTGTCTGTTGGTCTTGAATCTTATTATTCAGGGAGATCTTCTCGTTCTCTAAGTCATGATGTTCACTTCTTAGAGAGGAGAGATCTTGCTTGAGTTCAGATTTCTCTAAGTCAAGTGTCTTGACTTTAATGTCAAGACTTGAATAAGAAGCTTCAACACTTTTGACCCTCATAGATTGATCCTCAATAGTTCTTTCCTGGTCCACAGTTCTCTTAATAAGAGTGTTAGTCTGGGCAATATGTTTCTCTTCATTGGCAATCATATTAGAAAGGAATTCCGATAATACTTCTTTTGGACTTGCCATGAGTTCTCTTACAGTTACCTCAAGCTTCTCGTCATGGGATTCATCTCCTGAGGCCATAAGACAAACATTGGCCTTCTCATCATCGGAGTCAGAGTCAGAATCACTCCAAGTTGCCACCATGGCTTTCTTTTTCCATTTATCACCCTTCTTAGACTGGCTCTTTGTCTTTTGAGGGCAATCCTTCACGAGATGATCTGTTTCACCACATTCAAAACAAGACAAAGGTTTAGTCTTCTTATCATATTTGTTGTATTGAGGCTTACCTCAAAATTTAGAAGACTTTGATCCATTCTTGTTGTTGAATTGTTTCTTCATTTTGAGGATTCGAGCAAGGCCTCTTGTGATAAGAGAAAAAGGATCATCCTCATCGTCATCCTCATCTTCGGAATCAGATCCATCTTTGGGGTCATCCTTCTTAGACTTGAGCGCCAAGTTCTTAGTGCTTGCTGGAAGTTCTCCATCATCTTCATTAAGGATCATCTCATGCGTGATCAGTTTCCCAAGCAGGTCATCAAGGGGCAGAGTAGTGAGGTCTTGGGCTTCCTCTATGGCTGTTACTTTAGGAGCCCACTTTTCTTTTGGGAGACACCTCAATATCTTCCTTACTTTCTCAACGTTTGTAAAGCTCTTGTCGAGAGAGTCAAGGTTGTTGGTGATTTCCGTGAATCGTGTGAACATGGCCTTGATAGATTCATCAGACTTCATTTTGAAAAGCTCATACTTTCGAAGGAAGATACTGATCTTGGTGTCTTTCACTTGGCTGGTTCCCTCATAGGTGACGACCAGCTTGTCCCAAATCTCTTTAGCTGACCTACAAGATGAAATACGGTTAAACTCATCAGTGCTAAGACCACAATAAAGTACGTTAATAGCCCTGTAGTTTTTGGAGACGAGTTCAAGATCCACTTGGATGTATTCAGACTCCTTCTTTGCGACTTTGGTTCCATTTGGTCCGTCTTTCTCTGGAATCTTCGGACCATTCTCTATAATGTTCCAAAGTTCCAGATCTTGATCTATAATGAACATCTTCATCAATGATCTACAGTGGACAAAGTTGTTTCCTACAAAGAGTGATGGTCTGCTGGTAGACCTTCCCTGTGCAAATCCTCCGCTTGCTTCACCAGACATGATCGAAAACTCACAAGATTGTTAGATCAAAAGCAGTGAGTAAGGCTCTGATACCAATTGAATGTTCGATAATGTAAAACAGAGTAATGTAAATATACTCTAGAAGGGGGGTTGAATAGAGTATGTCGGTTTTTCGCAGATAGTCTCAAGAGTTTTGAAGCTCGTGCAAAACCCTTTGAGATTAGACTTAGTCTTTTCTCTGAAAACCTGAATCACAAAGTTAAACAATTCGAACCAAGTGCGGAAATAAGGTAAAGCGGTAAATAAAGGACTTGATGAATTGTTTACAAGGTTCGGCACGAACTTGGCCTACGTCCCCGCCTATGATTCTTCCACAACCCTAGGATTCAACCGGCTTTTATTGATTCACAAGACTTAGGATCCTAATAGCTCACCGAGAAGCCTCTCTCCTATACAATTGCAATCTAGTCAACTCACGTTCCCTTGGAGTCCTAGACCAAACTAGAAGAGCCCCACCTCTATATGCTGTCTAGTACAATCCTCTTACACTTAGTGAATCAATCGCCTAGTGTCCACTTCCTGAGTTACAAACTCTCGAGTATAACACTATCACGAAATATATCCTATAAGCTTACTGTGTAACTCTCAAATGCTTTGAAATGAAATAACAGACACTTAAGGACTAGTAGAGAGCACACGAAGAAGACAGATCTCACTTGAGGGCTTGAATGTATGAAAGCTTGTGTTCAACGAATGTGTGGCTGTCTTCTTCTTCCTTTTCTTTATATTGAAACAAATCGGTGCCTAAGGATCTTCACCAACGGCTAGAGAGAATCATGGCTTGAGCTGGATTCTTCACAATCTTCTATCTTTGGAAACTTCTGAAGCCATGATCTTCCGATTTGAATCTTCTCAATTTACAGCTTAAGGAAGGAGATAATATTCGAAAATCTTCCTGAAATGTTAGTATATATAAAATAATATCTGGAAGCATATAATAGCATAAAATAATATTTGAACATAATATCATATGGAACAGGTTTTGTGTTTCATCAACACTGATGTAGCTTCAAGACCTTTGACATAAACTGACTGTCAACGCCTTTGAAACTTATTCCGATTTTCATCAAGGGAGTGGAGTTATCAGACCGGATTCGGTCGCGTGAGGAATTTGCGAAGATACGGGATCAATAGGCTCCATGGAGCATCTGCGGGCACTGATCTTTCTGACTTCATGGTGACGTAGAGCTCATTGAGAGCTTTCCAAATCATGGTCATAATAGTCAATCGGATATCCGAGGCCACAGAAAATTGCGTTTTAAGTTCAGTTCGCAACGCGGATAACTTTTGTGGTTCACTGTCGTTTCAGCTCTTAGGCCTTGATTCCGTGTTCCGTTGTTCCTCAAATTGTCTTGGCTCTTTCATGGCTTGTCCTAACTCTCTTTAGCTCTATTCATTCCACGATTCCTCCACCATCTGAAGATCGAATCTATTACCAGCAAATAAACACTAAAAACGCGTAGATTCCGACTTCTTCCACAAAGAGTATAAAGTATGGAATTAACTATAATGAGGGCTATATTAGGCGTGGCCACGGGTCGGACCCGCCGGGTCGACGGGTTCGACCCGCCGGGTCAAGGGTCAGGGTTGGCCGACCCGAACCGTAACCCGTAAATCTCACGGGTTGACGGGTTCGGGTCGACCCGTTGACCCGGCGGGTTACATTATTTTTAAAAAAAAAATCTTTTTTTTTTGATAAAATGACTATTAAAATAAATAAATAAATAATATGTAAAGATTTTATCTTCACAACACATTTTATCACTTTGATATAAAGTGTTAAAAATGTAGGAAGATTATATCTCCATATTAATTCTTTCATCCACAATAATTTCATTGTGTGATGTAAGAGAAAAAAATATGAGAATATATTTCTCAAACTTCATTTCCAACTTAATTTCCAATGTAGGAAATGTAGGAAACAAGTGAAGTGGAAGAAATGTGGTAGTGGGATACATATATATAGCCCCATGCCTTCTCATTCTAACTCTATATTTTCGATGTGGGACAAAGCCTTTGTCCCACATTGGAAATGAGGGGAAGGAAGGAAGACTTCCAAGTCTATAAAAGGAGAAGGATGGGGTTTATTTGTCTCACATTGCATATTGCATATTAGTTTATGTATTATTGTGAGTTATTTTAAGAATAATTTACATAATATTAAAAATTTATTTTATTAAAAATAAATTTTTCAAAAAAAAAATATTTTTAAAAAGCGGGTTGACCCGCCGGGTCACGGGTCACGGATTCCCCGACCCTAACCCTAACCCGCTACCCGTCCCCACCCGCCAACCCGTCAACCCGGACCCGGCGGGTCATTGACCCGTACGACCCGGCGGGTCACGGGTTGACTCGTAACCCGTGGCCACGCCTAGGCTATATTACAATGCAAATGCACCTAAAACTAGGCTAGTATGTATGTCAAACTTTTCATCATCAAATACCCTCACCCTTACCCTTTGCTTGTCCTCAAATAATGAAAACTAAATATGACTAATTATCCTACAAATAAGATCTTCCTACCATAATTTCATCAAAAGCAACATCGAAAAGTAGGAGCCATGAATAAGAGAACAAACATCATAGCAAGTATATGAGGGATTCAATAGTAAAAGGCAAATGTAGTCCAACCTCACGGGATAATGTGTTTCTCTCACTCTCAATGTGTTTGGGCTTTGAAATTCATCTCTCAACTTGATCCATAATGCACTAAGCTCGTAGACATTGATAACAATATCACCAAATTTCCACCGAAATGTCATTACTTGTGGAAAGACTTGGAAATAGTAGGCAAATTGGCTCTAATTCTTTTATATATTGTATATTCCTTTCTCTTTTCTTTTCTTTTTCCTTTCTTTTTTTTTAGTCTTTGGTATATCTTTTGAAGCGAGCCGCAAACATGGGTGTCACGAATGGCCCCGGTTACTCAATACCTCTACTTCCTTGGGGAGTTCACTCGAACACCTTTTGAAGCGAGTCGCAAACATGGGTGTCATGAATGGCCTCATTTACTCAATGTCCGAGTTTCCTTTCATAGTGGTCACTTCTGACATCGTTTTGCGCAAATCGTACCCATGGATGTCATGCGTAGACCCGGTTACTAAGCATCTCGACCATTGCCACTTTATTTCAGCTTATTCTATTTTATTTTAACCAACTAAAGCCAAACACCTTTATAAGCAATTATATATGAGAACCATACCGCAAGCAACAAACATGTGAGTAGGTTTTTATAATAGATAACGAAGTCAATATCAAGAGGTAGAAACATAAGGAAAGCAAATCACACATTTTAAGCAAAGGAAACATTAAGAGTATCCCTATAAGGCCAAAAATTCTCACGCTATGACAAGTTTTTGTTAGATTTCAATTCCGCCTTAACTATGAATCATACTTACCCAACTATATTCCCTAATCATGCTACAATCGAAAACCATTTTAATATGTGACAAAATTAGGCAATTCGATCGAATTATGGGACATATGCATTAAATCTCGTAATAACACATAAATGCAATGCATGATATTTTTGTATTTTTCCACATTTTTCTATTTTTTGTTTGATTTTCTAATGCATAATAAAGTGCTAAAAATAAACATGAAATGCATGCAAAATTTTGAAATATGATCTAACTAAATGCACTAAATCTCTCCCCCACACTTAAACCTTTCATTTCCCTCAATGAAACATCAAAGACAACAACATTAAACAACAAAGCTCGGGTGTGCGAAAAGAAAACTTACTAGATTACTCTTGTTGTGCCGGTGGATAGCCATGGATTTTTCTACCTTGGAACAAGCCGCGGGAGTCGTTCATGCTTTTCATATGGGCTTCCTGATTGACTATAATGAGTAGGAAGTGCTAATCGTAGCAATCCACGTGTCGCCCTATCCCATCGATCATTTATCCCATTACTGCCTGGTTCACCTCGGGCATCCTAATCTGGTGGCCGAGGGTAGTGATGATGTGACTATGGGATCTCTCGAAGTAGTGCTGCGAAAGGAAGGTGGAATCGCCATACTGGAAAGAGTTGGTTCCTTCAAAGTCTGAGTATGTGCCATGTGATCCTCCATGTGAGGAACCTACTCCAACATTCGTGTAAACTCCACGTGATCCTCCTTGTGAGGGGCTTGCCCCTCCAAACTTCTAATAAGTGGGCTCCCATTGCTACATATAAGCATCATAATCCATCTTGAAGTAAAATGCATGATATATAAGTATAGAACGGTGACTTTTGTACTAGTTATGTGGTATTGATTGTAATTTCAAACTGATTAAACCAAGCCAAACAAATAAAAGAGAAATATTTATATGGATGGAGAAAGTAACCAACTAATAAAAAACAACTATACAAAAGATGGTATTCAAACACAATAGAAACGAGGCAAATCTAGAGTAAAGGATCATCATAACCATTGTTCAGTAGGATAATATCGATATTCATGCCACATTGTCTGAGTTTGTTGAAGATAGGTATCTAATGTACTTACTAATCTCCTTTCAGTCTCATAGTAAATGTGTCTAAATTGGTTAACCATCTCCTTTCGGTCTCAAGCAACCAATTCAAACCCTTTGGGCTCTTAGAACCTAGACCTCAATTACATCAATATCCGCTTTCGTGCTCAATCAAATACAACTTCAACCTAGATAAAATTCCAAGTTCAAACCTAAGGGTCTGATAGTAAGTTATCGTCTTTCGACCTCAAACCCTTATCTAATTGCCCTATTAGTCTTATCTCCTTTCGGTCTCTAATTCTAACAGGAACTCCAATCAATTAGATTAAGCACATTAGGATTGAATCTAGCAAGTTCTCAGACAACCAAATATCAATATCAACACTACCAAATAATCATTGGGATCACCCAAACCCTAAAACGGAGAAATCAATTGGGCATAATATAATAAATGATGAAATAGATTATAGACAGAAACAGATCAAAGTTTAGAATAATATGCAAATTGAAATCTTCGTCATCGATCCAGAGTGGAATACCGAAATCAAGAAAAGGAAAGTAACTAAACGAACCTAATAGGCCGAAGCCATTGTACGGCGAAAGTCTCCACTAAAAACTCAAAGAGACCCCGCCTTGTGTTTCCCATACGGCAGTATATATAATGATAACTTTTTTCAAATTATAATTTTAGCACAGCAATTTAAAGAATTAAAACTCAGCCCAATGCCTGATTACAAATTTAGCCCATAATATCTAAATATGGCATTTTCCACACTTTAACTTCCAAGGTCCGATCCAATGATTCTCTCTGTTCCGTATTGACTTTCGAATTTCCATAATATTCGTCTCAAAGTGCCTGAAATAAATAAAAACTCGGTGTAGACTCCGAAAATGCAAATTAAATAAATAAAGCATAAAAATTGTCAAATATGCATGAAAATGACCTAAAGTAATATGTAAATGCAACTTTAAAATATGACTAAAATAGATGCTATCAATTGACACAATCGTTCATCTAGAATAAATATATTTTACCATAAATGATTGAAAAACTGGTCTGAAAATTGGTAAAATATGGTTGTGTTATGAAGAACAAAATGGGAAAGAATTGGTCTTGAATATTCTGAAATAATAAACCCAAAGAACAGAACCATAATACTTGAATTCAAAATAACAAACCAATATAATAGATCTTGGACAGAGGGGGTAACAAACACCCTAAACCATAAAGTAACCAATACCATCAGAAAGTCTTATTGTTCGCTGAAATAGTGGATGAGATAATTAACACACTCGAAAGACCCAAAACAACAGGAAACTCAAGCATCAAGTTCAATCTTCACCTCGACCTTCTTCTGTTTGGTTGTTGATAACTGGCACTCAGCATCATCATCGCCACTGTCAATTTCCAAAAGATTTCCAGAAAAATAACCATTTGAATGACACTACTAAGGTAAACAAATCATAATTAGGCATGTATCGAAGTTGGGTGAGTGAGAATAAAGCACAAAATCCAGATGATATGTATGTATGTATACTTGCAAGGAATGAGTAAATGATTTGCACTAGATGTCCGTGCGTGCGTTTGTTTTATTATTTTTCTTAACTTATTGAGCAATATATTCAAATCATCCTGGAATGCATCGGCATCACCAATCTGCATGATAGACATGATAGGTGTAAGATGGGGAAGGTTTGATTTAATTGATGTAGAAATGTAACAAGTTCCAAAATAGGTGCAATTGAAAATTGAAGAGAGAAGAAATAGAATTTTAGGTAATAGAAATGTAGAATAATGAACAATCTTTTGAACATCGTGGTCTAACATCATCAATGAGGCAGTACATGTGTCATCTTGAACCTTGAGCTGCAATGAAAACCTACATGTGAAACGGAATGGATAATCATGTTACTAAGTGGATACAAATAACATAGGAAAATATGCATTAATATGGAAGGTAAAAGACAACTATTAAGACCTTTGTACAATAAATTGTACAGGTTTATCACAGGGAACACAGTAGGATGACGAACCATCAGTTACCACAACCTTTTTGCACTTTATGCATGAATTGTAAAACCATTTGTCACGGTCTTCAAAATTGACAATCGTGGCCATGATTGTAAAGCAACCATTCTTCGAGGTTGAAACAAATATTTTTAAAATAATGTGTGATTATTTAGTATGATGCATAATGTATACGGAAAAGGAGACACCGAACCTCATTTTTTGTAGAAAGCAGGGCGAGAGTTGTAGTTTCAGCTGAATCCAAGTATTTCTGCACACGTGAAAGAGAGGTTTGGCTGGGGACATGTGATATGGAGCAGGAAGAAGAATCTCCATCCAAAAAACCCCTGGACATAATTCAAAATAACAAGCATTATAATTAATTAACAAACAAAAGATAAATCTTTAAAAAATAGAAATTGTAATATTCACATCACAAACTTACAACCCCTTGAAATCAACAATAGCGGGATGTTGATGATCGAGGATAAGACGTGAGCCCCATTTGGCATTCAACGCACCTATCTTATCTGCCAAGTACGCAAGAAATACAGAGTGTTGAAAATATAATATGGAAATCAAAAAAGAAATAAAATTGGACTTTAGTTAACAAAATGAACAATAGGGTAGTTACTTGCGTAGATGGTCAGCTTTGCAAATTGCAATATCACAATAACCCTAGAATCTTTGCGGGAGGCAATGTGAGAATGCAATTGCACCACATAGTCATCTCAAAGGGTAATGGGCAAGACATTATGGTTGAAAAAAATAAAGAAGGCAAATGGAATTAGATTGGGACATAAGACAATTGAAGTAAAACAAACATTTATAATTAATATAATTAATCCAACAGATCTTACCTATGATCTTCTAATTTAATGGACATCCGATTAGTCACAGACTTGTCTTGATTTTCATATTTGATAATATCAGGGAACTTATTGAGTTCACCAATAACATCTACAAATGAATGAAGGTGATCGATTAGCATTAATGTCGCATATGATCGAGGATTGGTAATCAATAATGGTTATATAATATATCTATTAATGAATATGTAATGCCAAAGATGAAATAAGTAGATCCTTACCAAATAAAGAGTCTGCAGCTAGGGTATTTGATAAAACAACACTAAATTTCTTAAACTCTAAACTGTTGAGGAATATTGAAAGTGTGTCACTAGCAGAATTGACGATGGTATCATCCCTGATAATGATTTTCTTCAAATGATTGGCAAACTTGAATGTACCCGTTTATTCAGTGAGTTTGAACTTTGACATCGTAATGGTGGTAAACTTTTTCACATGAGTAGCACTTTCCCATATCATATTTGCCTCTATTCAACAGCCCTATGTTTCCCAAAAATTAAACAAATATGAATATTAGATGTTAGAACAAATAGGAAAACCAAAAAAATAGGAATGAAACATAAAAGAAAACGAAAGTTAGTTGTGCATACCATTTCATCAATAAAAACCAACTGCAATGGTGGTCTAAATTTTCTCCTAGGAAATTGAGACTTGGAAAACACCATAATTACAAGCACCGTGATTGTAGACCACTCATCAATATCCTTAAGGCTTGTGAACTCAACAATGGAACCTGCCATTGCATAAAACATAAACGAATTAAGTTGTTATTTTTCGTTGATGTGTGAGAAGATGGAGAGAAGTGGTAAGTAAATATAATAGCTTAGGGGCAAGAGGATAACCCGAAATCTCATATATCCTAAACAATATTAAAACAAAAGCTATTTTGCCACATGGCAGCTTCTGGTTCAATATTTTCCCGCCTTTTTTTTAACCAATTGTATTGTGCCATGTGTATATTTTTTGTCACCTATTTTTAATTTATTTATTTTAATATAATTTTGTTATATTTGGCAATCATATGATTCATGTACTATTATATATATAGTCATATAGATATATCGTTGATTTTTTTTAACCTTAATTAAAGAATTTTGTTTTATATGGTAAGTTGTTAATCATATATTTTTGTAAATTATTTTCTTTTTTTCTCATTGTGTATTTTATGTTCATATCATTTTTCCACTTTTCAAATTCAAGAGTTTTCCACTTTCCAAATATAAAAACTACACATATATTGCATAATTTTGGGATTCTTTCCGTCACTTCCCTGCTCAAACAATAGGTTATCCTTGGGGTTGCACATTTTTTATATAATATACTAATTTACTTCGTCTTTTTATTTTTTTTTTATTTTTCCTTTATATAACATCATAAGATTCATTATTCGTTTCATCTTCGACTTCATTTGTATTTTCGGGTAGTTTACACTTCTTATCCTATACAATACTAAATTAAAACATCTTTTTTTGTCACATGTCATCTTTTAGTTAAAAATTTTCCCTCTAAAAAATTTGTCAAATTAGTTTTTGTCATCTCATTAAATGATGCTCCTTATTTACAATCATTTTAGTAAGTTTCTATACATATTTTTTATTAGGCCATTTTTTCAAAAGACTGCAACTCAATTACTAACATATTATAACTCAGTTATCATCATTATTAACCTATAAATCATAAATGTTCGTTTTCAAAACAATGTATGTAATTATATATACATAAAAAAAAAGAACCCCGATGAATGTTTATTTGCTTTTTTTTTAGTTAACATGTTTATATGTTGCAACTTATTACTTTCTTTTATATATATATATATATATATATATATATATATATATATATAGAGAGAGAGAGAGAGAGAGAGAGAGAGAGTATGGATCATTTGTTCACAAGTCACCTTGTACACAAATCTGGACCGTTAAATAGTAAAAGATGGACGGCTTAGATTAATTGAATGTTTTATAATTTTTGTTATTTAAAAATTATGGGACCCATTAAAAACCCTCATCTTCCCACAAGATAGCGCGTGTTTGACAAATCCTCTTCAACTTCTATTTCAAACGCCGCCCATCCTCATTCCACCATAGAAGATCTCGGGCGATCGGCAAAGAGAGTCCAGGTGAGGCGGAGCCGCAGAGGTCAGCCCTGGCGAGGCGGAGGCGAGCCCATCAAACCGAGCAATTGCAGGATCACAGGAGGGCGGTAACGAGAAGGGGTAGAAGGCGGCGGCAGCGTCGGCGATTGCAGGAGAGGTTGAAGCTGGCGTCGAATTAAGGAGCATAGGAGACTGCCGGCTGCGGCGTTGAATCCCTGATCCCTCTATTTCTCTCTGTATCGCTAATTTAGTCTCTATCTCTAATTCAAGCTTCCATGGATCGGAGTTGAATTAACGGGAATTCATTCGTGTGTGATTGGGAAGGTGGAGCGTCGACATGGTCGACGGCGGGGAGAGGCAAAGACCGGCGATTGGCGGAGCCTGGGCGACGTTGAATCGAAGGCGGCGATGAAGGAGAGATTGAGTAGCGTGGTGGTGACGATGTCGGCACTCCACGCCGGCGAAGAGGAAGGTGATTCAATTGCTTCATTTTTTTTTTGGTGGGTTGGGATGGTGTTTTATTTTAGATGTATAATTGGATTCATTATTCAGATGTATATGTCAAATTTTAGTTACCAATGATAATGAGTTAGGCAATTATTCGGTGAAATATGTGTCTGAATTTAGATTACTAGTTGTAATGTGTATATTTTGTGATTGAAATATGAGATTGTCGATATTATTCATTGAATTCTGAATAATTATTCAACGGAATATTTGTATTTTGTAATTCGAAATAAATATACCGTCAATTATTCAGACGTACATGGCAAATTCTAATTACCAGTGGTAATGAGTTGGTTAATTATTCGGTGAAATATGTGTATGAATTAATGTGTATATTTTGTGATTGAGATATGAGATTGTCGATATTATTCGTTGAATTCTGAATAATTATTTAACGGAATGTTTGTATTTTGTAATTCGAAATAAATATATCGTCAATTATTCAGACGTATATGTCATATTCTAGTTACCCGTGATAATGAGTTGGTTAATTATTCGGTGAAATATGTGTCTGAATTCCGGTTACTAGTGGTAATGTGTATATTTTGTGATTGAGATATGAGATTGTCGATATTATTCGTTGAATTCTGAATAATTATTCAACAGAATGTTTGTGTTTTGTAATTCGAAATAAATGTGTGATTGAGATTTGATATTGTCGATCCATATTATTCGTTGAATTTTGAATACTTATTCAATAGAACGTGTGTATTTTGTAATTTGAAATTAACGTGGGATTGATTTACGAGGTTTTCAATATTATTCGTTGAATTCTGAATAATTATTCGATGGAATATGTGTATTTTGTAATTAAAAATCGATGTTTTCTAAAAGATAATATAGCATTATTCGGTAACATGTGAAACATTATTAGTTGGAATTATCAAAATTTAAACAAAAACGAAATCAGGCAAAGAGAAAAAAAAAAAAAAAAAAGCAAGAATGGGGTGGGCCAAAAAAATAAAATAAAAAAACGATAGCAGCTAACAAAAAAAAAACAAATTAAAAAAAAAACAAGAATGGGGTGGGGGAGTGTGCCACACGCACTAGGCAAGAGATTTGGGTATTTTTATGGCACGTAGGTCCCACTTTATTAAAAAGAAAAAGCAAAAATATCTTATTATCCTAGTCTTCCATATTCTTTCAATCAAAGGTGTAGATTTGTGTACAAGGTACACTCTAAGGGTTGTGAACACCAGAACCACACCCTATATATATAGAGAGAAGCTTTAAAATGTAAAACATCCTTAACGTGTAAAATTTGCTTAACGTGTAAAATTTTGTCTTTTAGTAAAAATCGGACCCGTGCCCTATTTTTTTTTTAAAAAAACGAACCGGTTTGTTAAAAAAAAAATTGAACCGCGTCCCTCCTCTCTGCGCTCAGAACTAAGAAGCATCGACCATGGCAGTAGGCGGTGGCATCGAGCATGCCAGGAGACTGGATCCGCCCATGCCTCTCGTCCATGTGCTGTGTATATTTCTATCTCTCCACCTTTTGTAACCTCCTCCATTAATCTCTACGTTTCACCAAAGCTTTTACTTCAACTTTGTAATTTAGGGTTTATAGTTTATGGATTTTCAGCATCCGTTTCACAAAATTAAACGAAGCGGTTCTGAAATTAATGTCTCCGATCCACTTACGGTTGCGTCGCTTTAGCCAATTTCGTTCTTTCTTATAAACATCGTCTTTCCCCCAAATTCAATTTCGCATCATGTGCGCGAGTTGTGCCAAATGAGTTGCCATTTCGATCCGATGTTGAAGATTGAAGATTTTAGGCTCTCCATTCTTAAAATTTAGTCCAAAGTGTGAAGTGCTCCAAACACAATTGATATTCGATTTCCCAGCAACACCGACCTCCGCTTCGCTGCCTTCGACCACCGCCTTGCTGCCACCGAAGCCACCAACAATCGCCACCAACGGACTCGTCACGCCACCATGGTCCCGTATCTGCCTCCATCTTGCGCCGCCGTGCCCTAGGCTGCCACCGGGAGCTTGCCGAAGTCCCCCAGTGCAACCATCATTTCTAATCGGGGTTACATTCGGTGTGAGGAAGGAGAAGATGAAATTACAATTTTTGACCCATATGTTTCTCTTCTTCCCAAACACGCCCTTATCTCAATTTAATAAATTACAAAATTATTCCGTAGTTTATAAACGCACAACATAATATTATATTTGCACAACTTAATGTTATATGTGCACTTTATTTTCTTATTTGAGCTAATTTCATTTTAATATCATTGTCAAATTGTTTATGGATCATGAGCTAATTGAATTTTAGAAATTTATATTGCGATATACTTTATAATTTGGGGTTTTTTGCCAAAAGCTAAATTGACTGAAATTGATGATATGATTGTGTTGTTGGGTTGATTTGAAGCTAATTTCATGTTCATAGCATTGTCAAATTGTTTATGGATCATGATCTAAGTGGATTTTAGAATTTTATTGCGATATATTTTAGAATTTGGGGTTTTTTTGCCAACATCCAAATTGATTGAAATTGATGATAAGGTTGTGATGTTGGGTTGATTTGGAGCTAATTTCATGTTCATAGCATTGTCAAATTGGTTGTGAATCATGAGCTAATTGGATTTTAGAATTTTATTGCGATATGCTTTAGGTCGATTAGGTTCTTCTATTTTACCATGAAAATCATAATTTAGCCTATTAGCTCAATTGGTAGAGCAATGTGAGTTTGCTCAAAGATGTGGGTTCAAATCCCACATAGGTTACATAATAGACAAGAGCGCAACAATCGTAAATTGTTAATCATGCACATTATAATCTTAGTTATGCACAATTGTATCCTACTTTTGCACAATTCTATCTTACTTTTGCACAATTGTATCTTACTTTTGCACAATTGTAGTTTAAATTTGCACAATTGTATCCTACTTTTTCACACTTGTATTCTAAATGTGCACATTACAATTTTATTTTCACACTTTATGTTTTTATATTTGCACTTTAAAGTTGCACAAATGCACTTTAAAGTTGCACAAATGCACTTCACAGTTGCACAAATGCACTTTACAGTTGCACAAATGCACTTCACAGTTTCACAAATGCACTTCATAGTTGCACAAAAGGTGTCGAAAATGGGAAAAAGTGCATTTACCCATAAAATTAGACATATTTACCAATTTACCCATAAATTAAACATATTTCAATTATAAATTTTTATAATTGAAATAGGCACATTTACCTATTTACCCCATAATGAATTATTATGTCTAAAAATCTGGCCCGAGAAGGAGGGGCACACGCATGGACAAGGGGGGGGGGGGGCAGATATTCTACTAATTAAATTAGGCCCATTAGAAATTAAATTAGGCCCATTAGCAAATTTTACACGTTAAGGAGTTTTTTCATTTGAAGTAAACCCTATATATATATATATATATATATATATATATATATATATATATATATATATATATATATATATATATATATATATATATATATATATATATATATAGAATAGCTTTCCAATGAGTACACCCCTTACCATGAAATGGAGGGACAAATCTCAACTCTTGGATCAAAAAAATAAAGGGCTAGGATTAACTTTGAAAAACAAACTGTTTAACCGTAAAACTACCTAGTATTCATATTTATATTTTTAAACACATTTTTCTAAGAAGATAAAAATTCTAAAAAATATTAAAATATTCAAAAAATTCTATGCTTATTACAAATTGCATGAAATTATTTTAAAAAAATTATTTAAAAATTTGATATTTTATATATTATTACATTTTATTAAAAAATATGATAAATAATAAAAATCAAATATTTTTTAATAAAATGTAATAATATATAAAATATCAAATTTTTAATAAAATTTTTTCAAAAAAATTATTTAAAATTTGATATTTATAAATTATTACAAGCACTAGAACTTATGAACAACGTCTTTAATTTTATAATTTTAAAATTATCACAAAAGTATCTAATCATCATTTTTTTAATTTAAAAAAGAAAAAATTGACAAACCCGAAATCGACCCGAAACTCGGTCAAACCCGAGTTCATGTCAACCCGGATATACCCAAAACCCGTTTTACCTGGGACCCAAAGTGACCCGACTCGAACCCAACCCGGATGACCCATTTGACAGGTCTAATCCCATCACATGTGTCATATATAACCACTTATTTATTATTTTTATAATATTTTTAATAACAATTTTGAAAATAGAATGGTCTATTTTTTTGTTAAAAATAAATTAATTCTGTATTTATATAATTAATAATAATAATAATTTATTATTTATTTTTTACAAGGTTCATTGTATCCCACACTTTAAAATAAATAAATTATATCATAATATGATTAGTATTTGTTATTTCGTTTGTTTTTTTCCCTTGCAAATCAGGTACATCTTTGCAAGCTTAATTGAATTAAATTTTATGTTTTGATCAACTTTTAAATATAAAAGTAAGTTTCAAATTAGGACTATTTTTTTACAATATTTCAATCATTTTTAATTCATTATATATTATTTCTAATTTTTTGACACGCTTTATTTGATCCAATTTACTGCATTTGTCAATAAAGATGTAATCAATATTAAAAGTTTAGTTTTTATAATATTTTATATATAGGTTAAAAAAACATTATATATATAGATAAATATATAATTAATTTTAATCTTTGAATGAATATTGTTGTAGTTTTTCTTTTTGTATAAGAACCACTTACAGATTTTAATCTTTAAATTGTCAAATTAAAAAATAAGTTGCAAGGTTTTTCTAAAGCCCCTCTAATTGGCTATATCCAATGCGAGGTGAAGAAATGACACCAATGAGGTTACTAAGGTTTGAGAGGTTAAAATAAATTAGGGCATGTTTGGTTGAAGGTGGTTCATGGATCGGAGGTGGAGGAGGGAGATGTATATTTTTGGAGGGTTTTTTTTTTTTGGGGGGGGTGGGGGGTTGTTAAAAGAGAAAATTTGCGTCGCATACCCTTTTCTTGGACCAAATTAAAAAACTGTTTACGGATTATTATTTTTTTGTTAAAAGTCCATCTAAAAAAACCCTAATATCTCCCGCCCCCTACCTTCTGTTCACAGTCTCCCTCATCCCCGCCTCCCTCTCTGCCTCCCTCGTCCCCGCCTCCCTCCCCGCACCCCTTCTTCCCCCTTGATTCGTCGATCTATTCGATTACCCCTTGATTCATCGATTTATTCGATTTTCAAAACGTTTGTGATGGCGGTGGTATGCGTTGGTCAGAATCGAAGGAGTAGACGATGGATCCGGCGATTTCCGCTCGCTGTGCAGATCCATGGAGGAGTAGACGATGGATCCGGCGATTTCCGCTCGCTGTGCAGATCCATGGAGGAGTAGACGGAGGTCAGGGAGCAGAGGAAGGGGAGACGGCGGAGGTCGGAGGAGGCGGCGAGGATGGATCCCAGATCCAAGGCCTGCAACTCCGAAGGGCCATGGAAGCTACTGAGGATGTTGTGTGGGGTGTTGGGGATTTTCGGGATGGCAGGGACGTACAATTTGCTGTTTATTTACACCACGGAGCTGTTTCCGACGGTGGTGAGGAACGCTGCGCTTGGCTGCGCGACGCAGGCTGCGTAGATGGGAGCGATCCTGGAGCCGTTCGTGGTGGTTTTAGGCGGCCAACTACCGTTTATGGTATTTGCTGGGTTCGGTATCATTGCCGGAGTGCTCGGGTTTAGCCTGTCGGAGACACTGAATCGGCCTCTGTACGATACAATGGCCGGGATGGAGGAAGGAGAGTTCGATTTGGAGGAGGCGGCGAGGATGGATCCCAGATCACAGATCCATGGAGGAGTAGACGAAGGTCAGAAGATTTTTGCAAAGTGATTTTCTCATTTTCAGCATTTTTTGTTGGTAGAAAATTAATATTAAAAATTATATTAAAAATACAAATTTGTGTCAATTAATATTATAAATTAATTGAGTTTGCTTTGTTGAGAGTTTGCATATCGACCATTTCAGCAAGTTTTTTGTGTGATCTAAAATGTCGAAATTAATACTGAAATCGAAATTTGCTGAGACAAACGCGGTAAAATAAATAATAATAAAAAACCACTGAAAAACAGGGTTTGATGAAATCGAATTTGCTGAAACAGGGGTTTCAGCAACTCCGTTTCAGCCAGCAACGCGGTAAAAAAAAAACCCATTGAAAACAGGGGTTGTTGTAATGTGCTGAAACAGGGGTTGCTGAAATCGTATGCGCTGAAACCCCTGTTTCAGCAATGCGGTAAAATAATAAAAAATAAAAATAAAAACTGAAACAGGGGTTGCTGAAACCGCATGGGCTGAAACAGGAGTTTCAGCATCATCACATGCGGTTTCAGCAACGCGAAAAAAAAAATTGGAAAAAAAAACTGAAAAAGGGGTTGCTGAAACCGTATGTGCTGAAACAGAAGTTTTAGCAATTCCATTTCAACAACTCTGGAAACGTCAAAAAAAAGAAGAAAAAAAAAACTGAGAAAAAAAAAACTGGAAAAGGGGTTGCTGAAATCGTATGTGCTGAAACAGGAGTTTCAGCAATTCCGTTTCAACAACACGGGAAAAAAAAACTGGACAAAAAAACTGGGAAAAAAAATTGAAACAGGGATTGTTGAAACCGTATGTGCTGAAAAAGAAGTTTCAGCAATTCCGTTTCAGCAACTTTGGAAATGCGGAAAAAATAAATAAATAAATAAATAAATAAATAATTAATGAGGCGGGAGGGGGGGCACAGGGGCTAAGGGGGCGGTGGACATTTTGCTAATTTGGAGGAGGTGAGAGCCATTTTCCTAATAAGGTCAAAAAATTAGGACATCCTAATAATCACCCCTTGTTAAAATGGAACCTTGGGAAGAGTAGGTTTGGGAGATTATTTTGGGGTTTCATTCCATTTGTTCACATTTTTACCCTAATACCCTTTACAAATCTTATAACTACCAAACAACAATTACATATTTTTTTTCAAAAAATATAACTCTATCTTCCACATGTTCCAAAAATTCTCCATCTCCATAATCTTCAAAAATAATCTCCACCCTCAAAAAATCCCTCGTTGTCAAACACAACTTAACCCTTTTATTTGTTCTACCCGATGCCAGATGGAGCAAACCACGTGTTTCAAACAAATATATATGGAATAAATATATATTTTTAGTAAGATATGACTATATAGAATGGTATAAAATTAAATACAAAAATATCATATAGTTAATTACCATTTGTATATAAAACTTATTAAATCACATACCCCTTAAATTTGTCATATTATACCCGATCTAAATGTAAAACGAATGAACCTGATCTACCTGGGCTAAGTCCAAAATAAATAAATAAATAAATATATATATATAGGGTTTACTTCAAATGTAAAAACTCTTTAACGTGTAAAATTTTCTTATCGCGTAAAATTAGCTAATGGGCCTAATTTAATTACTAATGGGGCTAATTTCATTAGTAGAATGTCTGCCCCCCCTGCCCATGCGTGTGCCCCCCCCCCGCCCACCTTCTCAGACCCGATTTTTTTTTTTTTTTTTTTTTGCCCAGATTTTTTTTTTTCGTGGTAACACTTTCTGTTGTGCAAGTATAACTTGCTTTTGTGCACATATAACATCTTATTGTGCAAATATAAGTTTATTTTGTGCAGACAAATAATTCATTATGGGGTAAATAGGTAAATGTGCCTATTTCAATTATAAAAATTTATAATTGAAATATGTTTAATTTATGGGTAAATTGGTAAATATGTCTAATTTTATGGGTAAATGCACTTTTTCCCGTTTTCGATACCTTTTGTGCAACTGTGAAGTGCATTTGTGGAACTGTGGAGTGCATTTGTGCAACTGTGAAGTGCATTTGTGCAACTATAAAGTGCATTTGTGCAACTTTAAACTATAATTGTGCAAAAGTAAGATACAATTGTGCAGATTAAGAATACAATTGTGCAAATGTAAGATCATAATGTGCATTAATAAGTCAAAATATGTGCTTTTGAAATCGATGTTTTAATTTATTTTATTTTTTTACTTTTGAGAGTTTGGGTTCACCTCTCGGATAATTTAGGTTGATAGATGTAAGTTTGAAATCGATTTTTTTACGTATAAGCTTTTAAAATTAAAGTGCATAAATAAGATTAAAATGTGCATAATTAAGGTTAAAAAGTGCATAACTTAGATTATAATGTGCATGATTAACAATTTGCGATTGTTGCGCTCTTGTCTATTATGTAACCTATGTGGGATTTGAACCCACATCTTTTGTGCAAACGCACATTGCTCTACCAATTGAGCTAATAGGCTAAATTATGATTTTTATGCTAAAATAGAAGAACTCAATCGACCTAAAACATATTGCAATAAAATTATAAAATTCAATTAGCTCATGATTCACAAACAATTTGACAATGCTATAAACATGAAATTAGCTCCAAATCAACCCAACAACACAACCATATCATCAATTTCAGTCAATTTGGTTGTTGGCAAAAATCCCCAAATTCTAAAGCATATCGCAATATAAAATTTCAAACTTCAATTAGATCATGATCCATAAACAATTTGACAATGCTATGAACATGAAATTAGCTCCAAATCAACCCAACAACACAACCATATCACCAATTTCAGTCAATTTTGCTTTTGGCAAAAATCCCCAAATTCTAAAATATATCGCAATATAAAATGGGTGTCACTATATACACCGCAAATCCGGATTAAGGATTTGCACGTCCTTAAGGACGTGGAAGTCTGGGACGGTGCATGTCCGCTAAAAACGTCTTGCACGTCCTTAACAATGTGCAAGCACGTCCTTAAGGACGTGCAATGCTTGCACGTTATTAAGGACGTGCAAACCCTAGTTAGGGTTTTGCAGGGTTTAGGGTTAGAGTTTAGGTTTTCCGACGGTTTTGTAATGTTAATTGATAAAAGTGTGTTTAGCTAGTGGATTTGATGGATTTAGGGTCAAATTAAACAGAACACAAGAATTGTTAAGGTTTTCATTCAGATAATTGTGTTTAGCACGTCCTTAAGGACGTGGGGATTTGCGGTGTATATAGCCGAAACGTATAAAATTCTAAAATTCAATTAGCTCATGATCCATAAACAATTTGACAATGATATGAACATGAATTAGCTCAAAATCAACCCAACAACACAACCATATCATCAATTTCAATCAATTTGGCTTTTGGCAAAAAGCCCCAAATTCTAAAACATATCGCAACCTAAAATTCTAAAATTCAATTAGCTCATGATCCATAAACAATTTGACAATGATATGAACATGAAATTAGATCTAAATCAACCCAACAACACAACCATATCATCAATTTCAATCAATTTGGCATTTGGCAAAAAGCCCCAAATTCCGCTCCTAAATCAAACCCTAGATTTTCAATCTCAACCTAAATCATTCAAACAATCTAAATAATTGTAATAAACAATTTTAGGGTTAGAAATCATACCAAATTCGAGTTGAAACAAAGAGAAAATCGGGTTTTCGAAGGTAAATCGAGCCAAAAACTTCGAACAAGTCTGTCGGGAGAGATGGGCTCGGTGTGAGCTCGGCTGGGCTCGAACCATGGGGGTTCCGGGCTCGGGGGGTGCGCCTGAGGGAGGGGGTTCGAGCTGGTGGGGGCTGGTGGCCGGAGGTGGCTCGTGGGTGGCGTGGGAGGCCGACGAGCGAACATACGACGTGAGCCTTCGGATGAGCAGGGTGGGCGCGTCTGGGCTCGAACCAAGCCAAGTCAGGGCTCGAGGGGTGCGCCCAGGGGTTGGCTCGAGCGCGGCCAGGCGGTGGTGGCCGGAGGTGGCTCGACGTGGGGTGGGTGCGCGGCAGCGGGAGGCCGAGAGAGAACCGCTGTACGTTGTCCAGTGAAGCGCGTGTTGATTTATTAAAAAAAATAGATTTTACACGTTAAGCGGATTTTACACGTTAAGGAGTTTTTACATTTTAAAGCTTCCCTATATATATATATATATATATATATATATATATATATATATATCCCATAGTCTTTTATATGTGCATATTAAACTAATGCGAAGAAGTAGAAAATTATGTATGATTATCTTTTTCAATAAAATAGATACTTATAAAACTATTATGTTAAGGAGAGATGAATATATGAGACTAGATTATATAAAAATATTATGTTTAGAATTATCTAAAAAGTTCCATACATAAAAGAAAATATTAAGAATTTCATAACATTGATGTGTTTAAATAATAATTTTTAGACCAGATAGATTATTTATTATATAAAGTAAATAAAAAATATAAAAGGAGAAAGAAAATTCAAGAAATAGGTGGATTTGTTTTTTAGTCTTATATGAGAATTAGAATTGTTATTTTAGTTTATAAGATAAGAATAAGGGTTAAATGAAAGCTTACATGGACAACAAATGCATAGAATATCATATTTGAAAAATAGATATTTTTTTTTTTGAGATTTCAAGTTTTCAATTAGGTAGACGTTTTTTAAAAATGACATAAGTAAATAACAAATGATAAATTAGAGCATAAATTAACCCGTCCCAATTCCATGCTTATCCAATTTATTTTAATAAATATAAAAATTATATAGACTTTATAGATAATTAATATTTTTATATATTATTAAATTAAAATGTAGTTGGAAAAGGGATCCATAACAAAGTATAGAGAAATTAAATATTATATTGGGAATTATTTTCTTAAAATTTCCAATTAGGTTGATATTGCTAGTTTGTTACCAAATTAGAAAAGTATGGAATCAGGAATGTGCTCATAAAAAATAGACTGATTTCAAGATTAAAATAAGATTATTATTAACTAGCATTACTACCCGCGATCTTCGCGGTTTGTTAATAAATTATTTTCTTAGAAATTCACTTCCATTGTTATATAATTAAAATTGAATTACATAAATCATAGTAATCATTTCTAGATTAATTAAATACATTTATACTAATATATTATTTAATTATACAAGTCATGTTTCAACTTTATTGTATTAAATTATAAAGGTTGAAATTGATTATTCAAAATATTTATATGTGAAAACCATATATAAACTGCCTATAATATTCACTATAAAGTTAAAATTAAATGGATTGATAATAATACAAATATTATTCTAAGATATTGTTCATAATTTATTTTAATAAGTTATAAAGTTTCAAACTGATTATTTAAAATATTTATATGTAAAAACCGTATATAAACTGCCTATAATATTAACTATAAAGTTAAAATAGATTGATAATAATAAAAATATTATTCTAAGCTAAACATTATAAACCTTATATATATATATATATATATATATATATATATATATATATATATATATATATATATATATATATATATATATATATATATATATATATAGGGTTTTACACGTTAAGGAGTTTTTACATTTGAAGTAAACCCTATATATATATATATATAGGGTTTACTTCAAATGTAAAAACTCCTTAACATGTAAAATTTGTTTATCGCGTAAAATTTGCTAATGGGCCTAATTTAATTACTAATGGGCCTAATTTAATTACTAATGGGCCTAATTTCATTAGTAGAATATCTGCCCCCCCCCCTTGCCCATGCGTGTGCCCCCCCTTCTCGGACCAGTTTTTTTTTTTATTTTAATTTTTTTAAAATAGCTCCAAATCAACCCAACATCACAACCATATAATCAATTTCAATCAATTTGGATGTGAGCAAAAAAACCCCAAATTCTAAAATATATCGCAATAAAATTCTAAAATCCAATTAGATCATGATCCATAAACAATTTGACAATGCTATGAACATGAAATTAGCTCCAAATCAACCCAACAACACAACCATATCATCAATTTCAGTCAATTTGGCTGTTGGCAAAAAAACCCAAATTTTAAAGCATATCGCAATATAAAATTCCAAACTTCAATTAGCTCATGATCCATAAACAATTTGACAATGATATGAACATGAAATTAGCTCAAAATCAACCAAACAACACAACCATATCATCAATTTCAATCAATTTGGCTTTTGGAAAAAAGCCCCAAATTCTAAAGCATATTGCACTATAAAACTCTAAAATCCAATTAGCTAATGATCTATAAATAATTTGACAATGATATGAACATGAAATTAGCTCAAAATCAACCCAACAAAACAACCATATCATCAATTTCAATCAATTTGGCTTTTGGCAAAAAGCCCCAAATTCCGCTCCTAAATCAAACCCTAGGTTTTCAATCTCAACCTAAATCATTCAAACAATCCAAATAACTGTAATAAACAAGTTTATAGTTAGAAACCATACTAAATTCGAGTGGAAACAAGGAGCTAAATCGGGATTTCGAATGTATCGAGCCAAAAGAACCGATTAGCGCTGTTGGGGAAGATGGGCTCGGTGTGGGCTCGGCTGGGCACGAACCAAGGGGGTTCCGGTGTCGGGGGGGGGGGTGTGCCTGAGTGAGGGGGTTCGAGCGGGTGGGGGATGGTGGCCGGAGGTGACTCGTGGGTGGCGTGGACAGCGAGGAGAGAAGCTGGGCGCTGGTGGGTCGACTCAGCGCATGGGGCAGCAGGTGGCTCGAACAGGGCCACGTCTGGGCTCGATAGGTGCGCACAGGGGTGGGCTCGAGTGCGGCTAGGGGCTGGTGGCCGGAGGTGGCTCGAGGTGGGTGTGGGAGGCCGAGAGAGAAGCCGATGCTGGCTTGATCGGTGCTTTACATGTGAAGCGCGGGATGTTGTCCATGTGAAGTGCGTGTTGATTTATTAAAAAAATAAATTTTACACGTTAAGCAAATTTTACACGTTAAGGATATTTTACATTTTAAAGCTTCCCTATATATATATATATATATATATATATATATATATATATATATATTGAATAAATATTTATTAGAATGTTATAGCTCAATTCAATTAAAATCCATATATGTTTTTGGTATACTAACGTGATAAAGAATCTCAATATAAATATATAAACTTATTTTATTAGATTTGCCTATAATATATGTTATAGCTATCCATATTGACGTGAAATAGAAAAATTGTCTCTAATTCCATTAACGAATACATTCCAAGTTCGTATTAAGATAAAGAATCTCAATATAAATATTATTCAAGTATATTATCTCTATACTATCTTAAATTGTATAGTCATATTTATTATAAAATGATAGATTTTGTAAATAACTAAGATATGAATTTGAATATTTATATTAAAAATGATAGGTTTTGTAATCACTTAAGATATGATGTTGAATATTTATATTAAAAATTAAATTTAATCTTCAATTAAAATAGACACATAAGATGACACGTGTATAAATAAATGATGTAATCGTCTGACGTGGCTTAAATATATTGGATCATCATTAATCGACGTGTCAAAGATCCGGGCAAGATTGCACCAGAGTACGACATGTAAGCGAATCGCACCAGAACCCGCCACATAGGATTTTCACGTCTCTGTTTTAGTATTATACTAGGGTAGTGCCCGTGCTTGACGCACATGATTTGTAAAGTATATTATATTTTATAGAAGATATTACCATAAATTATTTATATTACTTATTAGATGTATTATACTATTGTAATAATATGAAAATGACATAGCTATTTATTATTTTGTTGTTATCTACCTTGTTAATATATTCTTATTAGTTTTTTTTTGTGTGATAAGTAAATTTAGAGATGCCAGAATATGAGCAATATTTGTAGATATTTCCTACACAATATTTAATTAATAATACTAATAACAAAATATAAAAATAGTGTATTGTAAGTCATAAGAATATAGCAAATTGTCATTAAATATACTGTAATTATTTGAAATAATCAAACTATAATGTAATTATTTGAAATAATTCATATTATGTGAAGTTTATTGTCAAACTATATGAATACATTATCTTAGTGTTTTGGATATGAATCTGAAGTCTTTTGTGAAGTTTATCGTCATATGACTCCGCACTCAATGTTGTTTTCTATGTTAACAAAGTTAAGAATGAGATATTAAAAAAGAGAAATAGTTCATATTATATAGACTATATTATAATATAAAGTATGTAAATGGAGTAAATATCATTTAAAAAGGAGAAATAACAAAGTTATAATGAAACATTGTAAACTGTTGGATTAAAAATATTTTTTTTCACAATAAATAAGGATTTACCCTCTTAGCAATAATTAGCTAGTAAAAAAAAAAATCAAAACGACATCGTTTTGAGAAAAACCCTAAAACTCAAACACCCGTTTACTGCTCTTATAAGTCCTAACTCCCTTCGCAGCACCATCGCCCTCTCCTTCGGCCTCCATTTGCTCAATCACCTCACCGTCGACCTCTAGTCTAGCCCGGACCTCGACTGCACCGCTTGCTCTCTCCCGTCGTTACCGTCGAGTCCAAGCACCACTCTCTGCTCAAGTAGCCAAGGCGACCGTCGGAGTGTCGTCGTCGAGTTTGTTGCCGAGCAGACGCAGACCATCTTCGTCACTGGCTCATCGACTCATGAGATAAACATTGATGAATTTATTTAGGTTGTTAATGTTGGTTGTATACACTATTGAATTACAGATGAGAGGACTGCCCCATGACCGGTGGAAGACGAAGGAGGAGAAGTGAGTTCTCTGTTATATTCAATTCTGATTATATATAGAGTAGTGTTGCCAGTCAGGTTAAGGTGAATGAGAGGAAAATGGCAAAACAAATCTCTGCAGATCTGAAATTAATAGTGGATAGAACTTAAAAAATAAAGTAATATCGATTGGTTTTTAATAATTTTAAAAATCTCTGCAGATATGAAATTAGGTTAAATAAAAGAGATAAACATTGGTTAATTGAAGTAATAACGGATGGAACTTAAAAAAAACAATAACAAAATGGGTTGTAATTGGTTAAAAAATCCCTGCAGATCTGAAAATTTTAATTATTTTAACAAAAAGTAACAAAATGTTTTATAATTGGTTTAAAAGTCTTTGTAGATCTGTAAAGTTTAATTATTTTAATTAAAACGGTTTAAACTAAATTTAAAAAATCTCTACAGATATGAAATTAGGATAAATGTATAATCTTTTGGTTAAATAAAAGAGATAAACATTGGTTAATTGGGTAATTGAAGTAATAACGGATGGAACTTTAAAAAAAAGTAACATAAATGAAACAACTACTGGAAATGCTTATATTATATCGTTTTAATATTATTTAACTCACTCTTGAGGTTCGAGTTAGTGTTCTCCAAATCAAACAGCTACTGGAAATGCAAAAGAAATCAATTAACCAACTCTATGACCAATGAACTTATAAAATAGATTTCATTATTCATCAACCAAGTTAGATTTAATCATCTATTAAAAAAATTCTTAAAAAAATGTTACATTTTATAGCAATAAGAGTAAAATTGGAGCAGAACTTGGTCATAAACTTAAAAAGATTTATTGGATCAAAGATTTGGATACTGTGTAAATTAAAAACAAATATGAAATAGGGATGTGAAGCACATCCAGTTAAATAAGGCTCGAAATCAAATCTCTACAGATCTGAAATTTGTATTTTTTATTTATTTTTAATTATGGTTGAATTTATGGAGGAGGGTATTTAATAGAAGGATAAATATTTGTATATCTGAATTTGTGATTTTTTTTATTTATTTAGGGTGTTTTATTTAGTGTTTTATCTACAACAACTGATTTTGTTAGACGAAGCTTTGTGTCCTTCAGGTTTTGAGATCCATGGGATGTTCCTCGATGATGAAATCAATGGAAAGGAGCGGACACTATGAATGGGAGAATCATCGCAACCATGAGCCAAATGGAAAGGAAGCATATGAGGATAAGTTATCACCTTAGGTAACTGTCACGATAACCAAGAGGCTTTCATTGGCTGCCAACATGCCCAAGAAACGTTCATGGACTGCATACACGCCTAGGAAAGGTTGAAGGAGAACCTGTGAGAGATTTCAGGTTTGTATTTTTAGTGTTTGTAGTGTGCAACAGGAAATTTGTGAAATTAGAAGTGTCATGTGAACATTTTGTGCACGTAAATGCATTTCAGGTGCATTGATGGAGTTTCAAAGTCATTGTTGTAGTTGATTATTCATTCAATTTTAGTACCGATCATGATCAATTGGATTCAGGTGCAATGTCGAGATGCAACTCTGCAAAAAAAAAACTGTAAATGTTATAAATAAAAGAGTTTTAAACAAATGGAGAAGCAATTGAGGATTTATCCTAAATTTTGATTTTTAAACAATTATCCTAAATTTTGATTTTTAAACAATTGGAAAAGTAATTGGAGATTCATCCTAAATTTCTAACTTTAAATGTATGGCCGCCTCGTGTCACATTTTGCAAGTGTTTTAGTATTATATTAGACCATCTTTATCCATGGTACTCCAAGTACCATAGCTAATTTTTTAAAAGAAAAACAAAAAAAATGTCAGATTTTTTGTTAAACCAAGAAAATTATGTGAGGTGAGTATCATAGTAAGATACTCACTTTATTGGTTCTCCCATATTTTATAGTATTTTATTATAAAAAATAGCTATGATACTCAATCCAAATACCACAATTAAAGATGCTGATTGATTGATTGATATTGACTGATTATTATATATCATTCAACTAATAAATAACATTATTACATGTATCAACAATACTATTCTTTATAAAAAGTAATTCATTCAACTAATAAATAACATTATTACATGTAACAATACTATTCTTTATAAAAAGTAATTCATATGAATTTCTAAATGTAAATATAAACTTAATTACAAAGTAACCTCAAATTATTATCGTCCGTACTTTTAAGTGAATAAATTGCATTTACTTCATATTTATTGAAGCACCAAGTTGGACAAAAGAAAAGTAATTGTTACAAAACTAATTTGATAATATGATAAATAAGGTTGTAAGTTAGGCAATATAAATTTGAATAGATTTAATTGACAATGAACCTCCTAAAATATTAAATTTAGATATAGAAATAAATATATACCGTATATATATTAAAAAGGATATTTTCCATTTAGATATGTAGATATTTCTATTTCAATAGATTGATACTTAAAAAAATATAAATAATGATAATTAGGTGGATAAATAACTGGCAAAATAATGTACACGTGGCATAAAATAAATGGTTAAGTTTTTAGGTAGGAAAATATTTCACCAGAAATTGAAATGTGGCAATTCCAGCTATTACTTTAGTATTGTATAGGATTAGGATATAGTTTCTTAATTGCTAAAACGCGAGTAATAAATTTATCTTAATTTAGCCACGCAATACTCCTAGCAATTTTGCTAAAAAATTTGTCTAATAAATTACAGAGTATATTTAACCATAAGGGAAACTTCGGAGTTTTATCCAAATTTATCTTAATTTAACCAAATACGTACATAATACTCCTAGCAATTTTATTTATATTCTTTATACCTTTAAATTTATAATGGTTATCATATTTATAAGAAATAAATGAAGATAAATTTTGCCAAATAAAAATATAAAAATTGTTAAATATGTTTCCACTATTTTTATAAAAACAATTTAATTGGATACGATACATATGCTAATAAATATAATTTAAAATAAATTCTTCACATTTATAAGAAATAAATGAAGATAAGTTTTGCCAAATCTAAATATATTGGCTTATTAATTGATGTGACTCAAAAAAATAATACCATTTTAATCCAGAATATGACACATATGAAAAAATAATACTATTTTAATCCAAAAAATGCGACGTATGCAAATCGCACCAGAACCCGTTTTGAGCCTCCGTTTAGTATATTATATAGATTTGACAGTTGAAAAACGTACGTAGAAGATCTGTACTAGAAATTCAAGGTCAAAACTAAAAGATAATATGATCAACAAATATTTCATCAAGCATAAGAACTTACATGCTCTTCCGTTCAAGTTTCCTGGGTGCATTTGCTCCTTCCAAAAATTAACTTTTGTTGTGTCGTGGTGATCTGTAACGTTACAAAAATCCAAAAGTCAAGAGAGAAAGAAACTAGTTTTGAAATAAAAGAAATTCAGATTTTATGATATTTGACAGCGGAAAAATGTGGAAGAGTAAATATAAAATAGTATTGGAAGTCTTCAAACATGTACAACATTTCAAAAGAAAGACCCACTTTTGCAGAGAATACATGTGGTAAATATCATCCATGGATGTAATTTTCAAAAGAAAGACCCACTTTTGATGTATTTTCTAAGGGTCCCCTCTTTCTAAGGTTTGATTTAATCAATTAAGAAGTTTGCATAAACCAAAAACAGACGCACAACCATAAAACACAAAACAAATGAAGAGGGTTTCAAGCAATGGAAGAGATGTACCATGTCAATGGTTGATTCTTGGGAATGGGAGATGAGTCTCACTATGAGGAGTCTCTCCTACCAAGATCCAAATCCTCACCTTTCAGCCCAACCTGTCAAAAAGACCAAGATGTCTAAATAAGCTGATAAATAGAAAGCAAAAATGTATCTAGACGTTACACATCCAGCATGAAGGCCCAACTTGATGTGTCCTTTGTTGAGAAGAAAGGTCAACTGTTGCACCGTCAGCTGGTCTTTTAAGTGATATAGGGCCAGTTATGCCAACTCCCCATGTGTCAAAAATTGCTCCGTAGTTTTGAATATAACATCGTTTTTGTGTAAGCAACATACCAAAGAAAATATCATATTTGAGAAAATTCTTGAAGATGCTTTTACTTGGATATCTAAACTGTAATCCCACTATCAAGCTCAAGAGATCAAATACATTCTTTCCAAGGCTTCAGCGTAGCCGGGTGATGTTCGCTTATTTTACCATGTTTTGCACTAACTTTCATTCCGTTTTCTGTCTATATTTTATACTTTTGGGTTATGAAAGTATGAGATTTGTGTAGTTTAGGGTTATTTACATATATATGGAGAACTACACAAGTTTCTATTCAATTTCGCAGAAATCGAGACATTTTTGGAGCAATTCGGAGAAGAAGAAATGAAGCTGGACTTTTACTCGATGCTTTTACTTGAAGATGCTTTTACTTGGATATCTAAACTGTAATCCCACTATCAAGCTGGACTTTTGTCAGTATTGGAGCAAGGAAATCTACTGATCAGTTCACTCGACGTCCACTGAAGTTGACTTGACGTCTAGTGAAGTTATGCAACACTAGAGCCAAAAATCGACCAAGACCACTCGATATCTACCACAAGACTCGATATCGAGTGAGGGACCACTCGATACACATCACAAGACTCGATGTCGAGTGCCATACACTCGTGACAGAAGAGGAAGACTCGATATCGACTCTTTGACTTGATATCGAGTGACATTGCAGAGCCCTTTTCACGTGTTCGAGAGATCCTAATCCGAGGAAAATTGCTTACACATTAAGTCAATGATCTTTTATCTCTTTGAAGACTTTTATCCTCATGGATTAAACCCTATTTTACCTAGGAGATTTTTATTTCTTTTATTTATTTAAATTAGGAATGTTTTATCTTTAGATAGATGACAGATTTGCTCTTTCCTTGGGTAGCAAGGATTAAATCCTATAAATAAAGCCCTAGGGGCTAGCAATTCATTCATTCCAGCACACAAACAATCGTGTTTAGATAGTTTAGGCAATAGAAAGTAGAGAGAAGGAGAGGTCGAATAGGGTTGGAGAGTGAGAGCGGTTTGGCTTTGGTCGGTTGTAATCATTCGACATTTATTTCAATTCAAGTTCATTCCTTTATGTCAATGATGATATCTATGATGATGAAGCGCGAGTAGTCACCCTACTTCTAGGGTCGGGGTAAGGCCGATGATAGCCATGTGAGTATGCTAAAGGTATGATCTTTTACATAAATTTCATCTTCTATCCTATTTGAATAATTCTTCTACGAGAGTAGTAGGTGATCCTTATTTATCATATTGAAGCGAAAATGATCTTATTATGAATTTGGATTAATTATGAAAAAGGGATAGTAACACTTAGGGTTTATGCGAAAGCTTTTATATTCCTATTTGTTAAGAACGAAAGTTATTTGAGGAAAAGCGTATATCTTTTTTGAATTTGGCATTACATACATGGTTATCGTTGGGGTAAATTCCACAGCTTTGAAAGTTTCTTAGTTTATTGATATCGACAACAGTCTGCGTTATTTCTGTTCATTACTCTGATTCATCCTTATATTCTTCCAACGCACTTTTTCGACACTTTTATTTATGTTTTTGTTTCACTGCAAATCAACTCGAAATCGACCTATCCAATCGATATTGAGTGAGCATTGAATTGATATCAAGTGGCCCACTCGACGTCGAGTTGTTCTATGTTGTTTTGCAGGATTTTCACACTAGGAACACTACTAGAATTTTGTTCATAGACATCGGGTATAAACCGATGTTAAACAAAAAAAAATTCGACGTGTTAGTGGGTGGTGTTAAAGATCCAAACTTTAGCACATCGGTTTATACCCGATGTCTATAATAATATATAACATCGTTTTTCTTTTTTGTAATGACTTGAATACATGAATATAGTTACGTTTTGATTTATTCACCTAATGTTAAACTATTATTATTTTGCATTTCTAGCCATTTGAAGATTTATGGGACAATAAAAAAGTTCACATTAACATCGCTATTTTCTATAAACCTGATGTTTTACATTAATATACACATCGGTTAGGAATTATTCAATTTGCAAATACTCTTTTTTTAATGTTTAATTTTTTATATTATTTTATATAAATATAATGAACCATATTGAATATTTTAAAAATCAATGTTATTTATATATTTTCAAATCATTTTTTTTTATGAAAAACGATGTTTTTGGTATTTTATAACATCGTTTTATATCACAGTTTTGATATAGGTTGGGTTTTAGAAATCAGTTTGCATCTTTATGATCGATGTATCTATAAAGATACACATCATTTTTTTCTCTCTCGAGTAGGATGTTTTTCATCTAATACCCCTATTGATCTCTATTGTGACCCTGTTTTGGCTAATAGAAAATTAAACATTGTGAAAGACCAATACATACATTAAATAATGACACTCAAACATTGTTCTAGATTGCAATAATTCGTGTACATCATCGTGTTCATGCCAAACACTTCTCTTAGCTAACTAATGGTATGCCTTGATAGCATTCCTTGATAGCAACCTCATCATTTGTAGCAGCAATTCAGCTCTTGACAATAGAAAAAGAACCCAGAAAAAGCCTCAAACGCAACAGATCACCACCACTGAAAAGCAGCCCCAAATGCTTAATTTCGAGGGGAGAAAAACCAGCATCTCTGTAAAAAAAAATCAGCAAACCACATTAGGAAATGCCTCCAAACAACATCAACATAATCAGCTAATAAGCAGCCCCAAACCTAAATTCGAATGACAGTAAACAAGCCAGTTCAATAATAACAAGGAAACGAGCCAGTTCAATAATAACAAGGAAACCAAAACAACAAGGAAACCAAAATTGCATGAAAGCCTAAGGAAATTGAAAAGCTCACCAACTTAAAGTAGCAGCATGCATACTCGAAAGCTTTGTATTGGCCGACCTTTCATTCTCCCAGTTCATTCGAGTAAACAAGATAGTGAAAATGCTCATGGATGTTTTCCACCTTCTCTTCATATTCTCCAATCTGATATTTAATCTGGACCCTCCATCAGCATTTCTTTGGAGTTTCAGATTCATCTGAATATGAGGTAAGTGCTACAAACCCTACAGATACAAGCCACCAAAGAGTTTCGTAGTTAACTTTTCCTAGAGCTTACCAAGAAATGTCACAGTAAGTCGGAGGAAAATAAATGCATTGACTACTACCCAGTTGACTCTAGGGTAAAGTCATAACTTAAAACTCTTTCATGATTCAACACGTACAGTTTTTGGTCTCTAAACATCAATGTATAGCATTTGATTCATTGGAGTGCAAAAAAAATGATTAAATGGTATGAAGCTTGCGAATTGTCCCAGACATGCATGTTTCGGACACAAGGTGAAACTAATTTCGTAAATAACAGATATAGCTTTCAAGTTAACATTTGTCGGTGTAACTTGACCATGTGAGGTTCAGAAGAAGGAATGTTGATTAACGATGAGAATGGAGGGACTTCAAATTTTTGGTGTAGATCCACTTGACATGAATTCTCAAACTAAAGCAAGCCAAAGCAAAGGATGAAGTGATACTAGCTAAAGCACAAGCCAAAGCAAAAGATGAAGTGACAAGTGAGATATTTTTTACCTAGATGAGCGGATTCTGTGGCCATACCAAGAGGAGATTCCTTCTACACAAGCACATAAAACCTTTCTTCAGATTTGAAAACCAGTAATTATAATTTATTACTAATAAGAACAACAAGCTGACCTTCAATCCAATGTAGGACAAGAACAAAAACTCTTACCTTTTAGCTTTTGGTCTCATTGTGGTTCCTTGGATACATGTCTTTATTTAAGATCTGAAACATCCGATTTCCAGAAAGAATTAACATCAATGAGACTCATAAAGGTAAAAAATTCAGTATTTGGTTATTAGTTAGAAAATATGAGAAGATGTTGTGGCAAAAATTGATCAATTGCTATATATGTATATATCAATAAAAGATGATTGAAAGCATAGCTCAGTAGTAATTAGGACACAATTATGATTTATAGGGTATCTTCTAAAAACTAGAGAAATCTTCTTTCCTTAGGAAACTAGAAAGTTAAGTTTCAACTTTAGCTATATGCCCCTTAGAATCTCAATTCTGCTTTATTTTAATTCATCCATCTGAACTAAGTTCTTCCTAACATAATACTCGTATTCCTAACATAATACTAAAACTTGAGGAAACACAGTGTAAAAGAATCATGGAGGAATTTTTTAAATCAACAATGAAATTAAACTCAAATGAGACAAACTAAAAGTGTACAAATCAGTAAAGGTATTAAGTAAAAGAACATTAACCATTGGTTGTAACATAGCGAGAAGGAGAACAAACATTAGATGAACGCCTTCAATCTTTTTCCATTATTGCCTTTCTCGATCTCTCAATTGGATGAATAACCCTAGAATTAGTACGTTCCTTATACTTTCTATCTCGTATGTACAGATGAAGTGACATAGGGTCGACAAAGAAGACGTACCGAACCAGCCATGGAGGGAGCAGATGATGTCCCTTTGGTGCTTCACCAAGGGGCTAAAGCTGGAATGCCAAGTGGACACAGCCGATTCAAGGTCACAGGTTGCCTGTCTATGAAGTTCAGATGTCGAATATCCCTTTGCTGTTTGGTTTACCAGGCCGCACACTTGTTGAACAATCTGATTCTGAAATTCATAGGATTGGTTCATGGATCTCCACATGTACATGAACCTGAATTCAGAAAAATGGTATATAAACGAGTTCATAGAGTTGCTGACTCACTATAAAAGAGTTCGAAGAGTTGCTTGCTTACCCGTGACATAGTTTAACAAGTAGAGGAACAGGATCACTGTCCCTAAGACCAACTATGGTGGAGGAGGTTGTATTGACAGCTTGAGAAGTGACAATGATTAGAGACTGCAGCTTCTTTATAGAGGTTTTGGTCTTGTCCAACTTGGTTTCGTCTTCTCCCTTGTACTCTTGATTCTGCAGTGTCTTCAGCTTCTTTTCATGCTCAATCTTCACACCTTCTCTAGCCTATGAATCAAAACAGACAATACCCAGATCAGCAGCTACCCATTTCAAGGCCCTCATCACCAATTCCTCGGACCTCGTATAAGAGGTAAATCAGGGGATGTGACTCGGTTGATTACTGTCTAACATTGTGTGATAGTGATAAATGTCCAAATAACAGATTTTTCTTACTATATATCTTGGATTCCCCTCACCACCACCTCAATTCACTTAAATGGTAGGGGCCATGAAAGCTTTTATTCTAAAGTCCTAATCATAAAGATGAGTGCAAAGGTCATTAATCATGTCAACCTCAAAAGGGTATCGACAAGATCAGTAAACTTATGGGGGGGAAAATCACCTTTACTTCTTCGTACAATTTCTTCTCCCATGCGAAGAGGCGTTCTAAGGTCGAGCAAAGGCTCTTCGGACCACCAGGTTTGTCTAAATCGCTGACTTCGAACCGGTATCTTACTGCCAATGGAGGCTTTGAAGTCCAGCTGGAGCTCAAGCTACTGAACACTCCACTTGAATGATATAATGTTTCTGCAATTTCCCAACAATCCACAAATGCAATCAACGAAAATGCAAAACAATTTATAAGCATTCAGCAGTATCATCAACTTAATGATCACAGGTTGAATGCAATCACTGTAATAGATTTCTTGAGGCGTAAAAACATACTCTTTAATTGGCTGAAACTGCGATCGAGCTGAGCTCGGTCGGTCTCGAGCATCCCCGCCACCTGATCGCCTGCAGAGGCTGCCATGTCGAAGTATTCCTTAATGGAAGCAACGATCTCCTTAAGATCCCGATGTCTAACCGCCATTGTGTTGCCTTTACCCCAAGATGCACCATCGTCAGATTTTTCGGCAGCCTTTCTCATCTCACTCTTCTTGTTCGCGAAATTCGATTGCGAACGGATTTCCGAGACCCGAGATCTCGTATCCATCTCGTCGAGATCCTCGTGGCATAGATATAGAAATAGAAACATTCCAAGATCTGAGAAATAGATCTAGAATCTGGAATTTGAGACGGTTAGTAGAGAGAGAGAGGGAGAAAGAGAGATACGGGAGATTGATGTTTAGGGTTCTTCAACATATCTAGAGAGAGAGGGATGGATGGATGAAGAAGAACGTACCCCTAGGACCCATGGCGGAGGAGCCACCAGGACAATCGTCGAGAGGGCTAAGCTTGTTGGTGAGCACTCTTGAGAATCGCCAAAATCGCCGACGGCCAAGCGCTTCTCACATTCCTCAATGGAAGAGATGACCTAAATGGAAAATGGGGAATTTGAGGAATTTTTTTTTTGTTTTAAGTGTTGGGAGATTTGATTTTTGCTTTTAGGTGAAAATACAAATTTCAAAAAAAATTGGCAAGTGTTGGAGATCTGGCCTTTTACCGCTTTTATTATTTCATTTTGGCCAAGTGTTTTGAAGTTGGGCTTTTTCACCGCTTAAAGTTTTAGATAGTATTTTGTGCGTTTCCGATTTTTTTTTAAAACGAAGTTTTAAAATTGTCCATTAAATGAAGTCGATGTCTCTAATCTCAATAACATCGATAATTTTTAAACTGACGTTTTAATTATTTTTAACATCATGCGTTTTTTCGACCGATATAAAAGACATGATGTCTATGAACAGAATTCTAGTAGTGGAATCGAATACTTCACTCGACATTGACCGTTCCAGTCGACATCGAGTGGCTTCTGGTCGACATCAAGGTCTATTTTTACGAGAGACTATCTAGGCGAGCGTTGACATGCTTCCTCGTGGATCGATCCTGACCTCTTCCACTACAGCGGAATGGATTCTTTTAATTTATTTTCTTGGACAGGGAGTTGGTTTGATTCATATATTCTATTATATTTATTCGACTAGTTTCCATTCGTTACCAAATTTTGGCGCCGTTGCCGGAGAAGCCATCAACCACGCCCTTTCTAGTTTCTTTTTACGCTCTTTGTTTTCTCGTGTCTATTTTATAGGTGCATGCGACGCGCTGATCATACACCAGAGTTTGAACATTTTTTAGAACCGGAACGCTTCCTTCGTCTATAGGAAAGGCTACAGAAGAGACTCATGTCTGACGACAACAACAACAAGAACAAAAACGAGGTGGTTCTTAGTCCAGAGCAGGAGCTTGAGAAGCTCTGTAAGCAAGTAGAGGAGCTCACCACCAAACAAATGGAATACACTCGGAAGGAGGCTGAATACACGCGGAAACAGCAACGGTGGTAGCCAAAGGCGGATCGTGCCGCCCAAGCCAGAAGAGAGCTCGAGGAACAACTTCAACACATCACTTAGAATGCGAAAGAATATATGCATTCTACTCTAGCAGTGCCAGAATCTCCGATTACGATTATTCTCCCTGGCATCTCTTTTGAAATTAAATATTCTTTTATTTATGAAATTAGAAGGAATCAATAAGAGGGAAAGCCCAATGAATGCCCCTTAGAACATATTACTATATATCTAGATTTGTGCAAAACTATTGCTGATGACCCCAATCTTGAGTATGTTAAACTAAAAGCTTTTCGTTGGTAACTTACAGGAAAAGCTCTACATTGGCTGGAGGGTTTGACCCCACAATCCATCCGCACGTGGGGAAAACACAAGGACTTGTTTCTCAACAAGTTCTTTCTACCAGCAAAGACAGCGCAACTCAGACATAAGATAGTGGCTTTCAAGCAAAAGTCAGGTGAAACACTCGCTCAAGTTTGGGAACGCTACAAATGCCTGCTCAAATCTTGCCCTACGCATGGGCAACCGCCATATGTGATACAGGAAGTCATCTACAACTCCCTGGACGTGCCTACTAAGGAGCGGATCAACACCTATATATACCTCTTATAGGTATCTTGATGAGTACACACCACAATGTGCTTGGGAGATTCCTTCATGACTTAATGATAACATCTATTTAGCGATGATTATAGGGCATGTTTGCATCAGGTTTAGGGCTTTTGAGTTAAGTATTATATATATTTTTGGCCCTTTTTGGTTTAGTTCGGTGGAATCGGTGTCTACTGCTCGTTTGTTATGATTTCAGGTGTTTCAGAGCGGTTTTGGTGCCGATTCAAGAGCTTAAGAAGAAAGAGATGATCCATTGCTCTTTGGTAAGCCTAGAAGTTGTCAAAGACGAGCTACATGGATGAAATCGAGGAGACATACCAAAAGAAGCGAACCAGGCTCAACCAAACTTAATCTCCAGAAACCACTCGGCCGAGTGGTGCGAGAGTGAAGCCAGGGTGAACAAGCCAGAAGCCACTCGACCGAGTGCAGAAACCACTCGAGACTTTCTGGTCGAGTGTTTTACATGCATTGCTTTTCATAGTCCACTCAACTGAGTGCAGAAACCACTCGACCGAGTCTTTCCTGTGTTCCGAATTAAATTCGTTTTCTTTTCTAAACACTAGGGGAATTCGAAAGGTTGGAGTTTTTTTATATCAGTTTGGGGCCGAAAATCTGACATTGTGGGGGAGCTTTTGGAGACTAGAGATTTTTGGGAAGAAAACTTGTTCGATTTATCAAATTCCGGTAAATTCCGTTTCCATCTTCGTTGTTCTATGTTTGTCTTGCCGAATTTGATTGAATCAAGCATGTACTTTTCCATGAGTGGCTAGATCTCTTATTCTAGGGTTAGGGGGATCCCGACGATGCGGAAATAGACTCGTTCTTAGTATCGTTTGATTGATTTCTGATATTGTTTGGTGATTTAATACTATTGCGCCAACCCTAATTGATGAGAATTGGTTAGAACTGATTTTGGGTTTGAAATCGAAAGACTAAAACCCTAAATTGGAATTTAGATGGTGAATTTAGGCCGAAAAGATATTTGATCCATTGGAACCACAGGATTAAACCTGAAGTTTAGTTGATCGAAACTGAAATTGAACTTCTTGAGGATTTATGGATTGTTATAGATATTCTAGATGATTGTTATATCAATTGTGACCAGCTGAAAGGCGAAATTGATGTGATTTTCATTTAGAATTCTAAGCGCTTAAGGGTTCCAAATTGGTTGCTTGAAACCGAAAAGAGATCGTTAACCAATTTAGACATATTCGCTTCAATTCCGAAAGGATGTGCAGACATCAAAAGACATTTCTCCATGGTGATGCTTGGGCATCTGATACTTGTCCCTTAGAGAGCATGAGGCTGGACGCAGAGAACTAATGGCAAAAAAGGGACGAGGCTTCATGCTCGTGGTGCCCAACCACAGTTGTTGACCTTACGATGGTTGATAAGATTGATAGAATGATTCGTACTGCTAGTAGAATTGTCGTCCTATGTGAGGGTGGCCTTGGAAACCATACAATGGTGGTTTGTATGGCCGGTACCAAGCGAAGTGAGAAATAAGTTACTATACAAAAAAAAGCTTTGTCATGCATAACACAAAGTTTCATAAGATATGGTGTGCCACATTTTTTTCCGCGCATGAACACAAGACAAACAAGTTAATATACAATGATTATGTATGCAAAGAGAATTAGGGCACCGCAGTAGTTCCCTCTTGGAACCTCTTAGGGTGAAAAGGTTTCCACAAACGGCGCAAATGATGAGTTCCCTTTTAAGAAATCCAAAATTGGCGGGACCCTAATGGGGTCAAAGCCGACCCGCTCCGACTATTCAGACTTACTTGAAACACGTGGCCAAATGGAAGTCCACGTGTCACAACCTATGCCAAATTCATGTAGGCACTTGAACTCTCCACCCCCACCAAAGAGATTTCGACCTACCCAACTTACATATGAGATACCTTACCTGCATCACATAGTCTTGGATATGGTGGTACGTGGAGGAGGTTACCTAACTTGGAGAATGGACTGTTAGAATTTATCCTGATTGTGTTTATGATGTGGATATGGTGAGAAGATTAATCTGCGGAGCGTGGGTTGCTAATTTGCTAGTGTAAAAGGAATTCGCGGAAGGATAACCTTGACACTCTATTTGTATGTATGTTCTGATCTCTCTCTCTCTCTCTCTCTCTCTCTCTATATATATATATATATATAGTATAGATTGGATGAGAACACCCCTTAGGATGAGAACTAGGAACACATCTTAGCCAATAGATCATGTGAAATAAAAGGTCTAGATTTATCCTGATTTAACTAATTTACTTAATTGAAAATGTGGGTCCCACTGTTGAAACTACTCCACTCTCGCCTCTCGGTAGTGAACGTGTAACAACACACTTCCACATTGGCGAAGTCTTCCCAATTTTGAAACTTTTTTTTATCTACTCCATATTAAAACTATTGGGCCCATTAAATTTAAATTGGGTGTGGGATATGCATAATACTATAATTTTAACATTTAACCGAATAATTTTTTTAATGTAACAGAATAATACTATAATTTTAACATAATTTTATTGGCAAACATATATTTAAAAAACCAAAAAAAAAGGGGAAAAAAAAACCAAACCCATAAAAGATGAAAAGTTCCGTACATGGACATGGTATACTATGCGCGTGAGACTTGTTTGTTGCGGGGTCCACTGATTATTTTTTTTTCCAAATGAAAATTAGTTTTAATCTTAACCATTGATTTGGTTAGAGTTTGTGGTCTAGATTTGTTCTTAGTTCCTACTTTATGAGGTGTTCTCACCCGAACAAACCCCTATATACTATCCTAGGTCCGAGTTCAGGTTTTATACTATCCTAGTTGTACGGACAAGGGGAGGACACGTGTACTCAGGTTGCCATCACATGGAGGGCCCTTTCGGACCCATGGGATGAGGGCATGTTTGACACGTGGTCAAGGTGAGCTTGAAATCTCGTTATAAATATTTATGTCTGCGGTTAATTTCTATCCCTTTAGGTTTCGGCCATTAATCGTTGCATCGACTCTTAAGCTTTCTTCGAGCATCTCTACAGGGTCTTGTATTAGGGGATGACACATTAGGATTTTTCTGTCTGTTTTGGGTTATATCACAGATAATATCAATTATCAAATGGAAAGCCTACTAAAACATATTATTCTAATTTACATATTCCTAAGTATATCAAATATAATGTTTAAATGATAAACTAATTATGGAAAGATAATTAATTCTCATACAAATAGTGAATTGTTGTAACGATTGTGACTTTCGATCATGTTCAAGGTTGAGTATAGAAAAACATTCAACATGAAAGTTGTCGATCTTTGAATCATCTTTCCAACAAAATATATTATAACCCAATCTGATGAATTTGGATTCCAAATGGACCATTTTACTAAACGTCGCTAGGCGGTCAAATTCGCCTTCAAGATCCAAAATGTGAACATAAGCCCTCTTTACTTCCTTGTACCTTCGTTCCATAGTAGAGCCTTCTTAGAAGTCTTTAGAAGCATATCTTTCTCCTTCAATAGCCCTCGAACCGATCTTCATTCATTGCCTAAGTCAAGGTTATTGTTTAACCTACAAAAGGCCAACCTTGACTGTATCATTCCTCCCTTCTTTTGTTCGATTAATCCTCGAATCGTTGTGTTAAGGAGCATTAACGGACCAAAAGCCATCTTGGGACCCATGAGAGGTATAAATGCAATATGTGCCATCAAAATTCGAGGCATAACAACCCCAAACACGATACCTTTAGGAATAATTGTCGAACGGACATGATCTTCACTTTGAACAAGGTCAACATACAATCAGTTTAACTTCAACATCTAGAACTTCATGAATATTCTCAACAGGTATAATAGCTAAGTAAAGAGAATTTTCATCAATTACCTCTTCTTCATCACCCGAAAAGTCTAGAATACCATGTGCATTGCCGCAATCAGTTTGAAGCTCATATTTGGTGGCCTTCCTTGGGGATTCTAGTTACATATGGCTCATCATGAGAATGATATTTAAATTATCTATGCAATAAATCTGATATGAGCTGATTATGAGGTCAAAATCAATGACAACATACAAAACGAAATCGTTTCACTGAGTTGTTTCTTGGGCAACGAAATTGTCTAAAGCTCCATCCTTTAGTGCTTCCTCGAGCTCATAATCTTCATGTGACTAACGATCAGCCAATTCCCTATTCCAAGCCATCCTCCTCTTGGTGTCAATCGTATCAAGCCTCACTTAACATCGCGCCTCATCTTTCCGTTGTTATTATATTGCAACTCCCTTTGACATTGAAGACATAGTTGACATCCATTTTTTTTACCAATGTTGCTGATGGACGATTTTTAGTCGCGTAAACCGTATCAAAATAAATTCGAACCTAGCTAACTAATGAAGTGTGGTAAGCACCAGTCGATCCCATAGAGAATCAAGTTATTCATAAGTTAAGTTTATTTACCAATTAGTATGAAACGGGGGTTTTTGAGTGGTGAAAATAAGAAAGAAAATAAAATAAACTATAAACAAATTGATGGAGATAACGATTAATAAAATAGTTTCACCTACAATTATCCACTTTAGTTGGTTGAAACGATCCTTGTAACTTCTTCTCGTTCTATTAAGTTTCCTATGAATGCCCTTGTCCCTACCTAATATAGTTACTGGTCCAATCAGTCCTAGAAACCCTTATGAATCGAACAGTCCCTAAAGAAGGATTTAACCCAATTGATAGCTTTAAGTCCAGATATTAGCCAAGGTATTTGCAGTCCCTAAAGAGGGATTTAACAACACATCCAACTTCCTACTTATCCAATTAGTTCAATAAGCCCTAAAGGGACAAGTTTGCTACTTGGATTAAGGTTCACAATCAGAAATCTACAAAACCCTAGCAATTGAAACGATTCTACCAAGTTGATCAGGCAAGATAGAATAAAACAATCAAAAATAAAGCGCAAAGAAGTTGAAACATTCAAATATAGGAAGTAAGAAACAAGATTTAGAAACTCACAACTCAATCCAAATAAAGCTTCAAGTCGTAGACGAAACGGGAGAGTTAGATCTCCATAAAAATAAAACAAAACACAATTAGGGTTTAGGAGGAATAGAAGTCAGTCACGGCCGTCTCCGTATACACGGCTTCAGCACACCCGACTCTTTTCCATATGAATGTATATATAGTCTAAAGCACTGATAACCTAATCTATCTAATCAATTATATCATACTTTAAAAATATATAATAGAAAAAATTTGCAAAATAGGCACTTTATTTGGACTTTTTTGCAAAATGGTCGCGTTTTTGGACAATTTAGCAAAATGGCCGCTATATATATTCCTATTTTCGTTTTGTACGGACATTTTTTCCTCTTTCCGCGAAATCCGATTTCCTCCTCTTTCGAACTCTATCTTTGCTCGAAGTTGTCCGTCTTGCGTTTTCCGGCTTGGTTCGTCGTGCGTTTTCCGGCTTGCTGCTTTTTCCGGCTTAGTTCGGTCGATTCTTCTTCCTTGCTTCGCTAAAGTTCTGAGTTTTCGTCGTTTACTTCAATGTCGTCATCCAGCAGCTCAGGTATAAATTTCGCTTCTTTTTGCTAACTTTGTCGTGCTAGGGTTTTGGATTAAGTTTGTTTATGTTGATTTTATTGTTTTTTGCTTTATAATTTTGACAATCTATGGTTGAATCCATGCTTGAGATGCATACTTATGTGCCTTTTTAGTAGTTTTCGTAGTTTATGCAAGTTGCATATGTAAATGCGTTGATTTTAACTGTTTCTTTTCGTCAATTTTGTGGTGTGGCACTTTGTAAGTGCTTTTTTAGTGTTCTTCGTGTATGTCAATCTGTTTTCCATGCTTTGGATTGTTTGTGTTGATGATATTGTACTTATCTGCTGCTATGTTGATGTGTATGGTGGCTGACACTGTCTGTTTTTATATAGTATTGTGTTAGTTTATTGTAGTTCTAACAATATCTGTCTTTGGATTTGGTATTTTGTGTTGTGTTTGTGATGTTTATGTTATTTTGGTATCTCTTGGTGACATTTTGTTGTTATTGTATATGGTTGTTTGTCTATGGGGACATTGTTTTTGTATGTTGTTTCTTGCAGGAGATGAATCTTCTGAATCATCCACCTCTTATCCTGGTTCTGATGTAAGTTATTTTTAGTTTTCCATTTGAATACTTTTTTTGATTGGCAAGTTGTAGTTTTTTCTTAATCTGATGGTTGTTTTTGTGCTTAATTGTCTGTGATTGATTAGGGTTTGGAATATTGCATTCCTGTTTCTGAGCGATTTCATTCTAGATCCAACATATATTCATATCCTTCTGTCTGTGATTTGATCAAGGATCATTTGTGTCCTTCTGACTGCAATACTCTGGAAAAAAGTTGCCTTGGGTGGGTGCTGACGCAAGGCACCAAAATGGTTACCAATTTTCAGCTTATGCATCAAATGGTGCTCCGTCAAGTACAAACACAAAAAGAGAATGAGTTGTGGTTTAGAGTTGGTGGACATCTCGCACGTTTTTCAATTGTTGAGTTTCATGTTATTAAAGGCCTTCCTTGTGAAGACCGTGTTTGTAATATCCCAAAGAAAGTGTCAATATTTGAATTTTTTGGGCAGAAGAAAATGACTCATGATGAGTTACTTGATCGTTTCATATCTGAGAAAAAGATGTCTAAGAAGAAGTTGATTATGGCAAAGTTGTTGCTGATTGAGAGGTTAATTGTATATAGGAGGTCAGCAGTTGTAAGTGCACAATTCTTATCTCTTGCGTGCAATGAGAAGGAGTTTGAATTTGAAGTATATCCTTGGGGAAGAGAGTCATACACCTGTTTGTTGAAGTCATTGAAGAGTTCTTCTGTTGTATATCGGAATGGGGTTAGGGGTTCTTATCAAATGTATGGGTTTTGTCTTGCATTCCAGGTATTGTGCTTTAGTGTTTGCATGTCTTATGTCATCGTTTTTTTCATGTGTCAGCACAACTTTATTGTTTATGTGAGCATTATTTAAATATTGTTTTGTAGTGTCATAACGAGTTTTCTTTTGTAATAGGCTTGGATATTAGAAGCTTTCCCAACTATCTCCGTTAATTTTGACTGTAATTTTAAGATGCCTGATAGAGATCCATACTTGTTGCACTGGTAATGTGATTATAGCCAAGTATACGCTGAAGCTGAGAAGTTCTTTCATGGTGATTTGGTAATAATTTTTTATTTTCTTTTTTTAAGAACATTTTTATTTGATGCATCTTTGGGTTTTTATTCTGATACATGCATTTTGTCCAAACTCCGTTGTTCCCTATTTATGGGGAGTTTGCACGCACCGAAAGGATGGCGTTTGTTGGTGAAAAAGTTGATGTTGTAGTTGATGCAGTAGTTGATGCATCAGTTGAAGAAATAGTTTCTGGACCTGTTGATGTGACTTTGTATGAGAGTCGTAGTGTTTGTAGAAAGGCATATGAAGCTAAGTTTTCAAACAGGGCTCTCCAGGTTGAGGATGAAGAAGCTAATGTCTTGCAGCAACATGATGAAGGAGAGACCTCAAAGAAGAAGACACTTGTGAAGAGAGGCAAGGCTGCTAGAAAGAAACAGGATGGTAAGTCCTTTGAAACTGCTTTTGAAGTTTTCCCTGAGGGGGATAAAGAAGATGTAGGGACCTCAAAGAAGAGGAAATCTTCCACTGGAGGGATGGGTGGTAAAAAGAAATAGAAGGTGGCGTCCAGCGATACCTCTAAGGAACGGGTTCTCCTGAGGAGGGGTCGTTCTGCAAGTCGTGTTCTATTCAATCCATACATTGCTTTAGACCGTAAAAAATCTGTCAAGAGTGATGTAAAGACGCCTCGACAGAAGGCTTCAGCAGTGAGGATAGGTGGTAGAGTTATTCCTTCTAAGGAGGTGAAGAGAGTTACTGCTGACACAGATTTGCATAAGGAGGTTGATGTGGTTGCTTCACCTTCCAAGAGATGTCGGTTGGGTACTGATTCATGTGACCTATTAGACGATGATGTCCCGCTGAATATTGTCTTCCAGCGGAGGTATAAGATGAAGAATAATGGTGGTGTAGGTAGTGGTAGGCCATTATATGATAGTACTATTGACAGGTCTTTTGTTATTCCTTCAGTTCCTGTTGTTGATACTGAGGGTGCCCTTGGAGTGGAGCCCGTAGATATTCATGTTGCAGTCTCTACATATGATGATAAAGTCAGTGTTGGTGATGACAAGGGTGATGATTTTAATGCTGACACCCACTCTTCCAAATCTTGTGGTGAAGTCCCTGTTTGCGATGACAAGGTTGATGTTTTTACCGCTGACACCCATTCGCCTAAATCCGATAAATTGGATGCTTTTCAAACTGCGAGGCTTTATGTCTTGGCCGATCTTGCAGATGTGACTGATTGTGGTGACACCGTTGAAGGAGTTGAGACACTTTATGGTGACATTGATCGAGAGGGTGATGTACCGACGCCTTCTCTGTAGAGGTCACTCCTGGGGAGTGTTGAAGCACATGATTTTATTGATGGGCGGTCTGTGCTTGGGCAAACATCTGCTGCTTATGAAAATGAAGACGTTCGCGTTTCAAGTGATGAAGCTGATAAGATAGCAGTGTCAGCAAAGAAAGTGGAAGGTATTGAAGATGTTTCTCCTCAAATAGATGCCAACGATGATTCAACTTGTGAGTTGCCTACAAAAACACATGGTGATGCTTTTGCTTCTTCTCTCCCATCTCATCCTGACTGGGTGAAGGAGATTTATAGGAGGATTGAGAAGCTTCAAGAGGTCCCTAAAATTATGTATTTGTTGTCTGCTAGGGTTGATGCAATTGAAACAAAGATTGTTGAGTTGAATGGGAGCCTTCAAGTGTTTGGTGAGATGTCGAAGAGGTACGATGAGCTTGAGGTTAGGGTTGCTAATTATAAGGCTTTGTTTGAGAGTTTGCAGTCAAATTCTATCAAGCCTGATGATAAGCACATCCCTGGTAAGTCTGAGGGCATTTTTTGCAGAAGTTGATGAAAGTGTCAGTGGTGCTAACTTCCAGGGCACACCTGCAAATGGTGATGATAAGCACATTGCTGGTAAGTCTGAGGGCTCTTCTGCGATAGTTGACGGTGAACATGTCAGTGGTGGTAAGTCCCAGGGCACACCTGTGAATGCTAATGATAAGCACGTTCCTTGTAAGTCTGAGGGTACTCCTGCGAAAGGTGATGATGAACGTGTCAGTGGTGGTGAGCCCCATGTCACACCTGTGAATGCTGTTGTGTCTGAGCTTCAACAATCTTTCAATGACGAGGAGTTAATGTTGAAATCATCTCCCGCTTCTGGTAGAGTTGTGCACATGTCTTTGCCATCGGTATGTGCTGAGGTTTCAGGAGTGGGTAAGGAGTCTCCACCTGTTGGCGATGAGGTTGGGATTCTAGCAACTTCAGCTGAAGTGCCTCAATCTACAAAGTGTGAAGGCCAAGGTGCTGGTGGTAAAGTTGATGGAGTTAGGGTTGACCCAGGCCTGGAAAAGTACATTTGTCTGTCTGACAATGATGATGACAAGGGTGCAGGGGTTGATTGGGATTCGGTCGCCAAGGATCCTGCAATCCAAATCGAAGTTGACCAACTAAAGGCTTCCAATCTTATCCCATCAAACAGTACATTCTTGTATGGTCGAGTTGAGCAGGTGAAGAAAGTGAGGATGCCAAAGCATGCCCCTAAGAAGTCATTGATCAGCTCGGAAGATCATGAATTTATTTATGGACCTGTAAAGAAGCAAAGGTATGGTTTATTTTTATGTTTAGTATTTCTTATGAAATGGTGTTGTTATTGTATTAGTTACAACATCTGATGCTACATATATTTTTATTCGCTATGTGTAATCTTTGGTAGGAATTTTTCCATTGCTGGTCCAATCTCAAGGTTTGACAAAACGTTTTTCCAGAAAATTTTAGTGAAGAATATGTGGCTTGATTGTCAGGTAACAACTGCTTGTATTTTTGCAGTATATATATATATAGTTTGACAAAACGTTTTTCTGTCTATATATATATATAGACAGAAAAATCCAATCCTCAGAAATGCGTGGATTGGATTTTATTGTATTAGTTGATTGTTGAATTCACTTTTTTATTACTTTGTTTAACATCTAGAAGCAGGTTTGATTCACTGGAAGCGCATTTCTGAGGACCCTGTCAAGTATCGAGATGTTCTTGTTCTTGATTGGCTATTTTACCTAAAGTACCTTCCTGATTATGCTTCAAGTTATCGGGAAGACATAGCTCTTGAAGCCAACACCGAGGAGTATTTTATCGGTACGTGCCCGGCTGATTATGGGAAGCCATGGGTATCTGTAAAGAAAATCTACACAATTTTCAACGTGATAAACAAGCATTGGGTGGCGTTGGAGATTAAAATTGAGGATAGGGTAATTATCGTGTTCGATTGCAATGTCCCTGGTGTTAGGGAATGTGTTCTTGAAGAACAATTGCAACCATTTGCTAGTTGGCTCCAAATTCATTTGGCAAAGGCTGGGCTATTTGAAAACTTCGATTCCTCTCCTTTCCAGCTATACATGGTTCCTGGGTTAATGCATGGTTCTACCGGGTATGTATTTGTTATCTTGTTTTGTTTGTTGGTTACGTTTAGATACTTGTTATTTATGTTCTTACATTACATTGTTTCTTTTTTTGTCTACAGGGCTTCATGTGGTGTATTTACATTAAAAGCGATTGAAGCTTCTGTATTTGGGGGAGATGTTAAAGATTTCAACAACGAAAAGATCTTTCGTTTCAGAGAACTCATGTGTGCAGATCTGATCAAAGAAACCTGGAGTTTTAAAATTTAAAACCAGTGGTTAGATAGGTTGTTGTCGTTTAAATGGGGAAGTTTGCATGTAATCTGACAAATTAAGTGCTCAAAATAGATAAGTAATGGTTACACTGATATGAAGTAGTGGTGTTAATATCCTGGTGTTTTTATTTATGTTATTGAACATTATGGGCTGACACCAGGTGCCTAAGTACTAAAATAGTGCTGACACTGATGTTAGTTTCAAGCAGTGTTGAGACTGTTGTTGTATTTTGTTTATTATGAAGTGTATGCGTTGGCACGAGTTGGTTATAGTAGTTAGAAATCTTGGTGACACTAGAATTGTGTCTGGACACCAGTTTAGTCTTGCGAATTTGTTCCCCACATAATTTGATTTCTTTTCAATATAATTTTATACTTTTTCAATAGATTACTACCATACCATTGTCGATTGGTTAAAATTTGCTCAACATGAACTTATTTTTGTTGTACTACTGACATGGTAAAGAAATTAAGTTAACATCAGAGCAAAGGTTTGAAAAAAATACTTACAACCAAGAATAATAGAGTCCCTTTGAAATGGCCATTCTTGTTCTTTTTCCAGCTTCTCTTTGCATCAACCAAACTTTCCAACACAAGGGCACACCAATTTAGGTCTTTCAGGTCACCCAATTCAGGAACTACTCTTATTAAACTATGGTTGACATGTCCATTTCCTAGTGTATCAACCAAGATAGAGTTTAATATAACAATAAAGTTTAGAAAGAATTGATCACCACAGTAAGTGCCAGCTATCAATTTTTCCATAACCATAGCTGTTGTTATATTGTCCAGGACATCAAATGTGGTTTTCCACTCTTGCACAAGACTGAAATTCTGTTTAGCTGATTTTCTTCCAACTAAAACTTTCCCCATTGGGAATCCCATTGTGATATGCACATCTATTTCTGCAATTTAAAGTTCACCTCCATTAGCCAACACCAAACAACACTTGTTAGGGTCAAACTGATCCACTAACCAATATGAAAGAAGCAGTGGTAGGGTAACAATATCCAAGTTGAACAAAAATCCAAAGCCAATATCTTCAATCAATTTCTTTTGCTTGGCATTCATTTTTTTCAAGGACGACACCAGCAAGCGTGGGCTTGACCGTGATTTCAATGACGGGAGATTTTTTTGTCTAGTGTTCCTCTCGTTCCTCACTATCAGCTGCATGTTTGCTGTGATAGGTTGTATGTCTGTGGTATCTGTTTGCTCATAAGATGTTATGATATGCACAGTTGAGTTTACATGTTGAACAACCGTCTCATTAGGTGAATGGTTTTCTAACCTTGCAATTTCAATGGTCTCCACAGCGCGAACTTCTCTCTTATTTTTCTTTCTTACAAGCGGTTGTGAATCTTTGGATTCAAGTGATCGACAACCCTCCCCTACTTCGTAGGATTTACCAGGTTCAGTATCAACAGACAGTTCATCCTTGAAGGGAGGTGAATCTCTACATAAATCAACTACTGGAGGTTTCACTCCAGAACTTTTTGATCTCTTCGAATTTCTATTTGGACTGTGTAGAACAGGTGAATCACTTACACTCTTCGGACGTTTACCTATAGAATGAACACTTACAATCAATTTCTACAAATATAATTGAAAAAATGACATTGTAAGAGACGGTAGTTTATGCCGAATAAATTCCCAAATTCTCAAATTCCCAAATTGAGCCTCTAGATTAATCACATTAACTTCAATTTATAATGCGAAAGTAATTGGAATAGCAATGGTAGCTCTTGTAAGGCTGAATAACTGCTTGATTATAAACATTAAATTCTCTTGAATAAGTGCGATTTTCCAAATTTTCGTGAAAAACTAAGCCCTAAACAGTACTCGTTCTAATTTAATATTTAATACACAGAAAACACGAAATCAAACATTTCGGATCTGAAGACATGTTGATGTATATGATAGATCTCCTCCTTACAAGCCTACAATCAAGCCTCAAGAAATGTCGCAGAGAAATGGAGAGAGCAGATTTAGCTGGAGAATGAAACTAAACGAAGGTGATGGAGAATTTCTCAAACGTGAAAAGCGTATTCGGCATTTACATTGTTTGCTTTTTAATTTTTTTTTAGGAAAACCGTTTTCCTTTTTTTTTTTTTTTGCCAAAAATCGGAATTGTGTGATACTTTATTTATTTCTTATTATTTAACATATAATTCCATACCTTAAATTTGCTCAACATCGTTTTATTCTTGCTCAACAATAGTTTACATTTGCACAACGCTCGACCCTTGTGAATTTGTTAGAACCATGATCGGGTGGTGATGAATACCGAGAGCAGAGTGGCATGGCCGGAGGCCTTTGTTCGGCATTTGGTGAAGTTCGGTAGCGATCACAACCCGCTCCTCCTCTGCCTTGATCCCCAAGTGAAGAGAAACAAGAAGAGGCGTTCGTTTCGATTTGAAGCGGCTTGGTTTAGCCATCCCGGCTTGGAATAACGATGCTAATACGCCTAGTGCTCTAGATGATCTCAGAAGTAAACTATTGCGAAGGAGGTCTTCCAAAACATCCACACTAGGAAAACTGAGGTCGTGGACCAACTCATGGAGATCCAGAAAAAACTTGAGGGGTGTGTTTCCCAACCTCTTATTGAGATGGAATCACAACTGCAAATTGAACTCAATCGCACCCTGGAGCAAGGGGAGATGTTATGGCTCCAAAAATCGAGAGTGGAATGGTTGAAGACGGGAGATCGAAACACTTCATTCTTCCATATGTCTACTATTGTGCGTAGGAAAAGGAACCGGATAGATATGTTAATTGGTCCTAACAATGAGGAGGTAACGGATGGTACTGTCATTGAGGGGATAGTTGTCAATTTCTTTAAAGATTTGTATACTATCCCCCAAAATGAGGTATATCCTATTAATGTTATCAGTGGAGCCTTCCCCCCCCCCCCCCCCCCCCCATTGAGCAGGAGATTCTCACCAACATTACTAAGCCGGTCACTACGGCGGAGGTGTTGGGGGCCCTCAAGCAGATGGGTGCGCTGAAAGCTCCGGGGATCGATGGATATCAACCGGCATTCTACCACAAATGCTGGGATACGGTGAGGGGATCAGTTACCACTTTCATCAAGGACTTCTTCGATACTAGGAAGTTGCCGAAGGGATGCAATGACACGCTGCTGGTTCTATTGGCTAAGGTTGCTCGACCTGAGAAGGTGGCGCAATTTTGCCCTATTAGTCTTTGTAATGTCCTTTATAAGGCTATTACGAAGATTATGGCCAACAGATTGAGACCTTTACTCCCGGATCTGATTGGGCCGTTACAAGGGAGTTTTGTTCCTGGCCGTTGGAAGAAGCCAGACTCAGGGACTGTCAAGCTTAATTCGGATGGAGCGGTCAACAATGACGGGGTTGCTGCAGCAGGTGGGGTTTTGTGGGACCATGATGGTAGATGGATTGCGGGATTCACTCGCAACGTTGGGTGTTGTTCGGTGCCGATGGCGGAGCTGTGGGGCATTGTGGATGGGCTCCAAGTCGCGTGGGATAAAGGTTTCAGATCGGTGGTGGTCGAGACTGATTCCTTGGTGGCGTGGAACCTTATTAGACGCACAATTGCCGATCACCACCCGCTATCTAGCCTGGTTCGCAAGTGCCAAGGCTTTCTCAACAGGAACTGGTCAGTCCGGTTTCACCATGTCTTCAGGGAAGCGAACCGTGTCGCCGACTCCCTTGCTTCGTTTGCTTTTGCTTTTCCTTTGGGTGTGCATTTTCTGGACGATCCGCCCGATTGTTGTTTTGATTTGATCGAGGATGACATTAGGGGGAGGGCTACCCCCCGATCCGTTGTTGTGTAGCCCGCTTCTTTGTTTGTTTGATTTATGCTATCGCCCCGGACTCTCCGGGCTTTCCCACCAAAAAAAAAATAGTTGCTTAATAAATTTTTGCTCATCAAAAGAATAAAATTGCAAAACTTATTATGATTGGTGAAAAACTTGCTCAACATCACCTTATTTTTGCTCACCAATAGATTATATTTTGCACAACATCAATAATTCGTTTGTGATAATATCTGATTTTATCTATTTATGTTTTCATAGTTGCTTAATAGATTTTTGCTCAACATGGTCTTATTTGTGGTCATCAATAGAATAAAATTGCACCACATATTATGAATGGGGAGAACTTGCTCAACATCACCTTATTTTTGCTCAACGATAGTTTATATATTGCACAACAACAACACTTTGTTTGCAACAAGATCTTAGTTTTATCTATTTATGTTTTCATAGTTGCTTAATAGATTTTTGCTCAACGTGGTCATATTTTTGCTCATCAATAGAATAAAATTGCACAACATATTATGAATGGGGAGAACTTGCTCAACATCACCTTATTTTTGCTCAACTATAGTTTATATATTGCACAACAACAACACCTTGTTTGCAATAAGATCTTAGTTTTATCTATTTATGTTTTCATAGTTGCTTAATAGATTATTGCTCAATATTGTCATATTTTTGCTCATCAATAGAATAAAATTGCACAACATATTATGATTGGGGAGAACTTGCTCAACATCACCTTATTTTTGCTCAACGATAGTTTATATATTGAACAAAAACAACACTTTGTTTACAACAAGATCTTATTTTTATCTATTTATGCTTTCATAGTTGCTTAATAGATTATTGCTCAACATGGTATTATTTTTGCTCATCAATATAATAAAATTACACAAGATCGTATGGGTGGTAAATACTTGCTCGACATCATCTTAATTTTGCTCAACTATAGTTTGTATTTGCACAACAACAACACTTTTTCAACTTTGTATTGTGTTTTGAGTGAACAACAATGATATAAATTTGAAATTTCATTCGGACCGTTGGTAAAATTGCACTGACATAGATGGAAAAGAGTATACAAATTTATATTATTACATGATAAAATCTAAAATTTTCTTCTATAGTATTGAATTAATGTTTATTTTGAAACATAAATGTCATTCACAAATTTATAAACTGTATTATCTACTAACATTATTCTTATATAACACTGATGACAGAAATTGTGTTGACAACCTTATTTTGAATGCTTCAACCTCCTCTTGTACTCTCCCAGTGAAAGCTTTCTATTTGTAGGTGATCTTCCTGCTCTCTTTCTTACTACTGGGGGGTAACAGTTGATAGATTTGATCACATCAGGGATGTTTCTTTCATCTTCATCCAACACTGGATATATTGTTTCTGCATATGCCATACGCCAAGCGTCATTGCTGTAAAATTTTACAACAAAATCAGACACATTTGCTTTTATGTGTGTAATGGCTGCTAGAGCATCTACACAAGGTATTTTCTTGACATCAAATACTCTGCACGTACATGTCCTCGCTGATAGATCAACTATAGCTACATCTCCTTGACCATTGATCTCAAATTGTGATTCATTCATCCTTTCTATTCTGCATACCCCAACTCGCTCTTGTGATTTTCTTATCACCTTAAGGATCTCAGGAGTTATTCTGTCTTGGTTTGCCAGTGCTTTCTCTCTTCTATCCAGGAACCATGATGTGAGCTTTTCTCTAGCAAACTACACAAGTGCCACAATGGGATAATCCTTTTTGCCTTTGAAAACGGAGTTCAAGCTCTCAGCATTGTTGGATGTCATCATGTTGTATCTATCACACTTTGAATGTGCTCTGGCCCATTTATCAAAACCTGCTAACACCAGATATTCTGATAGTTTTGGACAGGTTGCTTCAATTTGTGCAAGGTAGTTGTTGAACTCTTGGATAGTGTAACTCTCTGCTGCTTTTTTGAACATTTTCCCCAGCTCTTTTTTCTTGAATGTCACTTTGATGTTTTGTTTCAAGTGCCACATACATATGCAGTGTGTAGCCGTTGGGTAAACTAAAGATACGGCCCTTGAAATGCTGGCATGTCTATCAGAGACAAACACTAAGTCATTTGATGGCGGCACAACCTGCAGCAGCTGATACATAAACCATTCCCAAGAGCTGTTGTTTTCGGAGTCAACAATACCAAAGGCAAGTGGAAAAATTTGTCTATTGGCATCTTGTGCAACTGCTCCAAGCAATGTTCCTCTGTATTGGCCAGTTAGGAATGTTCCATCAACAACAACAACCTTATAGTGCTGACATGTCTCAATCAATATTCAATAATGATGACAATGGCAACCCAAGTGAATAGAATACACCTGTTATGAAAAAAATTCGTAACAGGCATCCCCTGTGCAATTTTTCTATGACTCAATTGTAGTGCTGACATGGCTCAAGCAATGTTCAATAAGGAAGTGTAGTGATGACATTAACAATCAAAGTCTAGTAAGGAATCAATACTTCAATATAGTGCGCAAATTCAAGTATAGTGATGACATGAGCAATTAAAGTCTAATAAGGAAGGAATCAAAACTTTTATAATTAAGGTCTACTGATTACTTGAAACAATCATAGTGAAATCACATCGTAAGCAATCATAGTGATGACTTGAGCAATGTAAAATATTAACAAGCATAAATAACCATAAACATACACAGATTCAATTGGAAACTTGAAAATTACACATATACAGGAAAGAATGCTCATAAATATTAATTCATGCTTTATAAATCAAATAAAATTTGCGCCTTGGCGCAAATTTTGATGCATTCTATAACATTATTCATTTGATTCTACTGTATGTGTGACTCCATAACTTTAATCACTTGATGCATAAAAAATGAATCAAAGTTTTCGCAAAAGGCACAGATTTTAATGCATTCAATAACAGTAATCATTCTGTTCTACTATATTTCCATACTGTTATAGCATATATAAGCATAGATAAACACAAATTTGATATAATCTTCATTTGTAATCACACGATTCCAATTAGTAATCCAAAAATCGAAGGAAATTTGCGCCTTCGGCGCAAATTTAATATTATGCTTCAGTATAATTGAGTATCAACTTAGAATCATCCAAATTCTAGTAAAATTTGCGCCTTTGGCGCAAAATTTTGACTAATTCATGGTAGCGTTTGTTATAAATTGTAATCGAATACTTTTCTTACCTGATTCTCTAGAATAGACTTCAAAATCGATCGCTTTGATGATGTCGGAGTGGTAATCTGTCGGAAATCCTAGTAATCGCCGGCGAGCAGGTCGGGAGGGAGAAATAGAGAGCGTCCGGAGATGGAGAGCTGGAGGAGAGAGAAAAGCGCTCGTGGAGAGAGAGAGTGGAGCCTTTTATTTAGGACATTTTACAAAAATGTCCCAAAACACGGATATTTCGCAAAATAAGCCCATTTTCGTGGCTATTTTGCAAAATCCCCCTATATAAAATATCTATCTAATTATTATATCTAATTTAATCTAATGAAACGGTAAACTAACAAGGAAGCTCTTGTTTTGCAGTGATCGAGCAAACACGTCATGTAGCCGCATCTCCTCTTTGAATACGGTATTCATCAGTCCAATATACAACCACCCCGTCTTGCTTCCAATTTCTACAATGATCCCATATATTGCGAGCAATATTCAAATCCATACGATCCAGCTTAAAGATACCTGAAATATATAAAAACACTAGTGTAGACTCCGAAAACTAAATAATACAAATTAACTATAAAATATTTAAAATATGCTCTAAATTAATATGTAAATCTATAATAAAAACATGACTAAAGTAGACCATATCAAACTACCCAATGCTTAGACTTTTGCTTGTCCCCAAGAAAACTATCACAAAACAAAGATAAACTAAAAAAGAAAGACATACTCAAATAATTTCTATGAATGATCACTCATCAATATTGTTATCATGGCTACAGGAGTATTTATTATGTTAAGCTCAAAATAACTATGACACTATGAGACCCACATCAAACCCTTCATACTCATTGCTTTAAACTCCAATTAGGTTCAAGAGATGCTTGCATTCAGAATGTATTGAACAATTAAATTCATTAAGGACATAAAAATCGTCATAAACACCCATAGATTACTAGACATTTTCTACTTCGGAGTTTCAATAAAGCTCATATTTTTTTCTCTTTTGTTTCTCCAAACTTTTTCTTCCTCCTTGCGTGAATTTTATCCTCCAAAAACAGGATCGGTTACTAACCGCATTTTTTTTCTCAATTCTTATAGTGTCGAGTGAATTTTATTCTCCTCAAATTTTGGTTTATTGATGATTCTTTTCACTCGAGTGAATTTTATCCTCCCCGAGCGGTGTAAGTGAATTTTATTCTCCTTACACTCATCAACCCAGCACATATATCAAATCACATCAAATAGATAACCGAATTTACTAGTGCTTTTCATCAGGGGTTTAGACATATACAGTAGAAATCATTTAAAATTTCTTTTTTTTTTCCTGAAAATTGCTCTAAACTGAACATCCAACCAATAATCAAGTTATAATTGAAGCTCATAATCAGATTGTCTATGGGAATCCCACAAGTGACTTTATTCAATTAAAATTCAATTTTATTAACTCTTAAGGCCATGAAAACCCATATATCATCATCGAGGTCATACCAACCATATAAATGTCTTCTTAACACAACTAGAAGAAAAACTAACAAATAAAAAAACAAAGACTCAATAACTTACTACGACCATGGGATAATTATAAAAAAAACTACAATGCAACCTATAATGCAATGAAATGCATAACAAAAATTGAAAAAACTAACAAAAAAAAAAAAACTAACATATATATATATATATATATATATATATATATATATATATATATATATATATATATATATATATATATATATATATATATATATATATAAAACACGGAGCTACACTTGAATTCCCCACCCCATGCTTAAAATCATACTTTGTCCTCAAAGTAAAGAAAAAGAATAAAAGAGGTAGAGGAAACTCACAATTAAATGAGGCATTCGGAAAACCATTTAGCTCAAAAGGAGGTGGTGGTGTTGCCTCTGAACAGACCATAAAATTCAGCTTCTCATATTCATAAGACCTGTCCAACACCACAAACAGGAACAAAAACAAGCCAAACTTGCATAGAAACCAGCCACCAATTTAGTCAAGTAACAAAGGAATATCACAGCATTAAATTCAGCAAGATAGATGACTATTCCTAAGTACTAACACCCTTAAAATATGATAAAAGCCTAGAAATTACAGCATTGGGTGTTTGAGCAGAAGCTTTCAGCAACAACTTGGATGCAACTCACATTGTTAAACGTCTTGGAGTCGGAAAAATATAGGCAGTCTCCTTTGCAATTTGTCCTGGCCAAAACAAAAGACAAAGAAAACACACCACAACCAAACACATTCCAACATCCAAGAAAAATATATCATCAAAGAATTAAGAACAACAAAGACCCCCAATACCAAAATCAGTCCCTGTAACTCATGCTCATCCATATTTCGAAAGTAAAATCATGAAAAATTTGATGGATACAGAGAGCATGAAACAAGCAAGTGGACAAGAACCACTAAAAATAATCACTTAGCCAACATAACTCAGCTGATTTTAGACATGACAAGAAGAAACCAATCAACTCCAGAGAGTTTAAAAAAAAAGTTTTAAAATCAACATTAAAGCACCTTGACAAAATCAATAGTAAAGCGACTCAAGAGTAAACCGACTCAGTGGAAAAATCTCGCAGTACTCGCACTCTAGTCCAGGAGAATGCTCAAAAGCCAGAAAATCATAGCACTACTCCCCCTAATCAAGGTAAACACAAACAACACTTAAAAGAATACATCTCACCTAACTACCAGAGGTCAATCTTGAATAGCAAAACATCAACAATTCAGCAATAATCAAAAGCCATCCAGTCACAATGACATACCAACTTAGCCAAGAACAAAGCTACACTACTTCAAGCGCAATTTCAAGCACAATTTAATCACTTTTGCAAAGCTAAAGCAGAGAATAAGCCAAAAACCAACCAAACAAATGGGTTTCAGCCCCACAAAGCTATTGATTCCACCTAAAACTTGGATAAGCAAATCATAAGTCATAAAAACAGAACTTGGTACGGGGATTGAGACACACCTGCATTTACCTGTTCTAATTTGAGGTCTAGGACAAGTCGAAGTAGCTTGAAAGAATAGCGCCAGAAGCAAATCGAGGCTAATCGGGAGCAGCCGCCACTACCCTCTTCGAGCAGAAGCGCAGGGGCACGGAACGAAATTAGCTGGAGCTCGTGGTGATGAAGGCGGCCCTGGAAAATCGGCGGTGGTCGGCAGGCTCTGAGAGGGTAGACACAGTTCAGGGTTTAGACGGTGGACTACCAGGATGAGGGGACACGCCATAGCGGTGTATCGCCGACAACCTCAGATGGCCGGAGTTGGACCGGAGTGGAGAGGAAGAGGGCGTTGAGACGCCGGGGCTGGTGCTGGCGGTGCGGCGCCGGTGAGGGAGAAGGGAGATGGGTTGATTGGGATGGGTTTATGTCGTCGGTGCGGGAGTCCGGCAATCAGAGGCGGACGGAAGTGAATAGAAAAGAAGAGTGGTGGAGGGGCGTGTGGTGTGCAGCAGCGGCGAGAAGGCCATGGAAGAAGGCGATGGAAGGAAACAAGGGAGCAGAGGAAAGCTCAATTTTTTTTTTCTTCTGAAACCTGTAGCTTAGAATTTGTTTTGACAAAAAGTAATAAAACGCTAAAAAAATAATTCTAAAAATACTAACCTTAGGTTACCTCCCAAGAAGTGCTTTGTTTAATGTCGTTAGCTTGACATTCTAGTCCACTCCTCTAAGATTTACTCAGACATCGTTAATGCCCTCAACAACTTGTCAAATTCCTGAACACACATTCCACACAAGTATGTATAATATATTGATAAATTGAAAATAAATAATATTGCAGACAAGTGAGCATGACTCTCTGCAGAGGACATGTAATACCACCAATTCAGTTTCATTGGCGTCTTCTCAAAATATGCGCTCCTCTTTTGCCTTCTCTTAGCGCTTTGTCCGTGTGTACCCTCCTCAAATTCAATCAATAGAATACCCATTGTGAAATTTTCCTCATCTTGATCATCTATCCATTCTTCTAAAATCTCCTTGCCACAAGAGATGATATTGCAGTCGTCACTGACAACCACCTCAATCTGCATAGGAAAATTCTCAAAAATAATTGGAATTGTAATTTGTTGAGCCACTTGGATCCGCTTCATCTCGTTATTGAAATCAGTTTGGATCATTATAAGTTGGGATTCCATTGCAGCAAAGTGTTCTTCCATACAGGGCAACATGGAAGATTCTTGTGATGACTGTGGAGCCAGACATGGAGGTTCTAATTGTCCGATTTGGAGCTCCAATTGTGCAATCTCATGTATGATATCCACCTCACCAGAAAGTTGAGTTTTGCACAATTGATATACTTCCTTAACCTTTCCAATCGGAACCCTAAACACTGGACAATCTTTAAATGTATGATTAGAAATCCCGCAAAAATCACAATATAAACAATGAGTCATCTTTAGAGGCACACGCCTTGACACACGAACACAAACAGTTAGTAGCACGGGTGTTATCAGGCCCGGACCTGAGGTGAGGCCCAATAGGCCGTTGCCTCAGGCCTAGTTTCGTTAGGGGCCCAATGTTCGTATGTATGTATATAATATCTAAATATATAAAAATTGAATACCTCTTAAGACAATACGAACATTGGGCCCCTAACGAAACTGGGCCTGAGGCAACAACCTCCACCGCTACTCGGCACTGGGCCCCTAACGAAACTGGCCCAGTTTCGTTAGGGGCCTAGTTTCGCCGCTGCCGCAAGCTCCACCTCCGGCCTAGCCGCCGACCTCCACCTCTACTCACTACTCGACGGCGAACCCCTCACTGCACTCCACTCCCGTCTCCGCATAGGCTGCACAACAGATTCTTTGATCGAGAGCTTCAAGGTTCAAGGTTATAGTTTTGTTCCTCTACCTTTTAATTGATTGTTTTTAAGTTTAATAAGTTGAGATGAGAATGAATTTAGATTAGAATTTGTGGATTTGAGAATCAATTTGGGAAAATTTCGATTAGGGTTTGTGATTAGAATTTGTGGTTTTGATAAATAATTGTGAATTTGTGCTTTGGCTTTGGAATTTATGGCTTCTATGTATATGTAACTTTGATTTCAATTAACGGTATGTTTGATTTCAATTTTGTTTCATTGTTAGCTGTCAAATGTCATTGTTGCTATGTCGGATGTCTTTCATCACTGAATTTTTGCAATAGGATCGAAAATCATATACTTTGATGTTTGTTTTGTTATAGTTGAAAATAGTAAAGGGCCCCATTTTAAAATCTCGCCTCAGGCATTCAAAATCTCATGTCCGGCCCTGGGTGTTATGAACTGTAAGATAGGCTCAGAACAAAATTAGTTATATACAATAATCGGCAAGCACACAGAACAAAGAAATAAACTTTGATTCCCCGACAACGGCGCGAATTTGATGGACGATTTTTAGTCGCGTAAACCGTATCAAAATAAATTCGAACCTACCTAACTAATGTAGTGTGGTAAACACGAGTCAATCTCACAGATAATCAAGTTATTCCTAAGTTAAGTTTATTTACCAATTAATATGAAACGAGGGTTTTTGAATGGTGAAAATAAGAAAGAAAATAAAATAAACTATAAACAAATTGATCGAGATAACGATTAATAGAATAGTTTCACCTACAATTATCCACTTTAGTTGGTTGAAACGATCCTTGTAACTTCTTCTCGTTCTATTAAGTTTCCTATGAATGTCCTTATCCATACCTAATATAGTTACTAGTCCAATCAGTCCAGTTTCCTATTAAACGAGCCGTGTATACGGCCGTCTCCGTATACACGGCTTCAGCACACCCGATTCTTTGCCGTATGAATGTATATATAGTCTATAGCACTGATAACCTAATCTATCTAATCAATTATATCCTACTTTAAAAATATATAATATATCTGTCTAATTATTATATCTAATTTAATCTAATGAAACGGTAAACTAACAAGGAAGCTCTTGTTTTGCAGTAATCGAGCACACACGTCCTATAGCCGTATCTCCTCTCCGATCGAATACGGTATTCATCAGTCCAATATATAGCCAGCCCGTCTTGCTTTCAATTTCTACAATGATGTCATATATTGCGAGCAATTTTCAAATCCATACGATCCAGCTTAAAGATACCTGAAATATATAAAAATACTAGTGTAAAATCCGAAAATTAAATAATATAAATTAACTATAAAATATGTAAAATATACTCTAAATTAATATGTAAATCTATACTAAAAACATGAATAAAGTAGACCCTATTAGTTGCTCTCTATTATATTTTGCACATGCAGTAGACGTTTATGTTGCGGGTTTGTTATCGATCGTTTATCTATCGGTAAGTTAGTGCGTCGTGTTGCATGTACTAATGAAATCTTCAATTTTCCGATTAATAAATATGTATACTTATTTGAAATTCTTTCTAATGTAAAGAGATCCCACACTACGTGAGTATAGTTTAAAGGTTCTCTATCGTAAACAACTTGGCGCGTACTTTCTTCCAACCTTGTTAGAGAGACTAACACACCTCCTAAGATCATATGCAATGAAGCCTCATGTGATGGAATATGAATAGAAGGTACGAGAATCCCCAATGATTACTACAGCACACAAACCACATTTCACTTTAAACTATAACAATTACACATCAGCCACAAATTAAATTGTGGCATATATTCGTTACTTTTTTTTTTTGGTAAGCTATATTCGTTACTATATATACACAAAAAGTTGTCACGGGAATTTTGTCACTACCTTTGAATTAATTAGCTCTCCATCTGTTGCCCTACTTCAATCAATAATATTAGTTATTGCATCGTTGTCCCATAAACATCCAAATGCATGGCGAACTGCCAAGTGTAAATACAAAAACGTCAACACGCCATCAAAATTGCAAATCATTAATTCGAAGATATATATTATAACATGGAATATTCAAAATGTGTAAATTACGTACTAGAGGTTTAGGTAGACATGAGCAAGGGTCTTTTGGGTCGATGTGTCTGACCCACTGGGTGAAGGGTCGACCCTTTGACCCGTCGAGTCATGACATTTTATTTAATTAAAAAAAAAAGTTATATATGTATCTTCTTATGGAAGAAGGGATTGGACCGGGTTTCTAGTTGTCTACGTATCCTCTCAAAGAAGGGAAATCAAAGGTCATGCAGTTCTTTATATTCGTTCTGTTCCCCACCCATCTTATCACATGCTAATTAAGACTGTTCGCCTTGCTCTACATCTGAGCTCCCGATCATTGTGCCATCGTCATGCTCCTCATCTGGATCCGGCTTGATTAAGTGGTCATTCTTTTGAATCCTCATCTGAGGCTTCTTCCAATCGTTTAGGCAAACTTGACCTTCCACCATCTCGGGCAAGAGTATTGATCACTTATCGCTTAATATTTGACCAAATTGGATAAAACGTTGCTCCCTCGCTACAGTTGAGCAAGGAGTGGCGAGTATTTCAATAGATATAGAGTAGGAAATCGGGATTTCTCCGAACGGCTCCACTATTCTATAATGTTGAATTTCTCTTCCGCTCCACCTTGATTTTTTGACAAAAATAGATGACTCGACGGGAGGGTTCAACCCACCGAGTCCGCTTGTCAAAATCAGCACGACCTTAACCCTAACCCTTAACCCACCTAGACCATGACCCTTGTCAACCTTAACCCGTCGGGTCAAAACACGTCTGGTCTGGGTCGATCCTTGACCCTTGCTCATGTCTAGATTTAGGGATGTCAATAGGGTTGTGCATAACTGGGTATCCGACACGACACAAGATGGTATGTAGGATACACGAAACCGATAACACTGAAAAAGTCGATACGAAGATGACACGATAAGTATCAGGTATTCGATAAGAAAACACGAAACAGTTTCATGTCAAATACCCGTATAATACGACAAAACACAACATTTATAAAAACATGTTCTTTTTTCTATTTCTGAATGTAGACATGTGTTGCCCGTATAATAACAGTTGTATTACAACGTCAAAAATGCTAAAAAAATGATGAAAATAGCTTCAAATATGTTGAAGATTGAAGAAAGCTCTGTCAATATGAAGCAAGGCCGAGGGTGATCGTGAGCGCTGTATCTGAAGCGAGGCCGAGGGCGAGCGCCGGATCTAAACTGAAGCTCGAGAGGGCAAGTGAGAGGAATCGAGACGAGACTTAGGAGTGAGGAGAGGAGAGAAGAGACCGGATCTAAAGAGAGGCCGAGGCCAAGCACCAGATTTGAACGAAGGCTCGAGAGGGCGAGCAAAGGACTCAAGACGAGACTAAGAAGTGAGGAGAAGAGAGGCCGTATCTGAAGCGAGGCCGAGGGAGAACGTCGAATCTGAACCGAGGCTCAAGAGGGCGAGCGAGAGGACTTGAGACGAAACTAAGGATTGAGGAGATGAGAGGCCAGCCACGGGCGACGAGTCTGCGAGTGGGCGAAAATGAAGATTGAAAAAGGCCGCCCTAGATAGTAGAAAAAATATGAAAAAAGTAAAGGCTGAAAAAAAATAGAAGAATCTAGATTCAAACTCACAACCTCTTGCCGACATCCATACGCGAGCACAACGCCCTACCCACTAGGCCAACTTAGTTTTTCGATACTTGAAGATATTTATTTTATTTTTACTGGCACGGAATACTAATATTCAAAAATATTATTGTGTCACATCGGATAATTGACAAGAGAAATATGTCGATCCGAACATAACACCGTTGTTATCGTGTTTTACCGTAATTTCGTGTCATCATCATGTCATATCGATATCGTTTTGTTGCGGTTTCATGTCATGTCAACCTTGTCGTATTTTTCTACACGGCCTTAGATGCAATGGGTGCGTTTTATAGTTAGTGTTAACTGAGTGGAGTAAATTGTGATTCTCCTTGACAAAAATATAATTTAAACTTATAAACTAGTATAGTAAATAAGTACGAGGTCGATTTCAGAAAGAATCAAATATTCTTAATTAGGAATATATATTAACCAATTAGTAGAAAATGAGGTGTTGGTGATTCAGAATAATAAAACAAATTAACTATAAACAAGTGAGAATTAAAGGTTAAAGAGAATTGATTTCATCTACAAAACTAAGTGTCTTAATAACATTAGATTGGATTTCATGTGAAACGAAAGTTGAATTCTAAATTGTTGGATTACTTATTTATATGATGAAAATTGATTTTTCTTCAGGATGACAATATGCAGTTTGTGATTGTTGTTCACTTATTAGATTGATCATTAAGTTTTGGATTGTCATAGTTTTCTTCTACTACTATTATAAATTACGTTCAATGGAATTGTCTATAATTATTCATATACGGTGGCTATGTTATGTGATATGAAAGTACAATTATGATGTTTTTTCTATGAACTAGTTGTGAATTAGGCAGTTTATACATCATATTACATAAGAGTAAAGAAAACTATCCTTTATTGTCAATGAGATCATGTTAGGTAGACATCGGTGATCTAAAGCTCTAGAAATATCTATGTGTGTATATTGATATTAAATTGAAATCGGAAGTGAACGAATTGTTACCAACTAATTCCTTGTGTTTGATCATTTCCCTAAATTAACATTTGTGTGTGTTAGTGTTTCGAAGAATAAACTTTATTTTGATACAGTTTTCCCTTGGTACTCCCTCTGTCTCGAAATTTAGGTGGTTTTAGACATTTATTCTTGTATGAAAATAGATGTCATTTTAGGTTTTCTAGGTAGAGAATAATAATGATTTGTATCGATTTGTGTGTTGTTAATTTTTTTAAAGATTTCAATTAGTTAAAAAATATAGTGGGTATTAAAAAACAATAAAAATTATAAAAAAAGATAGTGGAATGATGATGTTGATTGATGGGTGAGTGTTTTATTAAAACTTGAGCATAATCCTAAACCGACTTAAATTTTGAGGGAGTATTGATTACACCTCAAACACTAACACGCCCGTTTGATTTTAGATTCGTTGTCAGGGAATTACTCCCTCTGATTATAAATGTAGGACTTTTTACTTTTGTGCACATAGTTTGAGGTAAAATTATATAAAATATTAATGTTTTTAATTCAATTTTTTTACAATATAATACTTAATAATAATAAATATTATATTTTAAAAATATTTATTTTAAAATTTTAATTTTTTATTTAATTTTTTACCTCCTTAAACTACGTGCACAAAAGTAAAAAGTCATATATTTATGATCAGAGGGTATAAAGTTAATAGTTTGCTTGTTTTTCCATAGTATGTTTCTTCCATATATATGTGTGTGTTTTAGAAACAGTTTATGCCCTCCACAAGATTCTCAAAGAAACCATTGTTATTACCATCAAAGGAAGTAAAGAGTATTCTTTGCACTTGGCATAACAATAGTCGACTAAATCAACCTGCAACTATATAAGATAATCAAGTTACTATGAATGCTGAGTTGCAAGCTAGGATTGTTGAAATATAACAAAGAATTGATGCTACTCAAAGAGAAAGAACAGAGGCTAGAGATGCCTTGAATGTTGCAAATACAAACAATATGGTGCTCGTTGGCACATGATCACTTACACTAGGAGATTACCTGATGCCTAATGTTGTCACAAGTCAGGGGCAGCCGCAAGGGGTGCGCGGGGGGGGGGGGGGATTTGTTCTTAGTTCCTACATTAAGAGGTGTTCTCACCCGAACAAACCCCTATATATATATATATATAAACTTTCAACTTCAAAAAAGCCATCATTAGGTCCGAGTTCAGGTTTTATACTATCCTAGTTGTACGGACAAGGGGATGACACGTGTACTCAGGTTGCCATCACATGGAGGGCCCTTTCGGACCCATGGGATGAGGGCATGTTTGACACGTGGTCAAGGTGAGCTTGAAATATCGTTATAAATATTTATGTCCGCGGTTAATTTCTATCCCTTTAGGTTTCGGCCATTAATCGTTGCATCGACTCTTAAGCTTTCTTCGAGCATCTCTACAGGGTCTTGTATTAGGGGATGGCACATTAGGATTTTTTTGTCTGTTTTGGGTTATATCACAGATAATATCAATTATCAAATGTAAAGCCTACTAAAACATATTATTCTAATTTACATATTCCTAAATATATCAAATATAATGTTTAAATGATAAACTAATTATGGAAAGATAATTAATTCTCATACAAATAGTGAATTGTTGTAACGATTGTGACTTTCGATCATGTTCAAGGTTGAGTATAGAAAAACATTCAACATGAAAGTTGTCGATCTTTGAATCATCTTTCCAACAAAATATATTATAACCCAATCTGATGAATTTGGATTCCAAATGGACCATTTTACTAAACGTCGCTAGGCGGTCAAATTCGCCTTCAAGATCCAAAATGTGAACATAAGCCCTCTTTACTTCCTTGTACCTTCGTTCCATAGTAGAGCCTTCTTAGAAGTCTTTAGAAGCATATCTTTCTCCTTCAATAGCCCTCGAACCTGTAACGGCCCAGAATTATGATTTCCGGGTTACGTTTCAAGGGATGAAACCCCTTGTTCGGATCTTGCAATCCAGGTACGGGTCAAGATTTCAAACTCATTTTAAGATTAGTAGAAAGAGGGATTTCAAACCCCAAAAGCCACGAATGGTCGTAGGGTACCCTTAACCTGTCTTAAGACTATGTCACGAAATTCAATTCAAATGAAAGTAAAGCGGAAGCAAAGTTAAGATACAAAGTGTCACGGTAGAGCCGGATCGAAACCAAAACATAAGCGAATGATTACCATTTATAACGAGTTAGAGATTTAGCCAGGTTCTTCGATTCGCAAAAAGGGAACCCCGTAATATAGACATCGAGCAATCAAGATCTGCAGAAGATACCTTAAAAAAAAGAACGGGGAAAGGAGTCAGATCGAGCCACTCATGCGGGACCGGCAGTCCTCGCCGAGGCCACATAGTATGTGCTATACCTAATAAAGATGCTCTAATGCAGTACGAAAGTCAAACACACTAGCATGCTCCTAGTTATAATAATGTGTAAAAATACTGTAAAGGGCCCAAGACAATGCCAAGTGGCATATCCCTCTCCTACCTCCACCCCCTTCCGATAGGGCGGAGACTGGCCAGCTCGTGAATGCATTCCATCATAATCGGGCGACACGCATGCCTAACCCGCTCCACAATAAAGCCCGCAGGCATCTCATAATATAAGGAAGTTCATGACTCGATTGACTCAGGGTACCCGATGAGGCTAGGCTACCCTATGACCCTAGCAAAGACTCTAGGACTATCATAGATAACGGCCGTTCTTTTCAAACGCATAAAGTAAGCAGATGCTCATTCAATTAGTGCAACCTAAACAGGATACTACATGGCATGCTTTTTATGCATATGCAGCACCTAACATAAAATGCAACAACAGGCACGAATGTCCAACTTGAGTAAGCCCCCTAGGGAACTTACCTGAAGATGCAGAACAACAGGATAATACAAGCAAGGGCCCAAGTGCAAGTCCAAAGCAATCCAAAAGAAATACACACCTATCATCAAACCATTTTCATAAGCTACCGGTTCATCATTCACACACATGAACTCCAAGTTCTCAACATGCTCAAAACCAACCGATAGTAAAATCGTTTTCCAAAACCTTTCCGATTTGATCAGCATCGACCAAAATCATTCTTCCAATCAAACCCATTGATAAAATCGTACTAACCATATTTTCCGAACTCTTAAATCCCAAATCAAGTCAACCCATATTCAAAATAATTTCTCAAATCATACTTGGCCAAATTCCGACATTTATCATTTAAATCCTTAACAAATTCCCAAAATCATATTATTAACACAATCCCGGCATGTTTATTTTCAAAATCATTACATAATAAATTCCGACATTTAGTCACAAAATAAATCTATTTTCACAATCATTTTTATAAATCACAAATCATAATTCATTTCAAATTCCTAAAATCACAATTTAAAACAACATTAAATACATATCACAAACAATGTCTCCTTTAAACCATTTTATAATATAGTAAAGTTTCAGAATTTATATTTTCATGAACTCATAAATAACGTAAAATAATTATATCAATAATAATAATAATAATAACCTCAAAACATATATCCACTATTATAATCATAACACATAACATAACTCATAAGCCTTAACTCTTTTAAATAAAATAACCAAGCCCAACTGAAGAAAGCCCAATCCCGGATCCAAACCCATCTCCCAAGACCCTTAAAGACAGAACCCGGATCCTCCAATCTGGAGCCCCAAACCCGGAATAAAATAGGCCCAGGCCCAGACAAGGGATGAACAGAAGGAATCCCCAACCCGCCTCCTTCCTGGGAATCGCACAGACGCCAGAACGGAAAAAGAAGGAAAGAAAAGTGGAGCTCCTGACCGGCGCCTCTTCCTCGCTCGCGACTCGAGATCTCTCATTCTCCCACTCTATTCCGACACCCATGGAACGAGAAAAGCAATCGAACAAGAACAATCGAGGAAAGAAGAATCTCACCGAGGGCTCGAAGTCTTCGCCGGGGAAAAACTCGATCTGTTCGGTGTGGCTCGTCAGAGGCGGAATCCCATGAATCTGGGCCTAGGACGGAATAAAATGACTTAAAGGTGCGACTTTGCATCGATTTGGGTTGAAAGAAGAGGAAATGGGGCTTACCGAAGAAAAAAGGAAATCAGAGGAGATGGAGGACGAAGGCGGTGGCTCGGCTGCTCCGGGGTGCGCTTCTCTGTCTTCTGACCTCTGGAAACGTGAGAGGAATGAGAGAGCAGCTGAACATGAATTCGAAGCGAAGAAGAAGGAATCGAGGTTCATTACCCATCTATTGAAAACGAACAGAGGCGGTGAAGGGGGGGAGAGCAGGTGACAGCGGCGATGGTGTCTCTTGGCGGCGGCGTCGGGAACCTGGATGCGTCCTTGAGTGTCGGTAAAGGATATGAGGCTGAGGCGGCTCCCTGGGATTGAAGACTGAAGTGAAGGAGTAGGAGGGGAAGCTACTTGGAAATGGCGGTGGGAGAGCTTGGATTCCTCTGAATTCCTGGGTTTTCGCCGAGGAGAGAAATGGGAGGGAGAGAGTGCTCTTTTGTGGGTCTGTGAGTCAATAGAGAGTCTGGGAGGAGGTAAGACAACACATAAAGAAGAGGGTGAGTGATAGAGAGAAAAAGGATTGGTTGCTAGCTCAAAAATGGCAAAAGAGGTGTACCATGGTTTGACCGAAAGTCCGAAGTGTGAGGGAGAAGAATTCACAGCAGGTGTGCAACAGTTTGTTTGGCATTTTGCCCAAAAGAGTGTTACATCTTGAAAGAGATGGGATAAGATTAGGTGAGAGAGGACGGAACGATCTACGTCTGATAAAAATTGGGTCGGAATTCGCTCTAAGAGTTTCAATTTCGATTTAGTAATTTAAAGACGAGTTTTCCTTAAAATATCCATTTTTTTTATTTAAATCCATTTTATATTATTTATTTTTAAATTATTATTTTAAAACCCAAAGCCTTTACAGAACCGATCTTCATTCATTGCCTAAGTCAAGGTTATTGTTTAACCTACAAAAGGCCAACCTTGACTGTATCATTCCTCCCTTCTTTTGTTCGATTAATCCTCGAATCGTTGTGTTAAGGAGCATTAACGGACCAAAAGCCATCTTGGGACCCATGAGAGGTATAAATGCAATATGTGCCATCAAAATTCGAGGCATAACAACCCCAAACACGACACCTTTAGGAATAATTGTCGAACGGGCATGATCTTCACTTTGAACAAGGTCAACATACAATCAGTTTAACTTCAACATCTAGAACTTCATGAATATTCTCAACAGGTATAATAGCTAAGTAAAGAGAATTTTCATCAATTACCTCTTCTTCATCACCCGAAAAGTCTAGAATACCATGTGCATTGACACAATCAGTTTGAAGCTCATATTTGGTGGCCTTCCTTGGGGATTCTAGTTACATATGACTCATCATGAGAATGATATTTAAATTATCTATGCAATAAATCTGATATGAGCTGATTATGAGGTCAAAATCAATGACAACATACAAAACGAAATCGTTTCACTGAGTTGTTTCTTGGGCAACGAAATTGTCTAAAGCTCCATCCTTTAGTGCTTCCTCGGGCTCATAATCTTCATGTGACTAACGATCAGCCAATTCCCTATTCCAAGCCATCCTCCTCTTGGTGTCAATCGCATCGAGCCTCACTTAACATCGCACCTCATCTTTCCGTTGTTATCATTCTGCAACTCCTTTTGACGTTGAAGACATAGTTGACATCCATTTTTTTTACCAATGTTGCTGATGGACGATTTTTAGTCGCGTAAACCGTATCAAAATAAATTCGAACCTACCTAACTAATGAAGTGTGGTAAGCACCAGTCGATCCCATAGAGAATCAAGTTATTCCTAAGTTAAGTTTATTTACCAATTAGTATGAAACGGGGGTTTTTGAGTGGTGAAAATAAGAAAGAAAATAAAATAAACTATAAATAAATTGATGGAGATAGCGATTAATAAAATAGTTTCACCTACAATTATCCACTTTAGTTGGTTGAAACGATCCTTGTAACTTCTTCTCGTTCTATTAAGTTTCCTATGAATGCCCTTGTCCCTACCTAATATAGTTACTGGTCCAATCAGTCCTAGAAACCCTTATCAATCGAACAGTCCCTAAAGAAGGATTTAACCCAATTGATAGCTTTAAGTCCAGATATTAGCCAAGGTATTTGCAGTCCCTAAAGAGGGATTTAACAACACATCCAACTTTCTACTTATCTAATTAGTTCAATCAGCCCTAAAGGGACAAGTTTGCTACTTGGGTTAAGGTTCACAATCAGGAATCTACAAAACCCTAGCAATTGAATCGATTCTTCCAAGTTGATCAGGCAAGATAGAATAAAACAATCAACAATAAAGCGCAAAGAAGTTGAAACATTCAAATATAGGAAGTAAGAAACAAGATTAATAAACTCACAACTCAATCCAAATAAAGGTTCAAATCGTAGACGAAATGGGAGAGTTTAGATCTCCATAAAAATAAAACAAAACACAATTAGGGTTTAGGAGGAATAGAAGTCAGTCACGGCCGTCTCCGTATACACGGCTTCAGCACACCCGGCTCTTTGCCGTATGAATGTATATATAGTCTAAAGCACTGATAACCTAATCTATTTAATCAATTATATCCTACTTTAAAAATATATAATAGAAAAAATTTGCAAAATAGGCACTTTATTTGGACGTTTTTGCAAAATGGTCGCGTTTTTGGACAATTTAGCAAAATGGCCGCTATATATATATACCTATTTTCGCTTTGTACGGACATTTTTTCCTCTTTCCGCGAAATCCGATTTCTTCCTCTTTCGAACTCTCTCTTTGCTCAAAGTTGTTTGTCTTGCGTTTTCCGGCTTGGTTCGTCGTGCGTTTTCCGGCTTGCTGCTTTTTCCGGCTTAGTTCGGTCGATTCTTCTTCCTTGCTTCGCTAAAGTTCTGAGTTTTCGTCCTTTGCTTCAATGTCGTCATCCAGCAGCCCAGGTATAAATTTCGCTTTTTTTTGCTAACTTTGTCGTGCTAGGGTTTTGGATTAAGTTGGTTTATGTTGATTTTATTGTTTTTGCTTTATAATTTTGACAATCTATGGTTAAATCCATGCTTGATATGCATACTTATGTGCGTTTTTTAGTAGTTTTCGTAGTTTATGCAAGTTGCATATGTAAATGCGTTGATTTTAACTATTTCTTTTCGTCAATTTTGTGGTGTGGCACTTTGTAAGTGCTTTTTTAGTGTTCTTCGTGTATGTCAATCTGTTTTCCATGCTTTGGATTGTTTGTGTTGATGATATTGTACTTATCTGCTGCTATGTTGATGTGTATGGTGGATGACACTGTCTGTTTTTATATAGTATTGTGTTAGTTTATTGTAGTTCTAACAATGTCTGTCTTTGGATTTGGTATTTTGTGTTGTGTTTGTGATGTTTATGTTATTTTGGTATGTCTTGGTGACATTTTTTTGTTATTGTATATGGTTGTTTGTCTATGGTGACATTGTTTTTGTATGTTGTTTCTTGCAGGAGATGAATCTTCTGAATCATCCACCTCTTATCCTGGTTCTGATGTAAGTTATTTTTAGTTTTCCATTTGAATACTTTTTTTGATTGGCAAGTTGTAGTTTTTTCTTAATCTGATGGTTGTTTTTGTGCTTAATTGTCTGTGATTGATCAGGGTTTGGAATATTGCATTCCTGTTTCTGAGCGATTTCATTCTAGATCCAACATATATTCATATCCTTCTGTCTGTGATTTGATCAAGGATCATTTGTGTCCTTCTAACTACACTACTCTGGAAGAAAGTTGCCTTGGGTGGGTGCTGACGCAAGGCACCAAAATGGTTACCAATTTTCAGCTTATGCATCAAATGGTGCTCCGTCAAGTACAAACACAAAAAGAGAATGAGTTGTGGTTTAGAGTTGGTGGACATCTCGCACATTTTTCAATTGTTGAGTTTCATGTTATTAAAGGCCTTCCTTGTGAAGACCGTGTTTGTAATATCCCAAAGAAAGTGTCAATATTTGATTTTTTTGGGCAGAAGAAAATGACTCATGATGACTTACTTGATCGTTTCATATCTGAGAAAAAGATGTCTAAGAAGAAGTTGATTATGGCAAAGTTGTTGCTGATTGAGAGGTTAATTGTATATAGGAGGTCAGCAGTTGTAAGTGTACAATTCTTATCTCTTGCGTGCAATGAGAAGGAGTTTGAATTTGAAGTATATCCTTGGGGAAGAGAGTCATACACCCGTTTGTTGAAGTCATTGAAGAGTTCTTCTGTTGTAGATCGGAATGGGGTTGGGGGTTCTTATCAAATGTATGAGTATTGTCTTGCATTCCAGGTATTGTGCTTTAGTGTTTGCATGTCTTATGTCATCGTTTTTTTCATGTGTCAGCACAACTTTATTGTTTATGTGAGCATTATTTAAATATTGTTTTGTAGTGTCATAACGAGTTTTCTTTTGTAATAGGCTTGGATATTAGAAGCTTTCCCAACTATCTCCGTTAATTTTGACTGTAATTTTAAGATGCCTGATAGAGATCCATACTTGTTGCACTGGTAATGTGATTATAGCCAAGTATACGCTGAAGCTGAGAAGTTCTTTCATGGTGATTTGGTAATAATTTTTTATTTTCTTTTTTTAAGAACATTTTTATTTGATGCATCTTTGGGTTTTTATTCTGATACATGCATTTTGTCCAAACTCCGTTGTTCCCTATTTATGGGGAGTTTGCACGCACCGAAAGGATGGCGTTTGTTGGTGAAAAAGTTGATGTTGTAGTTGATGCAGTAGTTGATGCATCAGTTGAAGAAATAGTTTCTGGACCTGTTGATGTGACTTTGTATGAGAGTCGTAGTGTTTGTAGAAAGGCATATGAAGCTAAGTTTTCAAACAGGGCTCTCCAGGTTGAGGATGAAGAAGCTAATGTCTTGCAGCAACATGATGAAGGAGAGACCTCAAAGAAGAAGACACTTGTGAAGAGAGGCAAGGCTACTAGAAAGAAACAGTACGGTAAGTTCTTTGAAACTGCTTTTGAAGTTTTCCCTGAGGGGGATAAAGAAGATGTAGGGACCTCAAAGAAGAGGAAATCTTCCACTGGAGGGATGGGTGGTAAAAAGAAATAGAAGGTGGCATCCAGCGATACCTCTGAGGAACGGGTTCTCCTGAGGAGGGGTCGTTCTGCAAGTCGTGTTCTATTCAATCCATACATTGCTTTAGGCCGTAAAAAATCTGTCAAGAGTGATGTAAAGACGCCTCGACAGAAGGCTTCAGCAGTGAGGACAGGTGGTAGAGTTATTCCTTCTAAGGAGGTGAAGAGAGTTACTGCTGACACAGATTTGCATAAGGAGGTTGATGTGGTTGCTTCACCTTCCAAGAGATGTCGGTTGGGTACTGATTCATGTGACCTATTAGACGATGATGTCCCGCTGAATATTGTCTTTCAGCGGAGGTATAAGATGAAGAAGAATGGTGGTGTAGGTAGTGGTAGGCCATTATATGATAGTACTATTGACATGTCTTTTGTTATTCCTTCAGTTCCTGTTGTTGATACTAAGGGTGCCCTTGGAGTGGAGCCCGTAGATATTCATGTTGCAGTCTCTACATATGATGATAAAGTCAGTGTTGGTGATGACAAGGGTGATGATTTTAATGCTGACACCCACTCTTCCAAATCTTGTGGTGAAGTCCCTGTTTGCGATGACAAGGTTGATGTTTTTACCGCTGACATCCATTCGCCTAAATCCGATAAATTGGATGCTTTTCAAACTGCAAGGCTTTATGTGTTGGCCGATCTTGCAGATGTGACTGATTGTGGTGACACCGTTGAAGGAGTTGAGACACTTTATGGTGACATTAATGGAGAGGGTGATGTACCGACGCCTTCTCTACAGAGGTCACTCCTGGGGAGTGTTGAAGCACATGATTTTATTGATGGGTGGTCTGTGCTTGGGCAAACATCTGTTGCTTATGAAAATGAAGACGTTCGCGTTTCAAGTGATGAAGCTGATAAGATAGCAGTGTCAGCAAAGAAAGTGGAAGGTATTGAAGATGTTTCTCCTCAAATGGATGCCAACGATGATTCAACTTGTGAGTTGCCTACAAAAACACATGGTGATGCTTTTGCTTCTTCTCTCCCATCTCATCCTGACTTGGTGAAGGAGATTTATAGGAGGATTGAGAAGCTTGAAGAGGTCCCTAAAATTATGTATCTGTTGTCTGCTAGGGTTGATGCAATTGAAACAAAGATTGTTGAGTTGAATGGGAGCCTTGAATGGGAGCCTTCAAGTGTTTGGTGAGATGTCGAAGAGGTACGATGAGCTTGAGGTTAGGGTTGCTAATTATGAGGCTTTGTTTGAGAGGTTGCAGTCAAATTCTATCAAGCCTGATGATAAGCACATCCCTGGTAAGTCTGAGGGCATTTTTGCAGAAGTTGATGAAAGTGTCAGTGGTGCTAAGTTCCAGGGCACACCTGCAAATGGTGATGATAAGCACATTACTGGTAAGTCTGAGGGCTCTTCTGCGATAGTTGACGGTGAACATGTCAGTGGTGGTAAGTCCCAGGGCACACCTGTGAATGCTGATGATAAGCACGTTCCTTGTAAGTCTGAGGGTACTTCTACAAAAGGTGATGATGAACGTGTCAGTGGTGGTGAGCCCCAGGTCACACCTGTGAATGCTGTTGTTGAAGATGTGAACAAAATTTTGAATGATGTTGTGTCTGAGCTTCAGCAGTCTTTCAATGACGAGGAGTTAATGTTGAAATCATCTCCCGCTTCTGGTAGAGTTGTGCACGTGTCTTTGCCATCAGTATGTGCTGAGGTTTCAGGAGTGGGTAAGGAGTCCCCACCTGTTGGCGATGAGGTTGAGATTCTAGCAACTTCAGCTGAAGTGCCTCAATCTACAAAGTGTGAAGGCCAAGGTGCTGGTGGTAAAGTTGATGGAGTTAGGGTTGACCCAGCCCTGGAAAAGTACATTTGTCTGTCTGACAATGATGATGACAAGGGTGCAGGTATTGATTGGGATTCGGTCGCCAAGGATCCTGCAATCCAAATCGAAGTTGACCAACTAAAGGCTTCCAATCTTATCCCATCAAACAGTACATTCTTGTATGGTCGAGTTGAGCAGGTGAAGAAAGTGAGGATGCTAAAGCATGCCCCTAAGAAGTCATTGATCAGCTCGGAAGATCATGAATTTATTTATGGACCTGTAAAGAAGCAAAGGTATGGTTTATTTTTATGTTTAGTATTTCTTATGAAATGGTGTTGTTATTGTATTAGTTACAGCATCTGATGCTATATATATATTTTTATTCGCTATGTGTAATCTTTGGTAGGAATTTTTCCATTGCTGGTCCAATCTCAAGGTTTGACAAAACGTTTTTCCAGAAATTTTTAGTGAAGAATATGTGGCTTGATTGTCAGGTAACAACTGCTTGTATTTTTGCAGTATATATATATATATATATATATATATATATATATATATATATATATATATATAGTTTGACAAAACGTTTTTCTGTCTATATATATATATAGACAGAAAAATCCAATCCTCAGAAATGCGTAGATTGGATTTTATTGTATTAGTTAATTGTTGAATTCACTTTTTTATTACTTTGTTTAGCATCTAGAAGCAGGTTTGATTCACATTAGGAAGCGCATTTCTGAGGACCCTGTCAAGTATCGAGATGTTCTTGTTCTTGATTGGCTATTTTACCTAAAGTACCTTCCTGATTATGCTTCAAGTTATCGGGAAGACATAGCTCTTGAAGCCAACACCGAGGAGTATTTTGTTGGTACGTGCCCTGCTGATTATGGGAAGCCATGGGTATCTGTAAAGAAAATCTACACAATTTTCAACGTGATAAACAAGCATTGGGTGGCGTTGGAGATTAAAATTGAGGATAGGGTAATTATCGTGTTCGATTGCAATGTCCCTGGTGTTAGGGAAGGTGTTCTTGAAGAACAATTGCAACCGTTTGCTAGTTGGCTCCAAATTCATTTGGCAAAGGCTGGGCTATTTGAAAACTTCGATTCCTCTCCTTTCCAGCTATACATGGTTCTTGGGTTAATGCATGGTTCTACCGGGTATGTATTTGTTATCTTGTTTTGTTTGTTGGTTACGTTTAGATACTTGTTATTTATGTTCTTACATTACATTGTTTCTTTTTTTGTCTACAGGGCTTCATGTGGTGTATTTACATTAAAAGCGATTGAAGCTTCTGTATTTGGGGGAGATGTTAAAGATTTCAACAACGAAAAGATCTTTCGTTTCAGAGAACTCATGTGTGCAGATCTGATCAAAGAAACCTGGAGTTTTAAAATTTAAAACCAGTGGTTAGATAGGTTATTGTCGTGTAAATGGGGAAGTTTGCACGTAATCTGACAAATTAAGTGCTCAAAATAGATAAGTAATGGTTACACTGATATGAAGTAGTGGTGTTAATATCCTTGTGTTTTTATTTATGTTATTGAACATTATGGGCTGACACCAGGTGCCTAAGTACTAAAATAGTGCTGACACTGATGTTAGTTTCAAGCAGTGTTGAGACTGTTGTTGTATTTTGTTTATTATGAAGTGCATGCGTTGGCACGAGTTGGTTATAGTAGTTAGAAATCTTGGTGACACTAGAATTGTGTCTGGACACCAGTTTAGTCTTGCGAATTTGTTCCCAACATAATTTGATTTCTTTTCAATATAATTTTATACTTTTTCAATAGATTACTACCATACCATTGTCGATTGGTTAAAATTTGCTCAACATGAACTTATTGTTGTTGAACAATAAGTTAAATTTTGCACAATAATTGAGCATTAGTGAATTTGTTCCCAATGTGATCTTATTTTTCCTCAATATAATTTTTGAATTTTTAAATTTTTTTTTTACGATGTTGTCTTACTTTTGGTCATCGTTAGAATTAAATTGCATACCATGGTCGATTGTCGAAAATTTGCTCAACATGATCATATTTTTGTTGAACAATAGGTTAAATTTTGCACAACAATTGATCTTTGTGAATTTGTGCCCAATATGATCTTATTTTTCCTTAATATAATTTTTAAATTTTGAAATATTTTTTTTTACGATGTTGTCTTATTTTTTGTCATCGTTAGAATTAAATTGCATACCATGGTCGATTGGTGAAAATTTGCTCAGCATGATCATATTTTTGTTGAACAATAGGTTAAATTTTGCACAACAATTGATCTTTGTGAATTTGTGCCCAATATAATCTTATTTTTCCTTAATATAATTTTTGAATTTTTAAATATTTTTTTTTCATGATGTTGTCTTTTTTTTTTGGCCATCATTAGAATTAAATTGCACACCATGGTCGATTTGTGAAAATTTGCTCAACATGATCTTATTTTTGCTGAACAATAGGTTAAATTTTGCACAACAATAGGATTTGGACAACATTGGTGGTTGGGTTAGTTTAAACTTCATGATAGGAGACCGTGGCCCATTTTCCTGATCAAAGAAGTTGACCCATTTCAGTTTCTTTATTTATGGGGGTGTTCTTCAGTGTTTCTACAAGTCTCCAACGTCATTTCAACCCTTTCCCTTACCGTCTCTCCAAGTCTTTTCGTCATCCTCCACACGCTCTTCCTCTTTCCGGATTTTTCTTCACAAGGTGCGCCCTTTCTTATGTTGTTCTCTCCCTTTCGTTCTTCTGCAAACTTTATATAATCGGTTAGGGTTTTTTACATTTTTCAGCAAGTTTTATTTTGTTTTTTCCTGATTTTAGATGACTTTTTCATTATCTTTCAGTCGGTTAGGGTTTTGATTTCAGCAAGTTATATGACTGTATATTTATTTTGTTTGTGTATGTTTTGTATCCTTAGATGGCACTTTCAACTACAACTCAAATTAGGTACCATTACACTGTCGGCTCTTTTGAAGTGGTTATCACACCAAGGCAGACGCCTGTCTATGGACCTAGCCAACTGGACGTGGCTATTCATTCTGATAGAATCCCTGAGCTGTTCCTGGACCATTTCTGTGATTGGAATGGGTTGCCGATCACTTATGCACAATGTGATCAGGCGTTACATGAAGCAGGGGTCACTTCTGTGGTTCGAACTCAAGTAGCCAACCTGATGTTAATGGATTATACTCACAGTTGGTTTTCGGGCGACGCTGAGTTCATTGAATATGGTCTCTGCCTAGATCTCATTATCGATGTATGTTACATTAAAGACTCTGAATCTGACATAAGCTCTGATTCAAGCTCACAATCTGATATGAGCATCGACTCTGAACAGGATGTGGATCCCCCAGCTTCTCCAGCAAATGCATAACAAAATGGCAATTTACAAGAGCCACATCAACCAGAACAGGATTGGGATCAGTGCACAATATGTCTTGATCAGATGCTGCCATCAATGCATGTCATTCGGACGCCGTGTGATCATACCTTCCACCAATGGTGTCTTCTAGAGTGGGTGGCGATTTAACCCATTTGTCCACTATGTCGATAAGCTTTTTAGGCATATTTGTAATGTATATGTGCTTGGAAAAGACATTGTAGTTGCACCTATTTTGTGGTAGTTAATTTAAGGAAATGTATGGTATGAATGGAAGTTTGTGTCTGGCACTATTTTGTATCTGATTTCCATTCAAATCATACCAATGTATTTAGTAACTATTCGTCGTAACTGGTGTTTGTAAATGTATAATATTAATGAAATATGCGCACTGTTATATTTGTTTGTGTATGATACTGTGTTTTATTTGAGGAAGAAAGACCACCTGAAGTTTGATGAATTTGCTCATATATCCTGTGTGGTGACAGTGGCCTAGTTTTTTTTATGTTGAAGTGCATGTTTTGTGAAGAGGTTTTTAATACCCAAAGTATTGTTCACATTTTTTGTCCGATTAGTTTGAAGTAATGGCGAGACCATACTTGTACTTTTTTGATTTTGCATTGTATGTGGTGACACTAGGTGTCTGCTGTCCCAAGTAGTGCCGACAGTGATATCAGTTGCAATTAGTGGTTGACCCATGGCGACCTCCTTGGTGGCAAGGCAGCAGGGGACATGCATTTTATTTTACCTCCCAAAGGGTTCACTGGTGGAGTATCAGTTTTAAATTGAGTGTGTAGGGGATTATGAGTAGCTTCAACACCCTGTTGTATTGGAGACTGACCATGGCTGTCTGGGGGAGCCTGGTTTGCTTCATTAGCATTCTTCATTTCAACCGATGTGTTCAGTGATGTACCTTCATCTTTCTTAAAAACGGGATCATCTAGAAATATATCAAAGGAAAATTCCCCGTCCGCTTTGATATTTGATTTCATTTTTTGGTTTTTCTGATATGCCATTTCGATATGAGTAATGGAATCTAAGAAAGCAGGGTCTGACCAGAATTTCTCTTGGGATTCGGTAAAATATGGGCTTGGAGAGTCATTCATATTTGACGTGTCAGCAGCATCTGTAAAAGGCTCAGAATTGACATTTTCCATCCCTAAAAGCTAGTTTGCTCCATGTAGAAGTCTTTTCACCTTGTCATCATGTTGTAGTTCAAGCGGGACTTTCGTAGACCACTCAGCAAAATCGGAAATAGAAGATGCAAGTGCAGAAGTCTTTTGAGCAAACAACTTTATCCAACTCTAGAAGATAACATCACATAAAAAATAAGAATAAAAAGTCATCAGTAAATATCAGAACATTGCTATACTGTACTAATATTACATTGAATTTGTTTAAATAATTCATACAAACCTCAACTGGGGGTGACTGTTTTTCTGGATCAGCAGGGTGACTGGTGCCTTCATCGTTTTGTGCAGTAGGGTGCGGACAAACTGTAGATTGTACGTCTTGATGGTGAGGAATAAATTGGCGAGCATGAACTAAGCCACAACCAAAGCCTCCAGTACTTATATCATTAGTTTCTCGTTGGCGCAAGATTTTGTAATTTATGCCAACGAAAACTGGGAAAGAACGAGTCATTCTTCTTAGTGTTGTGCTTGTGAATAATTTCACCCTATCCATGTAAAACAACTGGCACACCAAGGGGATAAACATATATCAGTATAACGATGGACCAGGGTATGCTGACATAACGAATACTGTAGAATGGTAGATAAAAGTAGGGGGGTGACATTTGTACTACCGACATGGTAAGGAAATTAAGTTAACATCAGAGCAAAGGTTTGAAAAAAATACTTACAACCAAGAATAATAGAGTCCCTCTGAAATGGCCATTCTTGTTCTTTTTCCAGCTTCTCTTTGCATCAACCAAACTTTCCAACACAAGGGCACACCAATTTAGGTCTTTCAGGTCACCCAATTCAGGAACTACTCTTATTAAACTATGGTTGGCATGTCCGTTCCCTAGTGTATCAACCAAGATAGAGTCTAATATAACAATAAAGTTCAGAAGGAATTGATCACCACAGTAAGTGCCAGCTATCAATTTTTCCATAACCATAGCTGTTGTTATATTGTCCTGGACATCAAATGTGGTTTTCCACTCTTGTACAAGACTGAAATTCTCTTTAGCTGATTTTCTTCCAACTAAAACTTTCCCCATTGGGAATCCCATTGTGATATGCACATCTATTTCTGCAATTTAAAGTTCACCTCCATTAGCCAACACCAAACAACACTTGTTAGGGTCAAACTGATCCACTAACCAATATGAAAGAAGCAGTGGTAGGGTAACAATATCCAAGTTGAACAAAAATCCAAAGCCAATATCTTCAATCAATTTCTTTTGCTTGGCATTCATTTTTTTCAAGGACGACACCAGCAAGCGTGGGCTTGACCGTGATTTCAATGACGGGAGATTTTTTTGTCTAGTTTTCCTCTCGTTCCTCATTATCAGCTGCCTGTTTTCTGTGATAGGTTGTATGTCTGTGGTATCTGTTTGCTCATAAGATGTTATGATATGCACAGTTGAGTTTACATGTTGAACAACCGTCTCATTAGGTGAATGGTTTTCCAACCTTGCAATTTCAATGGTCTCCACAGCAACAGTGCCAACAGGAAGATCAATCCCAGTGCGAACTTCTCTCTTATTGTTTTTTCTTACAAGCGGTTGTGAATCTTTGGATTCAAGTGATCGACAACCCTCCCCTACTTCGTAGGATTTACCAGGTTCAATATCAACAGACAGTTCATCCTTGAAGGGAGGTGAATCTCTAGATAAATCAACTACTGGAGGTTTCACTCCAGAACTTTTTGATCTCTTCGAATTTCTATTTGGACTGTGTAGAACAGGTGAATCACTTACACTCTTCGGACGTTTACCTATAGAATGAACACATACAATCAATTTCTACAAATGTAATTGAAGAAATGACATTGTAAGAGACGGTAGTTTATGCCGAATAAATTCCCATATTCCCAAATTCTCAAATTCTCAAATTGAGCCTCTAGATTAATCACATTAACTTCAATTTATAATGCGAAAGTAATTGGAATAGCAATGGTAGCTCTTGTAAGGCTGAATAACTGCTTGATTATAAACATTAAATTCTCTTGAATAAGTGCGATTTTCCAAATTTTTGTGAAAAACTAAGCCCTAAACAGTACTCGTTCTAATTTAATCTTTAATACACAGAAAACACGAAATCAAACCTTTCGGATCTGAAGACATGTTGATGTATATGATAGATCTCCTCCTTACAAGCCTACAATCAAGCCTCAAGAAATGTCGCAGAGAAATGGAGAGAGTAGATTTAGCTGGAGAATAAAACTAAACGAAGGTGATGGAGAATTTCTCGAACGTGAAAAGCGTATTCGACATTTACATTGTTTGCTTTTTAAATTTTTTTTAGGAAAACCGTTTTCCTTTTTTTTTTTTTGCCAAAAATCGGAATTGTGTGATACTTTATTTATTTCTTATTATTTAACATATAATTCCATACCTTAAATTTGCTCAACATCGTTTTATTCTTGCTCAACAATAGTTTACATTTGCACAACTCTCGACCCTTGTGAATTTGTTAGAACCATGATCGGGTGGTGATGAATATCGAGAGCAGAGTGGCGTGGCCGGAGGCCTTTGTTAGGCATTTGGCGAAGTTCGGTAGCGATCACAACCCGCTCCTCCTCTGCCTTGATCCCCAAGTGAAGAGAAACAAGAAGAGGCATCTGTTTCGATTTGAAGCGGCTTGGTTTAGCCATCCCGGCTTGAAATAACGATGCTAATACGCCTAGTGCTCTATATGATCTCAGAAGTAAACTGTTGCGATGGAACAAGGAGGTCTTCCGAAACATCCACACTAGGAAAACTGAGGTCGTGGACCAACTCATGGAGATCCAGAAAAAACTTGAGGGGTGTGTTTCCCAACCTCTTATTGAGATGGAATCACAACTGCAAATTGAACTCAATCGCACCCTGGAGCAAGAGGAGATGTTATGGCTCCAAAAATCGAGAGTGGAATGGTTGAAGGCGGGAGATCGAAATACTTCATTCTTCCATATGTCTACTATTGTGCGTAGGAAAAGGAACCGGATAGATATGTTAATTGGTCCTAACAATGAGGAGGTAATGGATGGTACTGTCATTGAGGGGATAGTTGTCAATTTCTTTAAAGATTTGTATATTATCCCCCAAAATGAGGTATATCCTATTAATGTTATCAGTGGAGCCTTCTCCCCCATTGAGCAGGAGATTCTCACCAACATTACTAAGCCGGTCACTATGGCGGAGGTGTTGGGGGCCCTCAAGCAGATGGGTGCGCTGAAAGCTCCGGGGATCGATGGATATCAACCGGCATTCTACCACAAATGCTGGGATATGGTGAGGGGATCAGTTACCACTTTCATCAAGGACTTCTTCGATACTAGGAAGTTGCCGAAGGGATGCAATGACACGCTGCTGGTTCTATTGGCTAAGGTTGCTCGACCTGAGAAGGTGGCGCAATTTTGCCCTATTAGTCTTTGTAATGTCCTTTATAAGGCTATTACGAAGATTATGGCCAACAGATTGAGACCTTTACTCCCGGATCTGATTGGGCCGTTACAAGGGAGTTTTGTTCCTAGCCGTTGGAAGAAGCCGGACTCAGGGACTGTCAAGCTTAATTCGGATGGAGCGGTCAACAGTGACGGGGTTGCTGCAGCAGGTGGGGTTTTATGGGACCATGATGGCAGATGGATTGCGGGATTCACTTGCAACGTTAGGTGTTGTTCGGTGCCGATGGCGGAGCTGTGGGGCATTGTGGATGGGCTCCAAGTCGCGTGGGATAAAGGTTTCAGATCGGTGGTGGTCGAGACTGATTCCTTGGTGGCGTGGAACCTTATTAGACGCACAATTGCCGATCACCACCCGCTATCTAGCCTGGTTCGCAAGTGCCAAGGCTTTCTCAACAGGAACTGGTCAGTCCGGTTTCACCATGTCTTCAGGGAAGCGAACCGTGTCGCCGACTCCCTTGATTCGTTTGCTTTTGCTTTTCCTTTGGGTGTGCATTTTCTTGACGATCCGCCCGATTGTTGTTTTGATTTGATCGAGGATGACATTAGGGGGAGGGCTACCCCCCGATCTGTTGTTGTGTAGCCCGCTTCTTTGTTTGTTTGATTTATGCTATCGCCCCGGACTCTCCGGGCTTTCCCACCAAAAAAAAAATAGTTGCTTAATAAATTTTTGCTCATCAAAAGAATAAAATTGCAAAACGTATTATGATTGGTGAAAAACTTGCTCAACATCACCTTATTTTTGCTCAACGATAGTTTATATATTGCACAACAACAACACTTTGTTTGCAACAAGATCTTAGTTTTATCTATTTATGTTTTCATAGTTGCTTAATAGATTTTTGCTCAACATGGTCTTATTTGTGGTCATCAATAGAATAAAATTGCACCACATATTATGAATGGGGAGAACTTGCTCAACATCACCTTATTTTTGCTCAACTATAGTTTATATATTGCACAACAACAACACCTTGTTTGCAATAAGATCTTAGTTTTATCTATTTATGTTTTCATAGTTGCTTAATAGATTATTGCTCAACATGGTCATATTTTTGCTCATCAATAGAATAAAATTGCACAACATATTATGATTGGGGAGAACTTGCTCAACATTACCTTATTTTTGCTCAACGATAGTTTATATATTGAACAAAAACAACACTTTGTTTACAACAAGATCTTATTTTTATCTATTTATGCTTTCATAGTTGCTTAATAGATTATTGCTCAACATGGTATTATTTTTGCTCATCAATATAATAAAATTGCACAAGATCGTATGGGTGGTAAATACTTGCTCGACATCATCTTATTTTTGCTCAACTATAGTTTGTATTTGCACAACAACAACACTTTTTCAACTTTGTATTGTGTTTTTAGTGAACAACAATGATATAGATTTGAAATTTCATTCGGACCGTTGGTAAAATTGCACTGACATAGATGGAAAAAAGTCTACAAATTTATATTATTACATGATAAAATCTAAAATTTTCTTCTATAGTATTGAATTAATGTTTATTTTGAAACATAAATGTCATTCACAAATTTATAAACTGTATTATCTACTAACATTATTCTTATATAACACTGATGACAGAAATTGTGTTGACATCCTTATTTTGAATGCTTCAACCTCCTCTTGTACTCTCCCAATGAAAGCTTTCTATTTGTAAGTGCCACAATGGGATAATCCTTTTTGCCTTTGAAAACGGAGTTCAAGCTCTCAGCATTGTTGGATGTCATCATGTTGTATCTATCACACTTTGAATGTGCTCTGGCCCATTTATCAAAACCTGCTAACACCAGATATTCTGATAGTTTTGGACAGGTTGCTTCAATTTGTGCAAGGTAGTTGTTGAACTCTTGGATAGTGTAACTCTCTGCTGCTTTTTTGAACATTTTCCCCAGCTCTTTTTTCTTGAATGTCACTTTGATGTTTTGTTTCAAGTGCCACATACATATGCAGTGTGTAGCCGTTGGGTAAACTAAAGATACAGCCCTTGAAATGCTAGCATGTCTATCAGAGACAAACACTAAGTCATTTGATGGCGGCACAACCTGCAGCAGCTGATACATAAACCATTCCCAAGAGCTGTTGTTTTCGGAGTCAACAATACCAAAGGCAAGTGGAAAATTTGTCAATTGGCATCTTGTGCAACTGCTCCAAGCAACGTTCCTCTGTATTGGCCAGTTAGGAATGTTCCATCAACAACAACAACAACCTGGTAGTGCTGACATGTCTCAATCAATGTTCAATAATGATGACAAGAGCAACCCAAGTGAATAGAATATACACCTGTTATGAAAAAAATTCGTAACAGGCACCCCCTGTGCAATTTTTCTATGACTCAATTGTAGTGCTGACATGGCTCAAGCAATTTTCAATAAGGAAGTGTAGTGATGACATTAACAATCAAAGTCTAATAAGGAATCAATACTTCAATATAGTGCGCAGATTCAAGTATAGTGATGACATGAGCAATTAAAGTCTAATAAGAAAGGAATCAAAACTTCTATAATTAAGGTCTACTAATTACTTGAAACAATCATAGTGAATTCACATCGTAAGCAATCATAGTGATGACTTGAGCAATGTAAAATATTAACAAGCATAAATAACCATAAACATACACAGATTCAATTGGAAACTTGAAGATTACACATATACAGGAAAAAATGCTCATAAATATTAATTCATGCTTAATAAATCAAACAAAATTTGCGCCTTGGCGCAAATTTTGATGCATTCTATAACATTATTCATTTGATTCTACTGTATGTGTGACTCCATAACTTTAATCACTTGATGTATAAAAAATGAATCAAAGTTTTCGCAAAAGGCACAGATTTTGATGCATTCAATAACAATAATCATTCTGTTCTACTATATTTCCATACTGTTATAGCATATATAAGCATAGATAAACACAAATTTGACATAATCTACATTTATAATCACACGATTCCAATTAGTAATCCAAAAATCGAAGGCGCAAATTGAAGCAGTAATCGCAAAACTGAAGCAGTAATCCAAAAATTCTAGGAAATTTGCGACTTCAGCGCAAATTTAATATTATGCTTCAGTATAATTGAGTATCAACTTAGAATCATCCAAATTCTAGTAAAATTTGCGCCTTTGGCGCAAAATTTTGACTAATTCATGGTAGCGTTTGTTATAAATTGTAATCGAATACTTTTCTTACCTGATTCTCTAGAATAGACTTCAAAATCGATCGCTTTGATGATGTCGGAGTGGTAATCTGTCGAAAATCCTAGTAATCGCCGGCGAGCAGGTCGGGAGGGAGAAAGAGAGAGCGTCCGGAGATGGAGAGCTGGAGGAGAGAGAAAAGCGCTTGTGGAGAGAGAGAGAGTGGAGCCTTTTATTTCGGACATTTTACAAAAATGTCCCAAAACACGGATATTTCGCAAAATAAGCCCATTTTCGTGGCTATTTTGCAAAATCCCCCTATATAAAATATCTATCTAATTATTATATCTAATTTAATCTAATGAAACGGTAAACTAACAAGGAAGCTCTTGTTTTGCAGTGATCGAGCAAACACGTCCAGTAGCCGCATCTCCTCTTTGAATACGGTATTCATCAGTCCAATATATAGCCACCCCGTCTTGCTTCCAATTTCTACAATGATCCCATATATTGCGAGCAATCTTCAAATCCATACGATCCAGTTTAAAGATACCTGAAATATATAAAAACACTAGTGTAGACTCCGAAAACTAAATAATACAAATTAACTATAAAATATTTAAAATATGCTCTAAATTAATATGTAAATCTATAATAAAAACATGACTAAAGTAGACCATATCAAACTACCCAATGCTTAGACTTTTGCTTGTCCCCAAGCAAATTATCACAAAACAAAGATAAACTCAAAAAGAAAGACATACTCAAATAATTTCTATGAATGATCACTCATCAGTATAGTTATCATGGCTACAGGAGTATTTATTACGTTAAGCTCAAAATAACTATTACACTATGAGACCCACATCAAACCCTTCATACTCATTGTTTTAAACTCCAATTAGGTTCAAGGGATGCTTGCATTCAGAATGTATTGAACAATTAAATTCATTAAGGACATAAAAATCGTCATAAACACCCATAGATTACTAGACATTTTCTACTTCGGAGTTTCAATAAAGCTCATATTTTTTTTCTCTTTTGTTTCTCCAAACTTTTTCTTCCTCCTTGCGTGAATTTTATCCTCCAAAAACAGGATCAGTTACTAACCGCATTTTTTTTTCTTAATTCTTATAGTGTCGAGTGAATTTTATTCTCCTCAAATATTGGTTTATTGATGATTCTTTTCACTCGAGTGAATTTTATCCTCCCCGAGCGGTGTAAGTGAATTTTATTCTCCTTACACTCATCAACCCAGCACATATATCAAATCACATCAAATAGATAACCGAATTTACTAGTGCTTTTCATCAGGGGTTTAGACATATACAGTAGAAATCATATAAAATTTCTTTTTTTTTCCTGAAAATTGCTCTAAACTGAACATCCAACCAATAATCAAGTTATAATTGAAGCTCATAACCCAGATTGTCTATGGGAATCCCACAAGTGACTTTATTCAATTAAAATTAAATTTTATTAACTCTTAAGGCCATGAAAAACCATATATCATCATCGAGGTCATACCAACCATATAAATGTCTTCTTAACACAACCAGAAGAAAAACTAACAAATAAAAAAACAAAGACTCAATAACTTACTACGACCATGGGATAATCATAAAAAAAAACTACAATGCAACCTATAATGCAATGAAATGCATAACAAAAATTGAAAAAACTAACAACAAAAAAAACTAACATATATATATATAAAAGAGGTAGAGGAAACTCACAATTAAATGAGGCATTCGGAAAACCATTTAGCTCAAAAGGAGGTGGTGGTGTTGCCTCTGAACAGACCATAAAATTCAGCAACTTCTCATATTCATAGGACCTGTCCAACACCACAAACAGGAACAAAAACAAGCCAAACTTGCATAGAAACCAGCCACCAATTTAGTCAAGTAACAAAGGAATATCGCAGCATTAAATTCAGCAAGATAGATGACTATTCCTAAGTACTAACACCCTTAAAATATGATAAAAGACTAGAAATTACAGCATTGGGTGTTTGAGCAGAAGCTTTCAGCAACAACTTGGATGCAACTCACATTGTTAAACGTCTTGGAGTCGGAAAAATATAGGCAGTCTCCTTTGCAATTTGTCCTGGCCAAAACAAAAGACAAAGAAAACACACCACAACCAAACACATTCCAACATCCAAGAAAAATATATCATCAAAGAATTAAGAACAACAAAGACCCCCAATACCAAAATCAGTCCCTGTAACTCATGCTCATCCATATTTCGAAAGTAAAATCATGAAAAATTTGATGGATACAGAGAGCATGAGACAAGCAAGTGGACAAGAACCACTAAAAATAATCACTTAGCCAACATAACTCAGCTGATTTTAGACATGACAAGAAGAAACCAATCAACTCCAGAGAGTTTAAAAAAAAAAAGTTTTAAAATCAACATTAAAGCACCTTGACAAAATCAATAGTAAAGCGACTCAAGAGTAAACCGACTCAGTGGAAAAATCTCGCAGTACTCGCACTCTAGTCCAGGAGAATGCTCAAAAGCCAGAAAATCATAGCACTACTCCCCCTAATCAAGGTAAACACAAACAACACTTAAAAGAACACATCTCGCCTAACTACCAGAGGTCAATCTTGAATAGCAAAACATCAACTATTCAGCAATAATCAAAAGCCATCCAGTCACAATGACATACCAACTTAGCCAAGAACAAAGCTACACTACTTCAAGCGCAATTTCAAGCACAATTTAATCACTTTTGCAAAGCTAAAGCAGAGAATAAGCCAAAAACCAACCAAACAAATGGGTTTCAGCCCCACAAAGCTATTGATTCCACCTAAAACTTGGATAAGCAAATCATAAGTCATAAAAACGGAACTTGGTACGGGGATTGAGACACACCTGCATTTACCTGTTCTAATTTGAGGTCTAGGACAATTCGAAGTAGCTTGAAAGAATAGCGCCAGAAGCAAATCGAGGCTAATCGGGAGCAGCCGCCACTACCCTCTTCGAGCAGAAGCGCAGGGGCACGGAACGAAATTAGCTGGAGATCGTGGTGATGAAGGCGGCCCTGGAAAATCGGCGGTGGTCGGCAGGCTCTTAGAGGGTAGACACGGTTCAGGGTTTCGGCGGTGGACTACCAGGATGAGGGGACACGCCATAGCGGTGTATCGCTGACAACCTCAGATGGCCGGAGTTGGACCGAAGTGGAGAGGAAGAGGGCGTTGAGACGCCGGGGCTGGTGCTGGCGGTGCGGCGCCGGTGAGGGAGAAGGGAGATGGGTTGATTGGGATGGGTTTATGTCGTCGGTGCGGGAGTCCGGCAATCAGAGGCGGACGGAAGTGAATAGAAAAGGAGAGTGGTTGAGGGGCGTGTGGTGTGCAGCAGCGGCGAGAAGGCCATGGAAGAAGGCGATGGAAGGAAACAAGGGAGCAGAGGAAAGCTTGATTTTTTTTTCTTCTGAAACCTGTAGCTTAGAATTTGTTTTGACAAAAAGTAATAAAACGCTAAAAAAAAAATTCTAAAAATACTAACCTTAGGTTACCTCCCAAGAAGTGCTTTGTTTAACCTCAGACATCGTTAATGCCCTCAACAACTTGTCAAATTCGTGAACACACATTCCACACAAGTATGTATAATATATTGATAAATTGAAAATAAATAATATTGCAGACAAGTGAGCATGACTCTCTGCAGAGGACATGTAATACCACCAATTCAGTTTCATTGGTGTCTTCTCAAAATATGCGCTCCTCTTTTGCCTTCTCTTAGCGCTTTGTCCGTTTGTACCCTCCTCAAATTCAAACAATAGAATACCCATTGTGAAATTTTCCTCATCTTGATCATCTATCCATTCTTCTAAAATCTCCTTGCCACAAGAGATGATATTGCAGTCGTCACTGACAACCACCTCAATCTCCATAGGAAAATTCTCAAAAATAATTGGAATTGTAATTTGTTGAGCCACTTGGATCCGCTTCATCTCGTTATTGAAATCAGTTTGGATCATTATAAGTTGGGATTCCATTGCAGCAAAGTGTTCTTCCATACAGGGCAACATGGAAGATTCTTGTGATGACTGTGGAGCCAGACATGGAGTTTCTAATTGTCCGATTTGGAGCTCCAATTGTGCAATCTCATGTATGATATCCACCTCACCAGAAAGTTGAGTTTTGCACAATTGATATACTTCCTTAACCTTTCCAATCGGAACCCTAAACACTGGACAATCTTTAAATATATGATTAGAAACCCCGCAAAAATCACAATATAAACCATGAGTCATCTTTAGAGGCACACGCCTAGACACACGAACACAAACATTTAGTAGCACGGGTGTTATCAGGCCCGGACCTGAGGCGAGGCCCAATAGGCCGTTGCATCAGGCCCAGTTTCGTTAGGGGCCCAATGTTCGTATGTATGTATATAATATCTAAATATATAAAAATTGAATACCTCTTAAGACAATACGGACATTGGGCCCCTAACGAAACAGGGCCTGAGGCAACAACCTCCACCGCTACTCGGCACTGGGCCCCTAACGAAACTGGCCCAGTTTCGTTAGGGGCCCAGTTTCGCCGCCGCCGCAAGCTCCACCTCCGGCCTAGCCGCCGACCTCCACCTCTACTCACTACTCGACGGCGAACCCCTCACTGCACTCCACTCCCGTCTCCGCATAGGCTGCACAACAGATTCTTTGATCGAGAGCTTCAAGGTTCAAGGTTATAGTTTTGTTCCTCTACCTTTTAATTGATTGTTTTTAAGTTTAATAAGTTGAGATGAGAATGAATTTAGATTAGAATTTGTGGATTTGAGAATCAATTTGGGAAAATTTCGATTAGGGTTTGTGATTAGAATTTGTGGTTTTGATAAATAATTGTGAATTTGTGCTTTGGCTTTGGAATTTATGGCTTCTATGTATATGTAACTTTGATTTCAATTAACGGTATGTTTGATTTCAATTTTGTTTCATTGTTAGCTGTCAAATGTCATTGTTGCTATGTCGGATGTCTGTCATCACTGAATTTTTGCAATAGGATCGAAAATCATATACTTTGATGTTTTTTTTGTTATAGTTGAAAATAGTAAAGGGCCCCATTTTAAAATCTCGCCTCAGGCATTCAAAATCTCATGTCCGGCCCTGGGTGTTATGAACTGTAAGATAGGCTCACAACAAAATTAGTTATATACAATAATCGGCAAGCACACAGAACAAAGAAATAAACTTTGATTCCCCGACAACGGCGCGAATTTGATGGACGATTTTTAGTCACGTAAACCGTATCAAAATAAATTCGAACCTACGTAACTAATGTAGTGTGGTAAGCACGAGTCATTCCCACAGAGAATCAAGTTATTCATAAGTTAAGTTTATTTACCAATTAATATGAAACGAGGGTTTTTGAGTGGTGAAAATAAGAAAGAAAATAAAATAAACTATAAACAAATTGATCGAGATAACGATTAATAGAATAGTTTCACCTACAATTATCCACTTTAGTTGGTTGAAACGATCCTTGTAACTTCTTCTCGTTCTATTAAGTTTCCTATGAATGCCCTTATCCATACCTAATATAGTTACTAGTCCAATCAGTCCAGTTTCCTATTAAACGAGCCGTGTATACGGCCGTCTCCGTATACACGGCTTCAGCACACCCGATTCTTTGCCGTATAAATATATATATAGTCTATAGCACTGATAACCGAATCTATCTAATCAATTATATCCTACTTTAAAAATATATAATATATCTGTCTAATTATTATATCTAATTTAATCTAATGAAACGGTAAACTAACAAGGAAGCTCTTGTTTTGCAGTAATCGAGCATACACGTCCTATAGCCGTATCTCCTCTCCGATCGAATACGGTATTCATCAGTCCAATATATAGCCAGCCCGTCTTGCTTTCAATTTCTACAATGATGTCATATATTGCGAGCAATTTTCAAATCCATACGATCCAGCTTAAAGATACCTGAAATATATAAAAATACTAGTGTAGAATCCGAAAATTAAATAATATAAATTAACTATAAAATATGTAAAATATGCTCTAAATTAATATGTAAATCTATACTAAAAACATGAATAAAGTAGACCCTATTAGTTGCTCTCTATTATATTTTGCACATGCAGTCGACGTTTATGTTGCGGGTTTGTTATCGATCGTTTATCTATCGGTAAGTTAGTGTGTCGTGTTGCATGTACTAATGAAATCTTCAATTTTCCGATTAATAAATATGTATACTTATTTGAAATTCTTTCTAATGTAAAGAGATCCCACACTACGTGAGTATAGTTTAAAGGTTCTCTATCGTAAACAACTTGGCGCGTACTTTCTTCCAACCTTGTTAGAGAGACTAACACACCTCCTAAGATCATATGCAATGAAGCCTCATGTGATGGAATATGAATAGAAGGTACGAGAATCCCCAATGATTACTACAGCACACAAACCACATTTCACTTTAAACTATAACAATTACACATCAGCCACAAATTAAATTGTGGCATATATTCGTTACTTTTTTTTTGGTAAGCTATATTCGTGACTATATATACACATGTTCATCCCATTCCCGGAAAACAAAAAGTTGTCACGGAAATTTTGTCACTACCTTTGAATTAATTAGCTCTCCATCTGTTGCCCTACTTCAATCAATAATACTCCCTCCGTCCAAAAATACATGGATATTTACTATTTATGCACGCTTTTTAGGAGTTAAAAACTATATAAAATATTAATTTTTTTATTAATTTTTTTTAATAATTACAAACTTATTATCAATAAGTTTGTAATTATTAAAAAAAATTAATAAAAAAGTTAATATTTTATATAGTTTTGACCTTTTTAAAAAAACGTGCGTGAATAGTAAAGACAGTGTATATTTGGACGTAGGCAGTATTAGTTATTGCATCGTTGTCCCATAAACATCCAAATGCATGGCGAACTGCCAAGTGTAAATACAAAAACGTCAACACGCCATCAAAATTGCAAATCATTAATTCGAAGATATATATTATAACATGGAATATTCAAAATGTGTAAATTACGTACTAGAGGTTTAGGTAGACATGAGCAAGGGTCTCTTGGGTCGATGTATCTGACCCACTGGGTGAAGGGTCGACCCTTTGATCCGTCGAGTCATGACATTTTATTTAATTAAAAAAAAAAAGTTATATACGTATCTTCTCATGGAAGAAGGGATTGGACCGGTTTTTTAGTTGTCTACGTATCCTCTCAAAGAAGGGAAATCAAAGGTCATGCAGTTCTTTATATTCGTTCTGTTCCCCACCCATCTTATCACATGCTAATTAAGACTGTTCGCCTTGCTCTACATCTGAGCTCCCGATCATTGTGCCATCGTCATGCTCCTCATCTGGATCCGGCTTGATTAAGTGGTCATTCTTTTGAATCCTCATCTGAGGCTTCTTCCAATCGTTTAGGCAAACTTGACCTTCCACCATCTCGGGCAAGAGTATTGATCACTTATCGCTTAATATTTGACCAAATTGGATAAAACGTTGCTCCCTCGCTACAGTTGAGCAAGGAGTGGCGAGTATTTCAATAGATATAGAGTAGGAAATCGGGATTTCTCCGAACGGCTCCACTGTTCTATAATGTTGAATTTCATTTCCGCTCCACCTTGATTTTTTGACAAAAATAGATGACTCGACGGGAGGGTTCAACCCACCGAGTCCGCATGTCGAAATCAGCACGACCCTAACCCTAACCCTTAACCCACCTAGACCATGACCCTTGTCAACCTTAACCCGTCGGGTCAAAAAACGTCTGGTCTGGGTCGACCCTTGACCCTTGCTCATGTCTAGATTTAGGGATGTCAATAGGGTTGTGCATAACTGGGTATCCGACACGACACAAGATGGTATGTAGGATACACGAAACCGATAACACTGAAAAGGTCGATACGAAGACACGATAAGTATCAGGTATTCGATAAGAAAACACGAAACAGTTTCATGTCAAATACCCGTATAATACGACAAAACACAACATTTATAAAAACATGTTCTTTGTTCTATTTCTGAATGTAGACATGTGTTGCCCGTATAATAACAGTTGTATTACAACTTCAAAAATGCTAAAAAAATGATGAAAATAGCTTCAAATATGCTGAAGATTAAAGAAATCTCTGTCAATATGAAGCAAAGCCGAGGGTGACCGTGAGCACTGTATCTGAAGCGAGCGTCGGATCTAAACTGAAGCTTGAGAGGGCAAGTGAGAGGAATCGAGACGAGACTTAGGAGTGAGGAGAGGAGAGAAGAGACCGGATCTAAAGAGAGGCCGAGGCCAAGCACCAGATCTGAACGAAAGCTCGAGAGGGCGAGCAAAGGACTCAAGACGAGACTAAAAAGTGAGGAGAAGAGAGGCCGTATCTGAAGCGAGGCCGAGGGAGAGCGTCGAATCTGAACCGAGGCTCAAGAGGGCGAGCGAGAGGACTTGAGACGAAACTAAGGATTGAGGAGATGAGAGGCAAGCCACGGGCGACGAGTCTGCGAGTGGGCGAAAATGAAGATTGAAAAAGGTCGCCCTAGATAGTAGAAAAAATATGAAAAAAGTAAAGGCTGAAAAAAAATAGAAGAATCTAGATTCAAACTCACAACCTCTTGCCGACATCCATACGCGAGCACAACGCCCCACCAACTAGGCCAACTTAGTTTTTCGATACTTGAAGATATTTATTTTATTTTTACTGGAATGGAATACTAATATTCAAAAATATTATTGTGTCACATCGGATAATTGACAAGAGAAATATGTCGATCCGAACACAACACCGTTATTATCGTGTTTTACCGTAATTTCGTGTCATCATCATGTCATATCGATATCGTTTTGTTGCGGTTTCATGTCATGTCAACCTTGTCGTATTTTTCTACAGGGCCCTAGATGCAATGGGTGCGTTTTATAGTTAGTGTTAACTGAGTGGAGTAAATTGTGATTCTCCTTGACAAAAATATAATTTAAACTTATAAACTAGTATAGTAAATAAGTACGAGGTCAATTTCAGAAAGAATCAAATATTCTTAATTAGGAATATATATTAACCAATTAGTAGAAAATGAGGTGTTGATGATTCAGAATAATAAAACAAATTAACTATAAACAAGTGAGAATTAAAGGTTAAAGATAATTGATTTCATCTACAAAACTAAGTGTCTTAATAACATTAGATTGGATTTCATGTGAAACGAAAGTTGAATTCTAAATTGTTGGATTACTTATTTATATGATGAAAATTGATTTTTCTTCAGGATGACAATATGCAGTTTGTAATTGCAGTTCACTTATTAGATTGATCATTAAGTTTTGGATTGTCATAGTTTTCTTCTACTGCTATTATAAATTACGTTCAATGGAATTGTCTATAATTATTCATAAACGGTGGCTATGTTATGTGATATGCAAGTACAATTATGATGTTTTTTCTATGAACTAGTTGTGAATTAGGCAGTTTATACATCATATTACATAAGAGTAAAGAAAACTATCCATTATTGTCAATGAGATCATGTTAGGTAGACATCGGTGATCTAAAGCTCTAGAAATATCTATGTGTGTATTATTGATATTAAATTGAAATCGGAAGTGAATGAATTGTTACCAACTAATTCCTTGTGTTTGATCATTTCCCTAAATTAACATTTGTGTGTGTTAGTGTTTTGAAGAATAAACTTTATTTTGATACAGTTTTCCCTTGGTCCTCCCTCTGTCTCGAAATTTAGGTGGTTTTAGACATTTATTCTTGTATGAAAATAGATGTCATTTTAGGTTTTCTAGGTAGGGAATAATAATGATTTGTATCGATTTGTGTGTTGTTAATTTTTTTAAAGATTTCAATTAGTTAAAAAATATAGTGGGTATTAAAAAACAATAAAAATTATGAAAAAAGATAGTGGAATGATGATGTTGATTGATGGGTGAGTGTTTTATTAAAACTTGAGCATAATCCTAAACCGACTTAAATTTTGAGGGAGTATTGATTACACCTCAAACACTAACACGCCCGTTTGATTTTAGATTCGTTGTGAGGAAATTACTCCCTCCGATTATAAATGTAGGACTTTTTACTTTTGTGCACATAGTTTGAGGTAAAATTATATAAAATATTAATGTTTTTAATTCAATTTTTTTACAATATAATACTTAATAATAATAAATATTATATTTTAAAAATATTTATTTTAAAATTTTAATTTTTTACTTAATTTTTTACCTCCTTAAACTACGTGCACAAAAGTAGAAAGTCATACATTTATGATCGGAGGGTATAAAGTTAATAGTTTGCTTGTTTTTCCATAGTATGTTTCTTTCATATATATGTGTGTGTTTTAGAAACAGTTTATGCCCTCCACAAGATTCTCAAAGAAACCATTGTTATTACCATCAAAGGAAGTAAAGAGTATTCTTTGCACTTGGCATAACAATAGTCGACTAAATCGACCTGCAACTATATAAGATAATCAAGTTACTATGAATGCTGAGTTGCAAGCTAGGATTGTTGAAATATAACAAAGAATTGATGCTACTCAAAGAGAACGAACAGAGGCTAGAGATGCCTTGAATGTTGCAAATACAAACAATATGGTGCTCGTTGGCACATGATCACTTACACTAGGAGATTACCTGATGCCTAATGTTGTCACAAGTCAGGGGCAGCCGCAAGGGGTGCGCGGGGGGGGGGGGGGGGGATTTGTTCTTAGTTCCTACATTAAGAGGTGTTCTCACCCGAACAAACCCCTATATATATATATATATATATATATATATATATAAACTTTCAACTTCAAAAAAGCCATCATTAGGTCCGAGTTCAGGTTTTATACTATCCTAGTTGTACGGACAAGGGGAGGACATGTGTACTCAGGTTGCCATCACATGGAGGGCCCTTTCGGACCCATCATTAGGTCCGAGTTCAGGTTTTATACTATCCTAGGAGATTACCTGATGCCTAATGTTGTCACAAGTCAGGGGCAGTCGCAGGGGGTGCACAGGGGCGGGTGGGGGGGGGGGGAGGGTGCCCCCTCTGGGCATAAAAAAAAATTAAAACGGAGGCTACACAGATACGGGAGAGAGAGATTCGGGAGAAGAAGCGCGAGGATGCGAAGGCAATCGACGGACGACCGAGGTGCGACTGTGCGAGGTTCCTGACTCGCGAAAGGCTGCTACGCCGCTACTGGTTCTGGCCACTGGCTCCGATGTGCGGGATTGGCGGGGGACGGCCGGACGGGGGTGGTGAGCTTAGCGGCTGAATCCACCTCGTCCTCTCCTGTGCTACTGAACCTGATGCAAAGAGGAAATTAAAGAAGGGTAAGTTTCCCCTTAGTTTGAGATTTGTTGAATGTTTATACACTTTATTAATTTGATTTTGTTAGAATGTTGAATTGATTTGGAGAATTGAATTAGATTTGTTAGATTAGGGTTTGAGATTTTAGGTTTGAATTATAAATTGTGGGTTTTGTTGAAACATTGAATTGATTTAGAGAATTAAAATGAATTTGTTAGATTAGGGTTTGAGATTTAAGGTTTGAAATATGAATTGGGGGTTTTGTTGAAACATTGAATTGATTTGGAGAATCGAAATGGATTTGTTAGATTAGGGTTTGAGGTTTGAAATAAGAATTGAGGGTTTTGTTGAAACATTGAATTGATTTGGAGAATTGAAATGAATTTGTTAGATTAGGGTTTGAGATTTAAGGTTTGAAATATGAATTGGGGTTTTGTTGAAACATTGAATTGATTTCGAGAATCGAAATGGATTTGTTAACTTGCAAATGATCTCTTCAAGGTACTCTTTAGTATTGTCTTGTACTGATTTTTTTCCCTTTAGAAAACTAAGAAATTCCACATCCTCTCGCAAGTTTGTACCTATTTTAACCTCCTCGAGCCTGCATGAGACTACCCCACATCGACCTTTGGAAAAAAAAATTCGCCCCCTCTCTGAGAAATCCTACGGCCGCCACTGGTCACAAAAATCCACGGTATTATTCCCCCTAACGTGAACATACCTGACTATGAGCTAAATCGTGGATTGATTTAGAGATCTAGGGTAATAAATATGGAGTCGGACCACTAACAGATCCTATAGGAAGCATATACAAAATTTTCTTGATCTTATATAACGGTAACAGTAATGGTATGACTAATGATGTGTTAAACTTTATTGATTTCACTTTTCTTTGAGAGATGCAACGAATGACTAATATTAGTCAATCCCGAAAGAGTCCATAATGACATGGAATAAGCTAGTGGAAGTTTTTTCCACCAAGGAAGATTGTTAAATTGAGAATCAAGATCAACTCTTTTATGATGCAAGCTCAAGAAACCTATTAAGAGGCATAGGAAAGATTCAAGGGCCTATTTAGAATGCTCCCTACTCATGGACTAACAAAGGGAAACTTGCTAAAAATAATTTATTAGGATATTGACAATGAATCTAGGTGTGTCGTTGTTAACTGCTCTAGAAGCAACATTATAAATATGCCCATTAATCAAGCCTAGTTTCTTGGTGAAATCCCTTTTTTACATGCTCAAAGATATTCCGAACCCCTGACAACTCTTAGGCGAGGTAAGAGTATCTATGATATTGATAATGAACTATTTGATGAGACTGTTGGCTTAAAGAAACAACTTGAGAGCATGTTGATAGCTTGCATTTTGATGAGACTGTTGGCTTAAAGAAACAACTTGAGAGCATGTTGATAGCTTGCAGTTAGATGGTACTAATAGTGCATACTTAGCCTAGTTTAGTTGCATATTTGATTAATTATATTTAGAATTTTCATTCTGGTGGGACCATCGGATTTCAGTTATTTTATGGTGATTTTAGGACTTAAAGAATCTTATGGGGAAAAGGCTAGAAGATATGTTGAAGTTATATAGCAACATGGAGCTCTGTGAGCTAAGGACAGAGGAACCGCTCAACGGTTGAAAAAGAAGAGAATCACAAAATGTTTATCGCGGCCACGACAAGATGGGGGTACAAAGGATTGGCCGTGGCCGCGGGTTAAGGCGTCACCGGAACGCGTTTCAAATCTGTATTTTAGTTAAGTTTTATGTTATCTTTTATCTTTAACACACTGTTTTTGTGATTATATAAGGATGTTAATTAGGGTTTTTATAGAACATCTTATGCACTTTGAGAATATTGAAAGACCTTTGTCTACCATGGGAAACTAAACTCTCTTTGTTTCGCCAGCAATTTGAAGCTTTATTAGGTTGAATTATGAGTATCTGAATCTCGTTCTTATTCCCAATTGAATGTTTCGACTGCTTTGTGTTTAATTCTTTGGATGTGTTTAGTTCTCTCTTGTATGGCCAACTATGTTATCACTAATTCATTCAACTAGGGTTTTGTAGATTCTTCGTAGCAAACCATAACTCAAGTGGCAGAAATATCCCTTTAGGACTCATTAGACTAATTGGATGTTGAATATATGTGAAACCTTGACTTGTATGTTTGGTGTTACATATATCTTGGTTAATCTCTAGTCTTAATGTTATTACTTAGGTGAAATCTTAGTGTGTATATGTGTTAGGATTGTGATGCCGTGCTTGATGAAGACCCATCCCGATCCACCATAGGCCCACACGAGTCTATACACTAACATTGGCAACAATCTTATTATTTTAAACTTTTTTTTTTAATTTTATGACATTATTAATTACGATAAATAAGGTGGAAATTAAAAGGGAACTCTATCCTTTAGGGTTTCCTTAAACACTAAGCCCCCATTTGTTTTTTGGTAGGGAAAAGTAATGATTACCCTCATGAATATATTCCATATTTAAGTTAAGATCCATTGATCTCTATTCTAATCATTCTTCTCCTTCTCCCATTTTCCATACAAATGTGTTACTCTTCTATTCCCTAATTTTGAGGGGGTTAACTAATACCTCTAGGATGGACTAATATTCCCCTCCATCCTCTCCTCCAAGCTTACAAAAATTGGTGATCATATACATTTTATGTGTAAAATTTAATACCTTACCTTTCCTTTCCCTAGTTATCTAAACAAACGAGCCCTAAGTTTTTATCTTTCCATATAGACTAGATAGAGTTCATATTTCCTTATCCAAACTCGGGGCAAGTCTATCTTCTCTTATGCTTTGCGAGCTAGGCATTAGAAAACTAGTGTTTGAATATGTCTATTTAAACTCCCATGTAATACTTTGCAAAATAGGTTGAATTTAATTGAAGAGAACTTGACTAAGTGTTATTCGATTCAAACCCCAAACTTTAGCTCTCATATTGACATAATCATACTACTCAAATTCACCTAACAACAATCCCTAAACAAGCTACAAACAAAACCCTATATTACGTTTCTTTCAAAAATTTGATCACGGAGAAGCTAAAGTTGGACGCCTCTGTGGACGACATGGACTTTCCCATCTTCTTGCGTCGAACGAAGGGTGGGATCCTATCGACGTATGTGATGATGTTGACATGTTTACATATAAGTTCCTCAACTCCATGTCGTGGGAACGGCCTTGGCCCATAGAAATATATGTTTCCCTAAAGAGGTACGTCATGGTCATATACCTTCACCGTTTACTCTACAAGACTAATCTTCACCTCCCCCCACTAGTAGAAATGTAGTCATCAACGACGTTGGAAAAACGTCATGGAAGACATTCTATGGAATTTTTAAACGCCATCCCCAAACGCCGTCTATACGGATGTCATGCTTTCAAATATTATTTAACGGCGCTTTTAGAAACGCCATGAAAAATATATTCTATGGCGTTTATCAAACGCCATGTATAATGATTATTAAGCAAAAAAACACTTGTTTAATGGCATTTTAGAAATGCCATGAATGAGGATATATTTTATGGCATTTTATAATCGTCATTAAAAATGATTAGTAATCCAAGAAAAACTTATTTAATGGCATTTAGAAAACGCCAAATACTAAAAAAAAGACATGTTTTTATGGTGTTTTAGGTATGCCATATTACTAGCCCAAAGGCATAAATATGGCGTTTATAGTGTCGTAAATGCCTATTTTCAAAACAAACCTGTCGTGCACATTTTTCATAAAAGCATCAAACACAACCTGTCTTTCACATTTGCCATACAATGACCAGAAACAAAACATTCAACCTTGTCAAATATTCTTACAGGATGTTCTACCATCCACATCATTATACAAAAAGATCACATCTACCAAAATATTCTTAGAAGATAGGTCTAATAACGTATCAAGAGGATATGTTCACAAATTAATCAAAAGCACAACTTTGATATGCACTATACAAAATGACTCCATTATACGAAGAGGAGTCTTAGAAGTCGAGATATCTAACTTCATATTCAACAAACTCGGACAAAGAGTCTTAATGGCTTCCACTGATTTCATGTCCCTGTCCAAATGACATGGCGGAAAGTTCTAACATAAGTTACAATAAGATTAAAAAAACTCATGATTACAAAGATCATATCACAAATGTGGTAAATCAAATTACAAATTCAACTTCACATCCTACTCCAAAATTATTGCTATTTCATTAGCAGATAAAAGACTATATCACAAATGAAAAGATGGATGTACATGATTTATGTTAGAGCAAAAAAAATTACCAAAAAACAAGTATAGGTGTATTTAAACAAATGCAACCTAAACAGTTTCAAATTAACTCGAATGCCATAAACCTAAACTCCATGATCCTAAAAAGCCTAAAAGTTTAAACCTAAATGACAGAATATATATCCATTTAGCTAAGGTTGTAAACCTAAACATTATATTAGAATATTTTGCCAAGATTTGAACTTACTTTAAAACTGAATCATAGAGTATTTAGTCATATATTTAGCTGATGCTAGAAACCCTTAGTGCCTAATTCAGCAAACAAAAAATGGTCTAAAACTAGAGCAAAACTAATCTAACTACTGAAATCATGAAAGGCATGGTAGTGCATAGGAAAGACATGGCAGTTCATAGGAAAAAATGCCCTTGGAAAGGAAAATAAAAGCAGGGGTAACACACAATCATTCTAGGATGCAATGACTATTCTTAGCCACGATCACAACAAACTTGGAATTGCATTTCTCATCCAAGAATTTGGATTTCTCGATGATCTGTTCCAGGTCAATCTTCAAAGCTTGTCAATAAACTGAACTAGACAAAGAACAATACAAATAGAAAAGAAACGGAAAATAAGAAAGCATATATAACATTTAATTTCAATAGTAACATTTAATTTTTATAGTACATGAAAATGATCATCATCATCATGTTGTAAATAACCATCTATGATTATGAAAACTCATGCCTAGCCAAAAACCTAATGTACTGTCAAAAGTGAATGAATTTGGGGCAAAATCCAGAGAATGGAACTTGGAACACCTATTGTGCGGGTAGCAATGAGTGGCACCCTAAAATATGTGACCGCGGCAAGGAATTAAGCCCTAAATCCAAAGAAGATGGAGCACCTTCGAAAGCAATCAGAGGGAGGGCCAAACACACACTCAGAGAGAGAGAGAGATAGAGAGAGAAGAGAGATCTAACCATTCGTTGCGAACAGGGAGGCGTTGCGAGGAACAACGCTGGCGGAAACAAGGTGCGAGCGAGTCCTGGCGGAGAAGGAAGAGGAGGAGTAGGACCTGGAGAGGCGGCGAACGACTATGGTGGCTTGAGTTTGGCCGAGGAATTCGCCGTGGAAAAGCTTGCCGACGAGAGAGATGCAATAGATCTGGAGAGAGAGATTGCCCCTCTTATGCGTTCAGTGGGAGAGAGGCGAGACATGGAGGACGGGAGTAAACAATAGATCTCTCGATAGAATGGGGGTGGATTTAGGGTTTTTTTTTGCTTTTTTAATTGTTGCCCAAAATTTCGGAATGAAAAAATTACCCTCATTTTCATGACGTTTTATAAACGCCATAAATTACTTTATAAATTTTGCAATTAAAAACCATGACGTTTTACAAACGTCATAGATTTTATGGCGTTTTATAAATGCCATATATAACTAAATTGTGTTATAAAAATTTATAGCGTTTTTATATTTAAACGCCATAAAAGGTATTTTTAATGGCATTTTATGAAAAACGTTATCTTTTAAATGTCATCAATGACTATATTTGTAGCAGTGCCAATGCTTGTGTTTTAGGTTGAAAGGGGCCAAGATCAGATCGGTGTTAGCCCATGTCTTCCCCTCTATCGTCGATAAAGCCTCATCGAAGTATGTTAACATGGCCTTCTGCACCTGGTAATTAATGCAAGGGATTGGTCTTGTAAATGCTCCATTTATTGTTGAGTAGAGACGGCCAAAGATTGTCCATCATGACAACACGTGTATAAATTCCCCACTGATCCGCACATGTCTCTTCTAAAGTGTCAAAGCCTGCTGCAAGTGTTGCGGTGGCATTGCCCCTAAAATGTATCTCTCTCTCTCCCCCTACCTACCTACTCATCTGGTTAATTGATCATAGGGCTATTTGCAAAACTAACCTAAATACCCGGTTGGATTGCGGGGGTTAACCCCCAAAAAAAAAATTGCAAAATAACCGGTTTCTCACAGCCTGCAACCGGTTGGAGAGAGAAAAGCGCGCAACAGTGAGAGAGGAAGGGAAGGATGAGGGAAGACACCGTCGTTGGAGGCGGGGTTCGCGGCTCTAGGCGATAGGCCTCCGGGCTCGACGGGAGGGCTTGAGCGCAGTCATCTTGGTCCTTCTTCCTCCCATTCGTCTCCCATGGCGGCCCCAAACCCGGATGCCATTGTTGCGGTCGATCCTGTCGCTAGGAAATTTCTCCAGATCTGGCAGATTTTGAGGCTAGTGGTGCACGACTCCTACGAAATTGAGGGCAATTGCTAAGGTCGATAGAGGCAGCTATGAGTCGAAGGCAGTTGTTGATCGATTGTAAGTGAAAATTCTAGGGTTAAGGTTTTGGCATCTCCCTGATTTTCCATCTATTAAACCTAATTTAGGGATACATAGATAGAAATTGTTGATTTGGGGTTTTGATTTCTATAGTGTAAATTAGGGTTTTGATTCCTGCTTCCTGATGGTCTTGGATTTCAATTTTCAGTCACAATTTTGATTTCTTGCTTTGGGATGACAGGATAAGAGCTTTAGTGCTTTACTTTTATACTCAAAACTCCCCCAACATCAGTTCTCCTTCTTAAAGCTGCAGGTACTACTTAATCGCTCATCAGATTTGTCCAATTTCGTTTCAATTGCTACCAAAGCTATGTTAATATAAGTTCATGTCATGTATCCAGGATTTGAATGACATGTTAATATAAGTTCATGTCATGTATGCAGGATTTCCTTTGATTGATCTGATGTACCAAAGCTATGTTTTGATATGTACAAACTATGCTGCGTTTTATTGTAATGGCTTTCAATTAGTGCCCTTGAACCTTGATATAGATAACATCTTTTATTCATAAATATTTATAGCAAGAGTGAAACTTCTGTACAAGTTCCATATTGAAGATAACTGTGCAACTATCACCACACATTTTCTTTTAATGGGTGTTTTCGGCACCTGAACTGGCATGGCAATTTCTTTTGGTGGACCAATCAGTGTATTCTTGAGCATTGTAACATTGCTAGTTTGTTGATGTTCTCAATGTTGTGCACGGTTGATGTTGTCAATGTTGTTGCTGTTACACTGGACAAGGGGTGGGGATGACATCTCGCAAGATCATGGAGTTGCTAGCAAGGCACAACATCTGATGAACAAGGGGGGTTGCAATGTGACTAATGAAGTTGCGGTTTATGCTAGCGCTGCAATGATTGATCAGTGCTTTATCTATTTGCCTTATATATATAATCTTCATTTAAAAAAAATATTGATTGTGAAAAGCTTGCCTTAATGAAAGAAAATAACATGACAGGTGATGCTATTAACATGACATGTTATACTATTTAACATGACAGGTAATGCGAATAACATGACAAGTAATGTGAATCGAGCCTCTTCTCCTTAATGATTGAAAATAACATGACATGTAATGGTATTAACATGACAGTTTATATCCTTTAACATAAATTAAGAAAAAGGCTTTTGTTGGGCAACAACAATCTTCCTCTTCCTACATTTCAAGTGTGGGATAAGCCGAACGACTGGTGGAACTCACTCTACTGGAATGACTGTGAAACTAAAGTGGCCTTCCAACAGCTTTATTAATTTCAACAATAAGAAGACATGCTAATCCAAGCAAAGAAACTAAAGTGGCCTTCGTTTGATGTTTTATTAATAATGAACTCACTTCTGCGTTGCGAGTCCCTCAAACAAAGAAACATGCTAATCCAAGCACTTATGCCACTAAATTATGTGATAGTAGCACCAAAAATAACCCATAACCCATACTGAATTTACATGTCACTCATACCGGATTTACATGACATATAATGTGTTTTACTTGACATATGAATTGTTTTTACTTGACACATGAATTTGGTGATGTAGCAAGCTTGACTTGTTCTAAACATAAGTTGATAGTCGGTGTTGATTAATGAATAATAAGCCTACGTGGGAATTGAACCCACATCTTTGTGTATGACCACAATGCTCTCCCATTGAGCTAATAGGCTACATGGGAAGAATATTTATGTCAAAGAAACTTGATATGTGAGGGTCTATCCATTTACCTTGGCCATTATCATTTGCTCTGCACACAAAACACACTAGTGCATAATACACAACCCTAAAATGAATCAAGTCAGCAACATACCTATATTAAAGGTTTTTTCATTCATTTAGATCTCCCACTTCTCATGAGAGAACAAATAGCACACAGGAAAGCCAAATTTACAACGGTGGGAGATCGATAGCCTTGCTGATATATTCAGCAACAGGCCCTCCTTCTAGAACAACCAAGCGCTCAACTCATGGAGGGAGTATTGTCTGGGGACATGGAAGAAGACGATGATACACAATTCCACAAGTAACAAATCCTAATTCATGTGAACGTTGCAATCATGGAGTACTCCATATGAGGTATTGTTTCAGAATCTCCTACTCCTGACATTGACCTTTCTCCAACCAATCCCAACTCTTCATCATCATCTTCCTCTTTACTGACTCCTACCCTTAACATTACCCCCTGCCCCACTAGAAAATCCCACGGACAAACTCAACCCTCTATTTGGCAACATCACTTACTACATGACACCTACACCAATCAACATGTTACCTGTTTATTCAGACATGACAGACAGCAAACCCCAACCCTAACCGAATGGGAAATTTCAAACCAAACCATTTCAATTCCGAAATTCGAAATTTCAGTCTCTAGCCCTAAACTAAAAATTCCAATTCAAAGGCTTGAAAGATAGAGCAGAGAATAAGAAGGGTGAAGGATTGTACCTGGAATCGCATAATGGAAGCCACTTGTGGAGATTATCCTCGACGAGGCTCGAAATCGCCTGAAGAAAGAGAGAGTGGAAGTACTCGCCGCCTGCGCCTCCAAGCCACGGATCTCCGACGATAATAGGCAACAACAGAAGGAACTAACCCCGTTGCCTTCAATAAACTACAGAGATCAAAGGAGATGCCTCTGCCTGTGCCTCGCCTCGAGCAATCCACCGTCGAGGGAGATGCTTCCGCCTGTGCCTTCCCTCGATCCCCCTCCTTCTCCCTCCTTTCTCGCCCGCCTCCGATCCCCTTCTAGTCGTCTGCGCCTCGCCTCGAGGGAGATGCCTCCGCCTGTCCCCGTCTCCGATCCCCTTCCTTCTCTCTCCCCTTTCTCTCCTTTGCAACGGGCTACCGGGTACACAGGTTACCAAATATCCGGTTTGACCTAATTTAAAACCGGGTTGGGTTAACCTTGCAACACTTTTCGTTTTTTGGGTTAGTATGTGCAATTCCCTCTTGATCATACTAACCAAAAAATATTAATAAATAAAATTTTATAAGTTTTATTTTATTTATATCTAGATTATAATTATTTTTTAGCATGAAGAATTATTCATATTAAAATTAATTATTTAATAAATATTATGTTATTTAAATCTATATTATTTTTCGGTATAATAAATTATTTATATCTAAATTATTATTTCATATCTCCCTCATTGATCGATTATTATTAGTTTAATTGTTATATTAGTTTAGATTAATTATTATTTCATTATACTTTAAATTGATTTTTTTATAAATAATATATAATTTTAAAATATTGTTTTAAGGTGCCTTGGACATTACGGAGTATTATATATAAGAGGTTGGAATTAAATTATTCCTTGGTTATCCGAAACCGAGAACACGACACGAAAAAACCCGAAACCGAAAAAATACGACACGAACCGAGAAAACACGGTTGTAAACGGTTCGTGTTCGGATCGGGGAAATCGCCTTGTCGGGTACCCGACACGAACCGTTTAAATTTTTTTTTTTTTAATTTTAGATCTGGTGATATTAATACTTGTATAAATAAGATCCCAAAAGTAACATGATGCTCAGTTGGCTTACTTGGTTTAACGCCGACTCATGGACGGAGGTATATGCGTACAGACACAGGTTCGAATCCTCTCTCTACCTATTTTTTTCCCACTCTCTTTTTACCTCTTAAATGAGTTAAATAAAATAAAACCCTAACTCAGCAACCTCCTTTCAGCCTTCTGAGTTAAATCAACTTTGCCTTCTTTCAGCCTTCTCCTTCCATCGCTCAGATCTACATTCACAAACTCTCTCTCTCCAATTCTCCAAATCCACCCTTTCTCTTTTTCTCCAAATCCAGTGAAAATGTGGTCCTGTGGAGGCGAATCGACTCTTCTGTCGGGGATAGTCCAAGGCTGATCGACTCAGTGCTCGGCCCCGGATTCGCTCGTCCTAGCGGCGACAGGTTGAACCGCTGCTCGAGGACTGGCGCCGCTTCAGAGAGATTCGAAGTGAGGTCGGGATCCCGGATCTAATCCGCAATGGAGTGTCTTCACCAGCGATGCCTCCGGATTTGGGCAGACGAGCATCAATCGAGGTTTCCATCTCCTTTCACCGGGGCAGATGCGAGAGGGAGAGAGAAGATAGAGTGAGAGGAGCAAGAATCTGAGAGCGGAGAGCCGCCCTGGATGAGGGCTCGAGTTGGACCACCGAGGGGGAAGAAGGTGAAGAAGGAAGCCATGGAAGCTTCAGGAATCAGCGCACAGATCGTACAACATCTCAATTTTCGATTCGTGGCGGGTTACACGGTATCCGACACGGAACCGTTTCGTATTTTCGTGTCGGATACCCACCGGTATTAACCGTGTTGTGTTCGGATCGACGTTTTTAGCCTTAACGGTTTCGGGTACCCGACACGATTAACCGTGTCGTATCGGGTACCCGGTTATATATGCACACCCCTAGTTTGCTACTCATGCCATTAACGAAGAGTAACAAAGATATGTAGTAATAGTAGTCTGTATTTTATTATTGTTTTCAAGGCCAGACAATTACCTGTCAATCTGTCATACACATAACTCAAAATAAGCTACCACACGAATGATCTTATAATAATAAAATTAACTTTTTTTTTTTGAGCAAAATAATAAAATTAACTATATATTATCATAATATACAGAGTATATATTAATCTTATAAAAAGAAAATAAGGAATTAATTAACAGTAGAAGCGTAGTTATTAACAAGAGCTAGCGCGATGCTAGTCAGCATCTTCAGATTCGTGACGCGATCGAAGACGTCCGATTTCAGGGGGCCGTCGGACAAGCTCCGGAATCCGTCGGTACACGTCTCCTCGTTGGTCAGGGCAGCGCTCATCCACGTCTGGACGCTGCTGATCCGGAAGCGGAGATCTTGACGGCCGATCGCGACGCCGGCCACAGATCCGAGCTGGCACATCTGCTTGAATGAGCTCCGAATCTGACTGGCAGCAGAGGATAGGGTGGAGGAGCAGTCGCGGAGGGCGGAGGAGGAAGAGGCGGAGTCGTATGAGGAGTCTGACCGGGAGAGATTGGAGAAGTAGGAGGAGGCGAGGCGGGCCTCGGAGAGGGAGACGGTGAGGGAGAAGCGGGCGAGGGCAGAGGGACTCTGGCCGACGGAGGAGGCGTAGCGAGAGAGGGCCGAGTAGCAGACGTCAGGGTAGAGCGTGGCATTGCACGTCTCACGGACGAAGTCGAAGTCGGTGTTGGATGGAGCAGGCGCCGGGGTTGTTGAGGGAGAGGGGAGTTCACCGTCGTCGGCGGAGACTGGTGGCGCGTGTAAGTGGGTGGAAGAGAGGGAGAGGAAAAGGAGGAGAGCAAAGGGGCGGATATCCATTATCGCGAGCGGAATTTCTGAATTATTTAAAATCCGGTTCAGTATGTAATGTAGGGAGATCAATATGCTCTCTCTCTCTCTCTCAGTTTCCTTTAAATAGGCCGAACAACGCCTGCGCTCTCTTTGTTTATTTTTTTATTTTTTTTTGTAAGGAAAAGATTTAGACGAGGTTAGATACTACTGGATCATTAAATAAGGGGGCGTTTAGGTAAATATCCAAAAAGATTATCTAAATTAGAGGAGTATCCACATGTTTGAATATATTACAAAACTATCCATTGCTTTTCTTCATTGTTGTTCGACGTTAAATCCTCCATCGTCGCTCCCCTTTCATTCACTGTTCTCCCCATCCCCTTCCTCCACCGTCGTTCTTCCACCGTCGTTCTTCCTCCGTCTTCCTTCCTCGGTCTTCGTTAATCCGGCATCGTTCTTAGCCTGTCGTTCATCGGTCGTGGTTCCTAAATCCTCTGTCCTTCTGCAGTTGATCTCGAACAGAGAGAACATCATATCAGTTGTCCTCCTCGCATATTAAAGGTATGAAATCGCACAATAGTAGAGTATTAGTTTTCGAAACTCATCTAGTTCGAAAGAAAACCTACTTCTGCTGACAGAAAAACAGTAGTACAATCGAGTATTAATTTTCGAAAACCTAGTTCTGCTGACATATAATCTGATATATAAATGTGTGCCGAAGGCACACATTTAGATTGAAGTTGATGAATTACCTTCTACTACTGTGTGCAAGTAATGCAATTAACTGGTGCTGCTGACAAGTAAAAAGGCATAAATTGATATTGAAATTGTTACTAGTCTTTTGTATTGAAACAAAAGTTGATTATTTGTGATTATTCTAAAAGAAAGAATAGTTGTGCAACCACTGTGTGAAAGTAATGCAAATAAATGGTGCTGCTGACAAGTAGTAGTTTACCACAATCTAACGTGTTGATTGAGTTGATTCTGATGTAACATGCAGTTAGATGTTATGTAAATAGCTTGTAATGATTATGCACACTCAAACTGTGGATATTGATTTTAGAATGAACTGAATTATTGGAAAAATCAGTTACACTGCTAACATTTTTATGTATTGAATTGAAATTTCTTGCAAAGGCAAAAATTCATACTGAAGTTTATTAATTTACTAGGATTTTATATTGAAACTAAAAATCAAGTAGTTGTCATTATTCTAAAAGAAATAATAGTTGTGCAACTACTAATTAATACTTTTGCAAAAATTTAGCGTTGTTGACAATTAATAGTTAAACTCAATCTAAAGTGTTGATTGAAATGATTCTACTATAAAATACAGTTAGATTCTGTGTAAATATTTTTTAATGATTATGCACACCAAAACATGTCATTTTGATTTCAAAACAAACTGGATTGTTCTCAAAAACCTGTTCCACTGCTGACATTTGTATGTAATGAAGTAATATTTGGGCCAAAAGGAACAGATTCAGATTGAATAATTAGGAAGTTACTACTCTTTTGTATTGAAACTAAAAACAAATTAATAGTGATTGTTCTAAATGAAAGAATAAATGTGCAAGTATAATTAATCGTTATGCAAAAATCTTGTGCTGTTGACGAATAATGGATGAACTCAATCTAACTTTTTGATTGAATTGTTTCTAATGAAAAATGCAGTTAGATGTTGTGTAAATAGTTTGTAATGATTATTCACCCCCAAACTGTGATTTTTGATTTCAGAATAAACTAATTTATTGTAAAAATATGCTACACTGCTGACATCTTACGTAATGAAGTAAAATTTGTCCCAAAAGGGCACAAATTCTGTTTGAAATTTATGAAGTTACTACTCTTTTGTATTAAAACTAAAAAGAAATTAGTAGTTATTATTCTAAACTAAATAATAGTTATGCAACTTCTAAAAAATAATTATGCAAAAAATCTGATTATAATGTATTGAATTTTTGTAAAAATCTGTTACACTGCTGACATATAATGTAACAGATTTAAATTTAAATTTAGGGAGTTACTCTCTACTTGTAATTGAGTTAAAAATTGAAAGAAATTAGTATTGATCACCAAAAAATAAACAATAGTTGTGCAAATACTAATTAATACTTATGCAAACCTATTCTACTGCTGACATGTAAGAGTTAAACTCAATCTGGTGTATTGGTTTAGTGAATTGGGGAATCCTGCTGCTAAGATATACTCGGATGTTGTGTTTACTGGTTGGTAATGAAAATGCGCCTCTCCAATGATATTTAGTTTAACCAGTAGTTTAATTACTATATATCAATTTGTTATTGTGTTGACATGGGATGTAATTGCAAGGCATAATTTTATCTGTATTATAAAAGTATAGAAATAAATTGAGTTGATGTGTTTAGCAGTAGTATTGATGTGTCTTGTTTTCTGTTATCATACGTAGGGAAAGTATATGGCTCCATATGTGATTACAGTAGTATATGGTGGAGAATGGAGGTTTTCTGCGACCGGGCTTTCGTTTGTTGGAGAAAAAACTTCCAAGGTTTTTATATTAAATAATTCAATCACTTTTCAGAGGCTGGAAGAAAAAGTACGTAGTAGGTTCAATATTGATACTGCAGTTGGTTTAGAATTCAACCACATACACCCTTTAAAATTGCTGAGATCGCCGCTGAAAGTTGACTGTGATGCTGATTTTGAAGAATTTTTGGCTTTGACAACACTTGCCAATGTAAAATTTGCCGTTGAACTGTGTGTTAGCAAAAAGTTTTTGCCTCTGTCAATACCTGATGCAGATGACAGGGAAAGCTGGAGATCTTTTACATCTGAACAATTGCAGTTGGTCGAGTATAATATGAATTTGGTTCAAAATATTGTTGAAAAGGATAGCATATCAGTGTTGTCTGACTTGAAGATGAAGAGTGTAAAAGTGGAAAACATGGAAGAGGATGATTGGTCTCAAGGTTCTGAAAGTGAAACAGAATCAGATGCTGAGGTCTGGAGGAATCTATACTCTTCAATGCAGGGAAGAGACACATTAAAGGAAGAGTGGGATGATTCTACATCCAGTGAACCGGTTTTACCAAACAACTCAAGCGAAATTCTGTATGTTGGAAAAACTTTTGTGTCAAGACAAGCAGCAAAGGATGCTTTGACAATTCTGTCCCTAACTCAGACATTTGGTTTTAGAGTAACAAAATCAGAGCCGAGGTATTTTAGAGTGCATTGCATGGATGCTAAATGCAACTGGAAAATGCATCTAAAGATTAGATTGTTTCTCAGACTTCTTATGTAGTCACATTGTACAATGAGAAACACACTTGCACGTGGGATGCCAGAACAATATATTGCAAAAAAGCTCCATCCTCAGTTGTTGCAAGACTCATTGAACCTAGGTGTGCATTATGTACAAAATAAAATTTTAATTAATTTCTTCCATATTTATTTTTTATTTGTGCTAGCATACGTGCTTTTCCTCTTTTAAAGAAGGTATGTCCTGTTGTGTGTCAGCATATAATCTCGTCCTTTTTTATTTAGAAGATTAATTACAATCAAATGTACTTTGAATTCTTTTAAGCAGGTAGTTGTTGTCGATGGCACGTTCTTAACTGGGAAGTATAGAGGGACTTTGCTTGGTGCCACTGCCTAAGATGCAAACAGGAAAATCTTCCCTCTTGCAGTTGGAATTGCTGACACTGAAAATAATGACTCTTGGGAGTGGTTTTTTAAGCAACTGCTGAAGGTTTTGCCACAACAAAATGATTTAGTCTTTGTGTCTGATAGGCATGCGAGTATTGCAAGAGCTGTTGCCCTGATTTATCCTACTGCTACACATTGCTTTTGTAATTGGAACTTAAAGCAAAACATCAAAGCTACCTTCAAGAAAAAGTATCTATCTGGCTGGTTTCAGAACGCAGCAAATTGTTATACTATTGGGGAGTTCAACATCAAATTCAGGCACATACAAGAGAATTTCCCCAAGCTAGCAAAATATTTAGAGGATGCAGGTTTTAATAAGTGGGCTAGGGTACATGCAAGGTCAAACAGATACAACATGATGACTTCAAACAATGTTGAGACTCTGAACTCTGTAATAACAGGGAAGAAGAATTATCCAGTTGTAGCCCTGTTAAAGTTTGTGCGAGAAAAGCTCACTAACTGGTTTCAAGAAATGAGAGAAAAGGCACTTCAAAACCAGGACAAAATAACACCAGAGATACTGAAGTTGATCAGCAGTTTACAGGAGCATATTGGAGCATACAAAGTGGTGAAAATTAATGAATTTGAGTTTGAAGTCACAGGAGAGGGAGCAAGGGTAATAGTTGATCTGTCAAGAAGGAGTTGTACGTGTAGGGTGTTTGATATTGAGCAAATACCTTGTGTGCATGCTTTGGCAGCAATTAAGCACATAAAAGCAAATATATCAGATTTTGTAGCAGATTTTTACACGAATGAAGCTTGGGCATTGACCTACCAGGAAACGATATATCCAGTGACGTGTGAAGATGAAGAAATTCTCCCTGATGCTATAAAACTTATCAAATGTTACCCCCCCCCCCCCCGCTTGTGAAGAAAAGGGCAGGCAGACCACCATCTAAAAGAAAACTTTCTGCTTCGAAGTTCAAGAGAAGGATAAAGTACTCAAAGTAACTGTCTCAGCAACACAGCTTCTGGGCCATCTTTTAGCAAACTAATAAATTTTGTAAACAGCACTACATATGCACTTTTTAGGGTTGCAAGTTTGAAACATTACAATTTAAAATCTTCTACTGTATGAATTGAATGACTTTTATATTTTAAATTCGAACAATTTTAATTTTTTACTGTCTTAGCAGTAGTTTCTTTTCATCTTGCATTGGTTTTTCTTGCATGTTATAATATGCAAAACTTAAATGAAGATGTGCAAATATATGCAAATACTAGTTGATGATATGCAAATACTAGTTGATGATATGCAAATATAAGTTGGTGATATGCAAATATACGTTGATGATATGCTTATATAAAATCGTCTAATGCATATATAAGAGTATTAAATATAAATATTGTGGTGGTAAAAATAGAGACAACAATGTTTTGCAAAATGTACAATTATAATATAAGATCCAAATATAAATTCATGATATGCAATTATAAGTTGATGATATTCAAATATAGTTTGATGATATGCAAATATAAGACTGTGATATGCAACTATAAATTAATCATATGTAAATATAAAATCATTTACGGCATAAATAAAATATTAAACATATAAATATTAAATGTGGTAGTATAAATAGAGACCGCACCGACCTTCTATTTTTTGGTGGTTTCTCCCTTTACGAGTTTCACTTTTTACAAGCTTCTTCAATAACCTTCGTCCGGGGGTGAGCGTTTTTGTGTTGATTAACGATTTCTTCGTTCGAGTGATCGTTGTCGATTAATATTGAGCTTCGCTGTTGCCATGTCTTCCAATTCATCTGGTAAATCTGTGCTATCTCCAAATTTCCTTCGTTTTTTAGGTTAGGGTTTAATGTTATGCAAGTTTTTACCGAAATTTTTACGCGAGTTTTTTCTTGTATTGTGTTAGCTAAACGATTACGAACTAAAGGTGATTTCTGTTCAAATGTTGTTCCTACCTCCAGTAAGAAACGTGTTAAGAGATCTACAACCTCTTGTTCTGCCCATAAGGCAGTTGATCTGTCGAGGGACTCTCCCGTTTTTCCAGATCTATCACAGCGTAGTGGGTCAGTAGAAGCTGAAGAACATCAACAAATTATTTGCAAAGATGGAAGGAGTGTTGATAGTAGAACGCCTATTGATCCAGACTCCCAGTCTCCCATAAATTGTCCTCAAATTCTATCAACTAGATACCCAGATCCGGTTAATTCTGCTGATTGCACTCCTAATAAGGATCCTAATGCTTTTGTGTCTGTTGAGTGCACGGTTAATCTGGATTCTGAATCTCAAAAAGAAACTTGTGCAGCAGCAGATGAGACTCCAAGAGTTACATATCCTGTTAATACTGCTGATTATACTATTAATGAGAATCCTCATCCTGTTGCTTCTGTTGAATGTACCGTTGATCTGAATTCTGATTCTCAAAATGCAACTGGTGCAGCATATCAAGTTCTCTCTGGTTCTTTTCTTGGTGTTAATTTACCTCAAAATATATCTTCTGATTCATTCCCTTCTGTGAATGATGCTACTATATTAGATTCTGGAAAGGAAAATGCAAATCATCAAGTTCATGGGGTCCCACCTGCATCTGATTTTGAGACTGCTGTTGCTGAAAAACAATATCATGTTATGGATGATATGCATAGTAAAAAACAGACTGATGTCCCAGTGTCTTCTGCTGGATGTCAAGGGGCTGATAAAAAGGAATCTACTGAAGTCCAACCTACTTCTGATTTGAAGACTGATGCTAATGAAGAACAACAACATGTTATGGATCATATGCATTAGAAACAACAAACTTTCAAGGCCATGGATATTGATGTCAATGTCTCTTTTGGTGGATGCCCAGAGCCTAGTAAAAGACAGACTTCTAGTGGTGGTGACTTTCTTCAAGATCCGAATCTGCATACTGATTCCTCAGATATTCCAACTCACACATCCAATGTAGAGCCTGGTCCTTCTCATAGAGTTGGGTTGTTGAAGAAACAGAGAATTCCAAAAGGTAAAAAGTTCCTTACCCTAAAGACAAGATCCAACCCAAAGATGTTTGTTTCTGCAATTCAGAGGCTAAGTGATAAACAGAAAAAGTGCATTAAAGGGATTGGGTTTGGACATCTCGTTGATTTAAAAATACAGAATCTCCCGTTATCGCTTTCCTACTGGTTGGTTGATAACTTTATTGCAAACAAATGCTCTCTAATTCTACCTAGTGGAGATAGATTAGTGATAACTGATTTAGATGTGCACATTTCCTTGGGACTACTAATGGGAACGAACTTGATAAACAAGAAAAGTTGTAAAGAGAACTTTGAGGTTATCAAAGAGTGGCGGGCTTCTCTTTCAGCTGGGGAAATGATTCAACCTTCTATTCTGATAGAAAAGATCATTAGTGATGTTGATGCTGGTGATCAGTTCAGGCTGAACTTTGCAGTTTTGTTACATTCTTTGCTGCTGGACACACATTAGAGTGGGCACATAAACCAGAGTTTAGTTAGAGTTTTTACTCGCAAAGAAGATTTCAAGGAGTTCAACTGGTGTGCATTCTTATTAGAATGTTTGGTTGACTCAAAGAAAAGTTGGGAGAAAACCAAACAAGGGCAGTTCAGAGGTCCTGTGTTGTTTTTAAACGTAAGTATCTGTTTTTAAATTATTATATCTAATTCTACGAATTAATATCATATTGGCTGTAATATTTAAATAACATCGTTTTTTCCCGTTGCAGTTGTTCTATGTTGACAGAGTGAAGTTATTTTCGAGCATTATGTTCATAAGATTCACTAGATCAATCCCAATTTTCATTGGTTTGACATCAACAATGCTTCGTCAGCGTGAAAAGGATGATATTGAAGCAGGAGAATTTGGTTCTGGCTTAATTCAACCACGTCAATGCATCCCTAGCTCTGAAACTGGGAATACAGAAACTGCTCCAACATCTCCTCACCTTATGGAACAACCTGTCCCAAATAATGAGCCAACTCCTATTGAGGTAGCTTTTTTATTATTTGATGTTGACATATAGGGACTACGTTAAATCTAAGGTTTGGGTTTATGAAATTTGATGCTAAAATGCACTGAAATTTTTTGCTACTAGCTTGATATGAGTATGTACATCCAAAATATGCCTAGGGTGATGTGCAACTAAGTTAAATTAATTTTGTACAAGTGTAAAATTATGATATGCAACTACATTTTACTGATATGCAACCACATATGACTGATATGCAAAATTAAGATTATTATATGCATAAGTTGGTGCTGATGACATATACAGGCTTAGCTACTGCCTTGATGAGTGTATGCACATCCAAAATATGCATAGGGATATGTGCAACTAAGTGGAAGTTATTTTGTACAAGTGTAAAATTATGATATGACACTACATTTTACTGATATGCAACCCCGACATGACTGATATGCAAAATTAAGATTATTATGTGCATAAGTTGATGCTGATGACATATAGAGCACTTAGCTAAATCTATCATAATAATTTACTGATTTTTAATGCTTAAATGCAAGGTGATGTCCTAAAAAGATTGTAATGATGATACACATCAAAAGTTTGCTTTCCCCCCTTTAAATGGATTGAATTAATATAACAATTTGCTACTCTGCTGACATGTGATATATATAACAACTCCACCCCATCTAGGGTATTAGAAATGTCAATTCTAATGCTAAAATGCACTGAGATGGTATGTGTATTTTGTGATGAATTGAAGTAATATAACAATCTGGCACACTGCTAACATTTGGCTTAAAAAAAACAGTATTTGTGCCAAAAGCAGGAATGTAGATTCAATATAATAAAGTTATTTATCTTGGAAACCAATCTTCAAAAGGAATTAAAAGAGATAAATCAGAAATAAACCACAGATATGCTACGAAACCCTGTATAACTAAATAAAAACTTTAATGCTGCTGACATATAAAGACTGCACACCATCTAAGATATTAGATTTGTGGATTTTCATACTAGAATGCACTGAGATGTTGTGCTGATAGCCTTTACTGATTATGATCATGAAACCCTGTATTATTTGATTTTGGTTTTGTTGCATCCCTTCATTTTGATATATTATTTACAATGTTTTACTTTCATCTATGTTTAGATATTCATACAAGCTTTGGCTGAAAAGACTACTGCACTAGCATCTGCAATCTCTAGGGCTGTTATCTGAGCCGAACAGCTCGATCTCGGCTTGGGCTCGACTCGAGAAAGCTCGAGCTTGGCTCGTTCGAAACCGTAAAACAAGCCGAGCCTGAACAGTGTTTAAAGCTCGTGTCGAGCCCGAGCCGAGCTCGAGCCCGAGCCCGAGCCGAGCATAGAAGCTCGAATGTGATAATTTCCTAAATTACCCCTAGGGTTTATTTATGGGTTGCCTCACCTCCTTTCAGCGTTATGCGTTCAGTGCTTCTTCCTGGTTTCCTTCGTGCTTCCTCTCTCTTCCCCAGTTCATTCCAGTACAATGCTTCCTCCCTCTTCCCCTTTCTCCCTTCTTCCGGCGGCGACGAGTTCCTGGCATCCGTCCGGTAAGTTTCATACATATCCCTCTTCCCCTTTCTTGCTAGTTTCGTACATCTTCTACACCCTCAAGTTCGAGATCCGGAGGCGGCGACGGCAAGCGTCGGAGAAGGAGACGGATGTGAAGGAAAGCAGGTCGTCCAATTCCAGATCTGGAAGCAGCGACAGTAAGCGTAGGAGGCGGAGGCGGATCCGAAGAAGGTCGGTGATGAAGTTGAGTCTCATGCCCTCCAGTTCGAGATCCGTTAGGGTTTCTTCCTGGCGTCGAATCCCCGACCAGGCCGGTTCGATTCTGCTTTGATTGTGTACAAAATTAAGAGTTGGGACTACACAGTGGTTGGATCTTATTTCTGTATTGTGGTTAATGCTTCAATTTTCTATAAAATTAGGAGTTGGGACTTGGGATTACTTAATCGTTGGGTCTATTGTTGTATTTGAGAGTTTTTTTTGTTTTGATTTCTTAAAAAAATAAGAGTTTGATTACTTACTCCATGGAACTTGAACGTGCTGAAGGAATTTGAAGGTGCTGCTCATGGATTGCAATTGCATCCATGGATGCAATCCATGGAACTTATATTTGCCTATGCTTTTTTAAGGGTTTTTTTGCTGATTGTACGACTGCATCTTTAATTTTGCATTGGGGCATTCAGCTACGAACCGAGCCTGAACGAGCCTGAACGAGCCCAATTGACGAGCTTGAACGAGCTCGGGCTTGTTCGTTCGGCTTGTTCGAGCCTTCACAAGCCGAGCTCGAGGTTACCCCTGGGCTCGCGAGCCGAGCTTGAGCGCCAAAATAAGCCCAAATAATTTTTGGGCTCGAGCTCGGCTCGGCTCGTTTCCCGTTCGAGCCAAGCTTGAACATGTCAAGCTCGGCTCGTTCGGCTCGAATATCACCCCTAGCAATCTCTGAATTTGCTAGTATGTCTACAAAGGTTCCATCTGAGTTTCAAGATAATGAGAAGGTCAAAGCTCTCATTGATGCTGCTAATAATCTTCTGGGGTTGGTATATGAGCCGAGTCAAGCTGCACCTGCACCTGAAGATCATCATCCTAGTTATATGGATGACTCTCCCAACACAATCTTCAACAATTCTCAGCATACTTTTTGGACAGATCCATCGTTTTTGGATGTCCTAACTCAGGTTGAATTGGCTGCACAGAACAAGGAACGAATGAAAGATAACCTCCCTAAAGAAGGTCATGTTCATGACTTCGCTTTTGTGGCTTGTCCAACAACAACAAGTGAACCTCCAGCAAAAAGAAGTGCATCTGATACTGGTGACAAAGAAGTGCATCTTGCAGATTTACAGAAAAAAGAAATTTTACATGAGAAGAGAATAAGAAAAGGAAAAGTCCCTCTCTCTGACGGGCCAAGTTTTGATTTGTTTGGGTCTGATCCGGCTTTCTTATCAAGTAGTCCACAAAAGGTAGTTAATGATGCAAATAATCTTCCGTCACACTCAGATGGAAAAAATGGAGAACCTGCAGAGAAAGAAGTTAGTCTTAATGTGACAGAAAAGGGTAAGAAGAAAGTGAGAATTTCTGAAGACCCAGATTTGGAGATATATGATACTTACACAACACCTCCAAGACCTACATCAGAACATTGTCTAGAAGAAGGGGAGAAGGCTGATGGAGATGCAATGAAGGGTGTTATAGATGCTAAATCTGTTAAAACTACAGTGTATGCAAGGAAACCCAAGCCCTTATTATTCTCGTGTTGTTAACAGGGGGGATAATATTTCTGAGCTTGAGAAGATTCTATCTGCAAGTGTTAGTAGGAGATCAGCATCTAACACGTATGTTTATTCCCCATTCATTTATTTACTTTAGATTTTAATCTATATTCTCGTTACTTAGTTTTATTGACATTTGTTTTATGTTCTTCATGCATCTAATTGCAGTGAGACCTTATTTAGAGGAAATACTATAAGCTTAGTTAGGGCTGATTTGAGAAGTCTGGAGGAGGATTGTAGAGTATCTCGCATTATTATTGATGCTTGGGCAACAATCCTAAATCACAAAGAGCAGTACAGGAGTGATTTGTCTCCTTCAAGGCTTTTCTTGTGTATTGCCTCGTCTGTAAGATTGCAACTTTTATCTTATTTTCCATTTCATGTGTATTTTTTATAAATTTATCCAAGTTAAAACAAAACATTTTACCGCAAATCTTCTAATATATTTTTCCATCCAGAAATATCAAAAGGATGTATCGTTATCTCAAAGTGCGCAGCAGATTGAAAAGTTTTGTCTTCAAGTTGACAAAGCATTGACCTTTGCTCCTCACATTAAATTGAAAAAACTGGACATGGTAATTTCCCATTTATGTTAATAACACAATTTTGTACTGCTGACATGCTAGTTGCTGACATATATTCTGATATATAATACTGACCTTTGTTGAAATAATATGAAAGACAATGTATATTAAAGTGAACTCTTGTTTTTTTATATGAACTTTTAATGCAATACCATACCTATATCCCTGTTTAATTTTTATGTCACCTGTATTTAAACACAGCCGTTGACTTCCTCTACAAAAATGTACTGCTGACATGTTTACTAATGACATGTAGTTAGTTGGATAATACATATATGTGTTCATATAATATGAACATGCATACATTAATAATAAGTAATTTTTTTTTTCATATGATATGTTAATATAATTTTGTAGGTATATAAGTGATAACAAAGACCCACTTCAGATGTCAACACTGATAATAAAAAATCGCTTCTGATAGACATCTTATGAAATATTTTTACCTGTGGCAGTTATTTCTTGATTTCTAGTTGTTTTTAAATATTTATATTAATGATTATTTCTGCATGTCATAAGTATTTTGAAACAGTTGTAGAATTACTTGTAAAAAAAAAGGTTGCTGACATGCTTACTGATGACATGTAGTGGGTTGAATAATAGTACATGTATGTATTCATACGATATGAATATACATAGATTAATAATAAGTATTGTTTTTTGATACAATATGTTAATGTAATCTTGTAACTATATAAATGATAACAAACACCAACTCAGATGTCAACACTAATACAGATGTCAACACTAGTAATAAAAAATCACTTCTGATAGCCATCTTTTTATATATTTAAACATATGGCAGGTATTTGTTAATTACTAGTTGTTTTTTAAAGCCTAAATCTTTTATCTACGACCCTGATTGTTTTCTTTGTAAATTCATATACAATATAGTTGGTCTGTCACTCTGAAATTTATACTGATGAGATTTAAGTTGCTGATATAGTTTTGAATTTGGTGTATAGATTGTATTTGACATTTACGCTAACGACTACATGTACATGGTGGTTTTCAACTTGAAGACCAAGATCACACAGATCTTGGATGTAACTCCCTGCTGTGATGAACCAAATTGCAAGTGCACCATCCCGACTATGGTTAACAATTTGCTTGCTAATTTGGTTAGTCATATTATTAAGTTACTTTTTCTTTTAAAAGTTTATAGATTGTTAATTTGGTATTATGTTTAATTTCCCTTTCCTTGGCTTCTACAGGCAGACCTAGTGAATGAGTATTTTCTCAGAAAAGGGTTAAGGGGAAAGGCAAATATAATCACACATGCAAAGGTAGATATGCTGAAACTTCCATGGGCTGGTGAGGACAAAGTTTTGCATTCAGGAATATGCACTATGCGTCAAATGGAAACTTTCTTGGGGATTGCAAAAGGCTACAAGTGCGGATTCGAGCCAAATAGTGAGAAAAATATTTCAAAGCTGCGGTTGAAGTATTTGGCTGAAATCATTTGCTCAGACATGAACGAAAAAAGGAGAGAAGTAGTAAACGCAGCAAGAGCACATGCAAAATTGACAATGAAGGGTATCAAACCAGAAAGGTTAAACTTGGGTTAGAATGGAAAGGCAAAGCTGGGTTGTGTCTTGATCATACTATTTAAACCCTAATTGTCGATAACTTTTAAGACATTTTGTCTCTTTAGGTTCGACTTATGTAATAACTACTAATACTTACCTATGTTGAGTATTGTGAACTTATGTGGTATCTTGACTGACTTGCAATGATATTTAATCCGACTACTATGTTATGCAAAAGTACTGATAGTAATATCTTATATTTATTTCATTAATATAACAGTTAAAAAATTCCTGTTTTCCTTTTTCAACAAGTACACATATTTAAACATCATATGCAGTAATAATCGCCTGATATGCAAGCGTCCAGTTGTGTTCTGTCAGTTCCCAACCAACAAATCACATTCTGTAATGCCTTTTTAGTTGGTGCTTTTCTAATTAAAAATTGCAATTTCAATTATAACAGTTAATAATACTCCCTCCTATCATTATAATGTTTGAAGGGGATGGATCTGATCAGAAATCTTAGATTTACTAGGAAGTTTACACAATTTTCTTTTATTTTGTCACATACCATCACATTTATTTCCTTTTGGGTATGTGTCAATTTGCAAATGAATTTTTTATATTAAATATGCATATATTATGTACTAATATGCAAATTCAAATACTACTTATGCAAGAAAACTGATTGAGTGTGATAAAAGTAGATGTCCCATCCTTCTTGAAAAAACCAACACGACATTGCATAGGTATTGAAGAAAAGTAGTAACATTTTCGAATCTACCATAATCATTGTATTTTTTTAAATGCAAGATATTTAATAAGAGATTTAAAGGATAAATAAGAAAGCTTCCTTAGCAAGTTTGAAAAACATTATGATAAGTTTGACAAGGTATTTAACATGAGATTTAAAGGAAAAATAAGAAAACGATTATATATGCAATGAGTTTGAATAACTTTCTTTAAAACACCTTTTAAAGATGATCAGATGGAGTTATAAAATAGCAGAAACATAAAACAGAACAGTTAAAATATAAAACAGTAAGTAATAGATTCACCAGCAGGCATAATGTTTGATAAGCAGCAAAAGTACATACATCTAAGCCCAAAACATAACACAAATATTGTTTGATAACCGCAAAATAAAACAAACAGAAACATAATCATCTAGTTGGCAAAGAAGGCTGCGATTTTCTCCTTCCTCTTCTTTTCTTCTGCATAAACCTCGTCGATCGTCCCAAATATGTTAATCCTGAACTCCTTCATCTGTTCCTCCACCTCTTCTAGTCTTTCTTGATTCTACAACCATTTTTTAATGAAAAAGTTAAATATTTAATAAGATCTTATTAATTAATATTATGTAAAACAGAATAGACTTACCTTCTCAGCAGCGTTCTGGTCGTCGTCTTCAAGGGCCCTCCTGATCAAATAAGAGATGTGACCTCTCTCCTTGTAGAGTTCAAAGTAGAAACCCTGGAAAACCACGATCGTTTCCAGTAGATCCCTTCTTTTGGTTGCCGTATTAGTCTGGGCCTCCTCTTCAAGATGTGCCATCTGATACCCTGGGTATCGTTCTTTATCCAGACCATCGCACATCTTATAGTACTCCTCTATCATTGTGGTCGGATAGAAAAAGTAATCCATTTTTGGAGTTGAAATGAAAGGGATGAGGTTTCAAAGATGGTGAGAGAGAATAAAAAGGATCAGGCGATTTGATGATGGATAATAACAGATGGGTGAGGGACTCTTTATATAGGCAGAGCCGGTTATACAACTACCCCATCAACAATATGTCACTAGTTTTAAAGGGCGGTTTCCCAATGTAATGTAACATTTCCCTTTATCCATAAGATTTATCTCTACTGTAGTAATAAAGACTAACTGTACTGTAATAATTACTTCTATTAAGTACTCCCCCCCACCCCCCTTTTAATGAAAGCCTTTTTTTTAATGTATTTCCTTTGGTTTTTCATTTACCATCACATTTATTTCTGGGAGTTTGTGTGAATTTGCAAATGGATCTTGAATATTATCATGATTTCCAGTCTAAGATGTGTGATAGAGGGGTTCCAGTACATAATCTATTAAATATGCACATATTATGTATTGATATGCAAACCCAAATACTACTGTATTTATGCAAGAAAAGTAATTGAGTGTGATAAAAGTAGATGTCCCATCCTTCTAGGAAAAAACAACACTCCAATTCATGGGTATTGAAAAAAAAGAAAGACTTTCGAATCTACCATAATCATTACTACCATTTGTTTAAAATGATGCATTATTAACTTAAATATGGTGAATAATTTCTGCTTTGGCACATAGACATTTTAGATTTTAGAAATGATAAAATATACTAAGTTAAACTTACTAATAATCCATACAAAAATAAAAAAACAGAAATGTAAAATAACAGAATCATAAAACAAAAGAGATAAAGTATAAAACATTAGAGTAACAGAAGCAATAACAGTTATATTGTTTGATAACCACAAGAACTTACAATAAAATATAAAAATAACAGAAACATTGTTTCATAATTCTAAAACAACATGAATGGAAACCTAATCATCTAATTCCCAAGGAAGGTTGAAATCTTCTCGTGCCTCTTCTTTTCCTGTTCATATATCTCCTCAATCGTCTCAAACACATTTACCCTGAACATCTGCATCTGCTCCTCAAGATCCGGAAATCTTCCTTGATTCTACAATCATTTTTAAATGCAAAAGTTAAATATTTAACTACTTATTAACTAATATTATGTAAAACAGAATAGACTTACAGCCTCAGCAGTCTTCTGATCGTCATCTGCAAGGGTCCGCCTGATCAGAGAGGAGATGTGATCTTTCTCCTGGTAAAGGCTGAAGTAGAAACCTTGAAATTGCTCAATCGCATAGAGCAGATCCTTCCTCTTGGCGGTAGTGTTGGTCTCCGCAGCATCTTCAAGCAGGGGCATATGATACCCAGGGTATCTGTTTTTGTCCAGTTCGTCGCAGGTCTTGTAGTAGTCCTCCATTAGGGAGAGAGGGTAGAAAAGATAATCCATTTTTTGGACTTGAAATGAAAGGAATGGGGTTTCAGTAGATGGCGAGATAGAAGAAAAATGCCCAGGGGACTTTGTGATGGATAGAAACAGAGGGGTGAGGGTCTCATTATATAGGAAGAAGCGGTTATACAACTTCCAATGTCACCCGTTTTAGAGGGCGGTTTCCCAATGTATTGTAACCTTTCCATTCCCCCATAACTGTACTAATTAGTAGTATTTCTTAGGTAAAGAGTAACTGTAATTATTACCTCTATTAAGGAGGGCGGTTTCCCAACTGCTTTGTACTTACAGAGCATCAGATACATCCCCCCCCACCCCCCCCGCCCCCTAATAATCACCTATTTTTACTCTGCTGACATGTGATATATATAACAACTCCACCCCATCTAGTGTATTAGATATGTCAATTCTAATGCTAAAATGCACTGAGATGGTATGTGTCTTTTGTAATGAATTGAAGTAATATAACAATCTGTCACACTGCTGATATTTGGCTTAAAAAAAACAGTATTTATTCCAAAAGCAGGAATGTAGATTCAATATAATAAAGTTATTTCTCTTGGAAACCAATCTTCAAAAGGAATTAAAAGAGATTAATCAGAAATAAACCACAGATATGCTACGAAACCCTGTAAAACTAAATAAGAACTTTAATGCTGCTGACATATAAAGACTGCACACCATCTAAGATATTAGATTTGTGGATTTTCATACTAGAATGCAATGAGATGTTGTGCTGATAGCTTTTAATGATTATGATCATGAAATCCTTGCTTTCTCTTCAAGAATAACTTGAAAATTTATAAAAAATCTGTTACCTTCAAAATAATAATTACTGCCAAGGGTACGAATTTAGACCCAATCTAATAAAGTTACTGCTATTTAAAACCAAAATTAAAAGAATTTAAAAGTGATCAACAGAATAAAAAAAAAATTAGGTATGCTACTAAAACCTGTAGCACTTATGCAAAACTCTGATGCTGCTGACATATATAGACTGCACTACACCTAAGGTATTAAATTTTTGAGTTTTAATGATAAGATGCACTGAGATGGTGTGCTTATAAGTTGTCATGTTTATGGACATCAAAGCCTTGCTTTGTCTCTAATAATGAATTAAATTAGTACACAGAATTGTTACTCTGCTGACATTTTAATTTAAAAATAATAATTAGTAACAAAAGGCAAGAATTTAGATCCAACTTAATAAAGTTACTGCTATTTAAAACCAATATTAAAAGAAATTAAAAGGGGTCAATCTAGAACATATGTCACTTGTGCAAAAAATTTATGATGTTGACATATAGGGACTACGTTAAATCTAAGGTAATGGGTTTGTGAAATTTGATGCTAAAATGCACAGGAAATTTTTGCTACTAGCTTGATATAAGTATGAACATCCAAAATATGCCTAGGGTGATGTGCAACTAAGTAAAATTAATTTTGTACAAGTGTAAAATTATGATATCCAACTACAATTTACTGATATGCAACCCCACATTACTGATATGCAAAAATAAGATTATCATTTGCATAAGTTGGTGCTGATGACATATACAGGGTTAGCTACTGCCTGTGATGTGGGTATGCACATCCAAAATATGCATAGGGTGATGGGGGACTAACTGAAATTAATTTTGGACAAGTGTAAATTTATGATATGCAAGTATATTTTACTGATATGCAACACCATATGACTGATATGCAACCATCTACCCTGTTATGCAAACCAATGAGAAACTAAAGAAATAGGGCAAAGAATGGAGAAACTGTTCTGAATCTCCTAAACTGTAATTTAAAAATTCCATTACCATCAACACATATATAATGGAGCGCAAATCTTAGAAAAAAACTAACAACACAGAGTTCCATTCATTTCATGAATATGTTTACCCCAAGTCCTAACAACAGATACTACATCTTCCCTTACACAACTACCACAAAAGTGTTAAAATACTTAGTCTTTTGCTACCATGCCGATCCTATAAAAAAAGGGCTACAATGCCAATACTACAGTAACACACAAGTTAAAAGCTAACTTTGAATTACGTCGACTATTCGTTACAACTACAGTTACATTGCAAATCGACATAAGGGGCAAAAGCTTTGAATATTCAGCCTATCTCTAATACAATCTGGGTGAAACGAATGTGAGCATGGCAGGACTATGACAGGCATTGACTGCGACATCACCTGGCGACAGATGGAACAATCGTCCCCATCCTGCTCTAGATCATAAACCTCTCGAAGGGCTGCGACAACGTCTGCTGGGGCTGGATGATGTTCATACTCATACTCAAACTCCATAGGAACCTCAATGTCAGAGTCAGAGTCAAAGCTGGTATCCGATTCAGCCACTTCCATGTAGTACAAATTAAAGTGGATGTTAGGGCACATCCCATACTCCACCAAATCAGCGTCTTGTTGAAGCCATGACCTCGTGAAATCACTTAGCATCTGATTTACTAACTGATGTCGAATCACCTCTGGAATTCCCACATCATCCAACCTTATATCGCAGTCCAGTAAAGTCCATGGCATCCCATCCCAGAGGTAAAATTGCTCAATGGTCTTCGGATGGTAATCGGAGTGGATGGACAACCGAACTTCACCGAATCCATAATCTGGAGACGGCAAGGGAAAGATCATTACAGAAAAATGGCCAACACTGGGGTGAAACCCTTGGTCCATAACCGCGTGCGCGTGCACTGCCATTCACGAAGAAAACCCTACAAAACAAACAATCAAAAGACAATAACTTTATAATCAAATAACTTTAACTCAAAAAATAAATACGAAAGCAGAACAGGAACAACAAATATAATCTAACCCCTTTTGGAAGAAGAAGACTAACTCAAACGCCTGTGGATGAAGGTTACTCGGCCGAAACAACAAATGCCTGTGGAGTGTGGATGAAGAACAACCTCTGACAACCGTAATAAAGGGTAAAATGGAGGGAGATGAAACGCCGGGGTGGTGAATTAGTACAGATGATGAATGTGGGCATAAGTCTTAGATGTGGGTCGGGCCTTCGTTTTACTAATTATGATGAAGCCTGATAACATTACTAAGAATTATACCCAATGACCTACTATTAGATCTGTCAAAACATAACCCGACCCGAAAACCCGACCCGGTCGAAAGAAAGTTTTCGGGCTTTGAAGCGAAAATTGGGACCCGGAATGATTATGGATGTCAGTTTTAATGCTAAAATGCACTGAGATGTTAGTTTTAATGCTGACATGTGATATGTATAACAACTACAACACATCTAAGGTATTAGATATGTTAGTTTTAATGCTAAAATGCACTGAGATGGTGTGTTCCTAACTTGTAATGATTATGGATGTCAAAGCCTTGCTTTGTCTATAGCAACGAAGTAAATTAGTATAGCAACATGTTGTTCTGCTGACATTGTACTCGATGCTGCTGACATATACAGACTAGCTTAAATCTACGGTCTTGGGTTACTAAAATTTAATGCTGACATACGCATAGGTTTATGTGCAACTAGCTTAAATTAGGCGGGGACAAATGTACAAGTATGATATGCAACAATATTTTACTGATATGCAACTACATTTGACTAATATGCAGATATAATATTAAAATATGCATAAGTTGACGCTGATGACATAGAGACAGTTAGCTAAATCTAATATATTAAGGTACCGATTTCTAATGGTTAATTGCAATGTGATGTGTCTATTAGATTGAAATAATTATGGACATCAAAACGTTGCTTATCCTCTTCGAATGAATTGAATAATTATAACAAATTGTTGCTCTGCTGACAAGTGACTGCTGTTTTAAACTAAACTTGCAAGAAATACAAATGATAACGCTGTGAAACAATACAGAATCTTGCATGAAAATACAAAGTTCACAACACAGCTAATATATGTCTAATGACAATACATATTTACATTATAAAGCTCCATCTCTCCTTTATCAAATCTACGCACATAAGTTCTCGATATCGAAGGAGCTTTTCATTTGTGATTGCCTTCACATCTCCTCCAAAAATAAGCGCTTCAATTGCTTTTACTACAAACACCCCACAAGTAGACCTACAATTCAAACACAATAAGGGGAAAATAACAAGGTGAAAAAGTGTAATATATGATAAAAATTAAAAAAAAAGTATGTCAAGACAGGAAGAACACGTACGAAGAACGATCATGAAGTAAACCAGGCACCATGATTAACTTGAAGGGGGATGAGGTGAAATTTTCGTACACACCAGCTTTCACCAAGTGGATTGGAAGCCACTTAGTAATAGGTTGCAGATATTGGTCAAGTAACCCAGCAGCAATTCCAGTAACATTGCAATCATACACATTTATAACCTTTTCATCAATTAGTATCTCCAAGGCTACCCAATGCATGTTGTGGATATTGAAAGGTGTATAAATCTTCTTTGCTGACGCCCAGGCTTTAGGATACTTGTCAGGATAATCGCCGCTGGAATAAGCCTCAATAGATTTGTCAACATTATCATCTTCCACAAAATTTGAAGCACATGCAGGCCAGTACTTAACGACAAAAAGCCAATCCACCACAACACAGTCTTTGTACTTGTCCGCTTCTAAAGAAATTCGCTTCCTCATATAATATAACCCTGCTTCAAGATTCTGTAAAAACAAACTACTGTCAAGCAGATTAAAAGGGAAAGCATCCCCATATTTGGTTGATGTCAGCAGTTCTTACCTCTGAATCCAACCACTTGATCCTGCTTAAAATATTATGGAAAAATGATTTCCCAAACCGTCCAGAAGGAGTACAAACAGAAAAATCCCTGAGAAGGAATATACAATACGCATAACTTTACAACAATGATAGATAGAGTAATAAATAATAAAAGCATATTAATATAGAGGTAATTGAATAATATAGCAAAAACAAAATACCGTTTGCTCTTTATAATGGAATACATAAATTGGTGATCCTCGCGGTTGATCAGTGACTTCTTGGCATTGTACTGTGCCAATTTCTTTTCGTTTTCTTCTACACGTGGGCCGAATAAAAAACTACTGTCCATAGGAATGCTGTTGGCTTGCTTTAATTTTTCAATGTCACTTAATATAGTATGATTCTTTTGCATATGAATCCCAATCAACAAAGTGTGATGGAACATAATTGTCTGGAACTATAACAAGACCGTCTGATACACACGGAATAGAAGAAGCAGAACCCTTTACAGAAGCATCACCAGCTTCCGTGGAAGAGATGTCAACAGGCTTACCAACCCCATCTGCCTCGCCAACGACCGTATCCTTCACAGCACACAGACAACCCTCAACAACATCTTTTAATGACAAAAGAACCTCACTGATGACAATAGATGGAGAGGATGACATATCACAAGCATTTGCGCTGCATTTAGCATCATTACATACTGCATTTACATCACCAACCATTAAATTGTGCACGTCACCAGCAAACGTTGATTCCTTTCGATATGAATATACAACATCAGAACCCATGTCATCAACATTCTCAACATCAACTCTAACATTTTTTTATGGGGGGTCCATTTCAAGAGCAACAACATTACAGGGAGGACGCAGAACATCAGAATCATCTGATTGCAACTTTGTATTAACACCTTTAAATCCCATTAGTGTGATATCGTCATCCTTTTCATCACCTCCCGTACAACCATTAATTGAATCCTGCATATCAGAGCCTCCCACTTCATGTTCAGTCTCAATATATTCAATTCGTTCCTTCACATCAGAAATTTTGTCATCAAACTCAGTCTCGGTAGCATTCAACTCAACAACTTCATCACTGCACTTGCTATAGATGTCAGCCTCAGATAATACATTAAAATCTGATGACATCTGGGTGTCAACGCACACAATTTTTAAGCACTGTGCATTCTCTTGAGGGCGCTATGCATCAATAATTCCACTTTTAATTGGCTTCACATCAACAGTAGTGCCGCCGACATCCTCACTAACTCCCTTTGCTTCCTTGACATCAGACTCTTCATGCTGAGCTCCATTCTGTGCATCCCCTTGAGAGCTATGTGCATCAATAAATCCACCTTCAATTGGCTTCACATCAACATTCATGCCCCCGGCGTCCTCACTAACTCCCTTCATTTCATTCACATCATAATCTTCATTCTGAGCATCATTCTATGCATCCCCTTGAGGGCAATGGGCATCAATAAGTCCACCTTTCATTTGCCTCCGATCAACATCCATCCCACCTGCATCCTCAATAACTCCCTTCACATTCTTTACATCAACATCTCCTTTCTGAGCTTCATTCAAATCCCCAGCTTCACCGCTCCACTTCAAATCAAAGCAAGTCCGAACGGCATAAGATTCCTGCTAAGTGGAATAAACTTGACAACCTACGACATCCCTCAATGAAATGTCAGCATTAGTATGGATGTCAGCATCAGGAACACTATTTGCATCTCCAACATCACCCCCGGTAGAGAGATGTCACCATCGTTTTTATCTACATCACCAGCAAATTTTTTTGAAAAGGGACCCAACTTAACATCAACAATAGTAGATGGAGGGCATAGAGCATCAGATTCATCCAGGCGAGGATTCATAGCACAACCTTCCGATCCAATTAATGTAATAACATCACCATCTTTATCACCTCCAACACAAGGCTTAATCGAATCCTCCATATCAAAACCTACACCATCATAATCAGTGGCAGGACATGCAATTTGTAACCACTATGGATCACTGTTAGTACAATGCGACCCGCCAAAGTCACCTTCTGTTGGAATGACATCAACATCCATCAGACCTGCATCCCCAATAACTACTTTCGGTTCCTTCACATCAGAATGTCTCCCATCAACTTCGGGGTGAACATCATTCAAATCATCAACTTCAATGCGACACTTGCCTTCAATGTCAGCTTCAGGTATTACACCAAACTCAGATGACATTTCATTAGAGGGTAAATTTAGATCAACATTTGGAATACCTACTTCATCTCCTCTATTGAAATCGGAAACAATTCCGTGAGCAACAGGCAAATCAGCCAGTATATCAGAGAAAACTTCGTCATTAACTGTTGTACCAGCATCATTATTAGGTATGAAATGCACTGGCACGGAGACATCAACTGTACATGCGTGCGTTGTAACCTTATTCTCAAGGGAAATGAACTTCTCCCCAATAACAGAAAACATGTTAATAATCACATCTAACTTCCCCATACATGTCTTAATTTCTCCTACACTGGCAGCCAACTCCCTTAGACATTCAGGCAATTGTTCTAGCTTATCAAGACGCCTAAAAATTTCTTGCACCACCTGAGATGAACTATCAAAAACAGGGGCGGGAGCATTAGCATCAAATCTAAAAGGAACATCACCTATTTCATCCCGTATTTCACCCTTTTTGGGAGACGACAACCCCACACCACACCCATTTCCGGGTACATGGCAATAGGTCTCAGCTTCAGGAATTGAAGCATCAATCGGATCAACAACACAAACACCAGGTTTTTTTGCGTCAGAATCAACTCCCAAAGGTATGTCTTGAATCTCTGGACCAGATGAATTAACATGGGCATGAGGAGAACCAATAGGAGACACAGTTGAACCAGTAGAGTCAACAGAATGGGTTCCACCAAATTCATCATCAAGAGCACCCCTAGTTTCAGAGTCAACAACATCATCATGGACCCCACCAGTATCACGATCAGAACCAAACACATCACCTTTTGCATTAGACAGTCCATCAGCGGCCAAGATATCTGCAGTAGGAACAACTTGCAAAGATACAGACTTCTCAGCACATTCTGAATAGAATACATTCCTAGGCTCTTTATCACCAGTCTTCCTCTTATTCAGACTGTGATACACAATCTTCAAAGGTACAAGCTTCTCACACTCAATCATTGGATCAACCTTGTCACCAGCAACGACAGGTACAACAGACTCTTGGACTAGCACATCTGTCTCAGCATCTAAAAACCGAACCTTCTTACCTGACTCTTTCTTCTTCCGCATATTAGTGGCTTTCCTCTTATTTGATTTCTTATCCTCTAAACCCAAAACAGGGGAGGAATGAAAGGTACCTGTAGAGCGACCCCTTCTCAAGGATGTCATCTTCTTTCCTTTATGTACAACATCAAGTTTTACATCCGAATTGACTCCATCATTCCCAACAACATCATCTAAAGCAGAATCATTTACAACATCCTGTTTGTTCACCAAATTGCCAGCGTCATTCCCAATAACAACAGCTAAGGCATCACTGCGTATGAACCTGTCATTATACGCATTTGTACGCAATCGATGACTTTCATACAGACAATCAGCCAGCTTGGGGAAAACAGGTTGAGCAATGTCATCAACTCTTTCATCAGCAACTTCTTCACTATAAACCATCCCTGGTGTTCTTGCAAATTCACCATAAATAGGGAAAAATGGTGCCTACACAAAATTTGAGGAAATATATGATTAAAAGCACGGATATTTACAACAAAACAACAACTATTCTAATAACCTTTAATATTTATGCAAAACTGTGGGACTGCTGACATAAAATGACTAAGCCAAATAAAAGATATGCACCTACTAGCTTTTAATGATAAAGTGGAATTATATGTTATGCAATAATATTTAAATGACTATGCACATCCAAGCCTTCCTTATGCAATTATATTTAAATGACAATCTATTACTCTGCTTACATGTGATCTAAATTAAAATATATTGACACTTATGCAATAATTTGGTTCCTACTTGTTAAGATATATATAAAAAACAAAAAACAAACAAGATCAGTGTCAAACAAAAATCATTACTGATACAAAAAATTAAAAATCTTGCAAACAATGTAGTTCTGCTGACAAGTCTGGTGTTTTTGTAAATTTCTGCTGACGTCTCTGGTATTTTTGCAAATTTACCAAATGTAGTGGACAATGGTGCCTAAAACAGATATTAAATTAATTCACTAACAACTACAAAACATAATAAACATACCAGCTCATCATCAAAAAGTGCAGAAGCACTATCATATACGTGTTTAATCTTACATTCCCAGTGCAAAGAGTATGGATCTCCAGCAACCATTTTGAAATTACAGTCAAATTTTGCAGCTATTGATGGGAAGGCTTCTATAATCCATGACTGTTGCAAAAAAACATAAAGTATTTGAAATATTCAGCCAGAAGCGTAAGATATGATAACAAGCAATAAATATGCTGACAGACTTCAAAAAGGATAACAAGCAATAAATATGCGACATTAAAGACTACCTGGAAAGCAAGATTATACCCATGTATATCATAACAACGTCTACCATGGTTACGATAAGCCATATCTATATTCTTTAATGTCGTAACCAACTTCGTGTACGAAGCTCTCCCCTAGGGATAAATTTCAAACTCATTCTCAACGCAAGCAAGGGATAAGTTTTCTGCACTGACAAACTCTGATCTCCTGAATAATAGGACCTTTTCAATAATAAGCAGCTTAGCCATAATCAACTTCTTCTCTGAAGATTTACTCTCAGATTTAAAACACTGTACTAACTCTTTATAAGAGCATTTCTTCTGCCCAAAAAAATCAATGGAAGACACATGTTTGGGTGGTTTGCAATCATTAGCTTCACAAGGAAGACCAGTAATAACATGGAATTCAGCAAGAGAAAACCGAGCCAAAAATCCATCAACCTTAAACCACAACTCCATCTTCTTTTTGGTGGAAACTCGACGCAACATAATCTGATGCATGAGCTGAAAGTTAGAAACCATACTGGCTCCCTGTGTCAGCACCCACCCAACACAACTATTGCATAATATCTCATAGTGTTTATCTGACAGATGACTTTTGATGAGTTGACAAACATCAGGATACGAATATCTGTTTGATCTAGAATGGAACCACTCATCCTCAGAAATACAATAAGGAATGTTCTGTTTAAAAACAAGCAAAAATGTCAAAAATAAATGCATATCAACATAATTAAAAAGCACTATATAAAGAGACAGGATAAAAGGATCAATATCAAAAAAAAAAAAACTCACATCAAATTGCCTTCTGTATCTGACTAAATCAGTAAGTAAACCTGGCAAACACGAAAACATAGAAATCAGAAGAGGAAAAACGATAGGAGCATGTAGAAATCTTCAGTAGTAATCGCATATGTGATAATAAAAACACGAACAACACTGCAGCATTTGCTACAACGACACCAACCACCACTAGACCAACAAAAATCCCCCAAAAAGTGGAACAAAAAGCTACATAAACCGTAGAAAAACAAACCCTAACCAACAGGAAATCCGTTCAAGCAAAATCAGCACACCAACTACCAGAGATTTCCGCCATATGAGCAATTATGATAAGAAAAAGCAATAATCGACCGCAAAAATCACTCCTCTAAGGTGATTCACTCGAAATTTGACAGGAATAGCACATAGAACATCGACGGAGAAGTTGCCGCTGGGTTGAAGTCGAACAACGATAAAAGAGGATGGAGGGGCAAAATCGTAAAATGGCCAGCGAAAATTATAAACGCGGGCACTTTTCTAAATTTTACAAAAGGTTGGACGAAACTCTAATTAGGTTGAAAATTTGTGCCTGTGGCACAAATTTTCTCTTAAACAAGAGCATTCTTTAGGATGAAATTATAGATGATAAAATAAGAGATAATATTGTTGTTAGTCGTGTGTAGAAGACAAGCAATCTTTTCGACTACCTTTGTAATTACCTAACTTTGTAGGAAACATATGCCGATTTATTTTCATGAAAACTCTAAGGAGGGTGAGGTAGTTAAAGATGAGAATCTCGATCTCCAATAGTTAGCACCAAAAGTCAAGAATGTTGTTGATGATTGTCAAGCAATCTCCCTCAATAATCACTTTTGTCAAGCTAGCGTAATGGCCTTACAAATGCCCTGGTGAAGAGTAACTGGCTCAGCGTCCGCGGCCACTGCCGACTCTGAAACTTTAAACTACCGAGTCATTACCTTCTCTTAGGATTTTATATATCATTATGTGCCGGTTTCGAAGGCTTATTAATTTAAAGTCTTTATAGGATTAATTTTCAACAAATCTTATTCATATATAATTTAGGACTAATTCACATACTTTTGAGAAACCCTATAAGAGAGAGCCTCCAATGCTATGGAGTGATGACAAACGACTCTTCTTTTGTTTGATTTATTGATGAAGCTTTCGACTTCTACTTGTCAGATTTTCTCTCTTATTTTGTTCTTGAGTAATTTTATGCAATCTATCGCTAGGTTTATATGGACGCTAGTTGATGAATTTGGATCTTAGTAGCAAGTTGTAATTATCCAAGGTCAATTGACTTTTTTTTAATTGCATCAGGATTACTTTACAATTGGATAAGTGCTAGTTGCTTTAGTTGGATTGTTCCTATCGAATTTCTTTGTTGTTCATTGCTAGCTATTGTCAGTTGAATCTGGATAGTTTTATTATTTGCATATTTTTTGTTTGATTGGTTTACTGTATATGAAGATGGGTCACCCAACGCAACTTGTCATACTCTTTGACAGGAATTAAATTGAATCAAGGATTTAAATTGGATTTAAATCTGGAATTTCGAGAAAAACTTGTCATCAACTTTGACGATGCCATAGAAAATAGGCCATATAATAAACACAGAGTATGACATCATAAATGGGTCACCCAATGCAAAAGGATGGTCGGTCCCACCATTAATACTTCGCGAGCAAAATTTCCAACCGAGCACGAAGGACTGGGCTTAGCGCTCCCAAGAACTATTAATCCTTATTTTCCTCGTGACTCGAACCCAGTGTAAGAATCATAGTGAACTCTCCTAAATGTCTTGTAAGCCTCCGAAGTCCTAGCAAGTAGCTCGCTGGCTCAAGCACCTCGCCTCTAATGGCTCCACATATATTGCCTATTCCCCTAAGCGTGTGGGCATGCGCTACACGTGTCCTACATAGAACCACGAGGTTGCCAGCCAGCTGCTCGCTTGGTTTCCCTATAAATACCCCCCTCCGATCTCAGAATAAGGGATCCGATTCCACAGATAGAAAAGCATAAGACCTCTGATTATCCCCCGGACTTAAAACCCCCGGAGTTGAGTTCTAAAGATCTTTGGTCGGAGAAGAACATTATTTGGGATAACAACCTCGCCTAGCTTCCTCTATAAACGACGATTGAACAGTAACATAATTCATCGCGAATAAAACTCGTAACCCCCATCGCTTGGATTAATAAGCACACAATCTGATCATCATCCCGCCAGGCTAAGACTTGCAGGTATTTTAAGACAATTATGTCATCACCAATGAGGTAATAAGTATAGGTGAAATCCCTTGAACGCGTCATTGACGCCGTCTGTGGGTACATTTCCCGACGAGAGGTTCCGCGTAGCAATACGCTTTCTTTACATCGCTTTCTTTCCGTTTCTTTTATTTTTTATCCCTTTTTTCCACTTTATTCTTTTTTATTCTGCATAACTTCTATCTAAAATAAACTAAGAATAACGCTAATTTCTCTCTTAAACACCGATGTTATTTACATGCAGGAATCATGAATTTTACCTTATTCAGAGAGGAATTTGGGAACCAACACCATGATACCGAGGAAACAAACGGCCTCAACCTCAACGCTATCTACAACGAGGAGGCCCTGCACAACGGAAATGAGGGCTCCCCTCAACAACCGACGTGGGACACTGCGCAACCACATCCGTTCGCCCCCTACGGAATGTGGGGCGGCTACCCCCCGTACCAATTCTTCGCTGGAAGCTACCCGCAAAGCATGTATTTCATACAACAAGCAAACGGTGTGACTTTCCAACAGGCGAACGGGGTGCCACTCTAACCCGATCCCAGTACTTACTATCAACAACAAGGTCTGGTGCCCATAACGGTCAACCATTTCCCCAACCCCGCTGGTGGCCCTCTCAACCCCGATCCAGAACCCGATGAAAACATCAACAAGATCGACCGTTCTGGAAGGGCCCAGAACGTGTCTTCACGTTCAAACTCCCCTGAGGCACCTAGGCAAACTCGCAAAGGTGAGCCAACCTTTCCATCAGCTTTTTGCAAACAAATACGCAAGGCACCTGTCCCCAAAAGGCGCAGGGACATCACCATCGCCAAGTACAAGGGAGATACCGTTCCCAATGATCACCTCAACCAATTCACCACAACAATGGGAATGAACGAGGACAATGATGCTTATGTATTGCCGCTCATTTCCATCCACGCTGAGTGGGGTAGCTCTAACATGGTTCACAAATCTAGCCCGATCATCCATCAACAACTTCGCACATCTATCAGGAACATTTGTCTCATTTTGGCAGCGCTCGCACAAGAAAAAGAACCATGTTGGACCTCAATTCCATCAAGAAAGGCGTGACCAAATCCTTGGGAAATTTCTTCAGTAGATTCACTATTATGGTGGTGCAAATCCCAAGATTCAACCAAGAATTTGCCAACACAATACTAATGGGCAATTTGGCCGAAGGAGATTTCAAAATCCGCATATTTCGAAAGGAGCCGGTAAACTACGACGTTCTGAGAGAACTCGTGACCAAGGAGATCTACGCTATGGAAGCTGCAGGCTCTAGCTCATGACCTGTCAAGTATAAGCCATTGTTCCGTCAGCCATCTTACCACCGACCCCCCAATAAACGCCAGGGGAGAGAAAACTTCTAGGATCAGCAACCTCGCAATCCTTCCTGGCAATATCCGGCCATCCCGCCGCGCCCTTAAATCCAAGAGGTACAATACAACCAAAGATCATGACCAAATCCACTTGGGGCCCAACCAATCTAATGATGGCTCATCCTGACCATATCTCGCCCCCAGTCTATGGGATTCCGCCAGCTCTTCCCCAAAAGGAGACACCCCTTCAAATTTGCGCCCCACTAGCAAATCCTGGTAATCCAGTAGCGATATCACAACAACACCGTCCTCCTGAGGTCCCTCCCCGACAATATAAGCCACCTAATGCACCACCGAGACCCTACAATCCCCAGTATGCAACTGGGGAAAGAGGTAGGGGTATTTACCCCCAGAACAGGGGAGGAAGGAACGGCGGCAGAGGAGGAGGGTATCGACGTCCGCCTAAGGACACGAGAAATGCCCCCGCAATAAGGTCCTCGTCCAACCGACCTGAGCACTCCAACTGGGATCACGGGAAGCTTCCTTTTCCAGACGGATGCATCAAGACCATCGCAGAAGGACCCGCGACATCTGTCACCAGCAATCAAGAAAGAAAAAACTATGAAAGAGAAGCCAGACGCCCCCCATCCGAGGCCAGCGTCAAACATGCATCCACTGCGCACGCTATACTGAATTTCTCTGTTTCCGATACCCGTGATGGTCGCGATCTCAGAATGCCTCACTCAGATCCCATAGTCATCCATGTACAAATAGGAACCAAGATCGTCAAGCGGGTCATGATAGATACGGGTTCATCTGTAGACGTCCTTTACTGGGACGCTTTTGAGCAACTCGGAATCGCCGAAAGCGCCCTACGTCGCTACTCAGGGAAACTAGTCTCCTTTTTCAGAGACGAGGTTGAAGTGGCTGGAGCGATCAAGTTAGCCCTAGCGCTAGGGATCACACCAAATAAAAGGGCCCACATGATTGAGTTCACAGTGGTTCGACTGCCGTCATCTACAACGCTATCATGGGCCGTGTAAGTCTATTCAATTTCCAAATAGCATGCTCTATATATCATTTTAGCGTCAAGTTTCCATGCATTGATGGAAAGGTGGGCGAAGCGCGGGGACAGCACGCCGAAAGTAGAGTTTGTTACTTATCCTCACTACGAAAGGGCCATAATCGGATATTCGCGATTAAAGGAGGCGTTCGGGGATCTCTAAAAGAAGAAGAAGACGATGAGCGTGAACAAGAGGCCACATCTGAACAACAACAAGCGGATTTAGAGGTTCGATCAGAGAAGATAGCTGACAAAATTGTGGAAGAAAAAGTCGCTTTCTTTCCTTTCCAAAACAAGGCCGAAGCCCTGTACCACGATCACAGCTTGACTAGTCCCACTTTAGAGCACCTCGAGAATTTGTTACGAGGATCACGAGATGTCTTTGCGTGGTCGCCGCAAGATTTAAGAGGCATTTCTCGAGAGATCGCGGAACATTCCCTGAGACTTAATCGCGAGGCAAAACCTGTTTGCCAAATAAAGAGAAAGATGGCCGCTGAAAAGTCAGAAGCAGCAAAGCAAGTGGTGCACAAGCTCCTACAAGCCGTGTTTATTCGCGAGATTAATGATTCAACCTGGCTATCAAATGTGGTGTTAGTCAGAAAAAGCAGTGGCAAGTTGAGGATGTGCGTAGACTTCAAAGATTTGAACAAGGCATGCCCAAAAGATAGTTATCCTTTGCCTTCCATCGACGAGCTGGTGGACACCACAGCCGGATTTGCCATCCTAAGCTTTCTGGATGCTTATTCCGGTTACAATCAGATTAAGATGAGTCCTCGCGAAGAAAAAAGCACCGCTTTCATCACCAACCAGGGAACCTTTTGTTATAGGGTGATGCCATTTGGGCTAAAAAATGCGGGAGCCACCTTTCAGCGAATGATAGAAAAAGTGTTTGCATCCCAGATCGAAAGAAATGTTGCGGTTTACATCAATGATATCGTGATCAAAAGCATTTCAACAGAGGACCATTGCAAGAATTTGCAAGAAACCATAGATACTCTAAGGAGAAATCCCATTTGCCTGAATTCGGAAAATTGCATTTTTGGAGTTGATTCTGGGAAATTCCTAGGTTTCATGATAAGCCACCGGGGAATAGACGTGAACCCTTCAAAAGTGAAAACCATCATCGAAATGGCTTCTCCAAAGACGCTGAACGACATCCAAAAGTTGAATGGGTCGGTCAACTACTTGAGCAGATTCTATTCGCGATTAGCTGACCATTCGCTGCCCTTTTTCGAGCAGCTAAAAATGAAAGGTCCGATCAAATGGACTACCATTTTGGATAAGCCTTTCAAGAGCATGAAGGATTATCTGGCCCCTTTGCCCACTCTATACTTGCCACGCGAGCACGAACCTTTATAGTTATACCTCGCTGTCGGATCCACCACTATTAGCGTGGTACTCACTAGGGAAGCCAAGTTTCCTATTTACTTCGCCAGCCGCTTATTGTAACCCGCTGAATCCCGGTATACTCCGATAGAGAAAATGGCTCTATCTGTGGGTTTCGCAGCACGAAGATTAAGACCCTACTTCCAGGCCCATACCATTGAAGTGCTCTTCGACCTGCCGCTCCATCAGATCCTACCCTCGCCATCTCTTTCTGGAAGGATGGTCAAATGGGCAGTAGAGCTTTCTGAATTCAATATTCATTTCAAACCCAGGAAGTCTCGTTTGGCCCAGGCATTGGCCGATTTCGTTGTCGAAGCTGTCTTTACAGATTCCCAAGATCGCGATAGGGAAGACTGGGTAATTAATGTTGATGGATCAATATCAGTGGGAGGGTGTAGAGTGGGAGTCACCATCACTAACCCGAGTGGAGAGATAACCGATTTATCTTTCCAATTATTGTTTGAAGCCACCAACAATGAAGCAGAGTACAAAGCCTTGATCGCGGGTATAGAGAAGGCCTTGGTTAACGGGGCCTGACAAGTTCGAATTTTTACAGATTCAGAGATGGTCACCCTACAAGTTAAGGGGGAATACGAAGTAAACACCGGAATGTTACCTGAGTATTTGACCTGTGTAAAAACACTCACTCCTGCCTTCGGGAAGTGTTCTATCACGTCCATACCTCGTGAGCAAAATGAGTGCGCCGATACACTGGCCAAAATGGGGGCCACGCTGCCCCTAGGATTAAGTGATCGCGTGATAATCGAACAGAGGCATGCCTGAGGAATCCATCAGAGGGTATTCAGAATATCTAACCTCAGAGACTGGTGTATACCCCTCCTGGAATACATAACTGAAGGGGCAATAACAAGCGATTTACAAGACAACCAAAATACTAGAAGAAGAGCGGCCCGCTTTCGAGTCAGAGATGGCCGACTATACAAAAGAGGTTTCAACCTCCTGGATCCCATGTGCGTCTCGAACCATGAAGGCTTTAACCTCGTGCAAGAATTGCATGCGAGCCTCTGTGGCAACCACTAGGGATGGAGAGCCGTAGCGTCTAAAATCACACGCCTAGGCTATTATTGGCCCTCCCTTAGGGCAGAAGCGGAAATGGTCATCCATATATGCGATCCTTTTCAGCGACACACGTCGCTCAATCATCGTCCCCCTCATCCTTTAAAAACCATCTCCGCACCATGTCCATTCGCAATGTGGGGAATGGATATCTTGGGCCTTTTCCCAACGGCACTAGGCAAGCTGCACTTCATCATTGTGATAGTAGACTACAATACGAAGTGGGTAGAAGCTGAAGCCATGGCCACCATCACAGCGGAGAAAGTGTTTAAATTCCTATGGAAAAATATGGTCTGCCGATTCGGGGTCCCTCAAGCTATCATCACAAATCATGGTCCCCAATTTGACTGCGAGGGCATCCGTGACTTCTGCACCGGCCTCCGTATAGACTTCCGATTCTCATCAGTGGGTTATCCAATATCCAACGGACAAGCCAAAACCACAAATCGCCAAATCCTGAATGCCTTATAAAAGAGATTGGGAACGGCAAAAGGAGAGTGGGCTGAGATCTTGCCCCTGGTTTTATGGACATATAGAACCTCATCTAAGAGTCCAACCGGAGAAACACCATTCCCAATTGCTTTTGGAGGTGATGTTGTCATACCAGTGGAGCTGCTAATTCCATCGGCCAGAATTGTCGATTTCAGCAAAGAGTCCAACGACGAGGCCCTTGAGTTAGAACTCCATTTACGTGAAGAAAGAAGGGATACCGCTTGTCTCAAAGCAAATGAGTATCAACATCGCCTAGCAGAAGGATACAACAAGCGTGTTTTTGTAAGACCCCTACAAAAGGGAGATATGGTCCTTCGACAAGCAATGACTGGGGGAAAAATTGAATCCAAGTGGGAAGGTCCATACGTCATCCACAAAGAAATAGGTAGGGACTCCTTCAAACTTCAAAATTCGGAAGGCGCGATCCTCGCAAAATCATGGAACGCAAGGAATCTCAAGACATATTTTGCGTAAAAGCTAGACATATTAGACACTCGGTGGCTTAGATTTTCTATGTATAGAGGTCACCAGGGTTCCGGATTGGGTACACCTCTTCATATATATAAATGAAAGTTCCAAACCCAAGAAACATTGTCGATACAAATAAATTTAGCAATCACGTGTCTTTCGAACACGGGGATGTGCAAGTAAGCCTCCAAGAAGAATAAATTTTGCGATCGCGTGCATTTTTACCACGAACGCATATGCAAGTAAGCCTCCAAGGAGAATAAATTTAGCAATCATGTGTCTTTCGAACACGGGGATATGCAAGTAAGCCTCCAAGGAAAATAAATTTAGCAATCGATATCACATGTCTTTCAAACACGGGGATGTGCAAGTAAGGCTCCAAGGAGAATAAATTTAGCGATCACGTGCACTTTAAGCACGGACGCACAATGCAAGTAAGCCTCCAAGGAGAATAAATTTAGCAATCACGTGTCTTTCGAACACGGGGATGTGCAAGTAAGCCTCCAAGGAGAATAAATTTAGCGAACGCGTGTACTTTAAGCACGGACGCACAATGCAAGTAAGCCTCCAAGAAGAATAAATTTACCAATCACGTGTCTTTCGAACACGGGGATGTGCAAGTAAGCCTCCAAGGAGAATAAATTTTGCGATCGCGTGCATTTTTACCACAGATGCACATGCAAGTAAGCCTCCAAGGAGAATAAATTTAGTAATCACGTGTCTTTCGAACACGGGGATAGCATGTAAGCCTCGAAGGAGGATAAATTTAGCAATCACGTGTCTTTCGAACACGGGGATGTGCAAGTAAGCCTCCAAGGAGAATAAATTTAGCGATCACGTGCACTTTAAGCACGGACGCACAATGCAAGTAAGCCTCCAAGGAGAATAAATTTAGCAATCACGTGTCTTTCGAACACGGGGATGTGCAAGTAAGCCTCCAAGGAGAATAAATTTAGAGAACGCGTGTACTTTAAGCACGGACACACAATGCAAGTAAGCCTCCAAGGAGAATAAATTTAGCAATCACGTGTCTTTCGAACACGGGGATGTGCAAGTAAGCCTCCAAGGAGAATAAATTTAGAGAACGCGTGTACTTTAAGCACGGACGCACAATGCAAGTAAGCCTCCAAGGAGAATAAATTTAGCAATCACGTGTCTTTCGAACACGGGGATGTGCAAGTAAGCCTCCAAGGAGAATAAATTTAGCGAACGCGTGTACTTTAAGCACGGACGCACAATGCAAGTAAGCCTCCAAGAAGAATAAATTTACCAATCACGTGTCTTTCGAACACGGGGATGTGCAAGTAAGCCTCCAAGGAGAATAAATTTTGCGATCGCGTGCATTTTTACCACGGATGCACATGCAAGTAAGCCTCCAAGGAGAATAAATTTAGTAATCACGTGTCTTTCGAACACGGGGATATGCATGTAAGCCTCGAAGGAGAATAAATTTAGCAATCACGTGTCTTTCGAACACGGGGATGTGCAAGTAAGCCTCCAAGGAGAATAAATTTAGCGATCACGTGCACTTTAAGCACGGACGCACAATGCAAGTAAGCCTCCAAGGAGAATAAATTTAGCAATCACGTGTCTTTCGAACACGGGGATGTGCAAGTAAGCCTCCAAGGAGAATAAATTTAGCGATCGCGTGTACTTTAAGCAAGGACGCACAATGCAAGTAAGCCACGAAGGAGAATAAATTTAGCAATCACGTGTGTTTCGAACACGGGGATGTGCAAGTAAGCCTCCAAGGAGAATAAATTTAGCGATCGCATGCACTTTAAACACGGATACGCATGCAAGCAAGCCTTCAAGGAGAATAAAGCTATGTGATCTGATTTTGCCGCATCCTATGACTTCGAAATAGGTTCGTCCATGATTTTCACCCATAAATGGCTATACTCGTTGGAGTTCAGGTCAAGAATTTGAACGAAGAAGGTCGAGTTATCAATCGCGCGGAATCATCCACACAAGATCATTCCACAAATGGTTTTTTATTCCTAGCAAAGTCATGATTTTTCTGTTAATGCTGAGTTTACTATGAAATTACAAGGTTTATGGGCATCCCCATACACTGTGTTTGTCGGCAAAGTAAGTCACGTTTTCACTTATTTCGATCTTTGCATCTCGTATTTTCAATCTTTGCATTCCTATCCTATCTCGGCATACAGAATACCCTATTTACCATTACCCGTGATCCTGAATCGCTCATATAGATGTCCCTTTATAAAGAAAAGATATTTGGGGGAGAATTCCATTCACTTACTTTCTTTACTCCTATTCTCTCTTTCTTTATGGCTACATCAAACCAGGTGGTTTGGACATTTTCTGAGCCCATCCGTTTCCCTGAGCAGTTACATTGCTTGTCCCTTCCGTTGCGTTTTGAAGACGAATTTCATCCGGACCATCTCAAGAACATTCTTCTATCTACCCGAATTTTGCAGGATTTTTCTATAGAAGTTATTCGTGGAGATTATCGGCTTCCTTACTTAGGTGGCGGGTGGAACGATTTTGCCTACTCACATAGTGTTGATGTCGGTTCCTCTGTGACCTTTATTCACAAAGGAGGGGTTCATTTTGAGGTTCGTATCCTAGATGCGGTAGGGGATGAAATAGATGCAGAATGGGCTCCTCCTCACTCAAAAGGTCCTCTTTCGAATGGATCCCGCTTGAGCCAGGGCAGAACTCGGATTATCCCGGCCAGGCCTCGGAGGAGGTAAATCAAGACGCTCGTAGAAAGTTTCTAGTTTTTTCTTCCTGTAAAATATAACCTCGTAGAATAAATTTGGCTACCATCACTCTGTTTGCGAATTAAATCAACGAGTTTCCGTATCATTTGGAAGATTAATAAAAACATTATGTTTCGCTCTACAATATTTACAATTCAGGTTTGTTCGACTATAACATCAAACAATCGTTAAAATAGCCCACTAAGATCAGATACGTGAGCTATTCTAGTTCAATCTTTAAACAAACTTTGAAAAAAAGTTCGATATAACGCGTATAAAAGCCAACATACAAACAAAACTGATAACTCCCTCCCTTGATGAAAATCGGAATAAGTTTCAAAGGCCTTGATAGTATGTCTGTGTCAAAGGTCTTGGAGCTTTAACAGTGTTGATGAAATACAAAACCTGTTCTATATGTTATATTGTTCGAATATTATTTAATATGATTATATACTTCCATTATACTATTAACTAACCTTTCAGGAAGTATTTTCGAATTATTTCCTTCCTTGTGATGCGTGTTGAGAAGATTCAAATCGGAAAGATTGTGGACTTGAAGTTTCCAAAGATAGAAGATCCAGCCTATGCCATGATCTTGTCTAAGCCGTTGGAAAAGATCCTTGGCGCCGATTTGTCTCAATATAAAGAAGAAGGAAGATGAAGACAGACACACATTGATTGAACACAATCTTTCATACACTCAAGCCGTCAAGCGAGATCTGTCTTCTTCGTGTGCTCTCTGCTAGTCCTTAAGAGTATGTTATTTCATTTCAAAGCATTTGAGAGTTACACAGTGAGCTTATAGGATATATTCAATTATAGTGTTATACTCGAGAGTTTGTAACTCGGGAAGTGAACACTAGGCGATTGATTCACTAAGTGTAAGAGGATTGTACTAGATAGCATAGAGAGGTGGGGCTCTTCTAGATTGGTCTAGGACTCCAAGGGAATGAGAGTTGACTAGATTGCAATTGTATAGGAGAGAGACTTCTCGGGGAGCTACTAGGATCCTAAGTCTTGTGAATCAATAAAAGCCGGTTGAATCCTAGGGTTGTGGAAGAACCCTAGGCGGGGACGTAGGCCAAGTTTGTGTCGAACCTCGTAAACAACTCATCGAGTCCTTTAATTTATTGCTTTACCTTATTTCCAGACTTGGTTCGAATTGTTTAACTTTGTGATTCAGGTTTTCAGAGAAAAGACTAAGTCTAATCTCAAAGGGTTTTGCACGAGCTTCAAAAGTCTTGAGACTATCTGCAAAAAACCGGCATACTCTATTCAACCCCCCTTCTAGAGTATTTCTATATTAATTAGTTTTATGTTATCGAACCTTCAAAAACTTCAAAAGGAAATGCACAGTATATTTCCACGCCAAGCTCATTCGGTCATTTCTAGAACAATTATTGTAAAACGACTACCCCCCTCATACTTAAAGATGATAAGAGACCCCCCGATGCGTAAACCGCTGTCCACAACAAAAGCACGCCAATCTTCGGTTAGAATGTAATGGCCCTGGCTATCTCGAAACACCCTTACTCGAAACTCTTGCCTAGTAGGAGAAGCCAAGCACACATAAGTCAATCCATCATGAGCATATTGAGCGCCAAATGATTCAGGTAAGAGCTGCAGGCCACAAAACCAAATATCAAATAAGAAACACAAGAATTACGAAAGACGGGTAAAGAAAGCTACCAAAAATTCCATCTTTTCTTCAGAATCAATGGAACGGAAAAAGTCACGATGACAAGGATGAGGGGAGGTCATGATTCCTCACTACAAGAATACTGCTAAATTAAACGAATCCCAAGGACAACTGCCGTAGATTTAAATCCGAACATTTGCTATTTATCACCAAATAAAACAAACAAGACAGTGTTATCTCTGTCCAAAGCAACATTTTCAGAACCAACTACATGCCAGACAAGTGGTAAAAGTTGCAGAACCCAACTATGCGTTCCAGAGCGCCATTATCACGCTAGCAAGGGTCACATCCGAGTCAGAAAAATACAAAACACAAAAACCCAGACCAAATTATTCGAAGCATTTAGATATCATTACAGAAGTATTCGCAATTATAGATACAAAAGCGTGCAATTAAAGTTAATAAAAGCACAACATAAAAACAAATATTTGCTGACCACCACCATTACGAAACACTCAAAAGCCCTACTCATCTTCATCTTCAAGAACAAGGGTTTTGAAGCAATGACCTTCCACATATTGAAAGAGCACCACCGATGTTCCAACCTTAACGCCATTATTGGTTGCAAATCTGTTCCAGCCACCAGATAACCACCAACGATTAAAGCAATTCTTGGAGACTTCGACATGAAAGTTTTCACCATTTGTGGAAACTAAACTGGCGTGGTCAGATACGACATGACCATACATCCTCTCAAAAGCATCAGGAAGAGGATGCATACGAAAGAGCATTGCTACTTAATAAACAGTTCAGACCCAAGAAAAAATATAAAGCACGAAGAACGTGTACAACTTACAAGACGATGCATCCTCTCTTCTTCATCAACCCAACGGAAAAAATCTCGCATCCTAGAATTGGGAGACGCCATCCCTCTGCCAGAACACCAATGCTTAATAAAGCAACCCAACAATTGCAAGATTTCAACAAAATGCCACGCCTTCTTATACCCAGAAAAAGAGGGTACATACTTTGGAAATCGTCTAAAGCATTTATTGCATACGTTGAAACTAGACAAAGAATCTGCGAGAAGGATTTCCCAAGATACTCTGCATGTCCTGCACGTGACAAAGAATCCCCTTAGAACTAGACCAAGTACACTGGCGCATTTCAAATATGAAAATAGTCATTTATCGCAAAAGCATTTTCAAATCAGTCTCTTCTTCCTTACAACATAAAAGACACAACCTTCTCATTACCGGTCCTTCCAGACAAAACACAAATATGGCGGCAAGCATCAACAATCAAAGCCCAAACAATCCGTTTGTATTCGATATTTATTTAGTAGGGGACGAGCAATACATACGCATGATGTTGCCTTACGAATTCGGTTGACATTTCCAACCCCATGTTCCCGAACAGATCTTTTTGTCCACTCGCGTCGTCAAAGATTTCCCTGTCCACATCGTAAGAGGCAGTTACGGATCTCACTGGGTGACACGTGGATGGAGGGACTTTATTGAATCACACGGACTAGAGCTGGAAACATCAATAATGTTCACCCACCTCGGAGAAGCAAAGTTTGAAGTCCATTTCTTCGACAAGCAAGGCCGCTACATAGAAAACAAACTTTACGATAGCGACTACGACGGTCATATGGCAAATGGTTTCCATTAGATCCCGGGATCAGTTCGATGAGCAAAGTTCTTCCATCTTCAATTTCTTAAGAAAAGCTCGGCTTATACACAAAAATTCGCTTCCTTAAGATTCGATTTGTCAACAATCTTTGTATAATGGTTCAAAGAAAATTCCCAGCATCTAAGAACGCTGGAGATTGAAGTTTCTTCATTCGCGAACCACGCGAGGAAGATATTTTAATTTCTTCCTCCCCAGCATCTAAGGACGCTAGAGATTGAAGTTTCTCTATTCGCGAACAACCGCTGGAGATCTCTTTATCTTTTCTTCCCCAGCATCTAAGGATGCTAGAGATAGTTATATCTCAAACGCGAATCTCACGCTGGAAATTAAAATGTTTTAATCGCAAACATCTCACTGGAGATTGAAGTCTTTTAATCATAAATGTCACACTAGAGATTACTTGTTCATTGGATCGATCACCGTTTACGATAACCTCAAACAAGTAGCACCATGATAACTTAATAATTCATTAATTATACATCAAACATAACCATCCGCTGACGGAAAAATGATATAACAACAAAAAACATAATAAAAACGGAACGTTCAGCACCGAACTGACAAATCCACAACACCATTTTGATCAGGACCATGGTTGACAGCCACAACATCAAAGCAAGAGTGTCCTTCATATTCAAAAATCAAGCGTGTCCCAATTTGAAGTTCATTCGAAACAACGAACGCGGGCCACCCAGTAGTAAACCAGTAGTTGTCGGGTCCTAAGGCTTCCACCCTCACCACAAATTCCTCGTCTGACCGCGTCCATAAATGGACGAATCCAAGGGCATCATAACCATAATCCCGGTATATAAAGGGTAAAGGCTACAACAAAAGCAAGCACATCAGAAATGCTTTATTTATCAAAAACCTAATCGCATAAATATAGCTTACCAGCCTATATAAATGCGCCTCAATGGGTACGTCGACTGACGTCGTAGGCATCATTGTCATAGGCAAAATACAATAAAGCCTTGGGTTTCTTACCTTCTTATACTAACTGCTGCAAAGAAAAAACATCAATGGAAACCGCCTACCACCCAGTTCCACCATGAGGGCAGTGAGTATCAGATAACACAAACAATCAAACCACCTACCACTCAGTTCAACCACGAGGGCAACAAATATCAGATAACACATCCAAAACGCATATGATGAGGACAATTTCAGTCTAGGCGGTGAAGAAAGTTACAGGAAAAATCCGTACACTAAGCTACACGAAAGACATATTAGCAACACGCACCACCCTACTTCACCGTAATTAAGAGATAACTCTGCAAAGACAACGTCCCTATCCCCTGCACGTAGAACAGGTATAAATAAAAACTTCGGGAGTACAATTTGAATTACCTAAAAGCACAATTAATGTCAAGTTTCGATATGGTTTCAGGAGAGCCCTCTCTACCAGAAAACCCTCCACCAACTTCCATCACAAACACTATGTTTTTTCCAAATCATAAATTCTCCAGAATAATCCTTATGGAGAGCAACTTACGCAGGCTCCCTTTACCATATATCTTTGTAGAATTCGGGGAGGAAATAACAAACCACATCTATCTATGTTCTCCCTCAAACAAAGAATTCTTAATCCTAGTCGAACGAGACGAGGGGGACTGGTTCTCCGTATCGGAAGGGTGGAGATCTTTTGCGAACATTACGAACCTCAGAATAGGGAGCCGCCTCACCTTCGATTACTAGGGAGAATCCCACTTTGATGTGGCAATAGAACAACTAGGTCCCGACGAGAATGTGGATATTTTGCCTGACTACATATGCTACGAGTAAATATAACTACAAGAAAGATACTCCAAGATATTTCCTGTTATATTTCATCGCTAAGAAGTTTTTAAGTTTGGCCTATCATGCTACATAACATCTAATAAATACGCAAACCTACTTTTTCTATTTTCACGATTTATTCCATAAAACGATCAATGACAGGAGATGGATAAGGATGTCGCGAATTTACCTTACAAATAAAAGCAGTAGACAAAGTGAACAGGTAAAGATTTAAACAATCATAAGGAAAAATCAGCAGGACAAGCCAGTAAGAAAAACAGGCAAAAGATATAAACAAAACCACGGTAAATCCAAAGACAAAAATATTCACAAAACACCACAACAAGGCGTCACTTGTCATGGGTTGAAATGTTCACCATCCCAAAATACGTAAGAATAAACCACAGCAGAGTACAAAACTCTTGTCATGGGTAGAAATGTTTCCAAACTTCCATACACAAAAAAAAAACTTCATCAAGAGCAGAGAGTCGGTAAGTCAGACGTCGATAGGAGGGTTGTAATCTCCGCGATCAGGATCAGGGGTTTTTCCACCTTTAGAAGGAGGGTCGATGATGGCGACATTATCAATAGGAGCGTCAAGGGGAAAGGGCAGCTCATATTGGGGATCTTTCAATATCATATCCTCATTCTCATAACTAGGAGTAAACATCCTCACCTCATCGCCCAGATGAGAAAAGCGATTGACACTTTGAGAGATCCCACCTGCAACCCCGTCCATAAACGCGCCATTAACCCTTTCGTAAAGGACGTCTTCCCCATCCGTCTCAAGATAGTGATCGAGCCAATCCTGGCCGGCTCCTCCCAGGAATTCAGTTAGCCACCCCTGGTTGACATCGCTGAGCATGAACTCATGGAGCATTTTCCGAGAGAGAGCAGCATCTTCCCCAAAGGTAAATTGCTCCAACTGACTCTTCAAATTAGCAAACTCCTCATGAATGGCCCCCAACTCGCGCTCAAGACCCTAGGGCTGACCCTTCAAGCACATGGCCTCTGATTCATGCCGGGCCTTAGACTCTTGAGCCTTCGTGAGTTCGACCCGCGACAAGTCTATCTCGCTCCTCGCCACTTCCACATCCTTTTGGGATTTAGTTAAGGCATCATTGAGACTCACGATAGTTTCCTCTCAGAGTTCCTCGTCTCTCAACTTCTCCACTTTCGCCATCAGAGCGATCACGATCGACCTCAGCTCTCTTACTTTATCATCATAGTTTCTCAAACGCCCAGCCATTTCGGACCATTGCAGGTCATCCTACGACAACATAGGAAGAGTAATAAACACATAAATAAAACAGAAAAAGGGAGAGAAAGAATAGAAACATGAATCACAAAAGAGGTTACCTAGCCTCTACTTTACCGTCCATGCTCCACTAGCTCTTCAACCGTTAGATGATGAAGATAATCCCTCTGGCTGGACAGCTCTTCTTGGGGATCTCCAATTCCTGGATACTAATAGGGTCAAATCCGGGCAATCGGTAAGCTGCCATGGAAATCCCCGCCTGGGTAATCGACTCGGAGCTTAAAAGCTTGGTGCCTCTTGCTTCCTCCCTTGATCGCTTTTGTCCACTATGAACCAATGTCTGATCTTTGGATGCCAAACTCTCCTGGTCGCCAACCGGCTCTTTGCTTTTCGAACACCTCTTCACAAGGGGAGGTTCGCGTAGGATGTTCTGTCGACCACCACCCGACCGCGGAGTAATAGTAAGGGCAGGCCTGGACCCACCTCCCGTGACACTCTTTTTCTTCGCAAGCGTGGAAATCTTCGACTTATCAACTATCATATCTGCATGAGAAATTGGAACAAATCAGGACGAAGGAAAATCACGGACAAAATGCCAAAGGACATAAAATGAAAGTTCTTAAACACCGACCCGGCCGGTGCGGGAGGCTAAGTCTGGCCATTTCCAGGCGAACCGATGTCGCGACTTTCCTATAACCTCGTGCAGACGCAACCCCCCTCTCAAACGCAGCTCTCTACCTATCCGCCGCATCATGCTTGTCACCAGGCGCAACATACTTGTCGGGTTTTATCACAAAGTTCAAAATGGTTTTGGTTGGATCGCGAACAAGGTACCACTTTTTCCTCCATCCCTGGCTACTAAACAACCTCTCAACGATCTTTCCAGCCAGGGAGGCGGACACCAGTCCTTCACCTTGCCTTAAGGAAAGAATAGAGAAAAGATGATCTAACGATGGCGTTTGCTTAATGGTAGCCCAACGCATGATGTATACCGCCAAATACATCCATACATTAAAGGCAAGCTGGGCAGGGCATTGGTTTATATAAGCTAAAAAATCCGCATACAACGGGGGGAGAGGGAGACGGAACCCTTGAAGCAAGCTGCCCAGGTGGACGACCACGTGATCCTTGTATTCATTTAGGCATCCCCCACCACCAACAGTCAAACCTCTCTCTACCCCAGCCGACGACGGATAAAGCTTCGCCACCTCTTCTAGGTGCTTAACGTCTAGAATCGACTCCTCACCCAACGTCTTCTCTACGGTGGGAGCTACGCAATCCGAGAATATTGTTGGAGGGGGAAGGGGCGCCGCGAAAGTATAACTCTCACAAAAATTATAGCTATCGACCTCCGTTCGATCATAAGAAGGCAGGGCGAAGTCACCCGGGACCACTCGGGTAGGTTTTTTAGACTTTTTCTGTACACGAGACGACTCGCCCCTTTCCAGGTCATTTATAGACTCCGAGGTATGGCAATACTCGGGGTTGTTCCTTTTTAGAGGGTGCTTAATGGTTCCTGCCATCTTTCGCCTCTTCGCATTGGGACAATCCCTAGGGTTTGCCCTCTTTCTCTTTTCCTTGTGAGGTTTTTTACTTAGTCGAGAAGGAGCCGGACTCGCCGCGGTCTCCGAGCTAACACCGGCATGGGACTGAGTTCACGAGGAACTAACTTCTTCATTATCATAGCTTACGCTACGATTCTGGCTATCACTCTCCTGTGACATCTTAATTCTAAGAAAAAATAAAAATTAACAAGAGGAAAACTACCTTTTCAACATCGCGAGTAAATAATTTTGGCGCCAAAAAGCCCTCTTAAAGGCTTATGTTGGCGCCTCACGCGCACCTCGAAGGAAAGTTGAAAAGAAATCTCCCCCCCCCCCCACCCCACGGGACAACGGCTAAAAGGCGCTTTTCCATCTCCTTCATAAAGATTTCTCGATTCTCGAGAAATCACCCCTGGGAAGGACAAAAAGGAGGAAACGAAAGGTTCCTTCCGCCCCTTATCGTCGGAAATATTCCACGAAGTCCGAAAAGCCCACCAGAGGTCGTTCAAAAAACTCAAAATGCAACACTAACCCCTCTCGACACCACCCCTCCACTACTAACTATTCGTCTGCTGCTCCACAAAGATCAGTTACGACTAATTAGACAAAGGGGAAAGTCAGGGATGAGACACCAGGGCATACCCCGATCACCGCCCCAATAACCGCCGCTGGTTTCAGTTTTTCAGGCTAACCCTAAAAATCTCGAGAGGATAACGCAAGCCTGTAAATTAAAAAGGGAAAAAGAAAAATGAGAGGCAATTTACTTACGAACTGCGAGAGAAGCGCTGAAAAACTTCGGAGACTGAGAACAAACCACCACCTAACTCCGATCTCTGTTCTTCATAAAACACAGGAAACCCTTGAAATCCCTCTCTCTTCCCTCCTCTTTTAAATTCAGAAATGTGGAATGAGGAGGAGCGATGGTAAAAACCCCACTTATAGGTCCCTTTAGGGCCAACCTGCCTAATGGGCCAAAAAGCACGATAAACCCAGATAAGGCCCATCCAAATATGCTAAAAAGCTTTGGCAGGAAGCATCGTATTTGCCGAAACCTAATCGCGAATAGTGTATAACTCACGATCCGGTTACGAGGAGATATGACGATGCCATAAAAAATAGGCTATATAATATACATATAGTATGAGGTCACCCAACGCAAAAGGATGGCCGGTCCCACCATTAATACTTTGCGAGCAAAATATCCAACCGAGCACGAAGAACTGGGCTTAGCACTCCCAAGAACTATTAACCCTTATTTCCCTCGCGACTCGAACCCAGTGTAAGAATTAGATTGAACTCTCCTAAATGTCTTGTAAGCCTCCGAAGTCCTAGCAAGCAGCTCGCTGGCTCAAGCACCTCGCCTCTAATGGCTCCACATATATTGCCTATGCCCCTAAGCGTGTGGGCATGCGCTACACGTGCCCTACATAGAACCACGAGGTTGCCAGCCAGCTGCTCGCTTGAATCCCTTATAAATACCCCCCTCCGATCTCAGAATAAGGGATCTGATTCCATAGATAGAAAAGCATAAGAGCTCTAATTATCCCCCGGACTTAAAACCCCCAGAGTTGAGTTTTAAAGATCTTTGGTCGGAGAAGAACTTTATTTGGGATAACAACATTGGCTAGCTTCCTCTATAAATGACGATTGAACAGTAACATAATTCATCGCGAATCAAACTCGTAACCCCCATCGCTTAGATTAATAAGCACACAATCTGATCATCATCCCGCCAGGATAAGGCTTGCAGGTATTTTTAGACAATTATGTCATCACCAATGAGGTAATAAGTATAGGCAAAATCACTTGAACGCGTCAAACTTAATGAATCGACTTCGAAACTCGTAAAGCAGATTTCCAAGCTAAAATCGAATTTTGGTAAATGAACTTTTGATAGCGACATCTTCCTCAGGATTTTGAAAATCTAATTGATCGAGATAACGGGAATTGGGAAACTAACACTCGGACACTAATTTCAGGATTAGAATTCGCGTGCTCGGGATCAAAGACTCTCGCCCTATCCTGTCGTCACCCAAACTGAAAACCTAGCCATGAATTGGAGACATGTGAACCATTCGAATTCAATCCCATGATTCCTTACCTAAAATGGAGGAACACTCACAATTGCCTTTTTCTCCCCTCCTTTCTTGCATCCTCTCCTTTGGGAATTAGATGACTCACATGCTTATCCCATCTCGATCTCCTCCTCAAATCATCCATATGTCTCTTTAAATCAATCTTTGACTCACTCATTCTCACATCCAACAAACAAAAACCTTAAAACACAAACCCACCCAAAGCCTTATCCTCTCTTTCTCTCTTTGCTTGTAGTGAGAATCCAAGGGCTTCCCAAGCCCTTTGCTGCCACCACATCACCACCCTCAGCGACCACACCACCTCCTTCCTCACTTCATCATCTTCCACCATTGAAGCCCTAAACTGAGCTCTAAAGATTCATTCTTGTTTGTTAAGAGCTTCCCAACCACCAAACCACATCCATTTCTCCTTGTCCTTCTTTGAGCAGCTAGCCATGGCTTCTCCGACAACCCCTTGACAACCTCCAAGTATAAGGAAGAGCCCAGCAGCCAAGAAGAGCTTCCAAGGAGCCATTGAAGACCACCTTCTTGTTCTTGGTTCTAGGAGTGGTAAGATCTCATTTTCCCCTCATTTTACCTCCCACTTACTCAAAGGTCACACCTTTAATACCCTCTAATAATCCTAGGAACTTTGCTTTGAAGATCCGACTAGAAATCAGCCCCAAATGCGCCATAGGAGCACTTTTCGTGGAAGTAGACAAGTGGGTGAGAAGAACCTTCCCTCTCTCGCTTTTTAAGTGTTATGGGTGGTCTAACATTCTTCTGTAGGTCAAGGAAGGAGTCGGGATAGGTGGGGAGAGCTAACACGCACAAGAGAGGCCTCCACGACCTCAAAACAGAAGCTCGGAGTCCAGACTCTCTGCCGCAAGTTAGAACTCACGGCCGCGAGTACGAACTGGCCAAGGGGGAGTTCCCTCTCACCTCGGCGAGTGACCCTCGTCGCCACGGTGTGTGTGAGCTCAGGCTAGGCTTGGGGCTCCCCGGCTTCGCCACGGTGAGAGCCCCTTTCGTAGGCTTGACTTGACAAATTGAACTCGGGTTTTTGGAAAATGAGCTTAACGTTTTCAAAGCTTGGAAGTCCTAACCCTTTTACTCGGGATTTGAAATGGTTTTGAACTAACTTGGGTATTTCGACGTATTCAATGGCTAATTGGGCATGCTGTTGTGAATGTGTGACTAATAGCATGAATGCGTTACTTATAGCATGATGTTATGATGATGAAAGGTTATATATGCAAGGTTTAAGTATAAATTGGTAACAAGCAGATTTGGCTAAGTATAATATGAAAATTGTCGTAAGTTGATGAGTTGGCAAATCATGTTGAATGCGGTATAAGATGTGCAATGGTTGATCGTGATGAATGGGAAAATTGAATGATGTGAACTTGTTTATCTGCCTGCTTGTGTGTGATATATGTACTTAGAGTATCTATAGAGGTAGACTCATTATGTTCTCGAAAATGAATCTATGTGATCCTTTGTGATTGTGACTTGTTGTGTACTGGGTCTACTCTTTTGCTGCTCTGCTTATCTAGGTACGTTTCCTCTTAGACCTTACTCAGATTGAACAGAATCACTTCACTTCTTATATGTGCATGATATTATGTACTGCATAAACATAAGAGCATGTCACGTAGTATCATGCTAGGACTTGCACAAATTAATAAGCATCCCTATTCTGTATGCGTTTGTAAATAAAACGATCGTTATCTCTGATGTCACTAGAGTCGTTGCTAGGGTCATAGAATAGCCCAACCCCATCGGGCCTCGTCCTGAGTCAAGTCCAGTCATGAGCAACACCAATATGAGCATGGTTACGAGTTGAACTTGCGTCCTTGATTCATTTATATGAGCATGGTTATGAGTTGAGCTTGCGGGCTTGATTCAATTATATGGGCATCAATAAATGGAATGCATTCACGAGCTGGCCAGTCTCCACCCGATTGGGAAGGGGACTTGTGGTAGGAGAAAGACACACTACTAGAATACTGTAATTAGACATCACATAATTTAAGTCTGTCAAAAAATAAGCAGACGTTAAATTATTCAATTACATCAATAAAAAAATTTGTGATGTGTAAAATAGCTTACACAATTGTCAAATTTACAGACAGATGTTAAATTCTTAGTTATGAAAAAATCAAGATGCACAAAATTAGAAAATTAGGCGCGTGATGAAAAAGAGTTGAAAATTTTTTGGAGTTGGCCTCTTTTTTGGTTAACAAATTGGAGCGGGCTTTGGAGGCAAGTTTAACATTTCAAAAAAAATAAATTGGACTTCCCTTTTTCTGCCAACACATAAAATAATTTCCAGATCCAAATTTTAAACCTTCTTAAAATTTCTATCTTCTCTACTTTCTCTCTTTCAACATTCAACCTCTTTCTACCTCTCTTTTCTCCAGACCGAGCCCCAAAATCCCCAACCGAATCTTCACTTCTCTCAAGATCCGAGCTTCCTCTTGCTAGCACCGACGACCCTCCTCCTTGGTTCAATCATTTCTTCTTCCTCCTACCGCAGCTCTCTGAAGCCCATCCTGACGACCCGGCCGCTGCGAAAATGGATGGGAGTTGAAGAACCCTAAATCGCCGGCAGCCTTAGGTATCTCGCCTCCTTTTTAGCTCTATTTTCTTCCGGAACCAACTTTCTTCCTCCTAATCCGATCTCCTTCTCTTGGCTTTGGTCTCATTCTCCCTTCACCGCCTTCATGCTTCTGTCCCTGTATTCAGCCCTAACATGCCAACGTTCTCTCTTGTGAAAAGCCAATCCAAACTCCTTTTTTGTTTTGCTCAATTTTTGTACAGATCCATATTTCAAAGGTCTTATGATTTATTTTTCTTTCATTTCCGTGTCTGAATTTAGGGGTTCCACCATGGATGTCGAGTACCAGATCTTGGTGAAGCTCCAATTAAATCATAACTTTTTTTTATCCAATAAGGGTCAGAAGGGTTGTATTATGGCGAAGGCGGGTTGTCGATGCCCTGATTCGGGGTTCTTGTTTGTAAGGTATGTCTCTCTCCGTTCCTATTGTTGTTCTTAGTTTACAAGCTGGTGGAGGGTGTAGATCTGGTAGTTTTGGATGAGAAGAGATGTTTGACGATAGTGTTTATGAGGGTGGAGTTTCTAAATCTGGTGATCTCAAATGGGATGCAGAGAGTCGATCCATGTAGTTTTTTTTGTCCGCACCTTGGAATCGATGGTGCTCATGTAGTCCCTTTGTTTTGTTGTCAACCGTCTTGTTAATAAATTATGGAAATTGTGATCAAATTTTTCATGCTCTTTGTGATTTCTTAGTATTCTATTTGGTAGATACCTGAATTTTGAATGTTTTAAATATATCTTCACAAGTTCATATTCGAAATTGAGATAAATTGCATTTTAACCATTACTAATAATGGGAGGGAACACAATAACTCTATTTTAAACATTACTGGTAATGGCAGTAAGCACAATAAATTGTGTGATTAAGAAGTATATGACTGGCTGTAATGATAAGGTGTTTGATAAAATACCAAGCCAATTTTATTTTATGGTTTTCACTTTGAGTTAAGAATTCACTTGCAATTGTGACAACTATATAGCTAGGTAGCTGATTATTTGCTTGCCATGTAATCTTAGGGCATTGCCTTTGAGGCAAGGATTGGTTGAAGCGATATGTCCTAAATCGCTGAGCAAATTTCCAAATCTAGAGGCAGGTATATATTAAAATAATTAGGTCTCAACTTTTCTCGATTAATTAGGATTGGTTTGCAAGCCTTGTTTTTGTAAGTGGGAATTGTGAATTGCTAGTCGATCTTCAATTTTATGCTTCTTTTGATTAGAGATTTGCAGATATAGGGCTTGGCTTGCAAATTTTGTTTTGTCTCTACATAGTACTATAGTTATTTATCTTTCTTGTTTTTTCTTCCAGCCATTCCAGAGGCACCTAAAAAAAACCCATTTCAGCAAGTATTCCATAGAAAAAGATCTTAATTTTCTGCAGGTGATTGTATCTTTTTTTGTTGAACGTGCTACATGCATATAAAATTGTACTTGAACATGATCGTTGCTCTCCTATTGCATTTTGTCTACAGAGAGCTCCTCTACATATTCTAAATCCGCTTCATCACTTCTAAATATCGATAAGCTCAATAAGGAACTCTCCTGTGCATTAAGCAAAATTCATATTGGTTGCTTTTGACTTCTAGGCTGATCAAGGAATACAAAGATTTCATATAGTGTTTGTGTTCTTGTTTATGTTCAGATTTGCCTTGAGATATGCTTTGACCCAAGTACCACCTCCTATGGGCACAGGTAAATTTGGCCAGCAATATTATAGGGCTGGTTCTCTAAGAAATTTGTTGCCCCATGAACTTTTTTTTTTGTGAAATCCCTATGAACTTGTAAGAATGGGTAATTAATTGGTCTGGTTTCAATTGTAATTTTTGCAAGAAATGTTTGAGATCAGCAGCTGATAAGTACAGTAAATGTTGCCCAAAATGCAGACAACTCATCAGGTAATACTCAATCCTTAACTATAAAGCTTTATTTGCTCCACCAGATCAGTGAGACCTTGAAGCCAAGCATCAAATAATGATCTTTTCTAATGTAAAATGCTAACGCTAAGCATTACCCAGTGTTCATTTTAATGTTTAAAATGCATATGGATCATTGATATTTGAGCATAATCATATTAATCTTTGAAGCAATTCATTTTTTGTAAAGTTCAAGCGAAATAAGAAATCCCCTTTTTCTAGTATTGGCACATTGGTCTTGTAAAACTTGTTAAAACTTGTAATTATATCCTTGTGTTTGATTAATGTCTAATTTGATTTTTTTTAGTAAGCATGTTAAGGAATTGATAGAAGAGATTCATGAAGCCAAGCGGATTATTGTGTCATGTTCTTGCTGTCATGGTTTTGCTATCTTAAAACTGTTTTTTGTGTTGCTGTCATGTTCATATTTTGTATTTCAGTAAGGTAGCTTTGGGGCTGAACTGTGGGTCTGTATTAAGAATAGAATAGTTTTAGGTGAGCTGGGATTAGTGAGAAGCTTTTGCTATCTTCCGCAGCATGCCTACAGGGCCGGCCCTGGGCAAGTGCAAAGTGTGCACTTGCCCATGGCCTCATATTCCTATGGGCCTCAATAAAATAGGCCCAAGTGTAATATACTTCTATTTTTAAAAAATAAATTTCTCCTAAAACACACACTTCACGGTCTTCCCGGTGGAACTTGAAAGCGGAGAAAGAACAACACTACACGCCGTATCACCTCTTCATCTTCTCCATTAATTTCTCCTTTATTGATTCTTGTAAGAAACCTTCCCTCTTCTCCCCTCTTTAAAATTTCTCAAAATAAGATTTAACTTATGGCTTGCCATCGGATCTATAAAGGCCTTCTTCCCTACAAATTGGCGTTCTTCTTCTCCGCCTATTCATTTTCAGTTTCAGATCCAAAAATCGTCCATCTATTCAATGCCTTTCGGTGTGCAGTCTGAAAATCAAAAAAAAGTGGTCGGATTTGTCCAACTCCTTTCAGTGTGAAATCTGGAAATCCAAAATTGCATACTCTCAAAGTCTGACTCGGACCGATGACTGGGGGTCGTGTGCACAGGCGCACATGCGCTAGTAGCCTAGCACACAAGCCGAGTGAGGTTCCATTCTAAAACCAATTGGAAATAGAAGGAGTAGCCCACCGACTCATATACTAGGGCTTGATATGTTCAACTTTCCGATGTGGGACACTTTGGTTTCATTCACATCTCTAACACGCCCCCGTAAGTCCAACTAGGAATGACCATCTAGTTGAGACTTGGACAACTGGTAAACCAGACCAGGATCGAAAGACGGGCCGTTAGGCTAACCGCTCTGATACCATATCAAAGTCCGACTCGGACCTAGCACACAAGCCGAGTGAGGTTCCCTGGGGGCATGCATGAACAAGCAGACCTGCTGAACGGCGTAACTGATAGGAGGAGTAGCCCACTAGTTTATATGCTAAGGCTTTTTCTTTCACATTTTCAATGTGGGACACTTTTTTGGTCTCTTCACATTCTCAACACGCCCTCGCAAGTGCAACCAGGGTCGTTTTTCGCCTCTAGTTGACACTTGGACAACGGGTCTAGCATCTCATTCTCTTTTTAGCTAGCCCAGGATTGAGAGTCGGGCCGTTTGACTTTTCCGCTCTGATACCATACTGAAGTCCGTTGGGACTTGGGATTGGGGGTCGTGTGCACACGTGCGCCCCTGAGCTAATAGCCTAGTACATAAGCCGAGCGGGGTTCCATCCTAAAACCAAGATCGAGAGTCGGGCCGTTTGACTTTTCCGCTCTAGTTGACACTCTGAATGTATTTGGTTTTAGACTAATATGTTTGATCACTAAAATGATTTCCACGACTTAGGCTCTAGGACAGGTACATGGTTGCTAGCCCCGGGTCTCCAACATACCTCGCGACATTTTGAATTTGAAATCCCACTTTCCGCTACCAACCTATGGTTTCAAACTTCAACCTGTACTCGGTGCACAAGATCTAAACGAAGGATTCTATCCTTCGAAACTTAACTCGGGTTTTCCTAAACCCGGGCCATTACAATCCATTTAATTTTTATGCTCTTTAATCCATCTCTTTCTAAATTGCAAATTTATATTCTTCAACTTTGAAAATCGTAATTTAGGATTTTGGCTATGCAGAGAAGGTAATACTTTAATTAAACATTGATCTGCTAATGAAATTGCTTGGCATGTTCATATCTTTTTTTGTAATCCTATCATGCATTTTTTATGCACAATATTCTAATTATGTGCCCAACACACTCATAACAATGATAAACGCTTAAGTTTTTGCTTATTCTCTCTTCTCTTATTCATGATATCTCCCCTGTTTGTTTGTTAATGTTTTATGTTGGGGTTTTTGTGTGCAAATTACCTTGCATTTATTTTAAATTAAGGCTTTCTAGAGAAAATGTTTAGTGAACCTTCAATTATGGATTAATATGGTGGTAGAGGATCATGTGAATTGTGTTGAACAATCATGTGTGTTTGAATAACTTGATGTTAGTTAGGAATGAATTATCATTTCTTCTCTACTTTTAGAAAATTGATGTGTTTCTTCCACATGATGTTTCATATGGACTAAACCATCTAGTCAAAAAAAGGTTTGGGGAGAGCAAATCGGAGGTGGCCTACCCATTTGACCATATGTGATTCATGGGCATTATGTAGACACATGTGGCAGCGTAGCTCTTTGATGTTTTTGATGGGACATTCCCTTGGAAGGAAAAAGTTAGAGAAAATTTTGAAATAAAGCAGGAAGTCTATGAATGATAGAAACTCCACCTATAAGATCATGAGGAGGATCGAGGCAAAAAAGCTTGTCCTTGGCACAACTAAGCTTGTGATCACTAGCTGATGACAAGAGATCATCAATAAGCAATGGGAACTCTATGATGGCTTTGATGTCAAGCTTGAGAAAGTTTGGCATGCTCGTACGAAGCATGGGGGTATGTTCCCATGGTTGGTTCATCCCAAGGATGGTTGTAAGCATATAGTAGCATTAACTAGATGGTTTTGGCCTTTAGGGATTAGATCAATCATAGTTAGTAATCTTTCAATTCTTCAACTACTTTCTTCCTTCACAACCCATTCAAAGATTTTTCATGGTTAATCTTCTATTAATTTGTCGCTTCTTCAAAGATACTCATCTCTTACTTACAATGGCTAGTTTATATTTACTATTCATCACTGCCATACGCTACTAGAATTCTGTCATTTAACATCAAACGATCAACATCTGTCAAAAAACACATGATGTTAAATAAAATTTTGAAATCGGTTTTTAAATTTGTGATGTTGAAAATAAAACAGACACCACACTATTTTTTCGAATGATGTTAAAAGTTTTTTTTTAAAAAAATTAAGTGCGCTGGAACAGAATCTAAAATACATCAAATCCCGGCCATCTCAACTATTGTTGGCTTCATATGTATGATCATCCAAGTTATTTCTTGGGGACAAGCAAGCTTAAGTATGGGGTGATTTGATGTCCGTGTTTTTTTAACCGAGTTTTTATGCTTATTTGCATTCCAATTTATGTCTTTCATATATGTTATAGGTTGGGAATGATAGGAACTTGTGTAGAATGTTATAAATTGCAAGATATGAAGGTCTACATAAGTTTGGTTTGATTTTGCAAGATTTGGAGCCAATTTGAAGCAATTCCAAGAAGGAGTCCAAGAAGCTGAAAAGGGACTCGACATCGACTAGACTTGGTCGATGTCGAGTAACGATTTTGAAGATTTGAGAAAGGCAAGCTACTGGAATGAGAAGGAGAGTGGTCGAAATTCAGAGCTTGTGTCGACCACTACTCGACATCGATGACTCTACTCGATGTCGCCTGGACAAGATCTACACTTAAAAGCTAAGGAAGAGAAGGCATGTGTTGACTACATTTCATCTGAGGTCGACCAAAGTTGTAGTGCTTGATGTCGACCGAAGATTCGCGTACAACAGACGCGTTTGGATTGGGCCGAATCTTGAGAGGATTACTAAGCCACTATCTTTACTCTATCTTTCCATAATATAGATAGACTTTCTTATTTAAATTAGATATTATTCCTTGAGAGTTAAGGTTAGTTTTATTATTATAAATTAAGCCTTTAGGGTTATGCTTTGAGGGAGATATACTACATCCTACAACACACATTCATAGAGAATTAGAGTAGTTTGAAACTTTTGGATTTGGGCGTTCATACAAGAGTTTGAGCAAGAAGATTGTGGAGACTTCAAAGGTTTTACTTCATGTTTTAATGCAAGTTTATTTCTTTAATGTGATCATGTTTTCTTCTACCATGAGATAGTAGTCGCTTTTCTTCTAGGGTCAGGGTGAGCCCGACATTAGCCATGTTTGTGCGATTAAGGAATCAATGATATGTTACTATTTTTTTTTTATCTTATTCTACCTAGTGCTTAATCCTTGAATGCGAATTTAAGGAACTCATGTTTTAAAACTTGGTTAGTAATTAGGGTTTTTATTCAAAATTTTATGAATTCTAATTGTGAAAAAGGTAGAAGTCAATTAGGTTAATTTGTCGTGAAATTGATTGATCTACTTGCTTGAATTGATGAAAGTCTCTTCCTCGATTGATAAGGCAAGCTTCTTTGATGATTCATTGATTGTGCTTACATGTTTGTTGTCGTGGTAAACCTTGGCTTTGAAAGATCTTGAAGGTTCGATAATGTAAAACAAAGTAATATAAAGATACTCTAGAAGGGAGGTTGAATAGAGTATGCCGGTTTTTCGCAGATAGTCTCAAGACTTTTGAAGCTCGTACAAAACCATTTGAGATTAGACTTATTCTTTTCTCTGAAAACCTGAATCATAAACTTAAACAGTTCGAACCAAGTGTGGAAATAAGGTAAAGCAGTAAGTAAAGGACACAATGAGTCGTTTACGAGGTTCGGCACGAACTTGGCCTACGTCCCCGCCTAGGGTTCTTCCACAACCCTAGGATTCAACCGGCTTTATTGATTCACAAGACTTAGGATCCTAATAACTCACCGAGAAGCCTCTCTCCTATGTAATTGCAATATAGTCAACTCACGTTCCCTTGGAGTCCTAGACCAATCTACATGAGCCCCACCTCTCTCAGCTATCTAGTACAATCCTCTTACACTTAGTGAATCAATCGCCTAGTGTTCACTTCCTGAGTTACAAAACTCCCGAGTATAACACTCTCTCGAAATATATCCTATAAGCTCACTGTGTAACTCTCAAATGCTTTGAAATGAAATAACAGACTCTTAAGAACTAGCAGAGAGAACACGAAGAAGACAGATTTCACTTGAAGGCTTGAGTGCGAATGAGAGCTTGTGTTCAACGAGTGTCTTCCTGTCTTCTCTTCTTCCTTTCTTTTATAGAGAACAAATCGGCGCCTCCAATGAAGAATCTTCTCTTCAACGGCTAGGCTGGTCATGGCCATCTTTGAGATCTTCTATACTTGGAAAGTTTGAAGCCATGATCTCCGATTTTGTCCTTCTCATCTTCATGCTTTAAGGAAGGAGATAATTTTCAAAAAGCTTCCTGAAATGTTAGAATATAATATCTGGAAGCATATAATAATATAAAATAATATTCGAGCATAATAACCTAGAGTACAGGTTTTGTGTTTCATCAACACAGCTGTTTCAAGACCTTTGGCACAAACTGACTGTCAAAGCCTTTGAAACTTATTCCGATTTTCATCAAGGGAGTGGAGTTATCAATGTCCCCCTTGATGAAAGACAAAACCTATGCATCCCTGCAACTTAGTCAAACATATATAATATAAGCAGCATCGGGCTAAGTACCTGCATGGGTTAGACGAATGTTGGATCATAATTTTAAAACATGAAAGACATCCAACTGAAAACAAAATAAGGTCTTCCAAGACCTTCACAGCAGTTAAAAAAGTTTTCAATTCCTAAACCACATCAGATCATCTCCCCCTTTTTGTCTTTCAACCAAGGGAGGAGGTAAAAACAGTCACCAAAAAGTTTTGAAACAGTTTCCAAAAACCAACAATGTTTCAGATTCGCGGTTAAGGTAGGGTAGGATAGGGTTAAGCTTCATCGTCCGGAGCATCATCCGTGAGCAGCGACCTCAGACCTCGCAACAACTTGGACACCCCGCTCATCTCCGTCATAAACTCCCTGTGCAGCTCCTTGATATCCAGGCGAACTTCCTCCAAGCCCAACTCCAGGTTGTCCATGCGCTCATCAATGGCAGAGGCAGTGGGAAGAGCTTTTGAGGGAGAGGCAAGACTCCAAGTCCCTTGGGGGGACTGAGTGATGCCTATCTTCTTAAAGCTCTTAGAGTTGAACTTACCCATATGACGCTGATGTTCTTCATTTTTGAAATCGATTCCAGAAGCTTTGAAAATATGGGTCAAAAGGGTGACAAAGGGGAGGGGAGTTCCTTTTCTGGCTTTTCGAGTGTGAGCCATGAATCCGAGAATAGTGTTGGCCAGATCAAGATCAAGGCCGTTTAAGATGCGGTATAAAAGGATCATGGCATTATCGATAAGGAGAGAGCCAATGTTTAAGCCGGGTAGGAGGCAACGCACAATGATGTTGAAAATAATTTTTGCCTCTAGGGTAAGGGATGAGTGGGTAAGCTGTTTTGAGGTGCTGTTGGATGCTTCGGGTAGGAGATATTTAGATCGGGCAAGGGCGATGCACTGTTCTTTCGTGGGGTTTTCAGGAGAGGGTGGACAAGGTCTAGGTAGGCCAAAGAAATCAGCGAAGTCAATGGATTTGAAAGAGATTCTAACTCCCTTGACGAGGGATTCCATAGACCAACCGTCGGCATTGTGTTTGGCTTTTAGGTTTATGTAGAACAGGCAGGTAAGTTGGGGATAATAGACAACTTCAAGGTTGAGAAGGGTCCAGACAGGGGATTGTTTGAGTAGAGAGATGCATGGCAAATTCAAAGCTTCAAAGAACGCAAGATCTAAAAAATCAGAACAATAAATCTTACGAGTTCGAAACTCATCTACCCACTTTCCAGCCATCTTAGCATTTTCAAACCATTAAGAGGGCAAGGATTGGTTTACCTGGATGAGGGCAGGTGGATCAGGATTCTTCCTGCGAGCCTGTGTAGGAGCAGTCCTCTTGGCAGGCGCCTCAAGGCTTCTAAGAGTGTCCTTCCTGGTACGCTTGGGAGATGGAGGCTTTGCTGCTGGGGCTTTCCGCTTCTTTGGAGACGGGGGAGGAGGAGGAGAAGGAAAGGGAACAGCTTCGGGCTCCTCATCCTCTTCATCCTCAGACCCCGAGTCCTTAGCGGACCCTTCATCGTAGTCTCCTTCAGCATCCTCGTCATCACCGGTCTCGTCGTCCTCATCTTCTTCTTCCTCTGGTTCCTCCTTAGTGGGAACCTCCTTCTCAGCCTCTTTTCGAACTCTCTCGGCCTCCTCTTCGGCCAATTTCCTCGCCAGCTCGGCCTCTTCCTCGGCCTTTTTTTTTCTCAAAGCTTCTTCGACTTCCTTGGCGGCATCTCATTCCAAAATCACATCTAGATCCTCCTCTTCCTCCTCTTCGTCCACCTCCTCAGCAATGATTTTCATTTTCCCTTTTTGCTTAGCACTGAGAGGTTTCTTCGCTGAGCACTTCAGAGAACTCTTGGTTATTGTAGTCGTGCTCTCAGTGATGGTGCTCTGGACAGTAGCTGGGACGATTGCTTGTGGAGTGTGTTCTCGTTGAGGGGAAGTAGCAGTGGCCTGGCGTCCCTTGGGGTGGCGCCAAGACGTTTGGGTGTGGAGGCTTTCTTTGATTCGGGAGCCATGGAGATATTCGCCTAGGGTTTCAGAACAGGTTGAGAGGTTGAAGGAGAAGAAGAATTGGAAAGGGTTTAGATAAGTCTGAAGTGGTGAGAGAAACGGGTACAGTTTGGGGTTTAAGTAGAGTGAGATGATGAAGTTGATGGGACGGGTTTATGGTTCCAATGTGGGTAATTATAACATTGCCATTTTGAAAATATTTCAATTCAAAATTCAAACCTTCTTCTCACAATTTAAAATAGGAGGGAATAAATCCGAAAAAATCTTTCCCAAAATTAAAACACATACTCGGATAGAGAAATAAAATATGTGATATATATAAATATGTTTAAAATCCATTAAAAACTATATTTGATCAATTATCTAAAAAGATAATAACCAAATATATGATCCGATATCTGTTCTCTACCATTCAGATCACAAACCTCGACATAATTCTCAAAGGTCTTGACATTGAGTAGAATTTATCTTTCGTAAAGTGAAAGCCCCCCCTACTAAAGTGAATCCTTGTTAAGCATTCCAATCTCACGACTAATGAAGGTGAACCTGTCCTCTGCCAAAGGCTTAGTGAAAATGTCAGCCCATTGATAATCAGTAGAAATAAAGGATATGGACACATCACCTTTTTCAACATGATCCCTAATGAAACGATGTCTCACATCAATGTATTTGGTCCTTGAATGCTGAACAAGATTCTTTGTGATTGATATGGCACTTGTATTGTCACACTTAATGGGAATACCTTTGAGATTGACGCCAATATCTCTCATTTGTTGAGCTATCCAAAGGATTTGGGAGCAACATGCTCTAGCTGCAATGTATTCGACTTCAGCAGTGGATAGAGCAACTGAGTTTTGTTTCTTTGAATGCCAACTGATCAAGGATGCTCCTAAGAATTGGCAACATCCTGACGTGCTCTTTCTATCCACCTTATAGCCTGCAAAATCTGCATCAGAATACCCGATTAATGTAAAATCTTTTTGCTTTGGGTACCACAAACCAAGCTCCTTAGTGCCATTGAGATATCGAAAGATCCTCTTCACAGCTACGTGGTGAGATTCTTTAGGATCAGCTTGAAACCTAGCACACATGCAAACATTAAACATGATGTCAGGTCTACTAGCTGTAAGATATAGTAAAGATCCAATCATTCCTCGATACTCCTTTTGATTGACACTCTTCCTAGTCTTGTCTTGATCTAGAGATAAGGTTGAGCTCATGGGTGTCTTGGTTTCTTTGGATTGATCCGTCTTGAATTTCTTCAAGAGATCCTTAGTGTACTTGCTTTGGTTGACAAAGATCCCTTTCTTGGATTGATGAACTTGTAATCCCAAAAAGAAGTTGAGTTCACCCATCATGCTCATCTCAAATTCACTGCACATGATGTCAGAAAATTCCTTGCACAAAGATGTGTTAGTAGCTCCAAACAATATATCATCAACATATATTTGAATAACCAAAATGTCATTTCCTTTGGTCTTGATAAAAAGAGTCTTGTCGATCAACTCCCTTTTAAAATCCTTTTCTAACAGATATTTTGACAAGCGCTCATACCAAGCTCTTGGGGCTTGTTTCAAACAATAAAGCGCTTTGTCTAGTTTGTAAACATGATTAGGAAATTCTGAACTTTCAAATCCTGGGGGTTGAGCCACATAAACTCCTTCCTCTAAGAAACCATTAAGAAAAGCACACTTGACATCCATTTGATATGACTTTATGCTCATAAAAGATGAAAATGCTAATAATATGCGAATGGCTTCAAGCCTGGCTACCGGAGAAAAAGTCTCCTCGTAGTCAATACCTTCATCTTGATTGTAGCCTTGAGCAAAAAGCCTTGCTTTGTTCCTCACAATCTTACCATTCTCATCTAGCTTGTTTTGAAATACCCATCGTGTGCCAATGACTGATTGATGCTTTGGCCTAGGCTTCAAGGTCCGGACTTTGTTCCTTTCAAATTCGTTGAGCTCACTTTGCATAGCAATGATCCAATCTGGCTCTTGAAGGGCCTCATCTACCTTCTTTGGTTCTATAAGAGAAACAAACGCCTGAAAAGCACAAAGATCTTTAAGTTTAGAACGAGTTTGAACACAAGATGTAGGGTCAGAAATGATATTCTTTAAAGAGTGTGATGAGGAGTATTTGAATTTTCTTTTGCTAGTCTCAGCTCCTTGATTCGTCACACCAGCAGGATTGAATTGTGGTACATTTGACTCTATGGTCCTGTTAGGTTCAGTTACAGCAATTTCTGACGTCTCAACACTGTTGGATTGGACACCAAGGGCTTTGGACGAGTCTTTAACACATTGGGCCAATTCTTCAGTGTTGAGAATTTGTTCCTGCATGTTCCTCTTCTCTGTGTTCTTGGTGGCAGCATCATCACCTTCCTCGTTCTCTGCATGGATGTTAAGATCTATATCTGCAACACTTTCACTAAAAGAACCGTCATTGCATTCATCAAATATAACATGTATACTTTCTTCAACTAACTGGGTCCTTTTATTGAAGATTCTATAAGTTTTGCTACTTGTGGAGTAGCCAAGAAATATACCTTCATCACTACTCGCATCAAATTTCCCAAGGTTATCTTTTCAATTTTTATGAACAAAACAAGTACATCCAAAGGGTTTAAAATAAGATATAAGTGGTTGGCGGCCTTTCAAAAGTTCATAAGGAGTTTTCTTTAAGATGTAACGACTAAGACAACGATTCAAAATATAGTTAGCTGTGTTAACAACTTCAGCCCAATAGGTTTTAGGTAATGCATTTGCTAAAAGCATAGTCCTGGCCATGTCCTCTAGGGTGCGGTTCTTTCGTTCCACAACCCCATTTTGTTGAGGTGTCCTAGGAGGAGAAAAGTTATGGGAGATGCCATATTTAGCACAAAACAAATCAAACTGAAGTTGATCAAACTCCCTACCATGATCACTTCGAATTGACACTATGGGCTCGTTTCTTAAAGTTTGCAACTCCTTATATAGTTTTGAAAACTCAAATAAGGCCTCTGATTTTTCTTTGAAAAATGCAACCCAAGTATATCTAGAAAAATCATCAACAACAAGCATGTACTTTTTACCATTGGGAGATTTGACTCGCATAGGACCACATAAATCCATATCTAAAAGTTCAAGGGGTCTAGAAGAACTTACAACCTTTTTGGGTTTGAAAGAGCTACGTGTTTGTTTACCTCGTGTGCATGCATTGCACATATCAATACCTTTGAAGTCCATCTCATGTAGCCCTCTTACAAGCCCTTTGGACACAAGCTTCTATAGTGTATGTAGACTCACATGACCGAGTCTCCTGTGCCAGAGCTTTGGATCGTCCGTCAAAGCCTTCAGACATGTTAAGCTTCCTTGTGCCACTTGCTCAGCATTTATAGCATATATATTGTTGTAACGATATGCAGTCAGAATAACTTCACATGTATCTTCTATGCATACTAGACATCTTTTCTTGTTAAATCTGACATCATTGCCACTATGGTTGGAATCACTCCCAACACTACCAATACCAACGATGTTGCACTTTCCTTTGTCACCAAGAGTGATTGTTCCAGTGGATTGCTTCTTTAGATTATGGAAAAGAGAACTCCTTCCACTCATATGCCTCGAGCATCCACTATCAATAATCCAATTTTGCTCTTTCACCTTGGTGATCTCCTGCAAAACAAACATCAACCTTTGTGGCTAGACCAATAAGCAAATTTAGATCCATTATTGGGATAAACCATATTTGGTAAAATAGTTCCTTTGGGGACCCAAATTTGCGTTATGCATTCTTTTCTCAAATGAACAGGAAATGTATTGCGAATAATATGTGGATCCTTTCTTCTATAGGGGCAGGTCTCTTTTACATGTCCCTTTCTAGCACAGTGGTGACATATAGGAGAGGTTCTGCTTCCTTTTGCCTTTACAAAAGTGGCAATATGCTGCTTCTTTAAAAACCTTGGACTGTAACCAATACCACTATTGTGTAGAGAACTTTGTTGCTCACCTAACATCCTATCAAGAGTGCCTTTGGATTTGGTAAAACTTATAAGGGTTGTCTGTTGGTCTTGAATCTTATTATCAGGGAGATCTTCTCGTTCTCTAAGTCATGATGTTCACTTCTTAGAGAGAAGAGATCTTGCTTGTGTTCAGATTTCTCTGAGTCAAGAGTCTTGACTTTAATGTCAAGACCTGAATAAGAATCTTCAAGACTTTTGACCCTCATAGACAGATCCTCAATAGTTCTTTCCTGGTCCACATTTTTCTTAATAAGAGTGTTAGTTTGGGCAATAAGTTTCTCTTCATTGACAATCATATTAGAAAGGAATTCCGATAATACCTCTTTTGGACTTGCAATAAGTTCTCTTACAGTTACCTCAAGCTTCTCATCGTGGAATTCATCTCTTGAGGCCATAAGACAGACATTGGCCTTCTCATCATCTGAGTCATAATAACTCCAAGTTGCCACCATGGCTTTCTTTTTCCATCTATCACCCTTCTTGGACTAGCTCTTCGTCTTTTGAGGGCAGTCTTTTTCAAGATGATATGTTTCACCACATTCCAAACAAGACAAAGGTTTAGTCTTATTATCATATTTGTTGTATTCAGACTTACCTCGAAATTTAGAAGACTCTGATCCGTCCTTGTTGTTGAATTGTTTCTTAATTTTGAGGATTCGAGCAAGGCCTCTTGTGATAAGAGCAAAATGATCATCCTCATCGTCATCCTCATCTTCGGAATCAGATCCATCTTTGGGCTCATCCTTGTTAGACTTGAGCGCCAAGTTCTTAGTGCTTGCTGGAAGTTCTCCATCTTCTTCATTAAGGATCATCTCATGCGTGATCAGTTTCCCAAGCAGGTCATCAAGGGGCAGAGTGGTGAGGTCTTGAGCTTCCTCTATGGCTGTTACTTTAGGACCCCACTTTTCTTTTGGGAGGCACCTTAATATCTTCCTCACTTTCTCAACGTTCGTAAAGCTCTTGCCAAGAGAGTCAAGGTTGTTGGTGATTTCCGTGAATCGTGTGAACATGGCCTTGATAGACTCATCAGATTTCATTTTGAAAAGCTCATACTTTCAAAGGAAGATACTGATCTTGGTGTCCTTTACTTGGTTGGTTCCTTTATAGGTGACGACCAGCTTGTCCCAAATCTCTTTAACTGACCTACAAGATGAAATACGATTCTCATCAGTGCTAAGACCACAATAAAGTAAGTTAATAGCCCTTTACTTTTTGGAGACGAGTTCAAGATCCGCTTGGATGTATTCAGACTCCTTCTTCGCAATTTTGGTTACATTTGGTCCGTCTTTCTCTGGAACCTTTGGACCATTCTCTATAATGTTCCAAAGTTCCAGATCTTGATCTATAATTAACATCTTCATCAAAGATCTCCAGTGGGCAAATTTGTTTCCTACAAAGAGTGGTGGTTTACTTGTAGACCTTCCCTGTGCAAATCCTCCGCTTGCTTCACCAGACATGATCAAAAACTCACAAGATTGTTAGATCGAAAGCAGTGAGTAAAGCTCTGATACCAATTGAAGGTTCAATAATGTAAAACAAAGTAATATAAAGATACACTAGAAGGGGGGTTGAATAGAGTATGCCAGTTTTTTGCAGATAGTCTCAAGACTTTTGAAGCTCGTACAAAACCATTTGAGATTAGACTTGGTCTTTTCTCTGAAAACCTGAATCACAAAGTTAAACAGTTCGAACCAAGTGCGGAAATAAGGTAAAGCAGTAAGTAAAGGACGCAATGAGTTGTTTACGAGGTTCAGCACAAACTTGGCCTACGTCCCCGCTTAGGGCTCTTCCACAACCCTAGGATTCAACCGACTTTATTGATTCACAAGACTTAGGATCCTAATAGCTCACCGAGAAGCCTCTCTCCTATGCAGTTGCAATCTAGTCAACTCAAGTTCCCTTGGAGTCCTAGACCAATCTAGAAGAGCCCTACCTCTCTCAGCTATCTAGTACAATCCTCTTACACTTAGTGAATCAATCGCCTAGTGTTCACTTCCTGAGTTACAAAACTCTCGAGTATAACACTCTCTCAAAATATATCCTATAAGCTCACTGTGTAACTTCTAAATGCTTTGAAATGAAATAACAGATTCTTAAGAACTAGCAGAGAGCACATGAAGAAGACAGATTTCACTTGAAGGCTTGAGTGTGAATGAGAGCTTGTGTTCAACGAGTGTCTTCATGTCCTCTCTTCTTCCTTTCCTTTATAGAGAACAAATCGGCGCCTCCAAAGAAGAATCTTCTCTTCAATGGCTAGGCTGATCATGGCCATCTTCGAGATCTTCTATACTTGGAAAGTTTGAATCCATGATCTCCGATTGTGTCCTTATCATCTTCATGCTTTAAGGAAGGAGATAATTTTTGAAAAGCTTCCTGAAATGTTAGAATATAGTATCTGGAAGCATATAATAATATAAAATAATATTCGAGCATAATAACATAGAGTACAGGTTTTGTGTTTCATCAACACAGTTGTTTCAAGACCTTTGACACAAACTGATTGTCAAAGCCTTTGAAACTTATTTTGATTTTCATCAAGGGAGTGGAGTTATTAGATCTTTTTATCATTGTTTGAAACCCTAAAGTTTGGCCTTACGTTGTGTTTTGTGAAACCTCTCAAACCCTTGAACCTTTCTTGATCATCATGTCCTCAACCATCATTTTATTCTTCGGCCCCTATTGTCGACGAACCTTTCTTTCTGTTTTACTGCTCGACGTTGACTGCTCTAGTTGACATCATCTGCCCTTATGTCAGTCGATAGTTTTCTGAGTCGACCAGTCTCTATGCTAACTCGATATCGATAACTTAGTCAATATCGATTGAGTTGCTTTGTTGTTTGATGGTTTGTGTAGGTTGTTGATCAACGTCGAGGACTCCTCATCGACATCGGTCACTACTATGACCTACTGATGTATTGTTGCTGAACATCGACTGTCTTTATTGACTACTCCTTGTCGATCTCGAGGACTTTTGGTCGACAACAGAACCTTTTGAAGCTACTTTGGAGAGTGATGACACGCTTCCTCGTGGATTGAATCAGATTCCTCTATACTGTAGCAGGGGAGTCTTGTATTTATTTATTGGATCGAGTTGGTTTGCTTGTGTGCTTATTTTATATTCGTATTTATTTACATAGCAAAACTCCCTTATCATATATACACTAAATCCTACCCCCACACTTGAATTTTTTATTGCCTTCAATGAAACATCAAAGACAACAAAATAAGCAATAAGGACAAGGTAAGAGAGAAGGAAACTTACTAGATCATATTTGTGGTGGCAGTGGTTGTGATGGAAAGCCTTGAAAGTTCATCCCTTGGAATATCCCACAAAAATCGTTGAAACTTTCCATTTGGGCTTCTTGGTTTGCAATGATGGTGGCGAATGATTGATCATAGCCTTCAAAGCATCGCTCAAAATGTTCCTCGATCCCATCGAACCAGTGTCCTAATGTTGCTTGGGTTGCTTCAACCCTCTCGATCGGTTGGCCAAGGGTATCCATGATCCAGTAATGAGATCGCTCAATATAAATTTGCAATGCAAAGGTTGTAAAATCACCATCATGGGACGAGCTCGCTCCTCAAAAATTCAAGTAAGTACTATGATATCTGACACGCCTTCGGTCTCCCTTGTCCACTGCCTTGGTGCCCGAATCCTCTCTTAGAGGCTTCCTAGTGGATGCTAGATCTGAGCCTTGCCTTGTCTTCCTTCCTCCTTTGTTCTTCAATTCTTCTCCTTTCTTCTTTGATTCCTTCTCCAATTGATCTCCTCCGACTTCCTTGCCTTGCATCTTCACCAAGTGGGATCCACAAATCTGCACAAATCAACTCAAATAGTGTAAATCCCTATTTCTACCACAGAAGTGTAAAATACTAAAATAACTAGAAACGGTGGTTATATTACAACGGAAATCTACGTGCCTAAAACTACCCTATAACGCCTATTAAAATGCGCATTTTGCCAGCCTCATACAATCAACAACACAAAGAAAGGACTCTTATTAAATAAAAAGGATAGTCTATTAATCCTCCGGAAAAATGAATAGGAACCAAAGGGAGAATACGAACCACATCAAACTAACACACTCCAAAACATTCTATTTTCATGGGGTTACAACAAGAAGAAGTATAAAAATAATACAAGCAATTACAACCACTGAGGGAACTCAAATAGTAGGGGGTGAAAACATAAGAAATTAAAACAAGAATAATTTTGATATGAGATTCAAGCAAAAACCTATTCCTGAAAACCTTCTAAATACTTACCTACACCTCGTAACACCCATAATCAAGGATGTGGAAAACAATTAAAAAATGAAGTCATCATCGAATGGCGAAATTAAGCGTGTTGAAAGCATAGGGAGTAACAAATCCCCTAGTCCCGATGGAATGACCACAGAGTTCTTTAAGAAATATTGAGACATAGTGGATGTAAGCATTATAAGGGTAGTGAAGGGTTTCTAACAAATCCCCTAGTCCTGACGAAATGGCATCTTAGTCTATGTTCTACACTATACAAAATAATCTCCAAGATTCTAATAGAACGACTCAAAAGAGATGGGAAATCTCATAGTATGTTCCCTAAGTAAATTCTCTTGAAACATATATTTACTTTTTCTAAGAAACAAGACTCTTTCGAAATTGATTTAATGATGACACCCATAACAATGCGCATTTATTTCAGATAGGGACATCCAAGACAACATTTTAATTGCTCATGAAATCTTCCATTCTTTCAAAAATCAAAAAGGAAAAGAAGGTTGGGTGGCAATGAAACTGGACCTGAAAAAGGTCTACAATAGAGTAGATTGTAATGGAAAACTACGGTTTCCATCCGCATTCATACAGTGGATATACGAGTGCGTAACTATAGTTTCTTTATTTGTATTGGTCAACGACGTCGGCCCCATACTGATTTTTCCTCCATCGAGGGAACTTCATCAAGGTGACCTCTTATCCCCATTTCTTTTTATTTTAGGAGAGGAAATACTAGCAAGAAATTTATCACATTAATATTATTCACAAGACATGTAAATTGGTTTTAAATTTGGGATGGATGGACTAAGGATCCCTTTTCTATCATTCGTGGATGACATTATCCTCTCTACAACAGGAACCATACGTTACAACTTGCCGAAAAACCAAATTAATAATTGAGAACTATTACAAAAATCTCCATGCATAATGTTAATTTCCATAAATCGTTTTTTCAAACTATAGTAGGGATTACACAACAAAAAAATCTCAAATCAACATAACCTAGAGAAATATCTAGGTAGCCCAATAATTAATGGAAGAGTAAATAAAGATATATTTGAAGACATTATTTGTAAATTAAAGGAGTTACTCACGAAATGGAGAGTAAATGCTCTTTCCTAGCAAGGTTGGAAAATTCTAATCGACTCAAACCTTGCAGCAAAACCTGATAACTCCACTCCCTTGACGAAAATCGGAAATGGTTTCAAAGGCTTTAACACATAGTTTGTGTCAAAGGTCTTGAACCTACAGTTGTGTTGATGAAACACAAAACCTGCATTATTTACATATTATTTCCGGATGTTATTATATGTTTTTATTTTATATATTTCTAGATATTATTATATATTATGCACTAACAATGCAGCAAGTATTTCGAAAGAAAATCTCCTACCTTAAGCTTAAAGACGAGAAGATAAAATCTGGTGGATCATGGCTTCAGAGTTTCCCAGAATAGAAGATTGTAAAGATTGTCGTGATATGTTCTAGCCGTTGAGAGAAGATCCTTCTTTGAATAGAGGCGCCGATTTGATCTAGTATAAAAAGGAGAAGAAGAAGAGAAGACAGTACAACTGTTGAACGAAAACCTCATTGATCTACATCGCACACAAGCCCTCAAGTCAATCTGTCTTCTTCGTGTACTCTCTGCTAGGTGTTAAGAGTTGTATCTTTTGTTTCAAAGCATTTGAGAGTTACACAGTGAGCTTATAGGATATATTTCGAGAGAGTGTTATACTCGAGAGTTTGTAACTCAGGAAGTGGACACTAGGCGATTGATTCACGACGTGTAAGAGGATTGTACTAGATAGCTGAGAGAGGTGGGGCTCTTCTAGATTGGTCTAGGACTCCAAGGGAACGTGAGTTGACTAGTTTGCAATTGTATAGGAGAGAGGCTTCTTGGTGAGCTATTAGGATCCTAAATCTTGTGAATCAATAAAGCCGGTTGAATCATAGGGTTGTGGAAGAACCCTAGGCGGGGACTAAGCCTTTAAGGAGCCGAACCTCGTTAACAATTCGTTGCGTCCTTTACTTATTGCTTTACCATATTTCCGCACTTGTTTCGAATTGTATAACCCTTTTGTGATTCAGGTTTTCCAGAGAAAGGAATTATGTCTAATCTCAAAGGGTTTTGCAAGCGTTTCAAAAGTCTTGAGATTATCGAAGAAAAGTTGGCATACTCTATTCAACCCCCCTTCTAGAGTATCTTTATTCCACTTTGTTATACATTATCGAACCTTCAATTGGTATCAGAGCCTTACTCACTGCTTTTGATCTAACAATCTTGTGAGTTTTTTATCATGTCTGGTGAAGCAAGCGGAGGATTTGCACAAGGGAGGTCTACCAGTAGACCACCACTCTTTGTAGGAAACAACTTCGTCCACTGGAGGTCCTTGATGAAAATGTTCATTATAGATCAAGATCTGGAACTTTGGAACATTATAGAGAATGGTCCGAAGATTCCAGTGAAAGATGGACCAAATGGAAGCAAACTCGCGAAGAGTGAGGCTGAATTCATCCAAGCGGATCTTGAACTCGTTCCCAAGAACTACAAGGCTATTAACTTACTATACTGTGGTCTTAGTACTGATGATTTTAACCGTATTTCATCTTGTAGCTCGGCTAAAGAGATTTGGGACAAGCTGGTTGTCACCTACGAAGGAACCAGTCAAGTGAAGGACACCAAGATCAGCATTTTCCTTCGAAAGTATGAACTCTTCAAAATGAAGCCAGATGAGTCTATTAAGGCCATGTTCACGAAAAACCTTGACTCTCTTGGCAAGACCTTTGAGAATTTTGAGAAAGTAAAGAAGATATTGAGGTGCATCCCAAAAGACAAATGGGGTCCGAAAGTGACAGCCATAGAAGAAGCCCAGAATCTCACTAAGCTACCCCTTGATGACTTGCTTGGGAAGCTGATCACACATGAGATGATTCTCAATGAAGACGATGGAGAACTTCCAACAAATACTAAGAACTTGGCACTCAAGTCTAAGAAGGATGAGCCCAAAGATGTATCTGATTCTGAAGATGAGGATGAGGATGAGAATGATCCCTTTTCTCTTATTACAAGGGGTCTTTATCGAATCCTAAAAATGAAGAAGCAATTCAACAACAAGGATTGATCAAAGTCTTCTAAATTTCGAGGTAAGTCTCAATAAAACAAATATGACAAGAAGACTAAACCTTTGTCTTGTTTTGAATGTGGTGAAACAGATCATCTTGTGAAAGACTGTCCTTAAAAGAAGAAGAGTCATTTCAAGAAAGGTGATAGATGGAAGAAGAAAGCCATGGTGGCAGCTTGGAGTGATTCTGACTAAGGTGACTCAGACTCCGATGATGAAAAGGCCAACCTTTGTCTCATGGCCTTAGGAGATGAATCACACGATGAGCAACTTGAGGTAACTGTAAGAGAGCTTATCGTAAGTCCAAAAGAGGTATTATCGTAATTCCTTTCTAATATGAATGCCAATGAAGAGAAACTTATTGCCCAAACGAACACTCTTATTAAGAAAATTGTGGACCAAGAAAGAACTATTGAGGAACTGTCTATGAGGGTCAAAAGTCTTGAAACCTCTTATTCAGGTCTTGACATTAAAGTCAAGACTCTCGACTCAGAGAAATCTGAACTCAAGCAAGATCTCTCGTCTCTAAGAAATGAACATCATGACTTAGAAAACGAGAAGATCTCGCTGAATAAGAAGATTCAAGACCAATAGACAACCCTCATAAGTTCTACCAAGTCCAAATGCACTCTTTATAGGATGTTGGGTGAGCAACAAAGTTCTCTAAACAAAAGTGGTATTGGTTACAATCCAAGGTTTTTAAAGAAGCAACACATTACCACATTTGTAAAGGCAAAAGGAAGCAAAACCTCTCCTATATGTCACCACTGTGCAAGAAAGGGACATGTAAGAGAGACCTACCCCTAGAGAAGAAAGGCTCCACATATTATTCGCAATACATTTCCTGTTCACTTGAGAAAAGAACGGATAACACAAGTTTGGGTCCCCAAAGGCACTATTTTACCAAATATGGTTTATCCCAATAATGGATCTAAATTTGCTTATTGGTCTAGCCACAAAGGTTGATTTTTGTCTTGTAGGAGATCACCAGTGTGAAAGAGCAAAAATGGATTATTGATAGTGGATGCTCGAGACTTATGAGTGGGAAGAGGTCTCTCTTCCATGATATAAAGAAGCATCAACTGGAACAATCTCTCTTGGTGACAAAGGAAAGTGTGACATCGTTGGCATCGGTAGTGTTGGGAGTGATCCTAGCCATAGCATTAAAAATGTTTATCTTGTTAATGGTTTGAAGTATAATTTGCTTAGTGTTTGTCAACTTTGTGATAGTGGTAATGATGTTGGATTTAACAAGAAAAGATGTCTAGTGCGCAGAGAAGATACATGTGAAGTTGTTCTAACTGCCTATCGCCATAACAACATCTATATATGCTGGGAATGTTGAGCAAGTGGCACAAGGAAGCTTAACCTATCTAAAGGCTTTGACGGACGATCCAAAGCTTTGTCACAGGAGACGCGGTCATGTAAGCCCACACATTACAAAAGCTTGTGTCCAAAGGGCTTGTAAGAGGACTACCCGAGACGGACTTCAAAGGTATTGATATGTGCAAAACATGGACACGAGGTAAACAAACACGTAGCTCTTTCAAACCCAAGAAGGTTGTAAGTACTTCTAGACCCGTTGAACTTTTACATATGGATTTTTGTGGTCCTATGCGGGTCAAATCTGCCAATGGTAAAAAGTACATGCTTGTTATTGTTGATAATTTTTCGAGATATACTTGGGTTGATTTTTTAAAAGTAAAATCAGAGGCCTTGTTTGAGTTTTCAAAACGTCGTAAGGAGTTGCAAACTTTAAGAAACGAGCCCATAGTGTCAATTCGAAGTGATCATGGTTGGGAGTTTGATCAGCTTTAGTTTCATTTATTTTGTGCTAAATATGGCATCTCCCATAGTTTTTATGCTCCAAGGACACCTTAACAAAATGGGGTTGGGGAACGAAAGAACCGCACCCTAGAGGATATGGCCAGGATTATGCATTTAGAAAATGCATTACCTCAAACCTATTGGGCTGAAGTTGTTAACATAGCTAACTATATTTTGAATTGTTGCCTTATTCGTTCCATCTTAAAGAAAACTCCTTAAGATCTTTTCAAAGGGTGGAAACCCCTTATATCATATTTTAAACCCTTTGACTGTACTTGTTTTGTTCATAACAATGGAAAAGATAACCTTGAGAAATTTGATGCGCGTAGTGATGAAGGTATATTTTTTTGCTACTCCACAAGTAGCAAAACATATCGAATGTAAGGACCGGAATTTAATTAATATTTATAAAATATCCATACGATAATCCGAATATTATCCTCCCTTATGATTATGAAAACCCGGAACATTTAAAATTTTTATGCCTACCTTTACATGGATTTAATGATGAGAAAAATATACCCAAGCCACTTTTCTCGTATCTTATAAACGTAACGGATTTTAATGCTTCGCGAGCTCGGGTTTTACATTATGTTAATAAGGTCATCCACCCAAATTGCCCAACATTGAGCCACCAAACCCTTGACTTGTGGCTTGCTTGTGAATGTAGACATTCAACCACTCCCATCTCTTCATCCAATCACCTCCCATGCTTTGACTCAATCCAAACCTACTACCTCCCTTTATAAATCTGAGCTATGGCTCATTTGGGGCTCATTCACAAAGGTTCAGCCGTCCCCAAGAGAGAGAACCAAGAGAGAAAGAGAGCCTACTCTATTCTTGGTCCATTTTGGACAGCCTTCAAAGAAAAATCCATATCTCCCTCATTACTCATCCAAATTGAGCAAACTCGGTGGCCATGGATCCGTCTTCAACCTAGCTTTCTAGAGATATCTCAAACACAAAAATCCAAGGTCGTTTTCCTAGCCAAAATATTCCATCTTTGGAGCTGCAGAAAACTGTTTTTGAAGGGTCTTGAGAGTTTGACTTGATTTCTTGGTAAGAATCCTTCCTTTCTTTAAAAGCGGAGTTCCAACATATTTTATAACTCCTTGTATTCAATTTTGAGTAGGAATATAAATCATGTTTTGGAATTTTTGGCGAAAAAATGGCAAGGTGTTTGGAAGGTGCTCCGAAGGACTCCCGAGGGTGTTCTTGAGTCGTTGTGTGGGATTCTTAGAAGGTAATTCCTCATCCACCTCCCCATCTCTAGGAAAAGATCTTGTGTGATTGGAAAAGGATTAGGAAGTGGAGCCTTGTGTTTTTGGTTGCGTTTTGTAGCAAACGTCAAAAAATAAAATGGATATATGTGGCTCTGTAATTTGGACTTTATTTCCAATCCAACGATATGATTCGGCTGAAATCGTAATATGATGTTCATGAAAATGTTATCTAACTGTCCTTAAAAAATGAGGGTGATCCAACGATTGGATCAAGAGTTATTATAATTTTAGTAACGAGTGTTTATAATGACACGATTAAAAACTTGGTTAAGGGAATGCTAAGAATATGGTTAAATATATGATGGAATAACCAAAACTTAGAGCATATAAAATACAGAAATGAAGTATACCCATAACTTGGCTTATGATCTGATAAGAAGAAAATCGATTATGTGACAATACGATATAGATTATAACTGGTTAAATCCGGATCACTTAACCAAAGTGCATAATCTATAGAATCTTGATCCTCATGTGGATGTATGTTGATTATTAGGTTGGGTACCATGCATTAGAATACCACCTAATGAAAGCTTAATGAAATTACTAGGCTCTTGTTGATTGGATCCTTGGTTGCGCGTTTTATTGCTTGCTTATTCTCCGGACTCCAGGTAAGTCCCCTGGACTTACTCATGATGGATTTATCTGATACTCTTTGTCTTATCGAGAGTCTTCATGCATCACGTGACCTAGTAACAGGTTTAGGAATATAAACCGGTAATATGACGTAGGATGAACTTAGTAAATCCAACAATTCATATGTATGCTATGTGTCTATGGTAGGACGGCCGTCAAAATCTGAATAAATGACTTATACTCGATGGAAGAAGAATGAAATGATGAAAAACTTATGATGAGAAAGAATGAGTATGTTTGAGAAGGATGAGTACGTTTGAGAAGATATTATGATATGATGGTGATGGTGATGGTGATGGTGATGGTGATGGTGATAATGATAATGATGATGATTATGATGATGATACATGCCCTTGTGTGTTTATTTCTCATTTATATATATCTATACACTTGCTTATGTGTTACATTTTAACTTTCATGTAGGGTAAGTATGCCTCTTTATATGGCATTGATGTACGTTATTTCTGCACTTTACACTTGCTGATGATGATACAGGCCCTTTGATGTACGTTATTTCTACACTTTATATTTCCGACTTGAAAATCATTTACACGATAGTACCTAGGACAGGTGAACGCCTCCAACGGGCGCGCACATTTCTAGGGGTTTGAAATCCCCACTTTCGAAAACCATTGCTACCTCTAAAAACAAATAACTTAGCTAAATAACTCATACTCGGTCGTAAGATCTAAAGCTCAAGGAAGAATTCAAAACTCTTCTATAATATTCCCCGAATAACCGGATCATTCGAACCTTATAAATCCTCTAAGTGGATTTAAGGAGGCATATTCGGATATCTATATTTTTGGGTCGTTACAAAGTTGGTATCAGAGCCAGGTTCCTCGACCTGAGTACACACGAGTTATAAAATATTTTCAAAACCCGCCCACCGTTGAAAACCCTTTGGAAATGAAAATGAACTAGGATCCTTCTAGATGAGAGATAGGATCGATGGGTAGTATAAAGGCGATATACATCTTATATAGATGTAGAACGGGATTCTGGTAGGCAAAATACTAGTTTTCCTTTACAGTTGGTCGAAGAAGACTTAAAGGGAGAAACCATGGTGGTTCGAGTAGGATAGGATTTAGAGGCGGGCTCGCCAAGCTATCCCTCGAAGGATAGCTATCTAGGTAGCTTCCGTGTTATATAAAATTGTGCCTACGGGCCTGTAACGGCCCGGGATTATGATTCCCGAGTTACGTTTCGAGGGATAAAACCCCTCGTTAGGATCTTGCGCTCCGAGTACAGGGTGAAGGTTTGAAACTGAAGATTTGTAGTTTAAAGCGGGATTTCTCACCCAAATCTGTAAGGTCCGTTGGAGACCCCAGGGTAAACCCCTGTGCCTGTCCTAAGTCTACAACGCGGAAAATCCATTTAGGCATGCAACCAACATAAGTGAAGTTAAAGCAAAATACAATCCCGAAGGTGCCACAGCAGAGCCGGGACAAAACAATATAAAAGAGAGGAAGTATAGTGGTCTCTCGATCTCTTAATCTAACACCAAAAGTCTGAACCCACCAAGCGTCCATATAAGCAAAGATAGCGGCTAGCGGTTACCTGAATCTAAAAAAAATGTGGGGGATCTGGGTCAATCATCAGGCCACTCATGCGCATGTGTAAACACACTCTGAGAGGCATATAATAAGCATCCTATTCCTAAAATGAAATGCGTAATGCAAAGCGGAACTTAAACAGACAAGCATACGAATAATTAAGTGCGGACATAAATAAAGAGGCGCGCAGTTACAAGAAATGCCAAAATAGCATGTCCCTCTAGGCTCGTAAGGAATCCTCTAGCAACTCCCTTCAAAGGGAACTACCTCACCCACGGTGCAGGCCGTCCCTACGTAAGGAGCCTACTAACTATGAAGGGAAGGCAAACAACGACACCCATATAAGGCCTAATGCTCTAAGAGTCCTATGGCGACTTATTACCAAAAAGCCTACCTCACCCATCAAGTGCAAGCAACTTTCTATAATAAGCCCTACTAAGATGACAAGAATAGAGAAAAAGGTCACATCCAATAAACACCTATAACGGCCGTTTTCTAGTAAAGACATATAGCAAGTCATATGGTTTCCATTTTAGATCCTAAGCGTGATTCTAAGTCGTATGGTGCATGAACACTAGCCTACTATATAACACCCAGTGCATAGAGCGCCCATCATGAGTAAGTTCAAAGAAATTACTTGGAGAAGCGCAGAACCCAAGCAGTACAACAACCAAGCAAATCTAGGCATATCAGAGATCACCTAGTAATCCCATAAATAACATAATCAGTCTAAGTCTAATTTACGCAAGGCACACAAGTCACATATGAAACATATAAGATACACATAAAACATATATAAGTTAACCATCCCATCATCAACAACATTAACGTTTCAATTCAATTTCTCATCTCGTTTCATCATCTCATATCATTTTCATCATAACTTGCCAACTCATTAGATTAGACAAATCTTCATATCATACTTAATCGAACTCACATATTACCATTTCATACTCATACTGTTCATAAGGATATATATCATTAACATCATCGGTAACCAATATTTAATCTCTTATAATAAATCACCACAATTCTTGCTATTAGTCACAAATATCATGTTGTTAATCAAACGATTATTTTATCATGCTAGTTATTCATCGAAAAAGTCGGATTCCCAAGTTAGTCCCAAATCCATTTCAAAATCAAACTTAAACAGTTAGGATTTCTGACCCTTGAAAATGCTCGCAAAATTCCTTTTTTCAATTTATTTACTAAATCATTTTCCGACCTTGAAATTCTTTTCAAAACTCTCTAAAATTCAAACCATTTTTATTTATTAAACCAACCCTTATAATTCTCCCAAAATAATAGTTTATCTCTTAAAACCTCAAATAATATTGTGTGTATATATATATATATATATAATACTTTTAATTCCGCTAATTAGTTAAATAAATAAATGGATAACCCGAACCGAACCAAACCCGCTAATTTAACCCCAACCGATTAAATATTAAAATAAAAAAACATAACGAAGAGGAGGGCCCACAAGTCCCTTCTTCCTCCTTCTGATTCAAATGCCCGCCATGGCGCCAAGCTTCCTTGCGCTGCTCGACGTCGCTGCACTGCTCGACCCTGCTCGCGGTCGGCTCCTCGGCTCTCGCTCGTCCTAGGCAGCCTGCGCCCTCAGCTCCGCCTCGCCTCGCGTCGCTGCTCCAGGCTCTCGCTCCCGGCGTCCCTCGCAACCCACTCGTGGTCCCGCGCTTGCTCTCGCAGGTCACGCTCGCCTCACCGCCTTCGAGCTCGTTGGAGCTCTCGGGCTCGCCTCTCTTCTCCTACCCATCCCCGACTCTCTATCTCGGTCACTCAAGGACAAGAAGGAACCAAAACAAACCAAGGAAAAAGGAGGAGGTTCGATTGCTCACCGAGGATGTTCGCGACTTCGGAGCTCTCGACCGGAGTTTTGGGCGTCGTCGATGGCTTGCGATGGCTCGTCGGACCTACATCGAGCATGGGTGAGCGTGATGGTGAAGTCCGAGGGCGATTTCGATAAAAAAAAACGATTGAGAACGGCTTACCGGAAGTTTGGTTCGCGATCGAACAGAGTTTAGAAGGGAGTGGGGCTGCGGTGGCTCTCGTGGCTGCTCCGGTGGTGGCTCCGTTGCTTCTGGTGGCTCCGAGGGATACGTGGGACCTCCCGCTTTGCAGCTTGAGGTGGAAGAAGGGAAGAAGGAAGAGGAGATGGCGGCGTGTGTGGTGGTTGAAGGTGCGGAACGGTGAGGGGAATATGTGATGGTGAAAGGCAGAATGGCATGGGTGGGGAGGTGATGTCAGAGGTGTGGTGGTGACGACGGGAAGGTGATGGGAGAGGGAGGGAATGGGTTCCATTTGAAGGGTAAGGTGAGGTGATGGGAGTGGGTGAGGGTGGAGTGATGACTTGGTTTAACTAATACCCGAAAATAAATCCTGAATACGTGAATTTCGAATCCCGCAATTAGTTTTTCGAATGTTAGTTTCCCCGAATCTTGCTTTCGTGATCTATTAGATTTTAAAAATCGACAAGGATATCGCCAACCGATAATTATTTTAATTTCTGAGGTAATAGGACGGAAATTGTTCGTTAAATTTATATTCCGATCGGAATTCGCTAAACGAGTTTTAAAACCGATTTAATTTCATTTTTAATTCTCTTTTTCCGAAAAATTATGATTTGAAAATCCGAGCCTTTACAGGGCCATCCCCTTGAAGGGATGTAATTATCACTACTAAAATAATGTGAAATAGGGACGACCATTAGGAACAGATTCAGGGACAAATAGCCGTCCCTAATCACATCAGAGACGGATTTAGGGACGGATTGGTTATATGTCCCTAAAACTAGCGTTGGTAAATAGCAACGACACATAGCAACGGATATGGGGACGAGTTTTAAATTAGTCCCTAATTCTTTCTCTGTTACCAACGACCTTCGATACGACTTAGGACATCCCCAATACTAACGAGAACTGGGACGCCCTACATTTGTTCCTACTTTTGTTCCTATATCCGCCCCTACATTCGTCCCAAAATATATGCCTATTTTCGTCTTAAAGCTTGTTGCGACATTTGTCTCTACTTCTGCCCTAAAAATCACTATAAGTATCGACTCTAAATTTGTACCTAAATCTTTTTCGATATCTGTCACTAAATTTGTCCCTAAATTCGTCCCTAAAGTCATCTCTATACTTGTCCCAAAATTCATATATATACTAGTCTCTATGCTTGTCCCTAAATTCATTCATATATCCTTCTCTATATTTGTTTATCTTCATCCCTAATGTGCTCCACTTTCCGTCCCTAACTCCATTTCATATCTTTGTCATTCATATATAAATATGCATTTGTCAACCAAAGTTGTATTATAAACCAATCTATAACTCTTGTTAAACCAAGAAACAATAATCCAACTAAAATCACTTAAACATCTAACAATCCTACTCAAATTGTTTAGGAAAAAATTAATGTACTTCAAATGCATATATACAATGAATGTTCCAAAGAAAATGCAAGAAGAATGTTTATTGACAAATATTTTTTTAACTGAGTTGATAATGGTCTTTTAAAGACTTAGCTCCAATGCATCATTGTTCGGTCTCGTCTTGGTTCGGATAGCTTCAACAGATTTGCCCAATAATCCTCCATTTTGTTGTAGAGTATCCACCAAGTTGTCACATCTTTCCATAAAACAAATCCACTTGAAGTCTCTACTCCAATGGTACAGTAAACAACCCTTCCTTTTTCATTCCTCTAGCATTCATTCATGACACATATTGGACCTAGTTTCGTTCCCTGCATTCAGATAAGAAAACAAATCCACTTAAAGCAACAGTCTATAGAAAACTATCCTCACTCCTTGCTTGTACAAATGTTGCCGCAAAAGAATTGAGAGTTATTTTTGTCATTCAAAGTAATGTCTGCTTCATTGGACTATATCCTAGTCTTATAAGTGACAGTGGGAAGAGAAATCGAATTAGCTAGAAATGTAAGTCTAGATAACTCCAATTAACATTGGCAAATCTACAGTTGATAGTCCTATTCTAGATTAATTTGGCAATTTATATATAATCTAGAATGAGTTTACTTTGGAGTTAAATTTACCTTTCACATGCAAAAAGCTTTCGAAATTTAATCTACTGGCTGAACTTGGCTACATTGTCTTTCAGCAGTGAAGATGGGCAAATTAGGATCAGAACAATCAAGGATGAGTACAATAACCCGAATTATTTTGTACTTCTATCGATTTGGGTGAATCAACATCTAGAAATCCTAGTTTTAGCACCCAAATTCAGAACATGCTCGACAGTAAAATTTCATTAATATAAGAAATCTTCTGGTTTCTAAATGTATATATTGAATTGATCATAGAACAAACAATCTCAATTATCATCTTTGAAAAACACCATATCAACGGGAAAAAAAGAAGCGAAAAAGAATATGCAAAATAATATGACAGTAGATAAAACCTTGTCAGAAGTGGATGACTCACGGTGGAGAAGACCTAGGGAGAACTATCGGTGGCTACTTCTCCAGCGTCGATGCACGGGCGCTCGGGATAGGGAGAATGAGACGAGGCCGAGATGGAGGAAGCGAGAAGCGGCGAACTTGGACCTGGCGTCGATTGGCCCTTCAGCATCGGCATCGTCCTCCATCCCCTAGTCGACCGGCTTCAACAACCCTAGTATTTGAGAGAGCGAAGAACAAAGGGCGGCGGGAGAGAGAGAGATCTTTTCAGATCTGGATTTGGAAGAACAATCGGGTGCCTGTGAGGATTCGATATATATATATATATATATATATATATATATATATATATATATATATATATATATCATTGGTAAAAACATTTTTCATCGGTAAAAAAAAATATAGAGCAATGAAGGAAAAATAAAAAGGAAAGCACTTACATTTCCCTTTGTTAATATAATAATTTTTTACTATAATATTCAGAATGATATAATATTTGACAATTCTCTCACAATAATTAATTAAATTTGAATTTTATGTATTTTTTAGAAAAAAAAAAGATGAAACATATTATATTATATATTTTTTCAATACTATCAATATAATTAAAGTATATATAATGTTCGTAATAACATAACATAAAGAAAAAAAATAAGTATAATTTTTCTATTTTATGAAATTATCAATAGGATTTCAATCTACATTGAAAATGTCACTAGTATTTTTCATATACACTTGCATCAATAAATAAAAAGTATTAAGTTGTGTCATTATATATGTTTCACATCTTATCTTAATGTATCTAGCATTTTAGACATTCCATATAAAGTTAGACTAAACTACTCCCACTTTGTGTGGTATTTTTAATTTAAATAATTTTGAAATTAATACCTCTTTATTCAGCTAATTAATTTTTTCAATACTTTATAATTGTTACATAATTAACATATAATTAAAAGAAATTATTATAATATATACATATAATTAACAAAGTCGTAAATAACTTGTAAGAACAACACACAAAAAAAGGGAGAATATGTCAACATTTGTGAAATAACATTAACAATCTAAAGTATATAACTATATATAGGTCAAAATCCAAAAAATCTATCCATAATTATAGACGTATAAGATCCAAAAATATATCAATACCGTCAAGATAGGAAAATTTTATTTCTTTATCCTCAAAAGTGATAGATCTTCCATAAAAAAAATTGTGATTAAACTCTTCCAAAACTATATCTAAAAAAAATACAAAGTATCTTTATCTAATACACATCTAATGAATTATATCCAAGAATTACGTGGAATTATATCTAAAAATTATATGATTCACTGAACATGTACTTTTTTTTATAAAAAAATTATCTATATGGATCTAATTTACACGGATAAGACTTATGTATAGAGTTAGAATAAAATTTTATCTTATGCATATATTGATTATTTCAAAATTTTGTAATTGTTTCATATGACTAATACCCATATATAATGAAATTGGGTCAAATTTTATCCTATGCATATATAGATATATTGATTAAATATACTCTGTAATAGATAGTACCTTATAAAACTTCTCCTTTATTATATATAATAGATAGTACCTTATAAAACTTTTAAAATATAAAATAGTGACTAAAATAAAAGTCCTTAGCCAATTTAATACTTTATATCCAATTGATCAAATAATATGACGCTTTAGATTATTGAATTTCATTCAAAATAAGTGTTATTTTAAGTCTTTCGGGTAAAATAATGAAAATTGATTTATCCAAAGTGTTATTTACAATCGTTTGTCTTCACTACTTTTCTTTTAAAGTATTCAGTCATTGGTTTAAAAGATTGATAAACATTAAAAAACTGATAAAAATTATAAGAAATCAATGTTATATAATACTTCGTACTTTACATAAAAATTTGTATCAAAAGTTAAATGTCATTTAATTTGATAGAAAATCACAAAATTAAGGGAGAAGACGTAATAAAATTAGAGGATACAAATATTGATAATTATCTGTTAACCTAGGGATGGATTTAGAGATGGAATCAGCGGCGGATTCGGATATGGATTTGGGGACATATACGGGGACAAATTTGGGGATGAATTTTGTGACAAATTAAGGTCGTCTCTATTTACCAACAAATATTGATGATTATATGTTAACCCAGGGATGGATTTAGAGATGGAATCAGCAGCGGATTCGGATACAGATTCGGGGACATATATGCGGACAAATATGGGGATGAATTTTGTGACAAATTAAGGTCATCGCTATTTACCAACAAATATTGTACCGCCAACTTATTTCGTTGATTAATTTGCATCAAATTCTCATTCTTCCCTACATTTATTAGTAATTAGGGACGTATTTAACAACACATTTGTATCCGTCTCTATATAGAGACGGAAAATGGAGTGGTTGTTATATTTGTTGCTATATAATGATGGAGTTAGGAATGGCATTTCATTCAATCCCTATTAGGTGGAGATTTAGGGACCAATTTTGAGGCGTCCCAATTAGCAATAGAGTTAGTGACACTATCATTTTGTTTCTTATCGGCAACAATTATTTCATTATGTGCCAAAATTCGTCCCAGATAGGGACGCAGTTAGCTACAAATGAAATTCATCTCTAAAATTTGTCCCTATTTCAACTTATTTTAGTAGTGTATGTGAAACGAATGTGCCTGAGGGCCGTCTTCCTTGAAGAAGACGTTTTGTTAAGGTGTATATTGAGTACACTTAAATGTCAAGTTGTCATCATGGTCGACACCGAGATTAGTAGAGGACGCGGGAGACAACGTGGTCGAGGTCGTGGCTGCATTCCCGAGACAGAGACTGAGACTGAGACCAACGCTGAGGTCGAGATCCTCGGACAGCAGGGATCGGCTGATAGGCAGCAGCAGGGATCAACGATAGAAAGGGCATTACTCGCGTTGCTGGAGCGAGAGAGATCAGTTGGCATCACCGACTGGGTGAAGAGACTATCACAGAGGATATCGAGCACTTCTTCAGAGGACTCGAGGGAGTTTTCAGCTTGATTGGAGTACCCGATGCGGAGAGACAGAGGCTTGCGGCTGTGCAACTTTGAGGAGATGCTTTTGACAGATGGCTTGTCTATCGTGATGATCGTACTGCATGGACCTACGAGGAGTTCAGGAAGTTGATGCTGAGAGAGTATTGTCCATCTGGGACACAGGCAGCACGAGAGGTTGCGTTCTTCAGCACTCGCTACGTCCCACGGCTATCTATCTCCGAGATCGTCTGATAGTTCAAGAAGAAGATCGTTTATTGTGGAGGGGTCTGTAAGACCGGCGAGATGCGCATCTGCATGCTTTCTATGAGGCTTCCGCCAGACGTTCTTCTGATCTCTACCAACATGGAGGGAATGACATATGACAGATTCCTAGAGATGACCCTCCGCTATGACCCCGGCTACGTATGACAATTGCCACGTCTTCCGCTTTCCGCACTCCATCTGGCGGAAAGAGGCCACGACCCGCGGAGCACAGATTTGATAGGGGCCCATGGAAGGGGCAAGCGAGAGGAGGATCGACCAGCGGGGCCACTTGGGCCATTCCAGCTCTACCTGTATCATCATACCGCGAGGCTAGAGTGGGAGCTATTATCTGCCACAACTGCCGCGAGGAGGGCCACTACCAGACAAAATGCCCTAGGAAGTTCATTTCATGCTACACGTGTGGAGGAGTAGGACATCGTGCTGTCATGTGCCCGCATGATGAGAGATCTTCAGTCACTCCTGCAGATTCGTCTTTACGCCTTCCAGAGGCACCGACACCCGCTCAGATTTCTTATGCACAGGGTTAGGGAAGGGGGACTCCGTCGGGAGCTGGCCGAGGAGATAGTAGCTACGGAGGTGGTCGAGGAGACAATAGCTTTAGAGGAGGACGAGGCCAAGGTGGAGGCCGAGGTAGAGGTAGAGGAAGAGGTCGAGGTGGCCGAGGATCTTACCAGCATCAGCAGGCATAGTCGTCTGCAGGGTCGGCAGGACTAGGCCAGAGCAGAGGTTCTGCACAGCTGGCATCGATAGCTGTAGACACTGATTTCTTACCACCCCCGCCACCTCGCGCGTTCCCGATGCGGAATGGCGATTTGAAAGCTCCGACTTCCATAGGTACGATATCGTTCTGTGGCTCTACTCTTCGCATTCTATTCGATACCAGGGCGTGAGATCCTAGGATGCCCCATTCGGATAGGAGAGCGAGAGTGGCCCACTGACTTGATAGTCATGCCACTTCAGACAGACGAGATGATCATGGGGATGAATTTTATGAACTTCTACGGGGCGATCCTCAACCTGAGGACCCGTACAGTTTCCATCCTCACGGAGGATGGGACTGAGCACGAGGTGTAGGGGAACGACCCCAAACAGAACGGAGCTCAGATCAGCGTCGTTCGAGCGGCGAGACTTCTATACCAGGGATGCATAAGCTACATCTGTTACGCTTTAGAGGTAGATCGCGAGCGACCCAGCCTGACAGATATCCCCGTTGTTAGTGAGTTTACTGACGTTTTCCCAGACGAGCTACCAGGACTTTCGCCACAGCGAGATGTTGATTTCGCTATACAGTTGGAGCCGGGCACTAGGCCGATTTCAAGGGTCCCGTATAGGATGGCGCCGACAGAGATGGCCGAGCTGAAGGCACAGTTGGAGGAGCTAGCCGAGAAGGGCTACATCAACTCGAGTGCTTCGCCGTGGGGAGCACCAGTGTTGTTCGTGAAGAAGAATGATGGGTCGTTCAGGCTATGCATAGATTGCAGAGAGCTGAACCGGGCTGTGGTGAAGAACCGTTTCCTGTTGCCGAGAATAGACGACTTGATCGATCAGCTGCAGGGAGTTGTCATCTTCTCGAAGATAGATTTGCGCTCACGTTATCACCAGTTGAGGGTGAAGGAAGAGGACATCCCGAAGACTGCCTTCATGACCAGATACGGACACTACGAGTTTGTGGTTATGTCGTTCGGGCTAACCAACACGCCAACCGCCTTCATGGAGTTGATGAACAAGGTGTTCATCGATTTTCTTGACAAATTCGTCGTGGTGTTTATCGACGACATCTTGATCTACTCGAGGAGCAGAGAGGAGCATGCTGAGCACTTGAGGATTGTGCTGAGGATTCTGCAGAAGCATAAACTGTCCGGGAAGTTTAACAAGTGTGAGTTCTGGCTCTCCGAGGTGATTTTTCTTGGTCATGTTATATCCGCAACAGAGATATCAGTAGACGCATTGAAGGTTGATGCTATCATTGCTTGGGAGGTCCCCAAGAACATCAAAGACATCAGGTCTTTTCTCAGTTTGGATAGCTATTACCGACGGTTCGTCGAGGGCTTCTCCAGCATAGCTAGGCCGATGACACATCTGACGAAGAAGGGAGTACCCTTCGAGTGGAGTCCGGTGTGCCATGCCAGTTTTGATCTGCTAAAGCAGAAGTTAGCATCCGCCAGTGTTAGCACTACCAGAGGGGACGGAGGACTTCGTGGTCTACACGGATGGTTCGAGTTCAGGTTTAGGTTGTGTGCTACATTAGAGGGATTGGGTAATCACTTACGCTTCACGCCAGCTGAAGCCAGGGGAGGAGTCATACCCCACACACGATCTTGAGCTAGCCGTAGTGGTACATGCGCTCAAGATCTGGAGGCACTATCTGTATGGCACGTCAGTGAGGATCATGACCGATCACAAAAATCTGAAGTATATTTTCACACAGAAGGAGCTAAACTTGCATCAGAGGAGGTGGCTCAAGTTGATCAAGGACTACAACCTCGACATCGTTTATCATCCCGGGAAGACCAATGTAGTGGCCGATGCGCTGATTAGGAAGACTCGTCCAGAGGTTACCTTATCGAGCTTGACAACCCAGCCAGAGTTGTAGAGAGATCTGATGAGTTGCGGCATCAAGGTCTGGTCACGAAGAGAGAGTGGTCAGTTGAGTTTCCTGCAGATACAATCTGAGTTGATTGATGAGATTCGTCGAGCCTAGGCAGAGTGTCCACGGATAGCAGACATCCGACAACGTATGACCCAGGGTCACTGTAGAGCATTTTCTGTCAGAGAAGATGGGATATTGACGCTACATGGTCGAGTTGCAGTGCCAGAGGTGCACGATCTAAGGCAGAGGATTATGCGAGAGGCGCATTCTACTCCTTATTCGATCCACCCGGGATCGAATAAGATGTATCAGGACCTGAGGATGACCTTTTGGTGGCGTAGGATGAAGGCCAACATTGCAGGATTTGTAGCGAGATTTCAGGTCTGTCAACAAGTGCGGATTGAGCACCAGAGACCCGGAGGGATGACCAGGTCACTTCCCGACCCCGCACGGAAGTGGACCGATATTACCATGGACTTTGTCAATGGACTCAGGAAGGACGTCCGAGGCTTTGATGCCATATGGGTGGTGGTTGATAGGTTGACCAAGACCGCTCATTTTATCCCGATACAGGAGACGTGGCCAGTGTCCACACTAGTGCAGTCATTCGTGCAACATATCGTGAGGTTACATGGAGTCCCGAAGAGGATTGTTTCAGATCAAAATGGTCGATTTACCTCGAGATTCTGGAGGCAGGTGCACGAGGCTCTAGGGAGCAAGCTGCATTTCAGTACCGCATATCATCCGCAGACAGACGGACAAATGAGCGGACGATCTAGACATTAGAGGATATGCTGAGAGCATGTGTGTTAGAGTGGGGGAAACTAATGGTGAGACACTTTTCGCTAGTGGAGTTCTCGTACAACAACATCTATCATTCTTCGATTAGGATGGCTCCTTTTGAGGTGTTGTACGGGAGGCGATGCAAGTCGCCGATATGTTGGGATGAGCCAGGGGATGTGCTTGGGACGTTGCCCCAGTATGTGCAGGAGGCTACAGATCAGGTCAGACGTATTCGTGAGCATCCGAGGATCGCACATGACCGCCAGAAGAAGTACGCAGATCGCCATAAGACTGAGCCGACTTTTATTGTAGGAGATCATGTATGTCTAAGATTGTCGCCGACGAGAGGGATCCGACGCTTTGGCATGAAGGTCAAGTTGAGCCCTAGATATGTAGGACCTTTCGAGATCCTGGAGCGAGTAGGAGAGGCAGCCTACAGAGTGGCTCTACCGACTACCTTAGCTGGCATCCATGATGTTTTCCACGTTTCGCAGCTGAGGCGATACGAACCGGATCCGAGTCATGTCCTAGATAATTCTGGTCTTCAGATAGAGCTCGACCACACCTATGTGGAGCGACCGATAGCCGTTCTTGACCGTCGGGTCAAGAAGTTGAGACGACGAGAGGTGCCATTGGTCTTGATTCAGTGGGCTAGGAGGAGTCCCGAGGAGGCCACCTATGAGACCGAGGATAGCATACGGGCCAGTTATGGGGGAATGTTAGGCGAGTTGTTAGCCAAGTATGTAGAGCCACGTGAGGATATAGTCCTTACCTCGTGAGTTGGTTGGTGAGTAACCCTAGGATGTCTACCCTTTAGTTGTACTCTTGATTGATTCGATCTTTACCTTAGTGTTGAGTGTGCACTTTTGATTATTTGTATGCGTGGTGGGCCCATGAGTGGTCTAATATGATGTGTTATCACTGTTTAGTGATATTTTATGATAGATGATTATATGATGACATGGATGTGATTACGATTCAATAGATGAGTACATGATGGAGTATTAGCACGCACTAGTTACATCGTTGAGTACAACTTGCCCGATAGGAAGTTGACTGCGTGCTACTCCCTATTTATGATGATGATATGATGACGAGATGATGAACATAGCACAGACGGAATAAGGCTTAGCTTTAGAGGTGGATGAAGTCCACCCTCTTGATTGAGGAATAGATCATAGTGAGATCGTGTGTTTGATCCTTAGAGGTGGATAACTACCTCCTGAGAGAGAGATGCGTCGAGACTAGAAGTGTCTAGGTCTAAAGTCGATTCGGGATGCCAAACACCTTGATTTTGAGATTTAGTTAAAAAATGTGCAATTTGAGGTTCCAATGTCCGGCTAAACCTATTATACTTCGCGAAGTGGATACGAGCTTTCCACGGGGGCACTCATGGAATTTTCGCTAAGACCGAGCGGTAGTGTGATTATCTTCTCGAGTTGTGATACTTTCAAGGTTAAGGAGAGATGTGATGGGGGAGCCCATCACATGCTTGATGAAACCTTCAAGATTATTACGGTCGTGACAAAGGTGGCGTGAGATTCTTGGACGACACATCCAAGATGATCGTGTGCTTTGTTTTTAGAGGTGGATGATTGTAAAGACCGGAATTTAATTAATATTTATAAAATATCCGTAGGATAATCCGAATATTATCATCCCTTATGATTATGAAAACCCGAAAAATGTAAAAAATCTATGCCTAGCTTTACATTGATTTAATGACGTGAAAAATATAGCCAAGCCACTTTTCTCGTATCTTATAAACGTAACGGATTTTAACGTTTTGCGAGCTCTGTTTTTACATTATGTTAAAGAGGTCATCCACCCAAATTGCCCAACATTGAGCCACCAAACCCTTGACTTGTGGCTTGCTTGTGAATATAGATATTCAACCGCTCCCATCTCTTCATCCCATCACCTCCCATGCTTTGACTCAAGCCAAACCTACTCCCTTCCTTTATAAATCTCAGCTAAGGCTCATTTGGGGATCATTCACAAAGGGCCATCCGCCCCCAAGAGAGAAAGAGAGCCTACTCCATTCTTTGTTTATTTTGGACAGCCTTCAAAGAAAAATTCATATCTCCCTCATTACTCATCCAAATTGAGCAAAATCAGTGGCCATGGATCCGTCTTGAACCTAGCTTTCTATAGATATCTCAAACAAAAATATCCAAGGTCTTTTTCCTAGCCAAAATTGTCCATCTTTGGAGCTGCAGAAAACTGTTTTTGAAGGGTCTTGAGAGTTTGACTTGATTTCTTGGTAAGAACCCTTCCTTTCTTTAAAAACTCAGTTCCAACATATGTTTTAACTCCTTTTATTCAATTTTTAGTAGGAATCTAAATCATGTTTTGGAATTTTTTTGTGACAAAATGGCAAGGTGTTTGGAAGGTGCTCCGAAGGACTCCCGAGGGTGTTCTTGAGTCGTTGTGTGGGATTCTTAGAAGGTAATCCCTCATCCGCCTCCCTCTCTCTAAGAATAGATCTTGTGTGCTTGGAAAAGGCTTAGGAAGTAGAGCCTCTACGTGTTTTTGGTTGCGTTTTGTAGCAAACGTCAAAAAACAAAATGGATATATGTATCTCGGTAATTTGGACTTTTTTTCCTATTCAACGATAAGATTCGGCTGAAATCGTAATATGATGTGCAAGAAAATGTTATCTAATTGTCCTTCAAATATTAGGGTGATCCAACGGTTGGATCAAGAGTTATTATAATTTTAGTAACCAGTGTTTATAATGACTCGATTAAAAACTTGGTTAAGGGAATGCTAAGAATATGGTTAAATATATGATGAAATAACCGAAACTTAGAGCATATAAAATACAGAAATGAAGTATACCCATAACTTGGCTTATGATCCGATAAGAAGAAAATCGATTATGTGATAATACGATATATATTATAACTGGTTAAGACCGGATCCCTTAACCAAAGTGCATAATCTATAGAATCATGAACCTCATGTGGATGTATGTTGATTATTAGGTTGGGTACCATCCATTAGAATACCACCTAATGAAAGCTTAATGAAATTACTAGGCTCTTGTTGATTGGATCCTTGGTTGCGCATTTTATTGTTTTCTTATTCTCCGGATTCCAAGTAAGTCCCCTGGACTTACTCATGATGGATTTATGTGATACTCTTTGTCTTATCGAGAGTCTTCATGCATCACGCGACCTAGTAACATGTTTAGGAATATAAACCGGTAATATGACGTATGATGAACTTAGTAAATCCAACAATTCATATGTATGATATGTGTCTATGGTAGGACGACCGTCAAAATCTAAATAAATGACTTATACTCGATGAAAGAAGAATGAAATGATGAAAGACTTATGATGAGAAAGAATGAGTATGTTTGAGAAGGATGAGTACGTTTGAGAAGATATTATAATATGATGGTGATGGTGATGATGATAATGATGATGATAATGATGATGATGATATAGGCCCTTGTGTGTTTATTTCTCATTTATATATATCTATACACTTGCTTATGTGTTACATTTTAACATTCATGTAGTTTAACTATGCCTCTTTATATGGCATTGAGTGTGCATATTTCTGATGATTGACCCCGCTTTATTTATTGTTTTTAGATTCAGGCACCCCTTACCCGATATGACTTACTTATATGGATGGTTGTCGGGACGGACCTTTTGGGATGATTAGAGCGAGTGAGGCATGACTTGCGCACTCTTTACTTTCTCGCTTACTTTGATTTGGTTTTGACCCGGGTATGCCGCGACGACTTTGGTGTACGTTATTTCCGCACTTTATATTTCCGACTTGAAAATCATTTACACGATAGTACCTAGGACAGGTGAACGCCTCCAACGGGCGTGCGCATTTCTAGGGGTTTGAAATCCCCACTTTCGAAAACCATTGCTTCCGCTAAAAACAAATAACTTAGCTAAATAACTCATACTCGGTCGTAAGATCTAAAGCTCACGGAAGAATTCAAAACTCTTTTATAACGTTCCCCGAATAACCGGATCATTCGAACCTTATAAATCCTCTAAGTAGATTTATGGAGGCATATTCGGATATCTATACTTTTGGGTCGTTACATAGAATCTTCAACAAAACGACCAAGATGGTTGAGGAAAGTATACATGTTATATTTGATGAATGAAATGACGGTTCTTTAAGTTAAAGTGTTGCAGATTTAGATCTTAACAGCCATACATAGAATGAGGATGGTGATGATATTTCTACCAAGAACACAAAGAAGATGAACATGCAAGATCAGATTCTTAACACTGAAGAATTGGCCCAAGGTCTTGAAGCTCAGTCCAAAGCCCTTGGCGACCAATCCAAAAGTGTTGAGACTTCAGAAACTGCTGTAACTCAGCCGAACATATCCATGCAATCAGATGTACCACAAATCAATCCTGTTGATGTGATGAACTAGGGAGCTGAGGCTAGCAATAGAAAGTTCAAATACTCCTCATTACACTCATTAAAGGATATCATCTCTAACCTTCCATCTAGTGTTCAAACTCGTTCTAAACTTACATATCTCTGTGCTTTTCACGCTTTTGTTTCTCTTATAGAACCAAAGAAGGTAGATGAGCCTCTTCAAGAGCCAGACTGGATCATTGCTATGCAAAGTGAGCTTAACGAATTTGAAAGGAACAAAGTCTAGACCTTGAAGCCTAGGCCAAAGCATCAATCAGTCATTGGCACACGTTGGGTATTTCGGAAAAAGCTAGATGAGAATGGTAAGATCGTGAGGAACAAAGCAAGGCTTGTTTCTCAAGTCTGCAATCAAGAGGAAGTTATCGACTACGAGGAGACTTTTGCTCCCGTAGCCAGACTTGAAGCCATTCGCATTTAATTAGCATTTGCATCTTTTATGGGCATAAAATTATATCAAATGGATGTCAACCCCCAGGTTTTGAAAGTTTTGAATTTCCTAATCATGTTTATAAACTAGACAAAGCATTATATGGTTTGAAACAAGCCCCAAGAGCTTGGTATGAGCGCTTGTCAAAATATCTTTTCGAAAACAATTTTAAAAGAGGGTTGATCGACAAGACTCTTTTTATCAAGACCAAAGGAAATGACATTTTGGTTATTCAAATATATGTTGATGATATATTTTTTGGGCTACTAACACATCTTTGTGCAAGGAAATTTCTGACATTATGTGCAGTGAATTTGAGATGAGCTTGATGGGTGAACTCAACTTTTTTTTGGGGTTGCAAGTTCATCAATCTAAGAAAGGGATCTTTGTCAACCAAAGCATGTACACTAAGGATCTCTTGAAGAATTTCAAGACGGATCAATCCAAAGCAGCCAAGACACCCATGAGCTCAACCTTATCTCTAGATCAAGACAAGCCCGGGAAGAGTATCAATCAAAAGGAGTATCGAGAGATGATTGGATCTTTAATATATCTTACTGCTAGTAGACCTGGCATCATGTTTAGTGTTTGCATGTGTACTAGGTTTCAAGCTGACCCTAAAAAATCTCACCTCGTAGCTGTGAAGAGGATCTTTCGATATCTCAATGGCACTAAGGAGCTTGGCTTGTGGTACCCGAAGCAAAGAGATTTTACACTAATTGGGTATTCTGATGCAGACTTTGAAGGCTATAAGGTGGATAGGAAGAGCACGTCGGGATGTTGCTAATTCTTAGGGGCATCCTTGATTAGTTGGCACTCAAAGAAACAAAAATCAATTGCTCTTTTCACTGCCGAAGCCGAATACATAGCCACTGGAGCATGTTGCTCCCAAATCCTTTAGATAGCTCAACAAATGAGAGATCTTGGCATCAACCTCAAAGACATTCCCATTAAGTGTGACGACACAAGTGTCATCTCCATTACAAAGAATCACGTTAAGCATTCAAGGACCAAACATATTGATGTAATTCATCATTTCATCAGAGACCATGTCGAAAAAGGTGATGTGTACATATCCTTTATTTCAATTAATTATCAATGGCATAACATTTTTACAAAGCCTTTGGAAGAGGACATGTTCACCTTCATTAGACGTGAGATCGGAATGCTTAACAGGGATGCACTTTCGTAGGGGGAGCTTTCCCTTTACGAAAGAGAACTTTTATTCAGTGTCAAGACCTTTGAGATTCATGTCAAAGTTTGTGAACTGAATGGTAGAGCATGTTGATAGAGGAAATCGAGAGTGCAAACAAAATGTAATTAAAGTAAAGCAAACCGATCGAATCCCAGCAAATAATGTTCAAGATTGCCTCCCGATGTAGCAAGAGAAAGTCAGGTTCGATCCACGAGGAAGCTGGTCAGCGGATCCTAGGTAGCGGTGGAATCTCATGGACAGAAGTCGACTTACAGGTTGCTCGATCTTGAGTAGGGTTAGTCGACAGAAGATCGGACAAGTCGATTCACGCAGCAGCAGTCACTGGACGGTTGTCGATATCGACCAGTTCTACTCGATATCGAGTAAAGATGTCGACGTCGAGGAAAGCTTTGTCGAGTACTTGCAGTTCAGAAGCTACGACAATCTGGGATCGAAGGTCAGTAGTCGATATCGACCAAAGTTGGTCGGGATCGAGGAGTAACAGAAAGTAAAAACAAGCAGTTTTCGAATTGTAACTTGATGAATGAAAGAGAACTTCCAAGATTAGGGTTTGCGACAACGATTACCATGAAAGTGGAATATAAATCATAAAAGGCGGTGACTTTATTGATAAAGGAGAAGGCTTTCACCTAATCCGACAAGTAGGAATATAAATCTCGCGACGAATAACCCTAATTGCATCTATTCCTTTTCATAATAAGAATTTATAATCTTTCGAATAGAAATCCTAATTACTACCTAAATTTCACAATATGAGTTCTTTAATTTCTCAATCAAAGATGAAGCACATAGGGAATAGAATAAAATATCGACAAAATACCTCCTTTTGCAATCGCTAATCCACCAGCATGGCTCTCGTTGGGCTCACCGCAACCCCAGAAGTAGGTCGACTACTCGCGCCTCATCGTAATTGCAGACATTGATGTAAAAGAAATAACTTGCAATAAACTATATTCAAAGTCTTTACAATTCCGACACTCAAACTTTCGCAGAATGCCAAAACCCTAAAACCTTTGAACTCCTAAAACTCTATGTGTAATTGTATCTCTGAGATTGAATGAATAAAAACTTAGCTCCATGGGCTTTATTTATAGGGCTTAATCCTTGCTATTCAAGGAAAGCAATCTATATCTATATCTATATCTAAAGATAAAACTTAAATAAGGATAAAACATTAATTCTAAAAGGGAATATCTCAAAATCTCTTTATCTTCTTGGCATAAGTGAACAATCTTTCCTCCATGGATAAATCCTTGATAGTCTTGATAAAACTGGATAGAACTTGATAGAACTCGGAGATCTCGCAACCCAACAGCCCAAGTCATGATCGGACAGGCGCAACAGCGTCGCGGCCCAGAAAAGTGGTACTCGATATCGAGTAATGTCCTCGATATCGAGGAGATTTGGCTCATCGACTTCACTGTCTGACTTTCTCGAGGAACTTTTCCCCGACCTGGCTCGGACAAGTGTTGCTGGTTTTGTCAATATCGAGTAAGCTACTCGATATCGAGGAAGTGCTGCTCGGTATGGCTTTGTCTTCAGCTTCTTGATCAGGTGTTGTCTCCTCGACTCCACGCATGGCTTCAAGGTTTGGTCGATATCGAGTAAAGTACTCGATATCGAGTAAGGCTCTGGAGTCGGGTTGTTTTCGTCTTCAGTTCCTCGATCTGGCTTGTCCTCGATCATGCTATGCCCGGACTCTTTGGTCGATATCGAGGAAGTATACTCGATATCAAGTAAGGTTCAGCTTCCGTCTTTGCTTCTTGGTTTTGTCCCGGAATGGCTCCAAATTCTGTAATATTAAACCAAAACTTATGTAGATCTCCATTTCTTGCAAATAAGCATATACTACATAAATTCAACATATTCCTATCCCGAAATATGCAAAGTACATAGAATATGGAGCTAAAATGTTCCTAAAAACATAGTTATTTTAGTGCATCAGAGCACATATAACGGATCATATGTTTGGTTAATATCTTATAAGATATTTGATCAAATATAGTTTTAATGGATTTTAACCTTCTTTATTTGTTAAAGATTTCATTTTCCAAAAATCTTATATCCGAGTATATTTTATTTATGGAAATTATTTTTTCGAATATATTCTCTCTTGCCTTTAAGATGTGAAAGGATGGTTTGAATTTTGAACTTTTGGCAAATCAGATCTTTTAATTTTGGCAGTGGTGTTATGATTCTTTCCATTGGAACCATAAACCCGTCCCATCGACTTACCCTCTTGCCCCTTTTTAAACCACACAATCTTACCCTAACTATTCATAACCTCTCGCCAGAACTACCTAAACCCTTCGTCTTTTAACCTTCCTCTTCAACCTTTTTCTGGAAGCTCCACCGAATTCCATCCATGGAACCCAAATCCAAGAAGATCTCCACACCCAAACGCCTTGGCGCCCCCCACCCCCCCCCCCCCAAAGGACGCCAGACCCCTCTTGTGATTTCCCCTCAACCCGAACCTACTCTTCAAACAATTGTCCCAAGAACTGTCCCGAGCACCATCCCTGAGAGCACCATTGCTGAAATCAAGCGGTCTTGAAAGAGCTCGACGAAGAAGCCTCTCAGTGCAAAGCTAAAAGGGAAGAGAAAGATCATTGATGAAGAAGAGGAGGAAGAGGAGGATCTTGATGAGATTTTAGAGCGAGATGCTGCAAAGGAGGCCGAGGAAGAGGCCCAGAGAAAGAAAAAGGCCGAGGAAGAGGCTGTGAAAGCAAGGGGGAAGGTCGAGGAAGAGGCTGAGAAATCAAGGAAAGAGGCCGAGGAAGAGGCCCAAAGAGTAGCAAAAAAGGAGGTTCCCACTGTAGATGAACCAGAGGAAGAGGAAGAGGAGGACGACGAGAGTGCTGATGACGACGAGGAGGCCGAGGGAGATGAAGCTGAAGTGTCTGATGAGGACTCGGGGTCTGAGGAAGAGGAGCCAAAACTTCTTCCCTCTCCTACTCCTCCTTCTCCTCCCCCGTCTCCGAAGAAGCGCTAAGCCACTAAAGCCAAGAAGTCTCCACCTCCCAAGCGCTCGAGGAAAGCCACTCTCAGAAGCTTTGATGCGTCTGTCAAGACGACTACTCCCACAAAAGCCTGAAGGAAGAACGCCGATCCCCCTGCACTTATCCAGGTAAACCAATCCTTACCCTCATCCTGGTTTGAGAATGCCAAGATGGCTGGAAAGTGGGTAGACGAGTTTAGAACTCGTAAGATTTGTTGTTCTGATTTTATTGATCTTGATTTTTTAGAAGCTTTGAACCTACCCTGCATCTCTATTCTCAAAGAAACCTCTGCCTGGACCCTTCTGAACCTTGAATCTGTGTACTACCCCCAACTCACCCGTCGATTTTACATAAACCTCAAAGCCAAACACACTACTGATGGTTGGTCTCTGGAGTCAGTTGGCAAAGGAGTTAGAATCATCTTCAACTCCCTTTACTTTGCTAGTCTCCTTAGCCTTCCTAAACCTTGTCCACCCTCTCCTGAAACCCCCACAAAAGATCAGTGTGTTGCTCTTGCCCGATCCAAATAATTGCTCCCCGAAGCATCAAACAGCACCACCAAACAGCTTACCCACTCGTCCCTCACACTCGAGGCCAAAATCCTCTTCAACATCATTGTGAGATGCCTTTTACCCTGAATCAACTCTGGCTCCCTCCTCACTGAAAACGCTATGGTCCTCCTATACCAAATTTTGAATGGCCATGATCTTAATCTAGCCAATACCATTCTAGGATCCATGGCTCACACCCGCAAAGCCAGAAAAGGAACTCCCCTCCCATTCGCAAACCTTTTAACACATGTCTTCAAAGATTCTAAAATTGATTTTGAAAATGAAGAACAACAACATCATATGGGTAAATTCGACTCCAAGAGCTTTGAGAAGATTGGCATCACTCAGTCCCCCCCAAGGGACTTGGAGTCTGGCCTCTCCCTCAAAAACTCTTCCCACTGCCTCTGCCATCGATGAACGTATGGAAAATCTGGAGTTGGGTTTGGAGGAAGTTCGCCTAGACGTCTAAGAGCTGCACTGAGAGTTGTTGCTAGAGATGGACGGGGTGGCTAAGTTGCTGAATGAGCTGAAGTTTCTGTTAATGGATGGTGCTCAAGATGATGAATTCTAAACCCCTACCATTGCCCATGATCTAAACACTGCTGGTTTTGATTGGTTTTTTCAAAACATTTGGTTACTGTTTTTTATCCTCATCCCTTTGTTGAAATACAAAAAGGGGGAGATGGTTTGATAGTTTAGACTTTGAAACTGTTGTGAACCAGGGTCTTGGAAGACCTTGTTTTGTTTTACTTTGTTGGATGTTTCTCTTTGGCTTTAAAAACTTATGATCCAACATTTGTCTAACCCATGCAGGTACTTAGTCCGATTTTTCCTTATAATATATCTTCTTTACTAAGTTACAGGGATGCACAGGTTTTGTCTTTCATGAAAATTGGAAATGGTTTCAAAGGTTTTGACACATAGCTTGTGTCAAAGGTCTTGAAGCTACAGCTGTGTTGATGAAACACAAAACCTGCATTATTTACATATTATTTCCGGATGTTATTATATGTTATTATTATATATATTTCCAGATATTATTATATATTATGCACTAACAATGCAGCAGGTATTTCGAAAGAAAATCTCCTACCTTAAGCTTAAAGACGAGAAGATCAAATCTGGTGGATCATGGCTTCGGAGTTTCCCAGAATAGAAGATTGTGAAGATTTTCGTGATCTGTTCTAGCCGTTGAGAGAAGATTCTTCTTTGAATATAGGCGCCGATTTGATCTAGTATAAAAAGGAGAAGAATAAGAGAAGACAATACAAGTGTTGAACGAAAACCTCATTGATCTACATCGCACACAAGCCCTCAAGTCAATCTGTCTTCTTTGTGTACTCTTTGCTAGGTGTTAAGAGTTGTATCTTTTGTTTCAAAGCATTTTAGAGTTACACAAGGAGCTTATAGGATATATTTCGAGAGAGTGTTATACTCGAGAGTTTGTAACTCAGGAAGTGGACACTAGGCGATTGATTCACGAAGTTTAAGAGGATTGTACTAGATAGCTGAGAGAAGTGGGGCTCTTCTAGATTGGTCTAGGACTCCAAGGGAACGTGAGTTGACTAGATTGCAATTGTATAGGAGAGAGGCTTCTCGGTGAGCTATTAGGATCCTAAATCTTGTGAATCAATAAAGCCGGTTGAATCCTAGGGTTGTGGAACAACCCTAGGCGGGGACTAAACCTTTAAGGAGCCGAACCTCGTTAACAATTCGTTTCGTCCTTTACTTATTTCTTTACCATATTTCCGCACTTGTTTCGAATTGTATAACCCTTTTGTGATTCAGGTTTTCCAGAGAAAAGAATTAAGTCTAATCTCAAAGGGTTTTGCAAGCGTTTCAAAAGTCTTGAGATTATCAAAGAAAAGTTGGCATACTCTATTCAACCCCCCTTCTAGAGTATCTTTATTCTACTTTGTTATACATTATCGAACCTTCAGAACCATTGTTCATTATGCTTCATTTATCAAATAACATACAAACTAAACTAGATCAGATTAACATAATTTTCTTTTGTAATTAGGATATCCAACATAGGCCTCTCATTAGCTGGGATCAAATCTGTGGACCAAATAAAAATGAAGGGATGGGTATCTATAACTCAAAATATATGAATGAAGCCTTACACATGAAACTATTATCAAAAAAAAATTATAGCAAAACCAAGACACATATGGGTTACACTAATACAACATAAGTATCTTAAAAGATCCTAACTACTTGAGTATAAAAGGAATGGAGGAACGTTATGGGAATAGTCGAAACTATGTTCACTATTAGAAAATTTAAAAAAGATCTAATTTAGTTAGTTGGTAATGGTTGTTCCATTAAATTCTAGACTGATAATTGGATTACAATTCAACATGTCATAAATAGAATTGATTGACTTGAAGAGGAAGATACAGAGGCCAAAATAAATGAGTAATATATTGGTAGACATTGTTGAGAGCAAAATCATCGAGCACGTCCGCCGCAGCCCATCATTGATGACATAACTATCATCTTGCTGCCAATCAATCACTTTGAGCATAACCTCTATTGGTGGCCAGATCAGAATGGATGATTCACAACAAAGAGTTCTTACAAATTAATTACCTACAAAGACAGAACGAAAGAAGACGCGGATTCCTCTATATGGAGGACTTCCAAAAATTAAAAATTTCATGTGGATTAGCCATAAACGCTTACTAATAATAACTAGATTAAGGCAAAAGGGAATTTATGTCCCAACTACATGTGTTTTCTGCAAAAGTGTGACAGAGGACGATGTTAACCTTTTTCTAGAATGTCACTGCAATGAAACAAATGTAGGTTTCAAGTATGCAAATCACACTGAGATCCAAAACTTAACAAACACCTCAAGAGACATAAGACCAATCTTAACACTAATAGGAAACATATTAAACAAAGAGGGAAAAAAAGATGGGGTTTAGATGATGGACTACATGGTTCATCCAAAATTAAATCAACTTAAGAAATGAACCACCTCCGTCATCCGCATCAATAGACCACATAATAGAAACCCAAATGGAAAACTAGAGATGGGCTTGTCCCCTTGAAGAGGAAACAACGGGCAAGGTTCAAAAACAAAAACCGAGAATAAATAAGTAGGCTCGTCAGCTCATAAGGGAACAATCAAGGAATGGAAACAAAAACTTATCTTCAAAACTTTCCATATAAATTTTGATGGATCCTAAACTAGGAATAATGAAAGTTTAATTGGGTTCATCATACGAGACTGAGAGAGACAACCCATAAACATCACGTATAAATAATTAGGAAAACACACACCACTAATGATTGAGGCCTTGCACTAAAGCAAGCTAAAAGTAGAAGGGGATTCCCAACCAACAAATAGCAGATTTAGGAACCACCAGCCTACAAGTAGAAGGGGATTCCTGAATAGCGGTGAACCGATCATTGATTCTCGCCAAAATAAATACCAATACCCAACACTAGTATAGTGAATAAGTACAGCTGTTGATTCCACATAGAGTGTGTATTTAGTACATTATCCTGTCAACTATGAAGAATAAAGAGAGAGAATAAAACGAAGTAGTTGATTAATGGTTTTGAACAAAGCACTAAAAGCATAGTAGCAAAGAATGAACACTATGGTAAAGGTGGTTTCATCTACTTATCTCGACATTATTGGTTATTCTTGGTTCTTATTATTACCCTAGGTATTGGTTTGTCCACAGAGTTGTATAGTTTCATGCTTTGATCACTACCAACTCCCTATACTCTTGCATAGGATTCGAGAAGCATTAGGTCCCAAGTCTCTTTAGAAATTCAATAATATAACGTATGGTTTATAGCAAGTTTTCAACCCAACCCTTGCCTTTACCTATAAGAAATATTATTAAATTATCGATTTCCTTACATAAAATAGTTTGCCAACCTATTCTCATCAGATGTGTGTGTGCAACTATAGAGGTTCGACCCACATGAGCGAGTAGTCAAAACCCTTAGCTAGATGCAACTCAGTCAAGGTGATCAATCAAGAGAAAGCATACAACACAATAAAAATATATAAGTGCAAAGGAAGTGAAATAATAAGATAGAGCGAATCTAAATTGATAACAAAACAACCGTCTCGACAAGATGGTGAGTGGAAGATTAGCCCAGCATAGCTATATTCATGCAAAACATAAAAGAAAAGAGTACTTCGGGGTTCTGCTCTATGAGGGAGGTGGATCCCTCTCAGAGAGAGAAGAGAGAATTATTGTGTTTTGAATGAATTAAAAATCCCAAGTATACAAGTCTATTTATATAGGTGGAATTTGCTGCCAAATCGTGGATTCGGCCTACAAACAGATTCAAATTCATATTTGGTGGCTGGTACTGCATGGGCATCGGTGGGCACGGACAATCTCTTCTGTCAACATAGTATCCATTGGGATCTACTGGCAGTGGGTACAAGTGGATAGGTGCTCGGACAGGTTCTCGCGGATCAAGTCGCTCGTCGTAGGTCCTCACAGTCTAGTCGCGGATTGGCTCTTCTTCTTCTTTCCTTCTTCCTTTTTCTCGTATTTACTTCTCATGGCTTTTGCTTTACTTCTTCCTTGATATTTCTTTCCTCGACTTATCTCTTGGCTTCCTTGTCTCTTCTTCCACCATGTCGGATCTCTGAATTTGCATAAATAAGCATAAAATGCGTAGATTTTGAACATTGCAACTTTGAAGACAATGGATGCACTTTAGGCTAAACACATGTCTAAATGCAACCTAAATGACTTAAGAATAACTCTAAATGCCTATACAATTCGTGCATTATCAAATCCCCCACATTTACCCGTTGTTTGTCCTCAAGCAATGAAAACCAAATATAAAACTAAGCATCCCACAAATAAAATTTTCATGCAATAATTCTATCAAAAGCAACATCGCATAGTAGGAGCCATGAATAAGAGAACAAACATCCTAGCAAAGTATATGAGTGATCAAGTAGCCTGCATGCTTATCCATCCAACCTCATAGGGTAATGATGTTTCTCTCACTCTCATGTGTTTAAGCTTCTAAGAACAAATCTCAACTCAATACAAAAAGCTACATAAGCATTGACATTTATATAAAAAATTCTCCACCAGATAAGTGAAAGCACATAAGTAACATCAAGAGGTCTTTTGTTGTATGGAAGACTTTAAAGAAGACTCCATTCAAAAGGGTTGTAATGGGGCTTGGTACGAAACTAAAGGCAAGAAATAATTTTAGCTATGTAGTGCTTACAATTCTGGGAACCAAGTGATAGAGCATGATTAGATATGCATATTAGGATTCATTTAGCTTAGTTTGGTTGTAAATATTTTATATTTTAGTTACAATTATATGTTTATCTATGGTGTTGGAAGAGTAGGAATCTATGCAACTTTATGGCTAATTTCTGGTAGCTGTGGACCCGACAAGGATCGAAGAGACTCTTGGATGAAGGAAGAGTGAAGAGGAGGAAGAAAAATGAAGAGAACGGGGGCAGAGTCGAATTTCGAGAGCCTAAATGAAGTTGCCGCAAGACAAGCTGAACTTGTAACGCACTTTCTGCATGCATTGCAAAGCTCTTTCCAAGATCTACAACTTTCGTGTTGACATCGAGACCAAATTTGTAGTGGAAAAAGTGTTGTGAACAATATGGCCGCCCCACAACTCGGAGCTCATAGGATGGATTTCGCAGATCGCCCTGGCCGCGAGCCGCCCTGCGGCCATTGCCGAACCACCGAACATATTTTAGACTTTAATTAGGGTTTTTGGAGTTTATGTTGGCCGACTCTTTTATATTATTTAAAAGACATTTTAGGGTTTTCTATTATTCACAGGATGCAGTTTAGAGATTATGGAGAGTGCGTTTGAGCATGAGCAACTAAACTCTCAATATTTTTTCTACAATTTGGATCATTAATTGTTGAATTGTGAGTTTCTTAATCTAGTTCTTATTCCTTTTCAAATGTTTTGACTTCTTTGTGCTTAATTCCTTAAATATGTTTTATTCTCTCTGGCCTGATGATGTCCACTAAAGTGACCATGCTTTTATATACATTTTAAATCCTTATTCTATATACTTTGCATATTTCGGGCTGGGAATATGTTGAATTTGTGTAGTATATGCTTATTTGAAAGAAATAGAGGTATACATAAGTTTTTGTTTAATATTACAGAATTTGGAGCCATTCCGAGACGAAACCAGAAGGAGGGGGAGAAAGCTGCATTTTACTCAATCTCGAGGAAGATACTCGACATCGACTACCGCTGAGAGCAGACTGATCGAGGACGGAAGAAGAAAACAACTCCAGTTCTAGAACTACTCGATGTCGAGTAAGTTCCTCGATGTCGACAAAGACCCAGAAGCACACCAGAGATCGAGGAAGGAGAGGCTGCTCGAGAAGACAAGGATAAGCCAAGATCGAGCAACTTTCCTCGACGTCGAACAAACTGGTCAAAGTCGACCAAGAAAAAATTGAGCCGAAGTTCAGGAATCGACAAGGGGCTGAGCAAGGAAAAGTGAAGGTCGATATCGACTAACTCAAGTCGATATCGAGTAACAGTTAGTCGATGTTCATCCCTGGAGTCGAAATCGAGTTGCTGAGCTGAAGCAAAGAAAAGCCAGGTCGATATTGAGTTAGGCTACTCGATATCGAGTAGACCAACAATGGCCGATTTCGAGCTTGTCCGAGTTCTTGTTAAGGTTCTATCCCAAATCCAATGGAGATATTTCTAAGAGAAGATTCCCAACACATGAAGATTTTAGATATTTATCTTTTTTTATCTTTTTATCTATCCTAAGGTTTGAACAATTAATTACCCTAGGATTTATCTTGTTTTATCTAGTTTAGATTTATTTATTTCCTAGTAGAATTTTATCTTCATATATAGATAGAATTTCCTTTCTTGATTCGCAAGAATTGGAAGCCTATAAATAAAGCCTATGGGGCTAGTTTTTATGAATTCAATTCTAGAGAAGGAGAGGAGGTAGTAAGTAGAGAGAGAGAGAGTGGAGGCCGAGTAGGAGCAAGAGAGTGAAAGCAATATGGCTTCGATCGGTTGTAAGCTCTGTTTAGTTTATTCATGCAAGTTTCTTTTCCATCAATGATGTATGCGATTGCGATGAAGAGCGAGTAGTCCACCCACTTCTACGGTCGGGGTTAGCTCGACGATAGTCATGCGTGTTTGAGGTAAATATTCTACCTTTGTTATGCTATGATCATCCACTACCTTTTATGTGGTTATTACCTATTTAATAGAGATCCATGTTAATAACTTGGATTATAAACATAAAATCAGTAGATACAATCAGGGTTTCTTGAAAGAGTTGTCTAATTGTTGGAAAAGGCCAAAGCTTGATCCTTCGATATGATTGCATGATTATTCTTCTTTAACTTGCCTTATGCATGTTTGGTTATCATTGTTGCAAACCCCGATCTTGGAAGTTCTTTTTCATACATAGTTTATTTCGAAATTTGCATTCGTTTTGTTACTGTTACTGCTCGATTTCGACCAAATCTGGTCGACGTCGACTACTCATTCTCGATCGAGCAAGATCGTTGTTGTTTCTGTCTCTGCAGGTTCCTCGAAGTCGACAAGGTTTCCTCAACTACGACCAGCCAATTCGACATCGAGAAACTTCCTCTAGATCAACCAAAAGTAGTAACCTTGCTTGCTCGAATTCAACTGTACGCAGGCCCTTGTCGACTACCCTTAGTCGAGGTCGAGTACCCCTGAAGTCGATTACCACTCGTGAGATTCATCTGCTGCCTAGGATCCGCTGACACGCTTCCTCGAGGATCGATCCTGACTTTCCACTACTACATCTGGAGGAAGTCTTGTAATCATTTGCGTAGGCATAATCCGGTTTGATTTATTTAATTAAATTTTGAACTCGATTTCCTCCTACAACAAATTGGCGTCGTTGCCGGGGAAGCAATCATTCGCGCCTTAGGTAGTTAGATCTTACGTTTTCCTTTAAGTTTTGATTTTGTAGTGTATGCACCGTTCTGGTCAACAACCTGAGTTTGACGCCTTAGACGATCCAGAACGCCTTATACACTTCCACGCTAAATTGAAAAGAGCCATGGCGGCCGCAGAAACACAAGCACAGCTGATAGAGAGGCTTCAAGCGGAGATAGAAGCCAAAAATACTGCTTTCGCCGCTGAGAGAGCACGCACTGAGCAGGAAGCTGAACGTAGGAGGCAGGCAGAGGCTGAGCTTGCCCAATTCCCTACCACTACTGAGGATTACATGCACTTGACTCTTGTCGTGCCTGAATCGGCTATTCTAATCCCTGAAAATAACTTTGAAATTTGCACTGCCTTCCTTATTAAGATTAAAAATAATGCCTTTTACGGAAGGTTTAATGAATGCCCTCTTGAACATATTACCAATTTTTCTGATATGTGCCATACTCTTGCTGAAGGTACAACTCTGGAATATGTCAAGATGAAATCTTTTCGTTGGTCTCTTGCGGGTCCAGCATTGAAGTGGCTTGAAGGACTAACTCCAGGATCACTCACAACATGGGCTGAGGTAAGGCAAGCATTTCTTCATAAATTCTTTCCTCCTACCAAGACAGCACTCCTTCGCTAGAAGATTACAGCTTTCAAGCAAAAGCTTGGGGAGCCGCTAGCAAAAGCATGTGAGCGATACAAGGATCTACTGCGATCGTGCCCTACACATGGGTAGCCACCATATATCATTCAGGAGATCTTCTACAATTCTCTTGATCTGGCCGCTAAGGATAGGATCAATCAATATACTCAATATGAGTATCTGACGATGCCACCAGCTGACGCATGGGCTACTCTCGAAAAGCTCACCAACTTCGACAATAAGAATGGGGCTCCGACAAAATATGATGAGAACAACTATGCAAGGCCAGCCCCATCCATGCCCCTCTATGAGCCTTCTAAGGAGATTGATCCAGATGTCAAGGAGCAGTACTACAGATCTCAGTATCGCAAGCTCCTCAAGCAAATCAAATACCTCTCTGCTAACCAGCCCTACATTGAATGTGGCTCACAATGGCACACCACTCCAGAGTGACCACATACAGAGCAAGTCAGGATGGCAGAAACTCACGAAGAAGTAGCTTACGCAGGGGGTCACAACTGCTATATGGGGGACCAAAGGTTCCATCAGCCACAGTGGAACCAAGGTGTCCCTAGGAACCCCCCACCATACAGAGCTCCAGGACATCTAGAAAGAGATCAGCGGAAGGATGATCTACAGATGATCCTCGATGAGATGCGCCGGAATCAAGCAGAGAGCAAGCAAGCCAATAGTGCCATTAACAATCAGCTCCAGAACATCAATACAAGATTTGGAGAGCTGGACATTTGGAAGAGGAACATTGAGACCCATATGGGTCAATTCGCGGCACAAATTCCACGACCGACCGGGCAGCTCCCTGGGCATATAGAACCAAACCCCAAAGGACAACACTGACATGTCGTTGTTGTAAAGATAAGGAGCGGACGTGAAATGCACGAAACAGAGGTCGGAGAAGCAAATGACGACGGTGGAAAACAGGTCGATATCGACCAACACCTGGTCGATATCGACCACCCTCAGGTCGATATGGACCCGTTGGCACCAGCAACCCAGAAATCGACTAAGGAGCTAGAAATCGACCAGAATCAGGTCGATATCGACCAACATATAGTCGATATCGAGTAACCCCCAATCGATATCGATTATTCTGCATCGCCTCCGACAGCTGATTCCGCTCCAAAGCAGAAAAAGATGCTTTCTTTCCCTTCCAATCCGCTGAAAGATCTCACTGTAGGTAGGTTTAAACGATTTGTTAAGATGCTTCAAGAACTGAATGTTTCAATTCCTTTTACAGAAGCTCTTCAAGAGATGCATGTATATATCAAATTCCTCAAGGAGATCCTTAGCAACAAGCGATCAATCACAGAAATCGCCGGCGATTGCAAAAGGATGGACTTCCCTGAGAAGAGGCCAGATCCTGGTAAGTTTTCTATTACTGTGGAATTTGGACAATATAGATATGAGGCATTGTGTGATATAGGTGCAAGCGTGAGCATCATGCCCTTATCAATCTAGCAAAAGGTGAAGATAGGAGCAATAGAGCATGTGGATGCCAAGCTATACATGGCAAACAATCAAGTGGTCATCCCTACAGGTATGGTTGACAATGTCCATGTCCAGGTTGGTAAGTTTTATATTCCCGCTGATTTTCTGGTTATAGACTGTGTGGAAGATCCTACTTTCCCTATTATTCTTGGTAGACCTTTTCTAGCTACTGCAGATGCCAAGATAAGTGTCAGGAAGCGATTTCTCACCTTCACGATAGGCGATGAGGTCTTAGATTTCTCTTTTGGCCCTACAAAGGAGGAAGTTCCGTGGCTGGACGTGAAGAGCATAGGCAACCACGAGGACAGACACACAACAACGGAGAAAAGCACTAGAGAGCTACTCGATATCGAAGAGCCCAGGTCGATATCGACCACACCACTCGACATCGACCATCCCTAGTCGATATCGACCTCCTCTGTTGAGCCCCGAACCTGCCAGGAGCCTAAGTATGGGGTCCCTGCACTCGATATCGACCCATATCACTTGATATCGACTGACCCCCAGCTCGAAGATTTCTGTTTTGGGCCCAAAAAGGTAAGTCCAGGTACAATTCCTATCCCTCCTTAGTCCATTAAAAAAAATAGGATTTTTAGAGGAGACAGGGCCCCGTGGAGAGCTCACCTACGCAGGAGAAGGACTGGAAGGAAGAAGAAGGAAGGCAGAGGACTCTATGCAAGAAACCACCTAGAAGCTGAGCTTGCATACTACAACCAGGACCTAGATGATCCAGGAGAAGGGCCAAGCACAAGAGGGCCCAACATTGAGGGTACCTAAGCACAAGCGAAAACATGGGGATCTAATGAAAATGTCGGGGCAACCAGGTCGATATCGACTAACCTTAGTCGATATCGACCTTTGAGGGAGAAATCGACCAGAGCAGAAAAGGATGAAGCAGGTCGATTTCGACCAACATTACTCGATATCGAGTAAGTTGGTCGATATCGACCAAAAGCCCCGATTTCGACCAGCTTCATACTTGGAATCCAACGAATTGCGATCGATATCAACCTATACTTAGTCAATATCGACTTCTGGCAATCTACTACAGCCTAATTTCGACCCTACAACACATTATTCGGTGAGTTCCTTCAATTACCTTTGTTTTATATTATTTTATACAGTGGGGACACTGTATATTCTAAGTATGGGGTAGGGGAAGAACTCGTTATTATTATTTTGCTATTACATGGTGAATTTTGAGTGAATTTTTAATTTTTTATGCTTAACTCAAAGTTTGTTTTATGAAACATCTCCCAAAGCTTCTAAATTGTTTAAAGAAATAGTGTCATGGAAGCTTAATTTAGCTCGATGATGCAAAATTAGATTCATTAGAGATATATCATAAAATTGCCTAGTAAAGGGAAGTTACAATGAAGTGCATTTTTTTTATGAAAACCATGAAAGGAGGTAAAAATTGATGTTGCTTTTGACATGTTGCATGATAAGAGGATGGAGGACTTTATATTTCCATATAATGCTCATATGTTTATATTCCTAGCCATACATATGCTTATGCATCACAAAAGCGATATTATGCTTTATTTCATATATTGCTCCACATATTCTAAATATTGCCATTCTTTACCTTATCCGGGGATTATGTTGAGAATGGTGTTACATTATGGACATATTATACGGTGTTTGTGTTGTTTTATATCATATATGGAGTTTGGAAAGAATGTTTGAAATATATGGAAAATTTAATGAGTGAGAAAAAATCCGATCACCTCAGGAGATAAAGGTTGTTTTATATTTTTTTATCTTCTTATCTATCATAAGAGTTGAACAATTAATTACCCTAGGATTTATGTTGTTTTATCTAGTTTAGATTTATTTATTTCCTAGTAGAATTTTATCTTTATATATAGATAGAATTTCCTTCCTTGATTAGCAAGGATTGGAAGCCTATAAATAAAGCCTATGGGGCTAGTTTTTATGAATTCAGTTCTATAGAAGGAGAAGAGGTAGTAAGTAGAGAGAGAGAGAGAGAGAGAGAGAGAGAGAGAGAGAGAGAGAGTGGAGGCCGAGTAGGAGCAAGAGAGCGAAAGCAATTTGGCTTCGATCGGTTGTAAGCTCTCTTTAGTTTATTAATGCAAGTTTCTTTTCCATCAATGATGGCTGCGATTGCGATGAAGAGCGAGTAGTCCACCCACTTCTATGGTCGGGGTGAGCCCGACGATAGCCATGCGTGTTTGAGGTAAAGATTCGACCTTTGTTATGCTATGATCATCCACTACCTTTTATGTGTTTATTGCCTATTTAATAGAGATCCATGTTAACAATTTGGATTAAAAACATAAAATCGGTAGATACAATTAGGGTTTCTTGAAAGAATTGTCTAATTGTTGGAAAAGGCGAAATCTTGATCCTTCGATATGATTGCATGATTATTCTTTTTTATCTTGCCTTATGCATGTTTGTTTATCGTTGTTGCAAACCCCGATCTTGGAACTTCTTTTTTATACATAGTTTATTTCAAAATTTGCATTCGTTTAGTTACTATTACTGCTCGATTTCGACCAAATCTGGTCGACGTCGACTACTCATTCTCGATCGAGCAAGATCGCTGTTGCTTTTTGTTGTAAGAGAGAATCGAGAATGCAAACAATAAGTAAATAAAGTAAAGCAAACCGATCGAATCCCAGCAAATAATGATCAAGACTCCCTCCAATGTAGTAAGAGAAAGTCAGGTTCGAATCCACGAGGAAGCTGGTCAGCTGATCCTAGGCAGCGGTGGAATCTCACGGACAGAAGTCGACCACAGTGCTCGATCTCGACTACAGTTAGTCGACAGAAGATCAGGGAAGTCGAACAGCGCAACAGCAGTCGCAGAAGAGTTGTCGATATCGACCAAATCTACTCGATATCGAGTAAAGAAGTCGATGTTGAGGATGGCTTTGTCGAGTACCTGCACAAGAGAAGCTATGGCGATCTGGGATCGGGAAATCAGTAGTCGATATTGACCAAGTTTGGTCGAGATCCAGGAGGGCAGAAAAGTAAAAACAAGCAATTTCGAGTTGTAAATTTGATGAATGAAAGAGAACTTTCAAGATTAGGGTTTGCGACAGCGATTACCATGAAAGTGGAACATAAATCATAAAAGGCGGTGACTTTATCGATAAAGGAAAAGGCTTTCACCTAATCCGACAAGTAGGAATATAAATCTCGCGACAAATAATCCTAATTGCATCTATTCCTTTTCATAATTAGCATTTATAATCTTTCGAATAGAAATCCTAATTACTACCCAAGTTTCATAACATGAGTTCTTCAATTTCTCAATCAAAGATGAAGCACATAGGGAATAGATTAAAGTAACGACAAAATACCTCCTTTTGCAATCGCTAATCCACCAACATGGCTCTCGTTGGGCTCACCCCAACCCCAGAAGTAGGTGGACTACTCATGCCTCATCGCAATCGCATACATTGATTTGAAAGAAATAACTTTGAATAAACTATATTCAAAGTCTTTACAATCCCGACACTCAACTTTCGTAGAATGCCTAAACCCTAAAACCTTTCAACTCCTAAAACCTCCATGTGTAATTGTATCTCTGAAATTGAATGAATAAAAACTCAGCCCCTAAGGCTTTATTTATAGGGCTTAATCCTTGCTAATCAAGGAAAGCAATCTATATCTATATCTAATGATAAAACTTAAATAATGGATAAAACATTAATGCTAAAAGGGAATATCTAAAATCTCTTTATCTTCTCGTCATAGATAGAAAATCTCTCCTCCATGGATGAATCCTTGATAGACATGATAAAATTCAGATGGAACTTGATAGACTCGGACGTCTCGCAACCCCACAGCCCAAGTCATGCTCGGACAGGCCCAACGGCGTTGCGGCCCAGAAAAGCGGAACTCGATATCGAGTATTCTCCTCGATATCGAGGAAAGGTGGTCATCGATATCGGCTTCCTGGCTTGGTCGAGTAGCTCTTCCTTGGGCTGGCTCGGATCTGTGATGTGGGTGTACTCGATATCGACTAATGTTGTCGATATCGAGGAGTTGGGTCTATCGACTTGCTGGCCTGACTTTGCTCGAGTAACTTGTTCTCGACATGGGTCGGGTAAGTAACTCGATATCGAGGAGTAGTGTGATGTTGACTTTGCTGCCCTGGTGTTGTCGAGCAGCCTCTCCTCAACATTACTCGGGCATGTGACTCTGGGTTCGTCGATATGGAGCAACTTCTTCGATATCGAGGAGTGGTGTCGCTCAGCATCAGCTTGTCTGGTCAGGTCGAGCAGCGCTCCTCGGCTCCTCGATCAGGCTCTCCTCCTCGACCCCGGGCTGGCCTTCAGCTTTGTCGATATCGAGTAACTTTACTCGATATCGAGTAGTGTCCTAGAATCGGGTAGCTTCAGTCTTCAGTTCCTCGATCAGTTTTTCCTCGATCCGTGCTCTGCTGCATCATCTTTGTCGATATCGAGTAAGACTTGTCGATATCGAGTAGCTTTCAGCTTCCGTCTTTACTTCTTGGTTTTGTCCCGGAATGGCTCCAAATTCTGTAATTTTAAACCAAAACTAATGTAGATCTCCATTTCTTGCAAATAAGCGTATAATACATAAATTCAACATATTCCCAGCCCGAAATATGCAAAGTGTACAGAACATGGAGCTAAAATGTGCATAAAAACCTAACTATTTTAGTGACATCAAATCACCCCATACTTAGACGTGCTTCTCCTCAAGCAATAACCAAACAATAACCAATACCTACAACACATCCTTCAAGTATTCTCCTTTGTCAAAAGCAACATCTCGAGAAGTAGCAATGTAAGACAAGTGAGTTTAACGTCATCACACATATATGAGCGATCCATGGGCATATGCAATATAAATCCAACCTTACCAGGGTAAAGTGTTTACACTCAACTCTCAATGTGTTTAGGCTATGTATATCAACTCTCAACTCAATTCCATATACAATCCCATAAACATTGCAATTTAAATATAAATCCACTTCGCAACTAATTATGTAAATGCAACAAGAATTGTCAGGAGGACTTCGCTCAATAGAAGTCTTCAAAGAAGATTCCATTCGGTGGGGTTGTAATGGGGCTTGGTAAGAAATAAAAGGGTATGGAATTATTTGGCCATGTGGTGCTTAATAAAATTCGGGAATCAAGACTCCTAAATCTCCAACACAACTCAACCAAACCATAACTCTTAATCATATGCATCAACCAAACTCTCCAACTTATCTCACTAAAGTACGTAACCTTTCAAACTTAATTAACCTCTCCAAAGTATGAATCTTGCGAAAATGAAAGAAATAAGGTAAATTTGGCTCATGCACTTTATTTATAATCACAAACTTTTCTTCTCTCTTTTTTTTTTTTCAAAACGAAAATAAAATAGAATAAGACTAGTGCATTTATAGGGTGAGCCAAAGATCCTTTTACATAGTATGCACATCAAGATAAAAATATAAAACCAACCCATATCTCAATAAATTAAAAAATCCTTCTCACTTGAAATGAAACACAAGCTCATTCTTTCCACAAATCATCATTCCAACCAACTATAAGTCTTAATTTCCGAATGGGGGTCAGACTCAATTTGGCTAAGGATAATTTTGTGGAGTTTATAATAAAAGTCTCAGGCTAATGTTCTGGATTCAAGCAGGGATAATGCAGGGTAGGTAAAGAGAGGATAAAATTGGCTTAAAAGGTGTCTCCTTCATTTAATTCTCATTTACATAAACATATATATGTATTGACTTTGAATAACTATCTCAACATTTAGAGATGTATAGGAAGAGTAAATACACTCAAGAAAGCAGAGGGATTTTTAATGTTCTCCCTATAAGGCCAAAATTCTCACTAGGACAATTTTTGTTGGATTTCAACCTTTAGCTTAGGATCATATGTGCTCAATTTTATCACAAGTTCACAATCCACATCAAAACAATTTTGGGGACTTAGGCTAAACCTTCCAAATATGCCATAAGATTTACATGATCAAGTCAGTCATTATTTATCATCATAGGACATCTAAGTTAGGGTATAAAAAAAAACAAGACAATGCAAAAATTAAACATGCATTTTTTTTCCTTTTTCGACATTTTTTATTATTATTAATTTTTTTTTACAACTAAAAACAAGACTAAAGTATGACAAAAGACTTAAATGCATAAAACTTAAACATGAATGCATAACATAATAATAAAAATGCAACACAAAATACATAAGAAGCAAGACTAGAATAAGATTTATGTATCCCCACCCCATACTTAAAATCGACAGTGTCCTCACTGTCAAAGAAATGTAACTAAAGGGAGGGAAACAGACTTACAGAGCTGCTGGATCGAGTCTCTTAGTCTTGTAGCGATTCATCTCCCGGCAAGATGTCCCAACCATAACACCGCAAAATAAATCGTATAAAATAACTCCATACTTAGTACATAACTATCCGATTAGAAGGAATAAATAAGCCTGAGGAAGTTTATATTATCAAATCATGTAATAACCCATATAATGAAACAATAAATGTATCATAAATATGAATTTAAATGAAGGCACAATTTCAAAAAAAAATCCAAATATATCATGTAATATATATCCCAAATTTCATGAATTTCCTTTGATAATATAAATGAAATAAGTATGGCATTATTTAGTTAAATAAAAATCAGCCCACCAAATATAGCAATTTCCATATATAACCCACCCTTAATAATAAATAGCAATTTTTCCAACAAATTTAAAACCCTAATCATTCAACACACAACTCAAATTCCAATCTCTTCCTATGTTCTCAAAAATGCAATAATCTGAAAATTAAAGAGAAGAGAGAGAAATCATATCAGAAGAGTTGCAAAAGATGGGAGGAAATCTGTAAATTATAGAAATTAAGGGGTGGGTTTTCGGAATTTGAAGCAAAACACACCGGGGAAGACAATTTTGCGCTGGAGGGGGCAGAGCTAGGCTCGGTGGTGTCGGATCTGGCCAGGAAGGGACTGAGGGCGGTGGATCTAGGGTTCAGCGGGCCGGATTCGAAAGGTGCAAGGGTGGGATCGGGGGGTGCAGGCCGGATTTATGGGGGGAGGTGGCCGGAATCTTGAGAAATCTGGGCAGCGAAGGGGATGGCGGTGGCAGTGGGCGCTGCAGGTGCCCGGAAGTCGTCGATTCCGATAATGGGGATGCCGGATCTGGTGTGGTGAGACGGTCGACCAAGCAGTTCTGGGTGGCAGCAAAAACAGGGATGGCGTAACGGCCTTCGGTGAGGGCTGTAGGTGCTTGGAGCTGCTGGACTGGGGCTCAGGTGGTCGGATTCCGGGAAGAGCGGCCGGATCAGGGCTGTGGTGGCTGTACTGGGAGCTCGAGAAGGTGGAGCAAGAGATGGTGGCGCGAGATATTTGTGAGGAGGTTCAAAAAAAAACTGTAAGCTGTATATATATGTATTTTTATTTTTAATTTCTTATTTATTTAGAGATAGAAAACTTACGTGAACCTCCTACTTACCTGTTGTGGATGAACTCGACTGATAGAGACACCTTGAATTCCTGAATTTAGCCATGAGAAGAGATTAAGCACGAATTAAGAAAATAAAATAGAATTAAAGAAAAAGGAAAAAGAAAAGTAGGTTGCCTCCCGTAAGCGCTAAGGTTTAAGTCATTAGCTCGACCCACTTCCTTGTTTTAGGCTTTGACCAACGCCAGGGTGGCGCGAATCTCTTCTTCCGGGTCTTCTTTGTCCTAGTATTTCTTGACCATGTGCCCATTTACCTTAAAGGTGGTTCCACCAGTGCCAATTAACTCTACTTCTCCATGAGGGTATATGTGGTGAACCAAAAAAGGTTCACTTCATCTTGTCCTGAGCTTTCCTGGGAATAGACGCAGTCTAGAATTATATAAAAGCACTTTGTCACCTACCTCATATGTCTTTGGCACCAGTTTCTTATCGTGTCATCTCTTGGTGCGCTCCTTGTAGATTTCAGCATTTTCATAGGCTTTCAATCTTAGCTCCTCTAACTCCTGCAAATCAATAAAGCGTTTCTTACCTGCCTCATCGAGATCCATGTTGAGTTCCTTAAGGGCCCACATTGCCTTATGCTCCAGTTCGACAGGTAAATGGCAAGACTTGCCATAAACCAAGTTGTAAGGAGTTGTTCTCAGCGGTGTTTTGTAAGCCGTCCTGTAAGCCCATAGCGCATCATCAAGCTTAGATGACCAATCCTTCCTAGAGCGAGAGACTGTCTTTTCCAAGATGGCTTTGATTTGACGATTAGAGACTTCCACTTGACCACTAGTTTGGGGATGATAAGGTGTTGCCACCCTGTGCGTCACCCCATACTTAGCCAAAAGAGCCTCAAACCCTCTCTCGATGAAATGTGAGCCACCGTCTCAAATAAGAACTCTAAGAACACCAAAGCGAGGAAATATGTTAGTTTTAACAAACTTTGAAACTACCTTCGCGTCGTTGGTCCTAGTTGCAACATCCTCAACCCATTTAGAGACATAGTCGACCGCCACAAGGATGTATTTGTAAGGTCCTGAAGCAGGGAATGGTCCCATAAAGTCAATTCCCCACACATCAAATAGCTCAACCTCCAAAATCCCTCTGAGTGGTGTCTCATTCTTCCAAGTAATGTTGCCTGATCTTTGGCACTCATCACATGAAGTGACATAAGCCTGCACATCCCTGAAAAGATTAGGCCAGTAAAAACCACATTGAAGTACCTTAGATGCAGTTTTGAAGCCCTTTGCATGTCCGCGTGTAGGGAGAGTATGACAATGGCGAATGACACTTTCCAACTCCTCCCCCGGAATACAACGTTTGTAGATATGATCCTTCCCTTATTTGAACAAGTAAGGATCATCCCAATAATACTGATTGACATCGTGGAGGAACTTCTTCTTTTCCTGTGAGGATAGTCCTGATGGAATCTCATTTCCTACAAGATAGTTAGCGAAATCCGCATACCAGGGCACCTTTGATCCTTTTATAGCATATATATCATGTATAGGACTAGTAGGAGGTGTAAAGAAGAAATCCTCCCCGGAATCCATACGAAAGACCTCACCTGATAACTCACCTAGGGCTAGTCGATATTGATTAAGGGTACTCGATATCGAGGAGACTGCAGTTTTGCCTGGTGGTGTGCACGGCCTCTGGTGGTCAGCTTTACTCGATATCGACGAGTTTTCCTCAATATCGAGTAAAACTGTGATGTCTGCTTGTGCTGTGCTCAGCTCCGGTTGGTCTATCGAATTGGACTTTGTCGATATCGACCAAGGTTTGCCCGATGTCGAGTACCCCTGCAGCTCAAATCCATGCAAAGAAGAATACTCACCTGATAACTCACCTGTTTTGGTCGATATCGAGGAGCTTTGCTCGATGTCGAGGAAGACAGTGTCAGTCTGCATTAGGTGCTCGTCTGGGCGAGAGTCGTCGATTGGTGTGGTGTTCTAGGCTTCCTCTAGCATGCCTTTGGGGAGCCTGGATAGGTGATCGACGAATGAATTCTCTATGCCCTTCTTGTCCTTTAGCTCGACATCAAACTCTTGAAGTAAGAGCACACATCGTAACAACCTTAGTTTCGCATCCTTCTTTGTCATCAAATATCGAAGAGCAGCATGGTCAGTATGGACAATAACTTTAGAACTAACAAGATAGGAACGGATTTTTTCAAAAGCAAAAACCACAGCCAAAAATTCTTTCTCTGTTGTGGTGTATTTAGCCTGAACCACATCCAGAGTCTTGCGTGCATAGTAGATGGCATGTAGTTTCTTGTCCTTCCGCTGTCCTAGAACTGCTCCAACAACATAATCGCTGGCATCACACATGATTTCAAATGGTAGATCTCCATTTCTTACAAATAAGCATATACTACATAAATTCAACATATTCCCAGCCCGAAATATGCAAAGTGTACAGAACATGGAGCTAAAATGTGCATAAAAACCTAACTATTTTAGTGACATCACTTTTGTCTCTATAGGTTCCTCGAAGTCGACAAGGTTTCCTCGACTACGAGCAACCAACTCGACATCGAGCAGATTCCTCGAGATCGACCAAAAGCAGTAACCTTGCTTGCTCGAATTCGACTGTACCCAGGCCCCTGTCGACTACCCTTAATCGAGGTCGAGTACCCCTGAAGTCGATCACCACTCGTGAGATTCATCCGCTGCCTATGATCCGCTGACACACTTCCTCGAGGATCGATCCTGACTTCCCACTGCTACATCGGGAGGAAGTCTTGTAATCATTTGCGTAGGCATAATCCGGTTTGATTTATTTCATTATATTTTGAACTCGATTTCCTCCTACAACACCTGATCAACTAGTTAGAGTAGATTCAGTGAACTGCTATGTTTTTGCAGATTCCTCGTAGCAAACCTTAACCCAAGTGCGAGCATATCCTTTTAGGACTCGTAGGACTAATTGGATATGTAGGAAGTTGAATATATGTTCAATATCGACTTGTAGCTTGATATTACATATACCTTCGTTAATTTATATTCGTAATGATAGATCTAGGTTGAATCTTAACCTTGTTAGGGTTATTTAGAGATAAGAATGACTAGGACTCTTAGGACTAGTAATTTACCTAAGATCAGGACAATGACATTTGTAGAAAAAGAAAAGAATTAGAGGCTGAAACAAGGATCAAATTCATCAATTGAAATGACAAATTGTAGGTGAACCTATTTCTCTCTATTGCATTTTACAACCAACATTACTTTGGTTGTTTGCATCTGCTTTGATAAAAGGTGGATATTCTTCTCACAAAAACCCTCTTTGTTGTCACATGCAATTAGATTGACACTAGAATTTATTAGATTTCCATGTGGATTGACCTCTTTCTTACCAACTATACTAGTTGTGAGTTTGAGTATTCTTTGACATGAACAATAACAGGTTTTCCTCTTGTCACCAAGATGCCTAAAATTTCAACATTCACCAAAACAACTCAAAAATTCATCAAGCTTCCATGATAATAAAGCATAACTCTCTTTTAACCATACACTTATCCAACTGTCATATATAGAAATGAACTAAGGCTTTTTTATTGCAATAATACTCTTTTTTTCTATTTTATTTTTCTTTCTTTTTATTCGATTTTTTTCTTTTTCTTTTGCTATTTTCTTTTCTTAAAATTCATCAAGCTTCCATGATAATAAAGCATAACTCTCTTTTAATCAGTCATTCGATTTTTTATCTTTTTTCTATATGAAGTACAATGTGAAGAAAATAAGCATATAACATTACATCTTTTCTTGAAACACTTGACATTAATGCTTAAACCACAACTTTTCCTTTCTCCAAATGACACTACTAGAATTATGCAATTAGACATCATGCATTTTAAGTCTGACAACAAAATGTCTGATGTTAAATTATTCTATTACATCGTATATTAATTTTGTGATGTTAAAAAAAATTAGACAATAGTTGAATTTTTGGACAGATGTGAAATTGTTAATTCTGAAATAAATTATAAGGCGCGGGTTTCAATTGACTAAATGAAAACACGCTGGTTTGAATAACTTAGAAAAAAATTGGAGGGGTTTTCAAATTTGGGGGAAATTTCTAACACCTAATTTTACCCACTTTATTCCATTAGCTTTGAGAAAAATCTATACCACCATCTCCCTCTCCCAAACCCCTCCCAACTCCAATCTCGTACTTTTACTGCACCAAACACAAACCCTAATCTCTCTCCTCCCTCTTCCAATGGCGCTCATGGCTGAGACGAAGCCCGCGCAGAGACGAAGCCAGTAAAGAAGGTGCCGGCAAAGAAGAAGCAAAAGGCTGGCAAGATGCTCCCCAACGAGGGAGGGCCTTCCTTCATCCTCTTCAACCACATCCAAACCCCGACCTCCATCATCCACCCTTCAGATCTCAAAAACAAACTCTTGTCTTCTTCTCCCAACGAAATCCTCCGTCTCTCCATGTAGATCTGATAGAGTTTCTCACACATAAGACAATAGCAATCCCCTACACCTCCGACGACGACTCAACCACTGCCTCTGACGATGTTCTTCTTCGGTAATCATCTCCCTCATCTCACTCTCATAAAATCCTTCTAGATCTTGATTCGACGAAGAAGACAACTACTTCTCTCTTGTTCCCTCTAGATCTAGATTCAAATTTTTAGGGTTTCATTTATGTGTTTTTGGCCTCAATTCTGAAAACAATCGCCTTTTTTTAAATTTGCTAGGATGATCAAAAGTGGATTGCCTTATACGCTTCATTGTTTCTCCCATTGAGGAAAACAATATATAAAGATTCGAAAAAAGAAGAAGATGAGATTTCTTTCAGGTTCAAAAAGCAACATTATTATTATCCGAAAATTTGTGAGTACATGATGATGTTTTCTATGCTTCTGGTTAATTCATCATCGCTATGATAACAAAGAGTCATTTTGAGAAATTTGCCAATGGATTCCATTGCTGATTTTTTGGGGTTAATTTTGTTGTGTCCTTTGGAAATTTCGAATGGCATAAATTAGTGCTTTTCATCTTTATTTCTTTTTGGTTTTAAGAATATATGCCACATACATGTGTTAATCTTTAGGAATGATGGAACTAAAGAGAGGACGGTTGGATTGGCATCGTAACTCTCTCTTTTAGTCAATGCCTTGGAGAGTTTTAGGTTGGTATTATTTTAATAATGTAATTTGTGGTTTATACAACAATTGTAGGCTTATCAATGCTAAAAAAAATGTTACAATGTTGTTTTGGTCTTCTAATGTATGGTCTGAGAACATGAAATCATGCAGCTAAAGCCAGATTCACAACTGCATATTATTAATGATACGCCAGATAACTTAAAAACCTGTTTTCCCATGTCTCTAATAAAAAAGCTTCTGAGCAGTTGTGTTTTTGTATGACTCATACTAGTGTTGTTTTCTTGCAATTCTAATTTACGATATAGTATACATAATCAATATATGAGTGGACTATTAGGATTTTGCTAGCTTTTGTTGTAACTAATTGTTTATTAGCGGCTAAGCTAGTTTATGAACTAATGAGTTTAGCTAGCTTAGGTGATTTTTCTATTCATGATTTCAAGTGTTTTCATCATTTAATATATCATCCTTAACACTTTTGTTTCTTCATTCAATATGTAATCGGATCGGAGGTCAAATTCATGGGCAGCTTTTCCCTCCTTCACATGGTTAAGCTACCTTTGTATTTGCTGGGAGGACAAGGAGATGTTTCTTGTATATGAGTACATGGAAAAAGGAAGCGTGGAAAATAACCTTCCCAGGAGTAAGTTAAAACTGATCAAGGAATGTTTGCAAGCTTAGATTCATGGATCATGCTTTATTTACTTTTCTCATTGGATTTGCATACTCCATTGAGTCACTTCCACGGGACGTGCGGATAAATATAGCTCTCATAGAAGCTCATTGCTTACCCATTTTGCATACTTTGGATAATCAAGTCATATCCAGGGATTTCAATATCTCAAATATCCTTCTTGGCGGTGTAAGAATCTCACTTTTCTTTTTACTCGTTTGACTATCTTTTCTCAGAATTGATTAGTCTTGCATTTTTTATCCTAAAAAAGTGTGAATTGATTAGTCTTGTAAGAATCTCACTTTCCTTTCTGGCTATTCGTACAAAATCTCTCTTCTGAAAGTATCTAGTTTACAACATTATCTTCCCTGAAAAAGTATGAATCTATTTCATGTTGGACTCAATGTGGGTATATTTTAGAGTTTTGGTTGTTGATAGTTTCCTAGCTATATAATATCAAAAAGGATCTTATGTTAGGAGTTTGGGGAATCTTGAATACTTATAGATTTTATTAAATAGTTAATAAAAGTTGGATAAATTATTTGATGGTTGTTTGTGATGTATTTCCGTGTATTAAAGAGGCAGAAAAAGTTGGTTGCATTGTATTTATGATATTTTTCTATTAAAAAATTATTGGTGTGAAATAATTTGCAAAGCGTTAGTATGTGCTTAAACAACTAATCTTATCCTAGATTTGGTGTTGGCTTATCTTTAGGTGTCACATTTATGCAAAACGGAACAACTAATCATATCATAAGTCTTATTTATGAATTTTTATGCGTTGTTTAATCACTTGTTGTGTTGCTCAAACTGAGTTTAATTTTCCTCAGGCTATATACATGCTGATAACTCAACTCCCTTTATGAAAATCGAAATAAGTTTCAGAGGCTTTGACAGTCTGTTTGTGTCAAAGGTCTTGAAGCTTCAGCTGTGTTGATGAAACACAAAACTTGTTCTCTATGATATTATGCTCGAATATTATTTTATATTATTCTATACTTCCAGATATTCATACTAACGTTTCAGGAAGTTTTTCAAATAATATTTCCTTCCAAAGTAGAAAAGTGAAGGACACAATCGGAGATCATGGCTTCAAAAAGTTTCCAAGTATAGAAGATCTCGAAGATGCCATGATCAGCCCAGCCGTTGAAGAGAAGATTCTTCTCTGAAGGCGCCAATTTGTTCTCTATAAAGGAAAGGAAGAATAGAAGGCATACACGCATTCATTGAACACGAGCTCTCATTCGCACTCAAGCTTGCAAGTGAAATCTGTCTTCTTCGTGTGCTCTCTGCTAGTTCTTAAGAGTCTGTTATTTCATTTCAAAGCATTTGAGAGTTACACAGTGAGCTTATAGGATATATTTTGAGAGAGTGTTATACTCGAGAGTTTTGTAACTCAGGAAGTGAACACTAGGCGATTGATTCGCTAAGTGTAAGAGGATTGTACTAGATAACTGAGAGAGGTGGGGCTCTTCTAGATTGGTCTAAGACTCCAAGGGAACGTGAGTTGACTAGATTGCAATTGTATAGGAGAGAGGATTCTCGGTGAGCTATTAGGATCCTAAGTCTTGTGAATCAATAAAAGCCGGTTGAATCCTAGGGTTGTGGAAGAACCCTAGGCGGGGACGTAGGCCAAGTTCGTGCCGAACCTCGTAAACAACTCATTGCGTCCTTTACTTACTGCTTTATCTTATTTCTGCACTTGGTTCGAATTGTTTAACTTTGTGATTCAGGTTTTTAGAGAAAAGACCAAGTCCAATCTCAAAGGGTTTTGCACAAGCTTCAAAAGTCTTGAGACTATCTGCGAAAAACCGGCATACTCTATTCAACCCCCCTTATAGAGTATCTTTATATTACTTTGTTTTACATTATCGAACCTTCAATTGGTATCAGAGCTTTACTCACTACTTTCAATCTAACAATCTTGTGAGTTTTGATCATGTCTGGTGAAGCAAGCAGATGATTTGCACAGGAAAGGTCTACGAGTAGACCACCACTCTTTGTAGGAAACAACTTTGTCCACTGGAGATCATTGATGAATATGTTCATTATAGATCAAGATCTGTAACTTTGGAACATTATAGAGAATGGTCCGAAGGTTCCAAAGCAGATCTTGAACTCGTCTCCAAAAACTACAAGGCTATCAACTTACTTTATTGTGGTCTTAGCACTGATGAGTTTAACCGTATTTCATCTTATAGGTCAGCTAAAGAGATTTGGGACAAGCTGGTCGTCACCTATGAAGGAACCAGCCAGGTAAAGGACACCAAGATCAGTATCTTCCTTCGAAAGTATGAGCTTTTCAAAATGAAGTCTGATGAGTCTATCAAGGCCATGTTCACACGATTCACAGAAATCACCAACAACCTTGAATCTCTTGGCAAGAGCTTTACAAACGTTGAGAAAGTAAGGAAGATATTGAGGTGCCTCCCAAAAAAAAAATGGGGTCCTAAAGTAATAGCCATAGAGGAAGCCCAAGACCTCACTACTCTTCCCTTTGATGACCTGCTTGGGAAACTGATCACACATGAGATGATCCTTAATGAAGACGATGGAGAACTTCCAGCAAGCACTAAGAACTTGGCGCTCAAGTCCAAGAAGGATGAGCCTAAAGATGGATCTGGTTCCGAAGATGAGGATGGCGATGAGGATGATCCTTTTGCTCTTATCACAAGAGGCCTTGCTCGAATCCTCAAAATGAAGAAACAATTCAACAACAAGGATGGATCAGAGTCTTCTAAATTTTGAGGGAAGTCTCAATACAACAAATATGATAAGAAGACTAAACATTTATCTTGTTTTGAATGTGGTGAAACAGATCATCTTGTAAAAGACTGCCCTCAAAAGACGAAGAGCCAGTCCAAGAAGGGTGATAAATGGAAAAAGAAAGCCATGGTGGCAACATGGAGTGATTCTGACTCTGACTTCGATGATGAGAAGGCCAATGTCTGTCTTATGGCCTCAAGAGATGAATCCCATGATGAGAAGCTTGAGGTAACTGTAAGAGAACTTATGGCAAGTCCAAAAGAGGTATTATCGGAATTCCTTTCTAATATGATTGCCAATGAAGAGAAACTTATTTCCCAAACTAACACTCTTATTAAGAAAACTGTGGACCAGGAAAGAACTATTGAGGAAAGAACTTATTGCCCAAACTAACACTCTTATTGAGGATCTATCTATGAGAGTCAAAAGTCTTGAAATCTGAACTCAAGCAAGATCTCTCCTCTCTAAGAAGTGAACATCATGACTTAGAGAACGAGAAGATCTCCCTGAACAATAAGATTCAAGACCAACAGACAGCCCTCATAAGTTTTACCAAATCCAAAGGCACTCTTGATATGATGTTGGGTGAGCAACAAAGTTCTCTAATCAAAAGTGGTATTGGTTACAATCCCATATTTTTAAAGAAGCATCACATTACCACTTTTGTAAAGGCAAAAGGAAGCAGAACCTCTCCTATATGTCACCACTGTGCTAGAAAGGGACATGTAAAAGAGACCTGCCCCTACAGAAGAAAGGATCAACATATTATTCGCAATACTTTTCCTGTTCATTTGAGAAAAGAACAGATAACGCAAGTTTGGGTCCCCAAAGGCACTGTTTTACCAAATATGGTTTATCCTAATAATGGATCTAAATTTGCTTATTTGTCTAGCCAAAAAGGTTGATGTTTGTCTTGCAGGAGATCACCAAGGTGAAAGAGCAAAAATGGATTATTGATAGTGGATGCTCGAGACATATGAGTGGTAGGAGTTCTCTTTTCAATGATCTAAATAAGCAATCCACTGGAAACAATCACTCTTGGTGACAAAGGAAAGTGCGACATCGTTGTGGCAATGATGTCAGATTTAACAAGAAAAGATGTCTAGTGTGCAGACAAGATACAGGTGAAGTTATACTGATTGCATATCGTTACAACAATATATACGATGTGAACGTTGATCAAGTGGCACAAGGAAGCTTAACTTGTCTAAAGGCTTTGACGGACGATCCAAAGCTCTGCATAGGAGACTCGGTCATGTGAGTCCACATACACTACAGAAGCTTGTGTCCAAAGGGCTTGTAAGAGGGCTACCTGAGATGAACTTCAAAGGTATTGATATGTGCAATGCATGCACACGAGGTAAACAAACACGTAGCTCTTTCAAACCCAAAAAGGTTGTAAGTTCTTCTAGACCCCTTGAACTTTTACATATGGATTTATGTGGTCCTATGCGAGTCAAATCTCCCAATGGTAAAAAGTACATGCTTGTTGTTGTTGTTGATGATTTTTCTAGATATACTTGGGTTTCATTTTTAAAAGAAAAATCAGAGGCCTTATTTGAGTTTTCAAAACTTTGTAAGGAGTTGCAAACTTTAAAAAACGAGCCCATAGTGTCAATTCGAAGTGATCATGGTAGGGAGTTTGATCAACTTCAGTTTGATTTGTTTTGTGCTAAATATGACATCTCCCATAACTTTTCTGTTCCTATGACACCTCAACAAAATGGGGTTGTAGAACGAAAGAACCGCACCCTAGAGGACATGGCCAGGACCTATTGGGCTGAAGCTGTTAACACAGCTAACTATATTTTGAATCGTTGTCTTATTCGTTCCATCTTAAAGAAAACTCCTTATGAACTTTTCAAAGGCCGCAAACCACTTATATCTTACTTTAAACCCTTTGGATGTACTTGTTTTGTTCATAACAATGGAAAAGATAACCTTGGGAAATTTGATGCGCGTAGTGATGAAGGTATATTTCTTGGCTACTCCACAAGTAGCAAAGCTTATAAAATCTTCAATAAAAGGACCCAGTTAGTTGAAGAAAGTATACATGTTATATTTGATGAATGCAATGACGGTTCTTTGAGTGAAAGTGTTGCAGATATAGATCTTAACATCCATGCAGAGAACGAGGAAGGTGATGATGCTGCCACCAAGAACACAGAGAAGAGGAACATGAAGGAACATATTCTCAACACTGAAGAATTGGCCCAAGGTGTATAAGATTCGTCCAAAACCCTTGGTGTCCAATCCAACAGTGTTGAGACGTCAGAAACTGCTGTAACTGAACCTAACAGGACCACGAACTCAGATGTACCACAAATCAATCCTGCTGGTGTGACGAATCAAGGAGCTGAGACTAGCGAAAGAAAATTCAAATACTCCTCATCACACTCATCAAAGGATATCATTTCTGACCCTACATCTAGTGTTCAAACTTGTTCTAAACTTAAAGATCTTTGTGCTTTTCACGCGTTTGTCTCTCTTATAGAACCAAAGAAGGTAGATGAGGCCCTTCAAGAGCCAGATTGGATCATTGCTATGCAAAGTGAACTCAATGAATTTGAAAGAAACAAAGTCTGGACCTTGAACCCTAGGCCAAAGCATCAATCAGTCATTGACACACGATGGGTATTTCAAAACAAGCTAGATGAGAATGGTAAGATCGTGAAGAACAAAGCTAGGCTTGTTGCTCAAGGCTACAATCAAGAGGAAGGTATTGACTACAAGGAGACCTTTGTTCCCGTAGCCAGGCTTGAAGCCATTCGCATATTATTAGCATTTGCATCTTTTATGAGCATAAAGTTATATCAAATGGATGTCAAATGTGCTTTTCTTAATGGTTTCTTAGAAGAAGAAGTTTATGTGGCTCAACCCCCAGGTTTTGAAAGTTTGGAATTTCCTAATCATGTTTATAAACTAGACAAAGGACTTTATGGTTTGAAACAAGCCCCAAGAGCTTGGTATGAGCGCTTGTCAAAACATCTTTTAGAAAATGATTTTAAAAGGGGGTTGATCGACAAGACTCTTTTTATCAAGACCAAAGGAAAGGATATTTTGGTTATTCAAATTTATGTTGATGATATATTGTTTGGTGCTACTAACACATCTTTGTGCAAGGAATTTTCTGACATTATGTGCAGTGAATTTGAGATGAGCTTGATAGGTGAACTCAACTTCTTTTCGGGATTACAAGTTCATCAATCAAAGAAAGGGATCTCTGTCAACCAAAGCAAGTACATTAAGGATCTCTTGAAGAGGTTCAAGATGGATCAATCCAAAGCAGGCAAGACACCCATGAGCTCAACCTTATCTCTAGATCAAGAAAAGACTGGGAAAAGTGTCAATCAAAACTAGTACCGAGGAATGATTGGATCTTTACTATATCTTACGGCTAGTAGACCCGACATCATGTTTAGTGTTTGCATGTGTGCTAGGTTTCAAGCTGATCCTAAAGATTCTCACCTCGTAGCTGTGAAGAGGATCTTTCGATATCTCAATGGCACTAAGGAGCTTGGCTTGTGGTACCCAAAGCAAAAAGATTTTACATTAATCGGGTATTCTTATGCAGATTTTGCAGGCTATAAGGTGGATAGGAAGAGCACATCAGGATGTTGTCAATTCTTAGGAGCATCCTTGATCAGTTGGCATTCAAAGAAATAAAACTCAGTTGCTCTATCCACTGCCGAAGCCGAATACATAGCAGCTGGAGCATGTTGCTCCCAAATCCCTTGGATAGCTCAACAAATGAGAGATCTTGGCATCAACCTCAAATGTATTCCCATTAAGTGTGACAATACAAGTGTCATATCAATCACAAAGAATCATGTTCAGCATTCAAGGACCAAACATATTGATGTAAGACATCACTTCATTAGAGATCATGTTGAAAAAGGTGATGTGTCCATATCCTTTATTTCTACTGATTATCAATGGGCTGACATTTTTACTAAGTCTTTGACAAAGGACAGGTTTACCTTCATTAGACGTGAGATTGGAATGCTCAACAAGGATGCACTTTCGTAGGGGGAGCTTTCCCTTTACGAAAGATAAATTCTACTCAGTGTCAAGACCTTTGAGAATTATGTCAAGGTTTATGCTCTGAATGGTAGAGAACAGATATCAGATCATATATTTGGTTAATATCTTTTTAGATATTTGATCAAATATAGTTTTTAATGGATTTTAAACTTCTTTATATATATATCACTTATGTTATCCGAGTATGTGTTTTAATTTTGGAAAAGATATTTTCGGATTACTTTCCCTCCTATTTTAAATTGTGAGAAGATGGTTTGAATTTTGAATTGAAATATTTTCAAAATGGCAATGTTATGATTACCATCATTGGAACTCTAAACCCGTCCCATCAACTCCATCATCTCACTCTATTTAAACCCCAAACTGTATCCGATTCTCTCACCACTTCAGACTTATCTAAACCTTTCCAATTCTACTTCTCCTTCAAGCTCTCAACTGTTCTGAAACCCTAGCCAAAAAACTCCATGGCTCCCAAATCAAAGAAAGCCTCCACACCCAAACGTCTTGGCGCCACCCCCAAGAGACGCCAGGCCACTGCTACTTCTCCTCAACCAGAACCCACTCCACAAGCAATCATCCCAGCTACTGTCCAGAGCACCATCGCTGAGAGCATGACTACAGTAACCAAGAGTTCTCAGAAGCGCTCAACAAAGAAACCTCTCAGTGCTAAACAAAAAGGGAAAAATAAAATCATTACTGAGGAGGTGGACGAAGAGGAGGAAGAGGAGGATCTGGATGCGGTCTTGGAACGAGATGTAGCCAAGGAAGCCGAGGAAGAAGCTCTGAGAAAGAGAAAGGCCGAGGAAAAGGCCGAGCTGGCGAGGAAATTGGTCGAGGAGGAGGCCGAGAGAGTTCAAAAAGAGGTTGAGAAGGAGGTTCCCACTGAGGAGGAACCAGAGGAAGAAGAAGAGGAGGACGACGATACCGGTGATGACGAGGATGCTGAAGGAGACAACGATGAAGGGTCCACTGAGAACTCGGGGTTTGAGGACGAAGAGGATGAGGAGCCCGAACATGTTCCCTCTCATTCTCCTCCTCCTCCTCCCCCGTCTCCAAAGAAGCAGAAAGCCCCAGCAGCTGTCAAGCCTCCATCACCCAAGCGTACCAGGAAGAGCACTCTCAGAAGCCTTGAAGCGCTTGCCAAGAGGACTGCTCCCACACAAGCACGCCGGAAGAACGCTCATCCACCTGCCCTCATCCAGGTAAACCAATCCCTGCCCTCTTCATGGTTTGAAAATGCTTAGATGGATGGAAAGTGGGTAGATGAGTTTTGATGTGATCCTCCCATCTAGCATTGAAGAGACCGAGGGCGATCTTGCTTCTCAGGCCCCTCCCCGAGACTTGGACATCGAAGAGACCGAGGGAGAGACCCCTCCTCTTCTTAGGACCACGCCGCCTCTCACTCGTGCCCGAGCACGTACACTTGGTCATGTGGTCCTAGCCTCCGGACTTTTTAGCAACAAGAGCTCACCGGTTCTAATACTTACTATGCTACAAGTCGCGAGTGAGCCAACTCCGAGGCCAACCAAGGACCCATGTCGAGCCTCACCTTACCCATGAACCATTTCAAATAAATCCCTTCTCTCACATTAAAAATCCACTCACCCATAAACTCATTTAAAGACCACAATGAGAGCAACCACTCCTCTTTAGCTCTTCATGGCCGGCAACCCTTTCCCCTAGCCATCTTCATGGCCACAATCAACTCAAGACCATTCCTTTCCCCTTCCCTAGGAGCTGGCCACCCTTTTCCCTTCCCTCTTTGCATTTTTCCTTGTGTTTTTCCTATATATATTCCAAGAACAAGGCTATATTCTAGAAGTTGAATTTGAATGAACAAAACCCTCTTTGTGTTTCCACAAATCAGATTTAGTGTGATTCTAAATCGATCTCTCTTAGGCGCGATACCTACGATAAAGTTGTCTTGGCGCGATACCGATGACGACAAGGATCAACAACAGCCGAAGTGCGATTCGAAGGGTGTCTTTGGTCGAGTGTTGGAGATTCAAAGGGCGCGATACCCTCGGGATCTTGCATCACATATCCTTCAACCCCCATCCCCTACTTTACCACAATTCTAAGGCCTTCCACAGCCCCATCCTCACCCTCAAACCACCCCCAAACGTCACTCCAAAGCAGCCCCTAAATCCCTCTCAAATAAGCCCCCGCTGGAATCGTTCTGCACAGACGACGTCTCGGTAAAACGCGATTTCCCACTTAGTCTGACCTCTGATTGCCAAGATCTGCCCTAATCCGCGACCGTGACTTCAAGAGCTACAAATGTAGTACTTTTTCGTCCCCAGAAGCCAAGCGAATAGGCAGGAAATCGACATTCTTTGTTGATTGATCTGCTGCTAGAAACTGACCAAGACCTCCCGACCTCTCGGAACTCTCGTCGCCGATCCTCTTTCTCGAGCCCGGGCCCGAGAACACCAAGTGGTATCAGAGCCAACCGACACAAGTTCCTCAAGGTTTCCGAGGTACGAATTGCTTGTCTTTGTGTCTTCGATTTGCTAGAACTACTTGTGCATTTTCGGGAAAATCAACACCATCATCAACTTCGATCCATAAGAATTCCATTTCCTTGCCTTCCATCTTCATATTCTTCCATATTATTCCTGCACTTCAAAAAAAAAAAAAAAGAAGAAGAGAAAACCGAACTACAGAAAACAAAAAAAAAAATCGGTATTTGATACAAAAAAAAAATCTGCTTCCAAGTGTTACTGTTCTTGTGTTGTTACTTAATCAGCCCACCCTTCCACCTCTCCCATCGATCTCAAATTCCCGGATTCGTACTTGATAGTGTCGGCTACATCGAGGCCTTAGATCTTGCAAATACTCGTCGGAACGCTTGTGTTTGTTTTTCTTTGGTATTACTGGGCTCGCAGGTACAAAAGGGGTTCGGAGATCAGCCGAAGATTGAACATTTCCTTGAGTATCATTGCTGCGATACTCCGTCATTGCTCGATTGTGGCGTTGACTTGGACCAATTGAAGCATTACTGCGGTATTTTAGTGAGAGTGTGCGTATTTTGGGAACTTTTGGTTGTTGATCGTGTGAGAATTTTAAAGCGCCATCGTTGCGCACCTACCACTTGTAGTTGATTGTGTTATTTGAGTTTGTCGTTGAGTGCAGCGCCATGCGTTGGAAAAGGTGAGAAGAGCGCGAGTGATCGTGAGTTCGAGAGCAACACCTATAGCGAGAAGCGTGAGTGCTTGTGAGGACAAACACATCCAAAACACACGAGTGTGAGTGTGTTTGGCTTTGTCTAACCTTAAGTGTTTGCTTGTTTGTTGTGGTGTTTGTGTTGCAATGGCCGATGATCAGTCGAGTGTCCATGGAAACAAGGAGAACCACACAACCACTCTTGATGACCGGATGACCCGAATGGAGCAAGCACAAAGGGACGCCAGAGCGGATCAATTGACATTGATGGAGACCGTCGAGCAACTTAGGATTTCTATGGAAAACCTCGCCCGGAACCGACCTCCACGTGGGCACTCACGTGAGCAAAACCGCCGAGAGGGCAATGACCACAATGTGTACAACGATCGTGATGACGATGACCGTCGTCGCCGCCGTGAGGAGGATGACTGCCACCATCGACACCATGGCCTAAAACTTAACATTCCTTACTTTGTAGGAGATTCCGATGCAGGTGTCTACCAAGATTGGGAAGCCAAAGCGAAACAAGTCTTTCGGTATTGTCGCTATACCGAGATTGAGAAAGTGGAGCTTGCCACTATCCATTTTACTGATTTTGCCTTGACTTAGTGGCGAGAGGAGCGTGATGACCATGAGTACCACCAGGAGATGCCCGTAGAGACTTGGGCTGAACTTAAGAGAATGATGCGGGCATGGTTCATTCCCATCGACTACGAGCAACAACTCTTGCTCATGGTTGAACGACTCCCACAAGGCCCTCGTTCTCCCGATGAATTCTATAAGGAACTCAGAACCCTTTTGCAACGGTCTAATTCTAGACATAGTGATACATATGTGCTTGCTAAGTTTCTTTCAGGTCTCAACTCCGATGTGTCCGAGATTGTGGAGCAATTGCGTCACACCGACATAGCTGCTTCCCTTCATCATGCCACACATGGATATAACCGGATTCAAAGCAAGAAATCTACGGTTTCGTCCTGACGATGGAACCCACAAGAGACAAGTATGGAGCATCCTCGTGGCACACGTGTTTCGCAACAACTCTATGCTCCCTTGTCATCTAGCCCTTCGGCTCCCTCCGGCTCTAAGGCAGCTGCCCCCCCTCCCTTTACGCAGCCGCCTCCTCCAACACCTAGGCCCGAGCCTATCAAAGGCACCAACTCTACCAAGTGCTTCCGATGCTACGAGTATAGCCATTACGCTCGTGAGTGTCCTAATCCCAAAAAGGTACTTTATAATGCTTTTGGTGATGTGTTAACCGAGGTCTCCGGAACTAGTGTTGATGATCCTCCCCTTGAGACATGTGAAGAGGCCGATGAGATCATTGCTCATGATTCTACCGGAGAATGTTTTGTGGTAAAGCGTTCTTTGAGTACTTGTGAGAAATCTCCGGATACTTCGCTGCGAGAAAACCTCTTTAACACCCGTTGTTTGATTAATAACATACTATGCACGGTTATTATTGATGGTGGGTCTTGTTGTAATAACATTAGCCAGGAGGTGGTTGATCGATTTGCACTTCTTACTCGAGCACATCCGGTTCCTTACACGCTCCAGTGGCTTAACGCTGATTCTCCTCTCCAAGTGAAGCATCAAGCCGACATAGCCTTCTCCATTGGAGGTTAACATGATGTTGTGAGCTGCGACGTCCTTCCAATTAACGCCTGCCATCTTTTCCTTGGACGTCCATGGCAATTCGACCGCAAGGTGATCCACGACGGCTACACCAACGAGTACAACTTCTCACTTAACGGGAAAAAGGTAAAGCTGCTACCTCTAACTCCTCATGAGATAATGGTTGACCATGTGGCCCGAGAACAACGGAAACTCGCTAAGGAAGAAGTTGAAAAAACAGCCTTGAAGGGAAAAAAGGAGCTAGGCACCATCTCCAATCCTCGCAACCTTCTTGTTGCTCGGGTTCAGGATGCCCGAAAAGCTATTCAGGGGGGGTCCGTTTCCTTTCTCCTTGTGTGTACTAACAATTTATCCATGATGTCATCTACTTGTGTGGCTGATTTACCCTTACCTATCGCAGAGTTACTCGGGGAGTTCAAGGACATGCTTCCAGACGACATGCCCGAAGGATTGCCACCGATTTGTGGGATAGAGCATCAAATTGATTTCCTTCCCGGGGCTGCTATACCAAACCGTCCAGCTTATAGAGCTAATCCCGACGAGATTAAGGAGCTTCAGAAGCAAGTGGAGGAGCTCTTGAAGAAAGGTTACATCCGGGAGAGCCTTAGCCCTTGCGCGGTTCCGGTTCTATTGGTGCCTAAGAAGGATGGCACATGGAGAATGTGTGTGGATTGTCGATCGATTAATCAAATCACAGTTAAGTACTGACATCCCATTCCACGCTTAGATGATATGTTGGATGAATTATATGGTGCTCGAATTTTTTCTAAAATTGATTTGAGAAGTGGCTACCACCAAATTCGAATCAAGGAGGGCAATGAGTGGAAAACCGCCTTTAAAACTAAGTATGGACTTTATGAATGGTTGGTTATGCCCTTCGGGCTCACTAACGCCCCTAGCACATTTATGAGATTGATGAATCATGTGATTAGAAAGTTCTTAGGAAAATTTGTTGTCGTTTACTTTGACGATATTTTAATTTATAGCAAACACCTTGATGAGCATGTTGAGCATTTGCGGAGTGTGTTGTTAGTCCTTAGAGCCGAGCACTTGTATGTTAACTTTAAAAAATGTGAATTTTGCTCCGAATCTATTGTGTTTCTTGGCTTTGTTGTAGGAAAGGAAGGGCTTCGTGTAGATGAAGAAAAGATCAAGGCCATACGGGATTGGCCACAGCCCACGTCCATGTCACAAGTCTGGAGTTTCCTTGGATTAGCTGGGTTCTATCGTCGCTTCGTCCAGAACTTTAGCACCATTGCAGTCCCCCTCACGGAACTAACCAAGAAGAACGTGATATTTCAATGGGGGCTTGTCCATGAACAGTCCTTCTCCACCCTTCGTGAGCGCCTCACGCATGCACAGTTGCTAGTGTTGCCGGATTTCTCGAAAACTTTCGAGATTGAGTGTGATGCTTCGGGGATTGGACTAGGGGGTGTTCTAACACAAGAAGGGCATCCCGTTGCTTATTTCAGCGAGAAGTTAGGAGGAGCTGCCCTCAATTACTCCACCTATGACAAGCAACTCTTCGCCCTTGTCCGAGTTTTACACACTTGGCAACACTACCTTCTGCCGCGAGAGTTCGTCATCCATTCTGACCACGAGGCTTTGAAATAATTGAGAGGGCAAGCCATGCTGAATAAACGGCATGCTCGCTGGGTTGATTTCATCGAAGCCTTTCCATACATTGTTAAGTACAAGAGAGGTAAGGACAATGTCGTCGTCGACGCTTTGTCTCGGAGGTATACCTTGATCTCTTCTCTTGATGCTAGCGTGTTGGGTTTTTCTTTGATACGAGATTTATATGCCCATGATGCTGAGTTTGGGGAAATTTACGCCCAATGCTTGCTGCCTACTGGATCTACCCATGATCGTCACTACTTTGTGCATAATGGCTATCTTTTCAAGTCAAACCGCTTGTGTATTCCTTCTTGTTCCCTGCGTGGTTTACTTGTCTTAGAGGCACATGGTGGTGGTTTGATGGGGCATTTCGGGGTCACGAAAACCCTCGGCATCTTCAAGGAACATTTCTATTGGCCAAAGCTAAAATCGGACGTCGAGAAGTGTTGTGCAAGTTGTGCCGTGTGTAAGAAAGCTAAGTCCAAATTGAGCTCGACAGGTTTGTATCTTCCATTACCTATTGCTCATGCTCCTTGGGAGGATATTTCTATGGAATTTGTTATGGGTTTGCCTCGGTCTAAAAGAGGCCATGATTCTATTTTTGTGATTGTGGATAGATTTTCTAAAATGGCACATTTTGTGGGTTGTTCAAAAACCGATGATGCTTCTAATGTAGCCAACTTGTTCTTTGATAACATTGTGCGGTTGCTTGGGATCCCACGAACCATTGTTTCGGATACGGATTCTAAATTTCTTAGCCATTTCTGGAGAACTCTGTGTGCTAAGTTGGGGACGAAACTACTATTTTCGACTTCTTGTTAACCGTACTCTTGGTGTGTTTCTTCGTACTATGTTGTCCACTAACTTGCGCAGGTGGGAAGAGTGCTTGCCTTTCATAGAGTTTGCTTACAATCGAGCTACCCATTCCGCTACCAAACGCTCTCCATTTGAGATAGTTTATGGGCGCAATCATGTCACTCCTCTTGACCTTATTCCACAGCCTCCTAAGGTGCAAGAAGACTTTGAAGGTGTAGCAAGGGCTGAGTTCGTTCGCTCTCTCCATGATCAGGTTCGTCACCAACTTGAGCACCGCACGGAGCAATATGTGCTACAGTCTAACAAGCACCGCAAGGAAGTTCTCTTCGAGGCGGGAGATTTAGTGTGGGTTCATCTTTGCAAGGATCGCTTTCCTACTCACCGTCAATCCAAACTACGACCACGAGCTGATGGTCCTTTCCGGGTCCTCGAGAAGATCAACGACAACGCCTACCGCATTGAGCTCCCAGATAACTATGGCGTCCATACGACCTTTAATGTTGCCGACTTAACCCCATTTTTTGCAGGTGATGGATTGCTTGACCAACTAACGGATTCAGGGTCGAATCCTTTCCAAGTGGGAGAGGATGATGTGACCCTCCCATCTAGCATCGAAGAGACCGAGGGCGATCTTGCTTCTCAGGCCCCTCCCCGAGACTTGGACATCGAAGAGACCTAGGGAGAAACCCCTCCTCTTCTTAGGACCACGCCGCCTCTCACTCGTGCCCGAGCACGCACACTTGGTCATGTGGTCCTAGCCTCCGTACTTTTTAGCAACAAGAGCTCACCGGTTCTAATACTTACCATGCTACAAGTCGCGAGTGAGCCAACTCCAAGGCCAACCAAGGACCCATGCCGAGCCTCACCTTACCCATGAACCATTTCAAATAAATCTCTTCTCTCGCATTAAAAATCCACTCACCCACAAACTCATTTAAAGACCACAATGAGAGCAACCACTTCTCTTTAGCTCTTCATGGCCGGCAACCCTTTCCCCTAGCCATCTTCATAGCCACAATCAACTCAAGACCATTCCTTTCCCCTTCCCTAGGAGCTGGCCACCCTTTGCCCTTCCCTCTTTGCATTTTTCCTTGTGTTTTTCCTATATATATTGTAAGAATAAGGCTATATTCTAGAAGTTGAATTTGAATGAACAAAACCCTCTTTGTGTTTCCACAAATCAGATTTAGTGTGATTATAAATCGATCTCTCTTAGGCGCGATACCTACGAGAAATTTGTCCTAGGCACGATACCGACGACGACAAGGATCAACAACACCCGAAGTGCGATTCGGAGGGTGTCTTTGGTCGAGTGTTGGAGATTCTAAGGGCGCGATACCCTCGGGATCTTGCATCACATATCCTTCAACCCCCATCCCCTACTTTTCCACCATTCTAAGGCCTTCCACAGCCCCATCCTCACCCTCAAACCACCCCCAAACGCACTCCAAAGCAGCCCCTAAATCTCTCTCAAACAAGCCCCCGCTGGAATCGTTCTGCACAGGCGACGTCTCGGTAAAACGCGATTTCCCGCTTAGTCTGACCTCCGATTGCCAAGATCTGCCCCAATACGCAATCGCGACTTCAAGAGCTACAAATATAGTACTCGAACATCCCCAGAAGCCAAGCTAATCGACAAAAAATCGACATTCTTTGTTGACTAATCTGCTGCTCTAGAAACTGACCAAGACCTCCCGACCTCTCGGACCTCTCGTCGCCGATCCTATTGCTCGAACCCGGGCCCGAGCACACCAAGTTTTGAACTCGTAGGATTTGTTGTTATGATTTTTTAGATCTTGCGTTCTTTGAAGCTTTGAATTTGCCATGTATCTCTCTGCTCAAACAATCCCCTGCATGGACCCTTCTCAACCTTGAAGCTGTCTATTATCCCCAACTTACCCGCCTGTTCTACATAAACCTGAAAGCCAAACACAATGTCGACGGTTGGTCTTTGGAATCCGTCGTCAAGGGAGTTAGAATCTCTTTCAACTCCATTGATTTTGCTGACTTCCTTGGCCTACCTAGACCTTGTCCACCCTCTCATGAAAACCCCACGAAAGAACAATGCATCGCCCTTGCCCGATCCAAATATCTCCTACCTGAAGCATCCAACAACATCTCAAAACAGCTTACCCACTCATCCCTTACCCTAGAGGCAAAAAGTATTTTCAACATCATTGTGCGTTGCCTCCTACCTCGCTTAAACTCTGGCTCTCTCCTTACCGATAATGTCATGATCCTTTTATACCGCATCTTAAACGGCCTTGATCTTGATCTGGCCAACACTATCCTTGGATCCATGGCTCACACTCGAAAAGCCAGAAAAGGAACTCCCCTCCCCTTTGCCACCCTTTTGACCCATATCTTCAAAGCTTCAGGAATCGATTTCAAAAATGAAGAACAACAGCGTCATATGGGAAAGTTCGACTCCAAGAGCTTTGAGAAGAGATAGGCATCACTCGGTCCCCCCAAGGGACTTGGAGTCTTGTCTCTCCCTAAAAAGCTATTCCCACTGCCTAAGCCATTGATGAACGCATGGACAACCTGGAGTTGGGCTTGAAGGAAGTTCGCCTGGATATCAAGGAGCTGCGCAAGGAGTTTATGACGAAGATGAGTAGGGTGTCCAAGCTGTTGCAAGGTCTGAGGTCGCTGCTCACGGATGATGCTCCAGACGATGAATCTTAACCCTATCCTACCCTACCCAAACCCCAAATCTGAAACATTGCTGGTTTTTGGAAACTGTTTCAAAACTTTTGGTGATTGTCTTACCTCCTCCCTTTGTTGAAAGACAAAAAGGGAGAGATGATCTGTTGTGTTTTAGACTTTGAAAACTTTTTTAACTGCTATGAAGGGTCTTGGAAGACCTTGTTTTGTTTTTAGTTGGATGTCTTCCACGTTTTAAAATTATGATCCAACATTCGTCTAACCCATGCAGATACTTATTCCGATGATGCTTATATTATATATGTTTGACTAAGTTGAAGGGATGAACAGGTTTTGTCTTTCATCAAGGGGGAGATTGATAACTCCACTCCTTTGATGAAAATCGGAATAAGTTTCAAAGGCTTTGACATTCTGTTTGTGTCAAAGGTCTTGAAGCTTCAGCTGTGTTGATGAAACACAAAACCTGTTCTCTATGATATTATGCTGGAATATTATTTTATATTATTCTTGCTTCCCGATATTCATACTAACGTTTCAGGAAGTTTTTCAAATAATATTTCATTCCAAAGTCGAAAAGTGAAGAAGGACACAATCGGAGATCATGGCATCAAAAAGTTTCCAAGTATAGAAGATCTCGAAGATGGCATGATCAGCCCAGCCGTTGAAGAGAAGATTCTTCTCTGAAGGCGCCGATTTGTTCTCTATAAAGGAAAGGAAGAATAGAAGGCAGACACACATTCATTGAACACAAGCTCTCATTCGCACTCAAGCCTTCAAGTGAAATCTGTCTTCTTCGTGTGCTCTCTGCTAGTTCTTAAGAGTCTGTTATTTCATTTCAAAGCATTTGAGAGTTACACAGTGAGCTTATAGCATATATTTTGAGAGAGTGTTATACTTGAGAGTTTTGTAACTCAGGAAGTGAACACTAGGCGATTGATTCACTAAGTGTAAGAGGATTGTACTAGATAGCTGAGAGAGGTGGGGCTCTTCTAGATTTGTCTAGGACTCCAAGGGAACGTGAGTTGACTAGATTGCAATTGTATAGGAGAGAGGCTTCTCGGGGAGCTATTAGGATCCTAAGTCTTGTGAATCAATAAAAGCCGGTTGAATCCTAGGGTTGTGGAAGAACCCTAGGCGGCGACGTAAGCCAAGTTCGTGCCGAACCTCGTAAACAACTGATTGTGTTCTTTACTTACTGCTTTACCTTATTTCCGCACTTGGTACGAATTGTTTAACTTTGTGATTCAGGTTTTCAGAGAAAAGACTAAGTCTAATCTCAAAGGGTTTTGCACGAGCTTCAAAAGTCCTGAGACTATCTGCGAAAAACCGGCATACTCTATTCAACCCCCCTTATAGAGTATCTTTATATTACTTTGTTTTACATTATCGAACCTTCACATGCCTTTTTCAAAGTAATATGGATCAGCAGCCAATTAATGATATGATATGTATGTCAATTCCCTGTACTTTGAATTATGATTTGCTTTCTAATTTATCATTCTCTTTGCGAGCTTACCTCTCTCTCCTCCCTGCGTGCAGTAGCAGAAAAGGAGCTATCATGACAAAGTAAGGTGGAGATTCTATATATCGAGAAGCTCTTGTGGTTAAAGAGGTATTACTCGCATGTCACTTCAAGACATAATTATCAAATCATCACTACATTATATGATTTTGTGGCCATGCTCATAAGTGGCAAGTATAGTATTATCTCTTAAGAGTATGTTTAGTTTTTATTCTTCATTCCATGTTCACTTTTATCCTTCATAACTTTATTCTCACTGATATTATGATCAAGTATGCCTTTGAGACTACCAAGTGTATCCCAATTTTGTATCTTTCTCGATTATGTTAAGTGTCTTTAGTTTTTTTTTATCTTTCTCGATTATGTTCCGTTTTGTATATTATCACCTGACTAAATAGGCCATTTATTCCTCTTTTTATCAAGGTTTCTAGGATCCCAGTTCCTCTTTTTATCAAGGTTTCTAGGATCCCAGTTGTGTGTACTAAATCAATTTGGTTGGCAAATTAAGATAAAAGATAATGACCTAACCTATGTTCTGACTATACAGACACTCCAAGAAGAGGCTGAAGATCTACAATAGAAGATAATAAGTGTAAAATTTGACTTCACTGATGTCCTCAAGTAGACGCGCATTGTTGCATGCATGGGCTCTTTATCTTGTGTTCTCGGTATGATTCCATGCATGGGTAGGGTATTAAAACTATATTCTTTATCTAGTTGCTAGTTTAAATTAGTACACAATATCTTTCAGCTAGGTGGTAACCTTCCTATTCTCAATTTAATTTTCCACAAAACAAGATTTGAGGTTGATTCTAATGTTCCCCTTTGATTCCATTAAAAATAAGATTGAGAAAAATGCAAATACAAAAAGCAAAGTCTGATTAACTAAAAAAACGTGAAGCTAATGGAATAAGTGATAGAAGCCATGACTCCAGGTACTGTTTTTCTTAAGATTTCTGGATTGGTCTTGAATTCCTAATTGCTGAATTCCATATATATATATATATATATATATATATATATATATATATATATATATATATATATATATATCGAAAGACAACCTACTTTACGCTCATTAGATCCCCATTTTAAGCTCCTATAAAATTGCATAGTTGTTCGAAGCTGAGCTAAAGTTACTTAAATTGTTAGAGCTCAAGTTGCTTGAACTGTTTGTGCACAGATGAGGGATGATGTGGGGCTGGGTATATGGTGTTTTGACGTGTTCAAGTGCTACTGAGTTGGTATTGGTTTTGTAGCTGAGGTTAGAAGCCAGATTGACACTTATTTATCGGTACTTTTAGATCCTATTTCTGCAGATTTATGCCCCCTTGGACTGATCTATAAATGAGTTTTCGGTGGGACTGCATAACTGTTTCGAAGCCTCACCGAGGGCTGTCTGTTTTGTTATCATTGTTGTGCCTTCATGGGAGTTTTTGGAGCTGCATTCCTGTTGAGTTGGAGGGAGGTTTATGGGTACTTTTAGATCCTATTTTTGCATTCATGTTATTAACTTATCAATGCCTTGTTGCATAGCCTAGCCTATTTTTTGGCTATGAATAACGGCGACGCGGCGTCGTATTTTTTAAATGATACAAAATGATGTGATTATTTATGTACATGTTTTCATTAAACGACCTATCATTTTGAAAAACAAACAAAATGCGATGTTTTATTGACAAAAGAGTGTTGTGTATCCAAATAAGACATTGGATTATGTATGAAAATAGTAGTGCGTTCATACCTTTAACATCAAATCAGTCAATGGAAACATATGCTAATATAATTATACACATCAGTTCATTAGTTTAAATCAATGTGCAACACCAGTTTGAGCTTTAAAATGACATATGAATTGATATATATGTGTCAAAGTAACATCGTTATCTTCCAAAAATAAATTGATGTGTCATTGCAGCAACAACATCATTTTATTTTGAAAAAACTGGTATGAATATGGAAAACGACATCTTTTGTGTATACAACCACAATAGTGGATTATTTTAGAACAATATAATATCACATATAATGGACATGAAATTAATACACAGAGAAATTCGCTATTCAAGTGTGATTTAGATGCCAATCAAGTAAACAAAGAGGGGGGTTTCGAGTGTGAAAGTTCCGCCTTTTATCAAAGCGGATTGATGAAAGCAAGAGTAAATAATTGTAATTCAGACAATTAGGAGAAGCAATTCCACCTACAATTTTCCACTTTATTTGGTTTTAAACGATCCTTGTAACTTCTTCTCGTCCTATGAATGCCCTTGTCCCGACCTAATATAGTTACTAGTCCAATCAGTCCTAGAAACCCTTATCAATCGAACAGTCCCTAAAGAAGGATTTAACCCAATTGATAGCTTTAAGTTCAGAGATTAGCCAAGGTATTTGCAGTCCCTAAAGAGGGATTTAACAACACATCCAACTTCCTACTTGTTCAACTAGTTCAATCAGCCTTAAAGGAACAAGTTTGCCACTTAGGTTAAGGTTCACAATCAGGAATCTACAAAACCTTAGCAATTGAATTGATTCTAACTAGTTGCGCGGGTCAGATAGAATAAAACAATAGACAATGAAGCACAAAGAAGTTGAAGCATTCAAATATAGGAAACAAGGAACGAGAATTAGAAACTCACAATCAATCCAAATAAAGCTTCAAATTGCAGGCAGAATAGATGAGTTTAGTTCCTCATGGAAGACATCGCTCAAAATCTCTAAAGTGTCTGATGAATGAATAATAGAGAAGTACAGGAAAATAAACTAAAAGTGGCCTTATATATGATCCCGAGTCGGCCATAAACAAATCACTAAGGTCTAGGGTTTTTTATTATTCAAAACGCCGCGCATAAGCGCTGACGACCAATGTTGCGGGCGCAACATAGATGTTGCGGCCGCAGCATAGATGTTGCGGCCGCAGCATACTGTTTCTTCGTATCCTGCTGCAAATTGATTGGCGGCGCCCGCGGCATACATGATGCGGCCACAGCCAGGGGCTTTTCACGGAAAATATATCCCGAATTTGCTCTTCTTGTCAACAGGAAAGTTGTAGCTCTCTAAAGAGCTTTCCAACGCATGGTCATAATAGTCAATCGGACAACCGAGGCCTCCAGAAAGTGCAAAACAAGTTCAGCATATCTGCCCGACAACTTCTGCAGACTTGTTCTTCGTTTAGGCTCGCTTCCTCTTCTCAGGACCTTTGGAGATCTTCATGTAAGCTTCTTCGATCAACTAGACATTCTCATCCAATGCGTTATCAACTCATGTCTCCTCCTCGGATCCACCATTACCTGAAATAATCAATAAAAGCGTGTAGATTCCGACTCTGACAACATAGAGAACTAATATGCAAATCGTGCTAAATCCATGCATAAAATGCGTCTTAACTAAGCTAAATGCAACCTATTATGCCTAACTAAATGCATGCTATCAAACTCCCTCACACTTAACCTTTGCTTGTCCTCAAGCAATGATAGAATGAACATGAATCAATGCATCCCACAGGAAGTCCCTTCAAGTTTCAACCTCATCAGAAAGCAACATCATAGCAAGTGAAAACATAAGCCAAGCAAACAAACGTCATAACATGTATTCTAGTGATCAAAGCTTAGAAGTAGACATTATCTAACCTCACCAGAAATATGTGTTTCACTCATGTGTTTAGGCTTTAAGGTACAACTCTCAACTTAATCCAAAATGCACTAAGCTCATAGACATTCACGACCATATCACCAAATATCTACCGAAATGTCATTACTTGCGGGACACAATAAAGAGAACTAAATAAAATGTGACACTTTTTTTCTTTTCTTTTGTTTTCTTTCCTTCTCTTTTTTTTTCTTGTCTTGGTGCTTTCCTTACGCGAGGCACAAACATGGGTGTCATTAATGGCCCCGGTCTATCAACACCTCAACCTACTAATATGAAGTCCACTTGAACATCTTTTGACGCAAATTACAAACATGTTTGTCATGAATGAACCTGGTTATTCAATGATCAAGCTTTCTTTCCTAGTGGATAGTTTTCAACACCTTTTTGCGCGAATCATACCCATGGGTGTCAAGCATAGATCCGGTTACTAAGTGTATCAACCATTTCCACCTTATTCACTAAATATGCACAAATTCAAACAAAAGACTCAAAATATAACATAAACTCCGCAAGCAATCAAACATGTGCATCGGTCTTTAAAAATAGATACTGCAGTCAATCCCAAGAGGTAGCAACATAAGGAGAGTAATTCACACAATTGAGCGAAAGAATTCAAATATGCCAAACATTCTCACAGGGTCATGTTTTGAGGACTTCAATCATACTTTAGCTCAATCATACATGCTCAATTATATTTGCTAGCTCATGTTCCACAAAAATCAAATATAGACAAAGCCAAAACATCCAAAACTCCATGGGATTTATATGATCATGATTGAAATTTAAATTAGAGGACAAACTAAGCTAGATAGGTATTTGAATAACACATATGTATGCAATGCATGCTTATTTTTGGATTTTTGGATTTTTTTCTTGTACGAAAATTTAAAATTAAAAATTAACTAAACTAAATGGAAATTACAAAAACTTAAACATGATGTAGAAAAGTAAATATGATCTCCTATATGCATCTATATATATAGAATTCCTCTCCCCCACACTTAAAGTTTTCATTGTCCTCAATGAAACAATAAAGACAAGAAAAGTAAATCAAATATAATTAGGGTGAAGGAAAAGAAAAAGGAAAAAGAAAGAAAAATTTACCTCGGGTTGCCTCCCGAGAAGCGCCTTTGTTTCAAGTCGTTGGCTCGACGTAATGGCCCTTGATTGGCCTAGGTTCCTCCACCAGGGTCACTGTTGATAGGAGGAAATCGAGTATGCAAATAAAATATAAATAAATCACAGCAAACCAGATTCCGTCCCTTGAAAATAATTACAAGACCTCCTCCTGATGTAGCAGCGGGAAGTCAGGATCGATCCACGAGGCAGTGTGCCAGCGAATCCTAGGTAGCGGTGGATTCTCACGGTCAGAAGTCGACAACAGGTGCTAGATCTCGACTAGGGTAAGTCGACAGGAGATCAGGCAAGTCGAACAGCGCAGCAGTCACAGGCACTGGGTCTCATCGATCTCGACAAGCCGTTACTCGAGATCGAGTAGGATCTTGTTCGACTTCGGCTTGTCTTGTCGAGTACCTGCACACATAAGCTACATCGACTTTGGGTCGAAGATCAGTAGTCGAGATCGAGGAGTGCTATTCGATCTCGAGGAGACAGAGAATAAAACGAATAAAAGTAAATGCAAAGGCTTTGGGGATTTTGAACTAAACTGTATAAAAAGGACTTCCAAGATTGGGGTTTGCAACAACGATAACCCAGCATGCATAAGGCAGGGATAAAACAGATAATCATATGAATCACATCAAATGACAAGCTTTCGCATTTTCCAACAATTAGACAACTCTTTCAAGAAACCCTAATTGTCTCTACCGATTTTATGTTTACAATCCAAGTTGTTAGCATGGATCTCCATTAAATGGGTAATAAACACATAAACAAGTAGTAGATGCTCAAAACATGATAAAGGTCGAATCTTTACCTCAAATACGCATGGCTATCGTCGGGCTCGCCCCAACCCTAGAAGTGGGTGGACTGCTCGCGGTTCATCGCAACCTCATACATTGATTGATGAAAAGAAACTAATTGCATTAAATCAAACTCAAGAAAGTACAACCGAACAAAGCCAACTTGCTCTCGCTCCTTTGCTCCACTCGGCCTCACTTTCTCTCTCTACTACTACTTCTCCTACTTGTGAATTTGAATGACTAGAAAATAGCCCCATGGGCTTTATTTACAAGCTTCTAAACCTTGCTACTCAATGATAGAAGATATCTATCTATATCTAAAATTATATCTAAAACATTAAAAGATAAATAAAAGCAATTTAGGAATTAAATCTAAAAGGGAAAGATAAATCTAAAATTGGTAAGATGTCTTCATGTTGATAGATCTTGACTTTTATGGATAGAACTTGATGTATCTCGGCAATCTCGGATTCCTTCGGCCCCAAGGACTCCCATCTCGACACGGACAACTCAAGGCGCGTGACGCGGTTTCGGACACGGCGCTCGTCGATCTCGAGTAGGGCTCCTCGACATCGAGTAGGATTGGCTCGTCGAATGGGGCTGGTTGGGATTCTCGAGCGGCTCTGCTCGACAGGCTCGGATATGGGCTCTGAGTGGTCCTTGATCTCGACTAGCTGTACTCGAGATCGAGTAGAGTCGGCTCGGCTTCTCCGTCTTCGGCTTCTCGACTTGTCACAACTCGTCGACTCCAGACTTGGCACTGAGGTGTAGTCGATCTCGACAAGGCCTCCTCGAGATCGAGTAGGGTTCCGGGAGTCGGGTTGCTCAGGCTCAGTTTCTCGATCAGTGCTCAGTCGACAAGGTCTGTGCTCGGACACCGTCGTCGAGATCGAGTAGGCTTACTCTAGATCGAGTAACCTAGGCTCCTAGCTTGATTCGACTGGTTCTGCTGTATCTTGACCTTGGACTTCTGTAGTTGATTTCCGAGCTTTTCCGACCTTTATCAGAATTGTTGTATTTTGCCTCGAATTCTGCGAAATTATACAGAAACTGGTGTAGATTCCATAATTTGGAAAATAAACATAAACTACATAGATTTTGTACTATCTTAGCCCAAATGCATGAAATGTATGCAGAAATCGATATAAAGGTTACTGTAAAACATGGCAGATTCAGCTCACAACAGTCACCTACACCTGTCATTTCATTGACAAATGCGGGCACCTATGGAAGGTGTAGCTCTCTGTCCAAACATTTATCCATTACCCTTAGCTTCTCTCCTTGAGCTAGTCCTGGGGGTTGTCCTGAAATTATAAAAGGTTTTAGTTTGTTAGGGGGCTCAAATTTACATAAACCATTTTCCTCAGGTATCTCTAACAAATCACGAAAATTATTGTTGCGATCATTATCGTTATCAATAGGCATATCTAAAGAATTTTCAGGAGAAAGCTTAGCATGATTAAAGAGAGAGAATTCTATCTTTCTTCCATCAAACTCCATAGTCAATAAACCCTCACAACAATCGATTTTCGTTTTCGCAGTTTTCAGAAATGATCTTCCTAGTATAATGGGTGTTTCTAGGGCTCCCTGCTCCATATCTAAAACAAAGAAATCAACAGGGAAAAACAAATCATATCCAATAACCAAAACATCTTCAACAACGCCTCTTGGCCTGATTTGTGATCGATCAGCAAGTTGCACTGTCTGCCCAGTCTCAGTCAGAACACCCAAACCCAAAGACATGTACATGTTGTAGGAAATAACATTAATTGAGGCTCCTAGATCAAGCATGGCTTGTTTGAATCTAGTATTCCCAATAGCACATGGAATTGTAAACATACCTGGGTCTCCACATTTTTCAGGCAATTTGCTTTGCAAATTAGCAGAGACATTTTCATTCAATCTTACCTTTTCCTTCTTTTCCAATCTTTGCTTCTTCTTGATGGTGCATAATTCCTTCAAAAATTTAGCATATCTAGGAATGCTCTTAATTAATTTGATTAAAGGAATATTTACCTCGCATTTGCTGAATGTCTCAAAGATCTCCCTATCGTTCTCATACCTTCGTGTATCCTTTAGGGCTTCCGGAAAAGGTGGAACCGGCTTTGGAATCTCCATAGGTAAAGAAGAAGAAGGAGGGGAGGAAGAAGAAGGAGGAAGAGAGGAAGGAGAGGAAAGAGAGGAGAAAGGTGGAATATGTGTACCTGTAGCTGAAGGCTCGGTGGGCTCACTGGCGGCGGGCGCCGCATGATGCTGCGGGTGCAGCATGTTTGATTGGCTGCAGGCGCCGCACCGTAACCTGTCTGTCCTCTTCTATCACCTCTATCTCTTCGTCCATTATTTCCTCGTCATCCTTTTGAGGTGTGACAATAAGTTCCTTGCCACTTCTAAGCATTATTGCACTGACCTTCTCCCTAGGATTCTCAATCGTTTGCGATGAGAGCTTTCCTGAGTCATTTGCCTCTTTTGCGCTTAGCAGTTGAATGATTTGACTTATCTGATTCTCCAAGTTCTTAGATCGTTCACCTTGGTCCAAGACTGCCTGTGCGAGGGTCTTAGTGCACGTCTCTAAGTTCTTTGTGTGTTCAGCCTGGTTCATGACGAATTGTGTGAGGGCTTGTAGCGCATTTCCATCAGGTACACTTGCCCGACGCTGTCCTCCCCGACGGAGGTCAAACTGTTGTTGTGCCCTCACCTGCTTCCCTCCTTGTTGATTGAAAGGTTCTTGGTAGTTAGCATAACCATAGCCCTGTTGATAGCCTCCATTGTAGTTATTATTGTTGAAGTGCCAAGGATTATCAAAGTTGCCTTGCCTAGGCCTTTGTGGAGCGAAATTCCCAATTGCATTCAACTCAACACTAGGTTCTTGCCAAGTTAAGTACATATCCATAGGATGGGATGGATCGCTGTAGGATTCACATGCTTTCAACTGCTGAGATGCTCAGTCAACTACCAGCTTCTTGATCATCTCTTTCATCTCTACCATATCACTCTGTAATGCAGCCACTGGGGCATCAATAGCAAGTACACCTCTAGCACGAGTGCTCTTGTTGAACTGCCTAGAGCCCTCAGAGAGCTCCTTAAACACTTCCCAAGCTGCAGCAGGCATCTTATTCAGCATGTTTCCCCCACAACAAGAATTCACCGTTTTGCGCTCATCATCAGTAAGCCCGTTGAAGAGAAATAAGACCAAATCCTTCTGAGAGAAGCCATGGCATGGGCAGCTAACTCAGAGTTTCTTGAAGCGCTCAATGTACTCATGTATCGACTCCGCCGCGTACTGCTCAATGCTGCTGATGGACCTTTTCAAGGCATTAAGTCTTGTTGCAGGGAAGTACATCTCCAGGAAGACTCTCTTCATCTCAGCCCAAGTAGTAATAGATCCCGCTGGTAGATAGAAGAACCACTCCCTCGCATCATCCTTCAAAGAGAAGGAAAAAGCTCTCAACTTGATTTGATCCTCAGTAACGTTCTCATGTTTCATTCCAACAACCACAGTATGGAACTCAGATAGATGCTTGTGGGGGTCCTCCCCACTCAACCCATGGAAATTGGGTATAAGGTGAACTACCCCTGATTTCAGCTCAAAGTTGACTCCTCCCCCTAGCGCATGGAATTGGATTGCCAGGGGTTGCTGTGCCACATCAGGGGCGGAAAGCTCCTTAAGAGTGTGGTTTGCGTCATTAGCCATCTCTCCAATGTTTTCTACAGAGAAAAATCAGTGGCACGGGTATGGACCAGAAAAGATGGTCCACACCAAAAATCAGCACTAAAATCACACAAGAATCAATAAGTTTTCCCGGCAACGGCGCCAAATTTGACGGAGGGAAAACCTGTCGTTGATCCGCCAAATAAAACTCAAACCTATAGCTAGTATAGCAACAAGTAAGAGGTCGATCCCACAGAGACATTCGCTATTCAAGTGTGATTTAGATGCCAATCAAGTAACCAAAGAGGGGGGTTTTGAGTGTGAAAGTTCCGCCTTTTATCAAAGCGGATTGATGAAAGCAAGAGTAAATAATTGTAATTCAGACAATTAGGAGAAGCAATTCTACCTACAATTTTCCACTTTATTTGGTTTGAAACGATCCTTGTAACTTCTTCTCGTCCTATTAAGTTTCCTATGAATGCCCTTGTCCCGACCTAATATATTTACTAGTCCAATCAGTCCTAGAAACCCTTATCAATCGAACAGTCCCTAAAGAAGGATTTAACACAATTGATAGCTTTAAGTTCAGAGATTAGCCAAGGTATTTGCAGTCCCTAAAGAGGGATTTAACAACACATCCAACTTCCTACTTGTTCAACTAGTTCAATCAGCCTTAAAGGAACAAGTTTGCCACTTAGGTTAAGGTTCACAATCAGGAATCTGCAAAACCTTAGCAATTGAATTGATTCTAACTAGTTGCACGGGCCAGATAGAATAAAACAATAGACAATCAAGCACAAAGAAGTTGAAGCATTCAAATATAGGAAACAAGGAACGAGAATTAGAAACTCACAATCAATCCAAATAAAGCTTCAAATTGCAGGCAGAAAGATGAGTTTAGTTCCTCATGGAAGACATCGTTCAAAATCTCTAAAGTGTCTGATGAATGAATAATACAGAAGTGCTGGAAAATAAACTAAAAGTGGCCTTATATATGATCCCAAGTCGACCATAAACAAATAACTAAGGTCTAGGGTTTTTTTATTATTCAAAACGCTGCGCATAAGCGCTGACGACCAATGTTGCGGGCGCAACATAGATGCTGCGGCTGCAGCATACTGTTTCTTCGTATCCTGCAGCAAATTGATTGGCGGCGCCCGCGGCATACATGATGCGGCCACAGCCAGGGGATTTTCACGGAAACTATATCCCGATTTTGCTCTTATTGTCAACACGAAAGTTGTAGCTCTCTGAAAGAGCTTTCCAACGCATGGTCATAATAGTCAATCAGACAATCGAGGCCTCGAGAAAGTGCAAAACAAGTTCAGCATGTCTGAGGATAACTTCTGCAGACTTGTTCTTCGTTTAGGCTCGCTTCTTCTTCTCAGGACCTCTTGAGATCTTCATGTAAGCTTCTTCGATCAACTAGACATTCTCATCCAATGCGTTATCAACTCATGTCTCCTCCTCGGATCCACCATTACCTGAAATAATCAATAAAAGCGGGTAGATTCTGACTACGAAAACATAGAGAACTAATAAGCAAATCGTGCTTAATCCATGCATAAAATGCATCTTAACTAACCTAAATGCAACCTATTATGCCTACCTAAATGCATCCTATTAGGAGGACATCTTCACATGTTTTCAAATAACAAATAATGGATATTCATCAACAAGTGAATATGTCAAAACCAAAATTTAGGGGTCTAATTAAGAAAAGACATATGTTCAAAACCGATGTGGAAGTTTTGATCTTTTACTACACGCACAAAGAGATCGGAATTTTTTTTGAAAGACATCTGTTGACAACAGATGTCTAATTGAAGTTTTCTAGTAGTGTGAATCACCCATAAGCAACTCTAATCCTGATTCTCAGAGGGGTAAGGCTTATTATCAGCGAGAGAGATATAATATATCTTGTGGAGCTTTCAAAGAAAAGGCTAAGGCTCAAAATTGGCTTCAAGCAAAGGTATAATGTAGGGTGGATATGGATAAACATGGCTAAAAAGATGCCTCTATCATATGAAACTTGTAAGCAATGAACATGTATATAATTGGCCTCAAAAGTAGATAACCATGTCTATATTAAGAGGTAATTGCATAGGAGGAGTAAATCACACAACAAAACCAGAGTGAATAAGTGTATCCCTATAAGGCTAAAAATTCTCACTAGGATAATTATTTGTTGGATTTTAGTCATGCCTAGGAACTTAGTTCATACATGCTCAATTAAATCCTCTAATCATGCTCCAATCGAAAACCAATTTAGTATGCGAAAAAAATTCAATCAAATCATGGGATATATGCGTTTAAGTTCGTAAAAATGATTTAGAAGACAAAATAAGGTAAGATGAGTATATTTAATAACACCTAAGTGCAACGCATGATAGTATTTTTGTATTTTTGATATTTTCTTATTTTTTTTCTTTGATTTTCTAATGCATAATAAAGTGCTGAAAATAAACATGAAACGCATGCAAAATTGTGAAATATGATCAACTAAATGCACTAATCCCTCCTCCACACTTATACCTTTCATTGTCCTCAATGAAACATTAAAAACAACAAAATTAAACAAGAAAACATTGGTGTGAGAAAGGAATAACTGACTTGCTCATTGTGATGGTGGATAGCCAAAGAAGTTCATGTTTTGAAACATATCGCAGAAGTTGTCGAGGCGCTGGTTCAGGGAATCCTTATGGGCGGTGAGAGATTAGTACCGCTTATCTGACCCTTGAATATGGTGTCCTATTATCGCCTGAGTTGCATCAATTCTATCAAATATGTCCATAATCTAGTGGTAGGAACTCTCAAGGTATTGTTGTAAAGGGAAGGCAAAACCGTTATATTGAGATGAGCTGGCTCCTCCAAAATCTGTGAAAGTGCCATAAGATCTGCCCTGGGAGGAACCTACTCCAAAAGATGTGAATCCCCCAGGCAAACCTCCATGTGATGTACCAGCTCCCCGGTACTTCGGAAACATAGGTGTTCCTTGCTGCAAAAAAGCATCATGGTCAATCTCAAAATCGAACTGATTATTCTCAAGGACCTCGCCTTCTGGCACCTCGGCGTGAGGGGCAACATTCCCAATTGTTCCCATTTCTGTAGTTGTCTCACATTCAACCCATTCGGAGTATCCATATTGAAAGTAGCCATCTTAAAATATAGCAATGAGAATTGAAGGCTTACAAACGAACGGACAAAACCAAAGTCACAGAGGTCGAAGACGAAACTATAGGATCCGCGGGCAGAGTGGCCTGGTCTGTTGGCAGCGACTATTCACGGGTGGCAACGGCTACGGGTTGGTCTCAGCGGGTAACTAACGGAGCTCAACCCCTCCTAACCGACAAGTTCCCTCAGCAACGGTTAATCCCGAGTGGAAGTGCGTGGGGCTAGTCCTCCTTCTGGTGGTCGCAATCAGCGGAATCAAAACATTCCTTCACAAAACCTACTCTAATGGACCTGATTTATGCAATGGTGGTGAAAAGGAGGAGTTTTGGATGGTTTTGGATTAATCAGGTGTTTGAAGGGTGGGTAGAATGGAAAGAAAGTGGTATGGTTGTGTAGATCGTAGTGTGATTAGTCAAAATATGGTATCGATTTTCAATTTCGGCTTTCAGATGAAGCTTGAGGTATGGCCATGGAGTTTGAAAGCTTGAAGGTTTGTCTTCAGTGGTGCTAGTGGCGTAAGGCTGATGATGAAGAAGAATGATGATGATGATGGCGATTTGTGAAAAATAGGAGGGTAAATATTAAGAGGGTGGTAATTTATTTTGGAAGGTGGTGAAAATATAGGATAGGTAAGGTAAATAGGGTAGGGGGTCTTTAGATCAACCAAAACATAGGTCAAAGTGAGTCTTATAGGTGGGGCCCATAATCGGGTACACAAGACAACGAGCTGCTCGAACCGGGACCTTATCCGCGAGTTGTCCACTGCCAGCGAGTGGCAGCGGACTCAAGCATCTACGTGTAGCCTCGGATAGGCTCCTATCATTGGGTTCGGCTAGGATCCAATGGCAGCAGGTTACAACGAGTTAGCAGTGGATTATGTCCCTTCAATGCTCAGTCCTGTTGACCTTGACTCGGCCCTTCCAAACCTTTTTTCCTTCGATTTTAACTCTTTTCATACCTTTCTTGCAGTATTAGCCTGACATACCATTCAAAATAGAATCTCCATCCTAGCATGCAATCTATTCTAAATGCAAGACATAAATAAACATGCTTAATGAAAATTCAATTGATGCAATGCAAGAAAACTTACCTCGGGTTACCTCCCAAGAAGTATCTTCGCTTATCATCTAAGACTCGACGATTCATTCTTTTTTATTTCTGCTTTCAAGATCTCCTGACGGACATTGTCAATGCTCGTATGAGTAGATCAAAATCTTGTGCCCACCCATGTTTTGAGTGCACACTAGGGTTAGAAAAATAGGTATATATTTAAAGATATATGATATGAGCGTCTTACCTCTCCTTTACCTTTGTGAGCTTGATCATTCCCCGAGTGTATGTAGTACTGTCAACAAAGTTCTGCTAGTGGCCTGCTGAAGTAGTGACTAAAAGGGTCTTAGTATTCATCAATTTCCTCAATAGGAAAGATAACTTCCATTCTTTTTGCAGGAGACACAATAATTGGCTCCGATTCAGACCCTTTCGTGATGGCTTCATTGAGTATATGAGGGGGCACCAACTCACACTTGATCTCCTTGGACATCTCCTGTGACTTCGTGTCACCTACCACTGAAGCCTTCTCTTTATCACTGAAAAGCTCAGCCTCAGTTGCATCTTGGCTTTTAAGATTCCCATTTTTCATGTTTCGACGAGTCCTCTTAATTCTACGCTCATGACCTCAAGTATGCAACCTTCCATACCTTCTTTATAAATGAACTCATCTTCCACCCGTAGGATATACTAGTGAAAATTTTCTCCCACCGATTGCAATAACTTCAATTTGGAGACTCTTTCACCTTTTTGGGAGGGATGTTTCAAGGGATCTTCAAGTGGATTAGGAGCCAACACACATGGCTCCTCATGCGTCGACTAATGAGGCTCCATGATAGTATCGGGCTTCCATTGTCCTCCTTAACAGCAGTGCTAGGGCCATGATCTTTTTCGACCTGAGGCTCCGACTATATTTCTGCTGCTGATAGTGAGCGTACCACCACCTCGTATCCCTTTCTCAAGTCTAAGCATTCTTTAGATGAGGAAAATAGCACCTCTATTAGCCTTAACTCTTCAAGGATCTCCTACATCTTTTATTGAGAGATCAAGGCACTCACTTCTTCTTGCACGACCAACATGGCTAAGGTGTATAGTGTGTCGGATAATGCCCTGGATCTCTGAAGCTAGGTATAAGTTACGTCATGCGATCTATTATTGTGGTAGTCGTACACCTTTGAATACATATAGCGCTTTTGCGGGCCTTTCATCTGGTTCCTGTATTTGAAATTGGCCTTGTATTATTACCCTTTTGAAGTAATAATGAAACTTTTTATCATATGTCTGTACAAACTTCAACATCTTAGGAAAGAAAATATTAGTAGCGGGGTGTCGCGAACCGTGAGGTTGGTCCATGACACTAGTTAACAAAGAAAACACACTAAATTAAACAGTGCTCATCGGCACCGGCGCCAAAATTTGACAAGCGGTGAACTAGTTGTTGATTCTCATCAAAATAAATATCAATACTCAATACTAGTATAATGAATAAGTATAGGTGTCGATCCCACAGAGAGTATGTATTAAGTACGTTTTCCTGTCAACTATGCAGAATAAAGAGGGAGATTAAAACAAAGCAATTGATTGATGGTTATGAATAAAGCAATGAAAGCAGAGTATCAATGAATGAATATTATGTTCAAGGTGGTATCATCTACTTATCTCGACATGGTTGGTTATTCTTGGTTCTTATTATTATCCTAGGGACTAATTTGTGTACAGAGTTGTATAACTTCTTGCTTCGATCATTACCAACTCCCTAAACTCTTGCACGTGGTTCGAGAAGCATTAGGTCCCAAGTCTCCTTAGCAATTCAATACTATAAAGTATGGTTTATAGCAAGTTGTCACCAAGTTGTCAACCCAATCCTTGCCTTTACCTATGAGAAATATTATTAAATTGTAGGTTTCCTTACACAAACTAGTTTCCCAACATGTTATCACTAGATGTGTGTGCTACTATAGAGGTTCAATCTGCAGGAGCAGCGGTAGTCGAAACTCTTAGCTAGATGCTACTTAGTCAAGGAGATCAATCAAGACAAAGCATGCAACAAAATAGCAATATATAAGCACAAAGAAGGTGAGATAATAAGATAGAAAGAATCGGAATTGATAACCAAACCAATGCCTTGACAAGTAGATGAGTGGAAGATTAGCCCAGCATGGCTATCTTCATGCAAAACATAAAAGAAAAGATAACTTTGAGATAATAAGATATAAAGAATTGGAATTGATAACCAAACCAATGCCTTGACAAGCAGATGAGTGGAAGATTAGCCCAGCATGGCTATCTTCATGCAAAACATAAAAGAAAAGAGTACTTTGATGTTCTGCTCAGCAAGGGAGGCGGATCCCTCTCAGAGAGAGAAGAGATAATAATTATGTGTTGAATGAATGAAAAATCACAACTCTACAGGTCTATTTATAGGGCTGGAATGGGCTGTCAAATCGTAGATTCGGGCCATAAACAGATTTAGATTTGTATCTTGCGGTGGGTATCGTATAGGCTTCAGTGAGCGCGGAAAATCTCTTTTGTCAACATTGTATCAGTTGGGATCCACTGGCAGCGGATACAGGGAGATAGGTGCTCGCGGACTCAGTTCTCGAATAGATTCTCTCGGATTAAGTCGCTGGTTACAAGGTTTCGCGGTCTGGTAGCGAATTGACTCTCTTTCTTATTTACTTCTTCCTTTTCCTCGTCTTTACTTCTCATGGCCTTCGCTTTACTTTTTCCTTGATATTTCCTTCCTTGACTTATCTCTAGGCTTCCTTGTCTTATCCTCCACAATGTTGGATCTCTGAATCTGCATAAATAAGCATAAAATGCGTAGATTCGGAACTTTGCAACTTTGAAGACAATGAATGCACTTTATGCACTTTGTCCCCGGGAAATTGAACTTTTTCTCTCGGATATTAAAACAAGAATGTCAAGCATGAGAGAAATTTCTTTCTCTCATGTGCCCCGTGATGGTAACAGATTGGCTGATAAGGTAGCACACATTTGTCGCTCTACTACGGTCATTGACATATACAACGAGTTAGGTCTTCGTGGCCTCATTTGAAAGGATGCCATCGGGTAAGAGCCTTCTTTTCCTAAATTATTACCTGATTAAAAAATCATAGAGTTGATATTGTTATCCTAATAAGATTTAATATATCAATTGTAGAAAAAAAAAATTTAACTCAGTTTTAAATCAAAACCATTATTTGCTTTTTCGTATATATTATTTAAATTTTGATCATATTTATCAATGGTTCTAGTGAGACTGGTTCACTCCAAAACATCATTTCAACAAGTTTTGAGCATGGATATGTCCACCTAAACCCTACTTCGATGAACCGACACTAAGTCCCTTAGAAATATCATTTCAACTAGTTTTCGGCAGAGATGTGTACATTTAAACTCTACTCCGATGGGATGCACTTGGTTCATCCGTTCATGTTGTTGTTAAACCATTATTAGATCAACAACTATAAAGAATCTCTTTGTTTCAAATATAAATATACAACTTAGGTTAAAGCTGTGTTTTTTTTGGGAGAAGGGGGGTTGAGATTTTTTTAAGAGGTGGAGATTTTTTTTTGCAGATTATAGAGATGTGAAAGGTGGAGATTTTTTTAAATAACCTTGGAAAAAAATCTATATGTTATTTGTTAGTTTGGTTTATAAGGTCGGTCATCAGACACCGATACTAGGAGGTTAAAATATAATAAAATAATGAGAGAAGGGGGGATGGGATACTTGGGGAATGCTATTCAAGCATCGATACTAGGGATACTTGGGGGATGTTGTAGCTCATGAAAATATGATGAAGGGGGACACGTGTCTTCCGATGATTCGCATGCAGAGAAGATATATTGGATGGATGACACATGACGCATAATGGACGGAAAAGATTTAATCTATGGGAATTTGTTCTACATATTTAAAAATACAAATTTCGGTATTAAAATGTAAAAAGAAAATTTTAAAAAATTTACCACATTACTAGATTCATTTTTATCTACACATAGACATCCATTTTTAATAGGTTTGACCATATTTTTTAAAAAATAATTTTTTAAATATAATTATATAAAAGAATACGGTAAAAATTATTTGTAAATAGTAAGAATAATTAATATAAGAAGTTATTTTTATTTTTTGAAAAAAAATATTATTTAATATTTGAAAATTGTTAATAATACGTATGATTTGTCTACAAATGTGATAGTGTTGTTAGGAGGAAATCGAGACTTGCAATAATAAAATAAATAAATCACAGCAAACCAGATTCCGTCCCTTGCAAATAATTACAAGACCTCCTCCTGATGCAGCAGTGGGAAGTCAAGATCGATCCACGAGGAAGCGTGTCAGCGGATCCTAGGTAGCAGTGAATCTCACGGTCAGAAGTCGACAACAGGGTCCTCGATCTCGACTAGGGTAGTCGACAGAAGATCGGACAGTCGAACACAGCGCAGCAGCAAGCACAGGGTGTAGTCGATATCGACAAGGCCTACTCGATGTCGAGTAGAGTCTTCGTCGACTTCTCTTCGTCTCGTCGAGTACCTGCACACAGAAGCTACAGCGATGCTAGATCGAGAATCAGTACTCGATATCGACGAGTGCTATTCGATATCGAGGAGACAGAGAATAAAACGAAAGTAAAAGAAAGTAAAAACAATTGCTTTGGGATTTTCAACTAAACTTAAAAAGGCTTCCAAGATTGGGGTTTGCAACAACGATAACCAAGCATGCATAAGGCAGAACCAAACAAATAATCATGTAAATCGCATCAAAGGACTAAGCTTTCGCCTTTTCCAACAATTAGACAACTCTTTCAAGAAACCCTAATTGTCTTTACCGATTTTATGTTTATAATCCAAGTTGTTAGCATGGATCTCCATTAGACGGGTAATAAACACATAAACAAGTAGGAAAATGCTCAAAACATGATAAAGGTCGGATCTTTACCTCAAACATGCATGGCTATCGTCAGGCTCGCCCCAACCCTAGAAGTGGGTGGACTACTCACGCCTCATCGCAAACTCAGACATTGATTGAAAGAAAATAACAACTTGCATTAAACTAAATTCAAAGACTTTACAATCCCGGCGATCCAACTCTCGTTGACTGCCAAAACCTTAAAACCTCTGAACTCCCTAAACCGTCTCTGTGGAACTACTTCTCTACCTGAAATTCAATTCATAAAACTGAGCCCCATGGGCTTTATTTATAGCCTTCTAACCCTTGCTAATCAAAGATAGAATATCTATATCTATATCTATATCTAAAACTATATCTATAATGCTTAATGATAAATAAAGGTAATAAGGAAATTAAATCTAAATGTCTTAAAGTGGATAGAACTCTTTCTTCCATGATGTATCTTGATAGATTGGATAGGTTCTCGGCCTTCTCGACTTCCTTCGTGCCCAAGGAATCCCAACTCTACTCGGACTGCTCACGTCGACGTGTTTCCAGATACGGGTCTACTCGACTTCGACAAGGGCTCGTCGATGTCGACTAGAACTCGTCGTCGACTGGACTTCTCGGGTGACTCCGCTCAACATGGCTCGGATCCAGACTCCTGGGCATCGTCGATCTCGACTAGGGCTCGTCGACATCGACTAGGGTACTTCCTTTCCGTTTTCGTGAGCCGCTTCTTCCGCTGCAGCGAGTTTGTCGATCCGCAGGTGCGAGAGACCCCTTCCACTGGAGCGAGTCAGCGAGCTCCGTCGTCTTTGTGCATCCCGCTGGCAGCGAGGATTTTCGCGGCAGCGAGTGGCTCGCTGCAGCGAGTCTAGTCGCTGGCAGCGAATGCTGCTTGACCGTCTTCGTCCTCGGCTTGTTGATCAGCTCCTCTTCTCGTCGACTCCGGGTGTGGCGCTGAGGTGTCGTCGATCTCAACTAGTGGTCCTCAAGATCGAGTAGGGCTCCGGAGCTGGGTTGGTCTGGCTCTCGACGCTGCTCCTAGTCGACAAGTCCGCCCGTGCTCTCTACTCGACATCGAGTAAGGTTTACTCGACGTAGAGTAGCTCTGGCTTCAGCTCGTTTTGTCCTGGTCTTGTACTCTTGGATTCTGGACTTCTGTAGTTGTTTTCTGAGCTTTTCTGACCTTCCTTAGAATTGCTGTAAAGACGTCTCGAATTCTGCGATTTTAAACAGAAACTGGTGTAGATTCCATAATTTGGCAAATAAACATAAACTACATAGCTTCTGTACTATCTAACCCAAATGAATGCAAAGTATGCAGAAAACAATATTAAAATTACTGTAAAATATGGCAGATTTAGCTCACAACAAACACCCCATACTTAAGCTTGCTTGTCCTCAAGCAATACTTTTATTTGTCATTCAGGGGAAGAAATCAAGACTCTCAACATATTAGATTCATTCTTATATAACCCAGCAGTCAATTACCATGCTCGAAAAGGTACTAATGTCACAAATCCATGCATGTGCAATTTATACAAAAAGCAACATCTACTCACAAAAGGAGGGTAATGCAAAAACATTCATAAGTGACAAAGCATTGATAATCAAGAGAACTTCAATTTAAGCTCAAATAAGGAGTAGATTTGGTAAAAGGCTAAAAGGTGGGCAGTTTCTGGTAATGTGGTGCTAATGATCCGGGGAAATGGATTATTTCCAAACTCACATTCCTTTTCATAAGTTTCACCACCTTTCATAATGCTTTTATCAACAATAATGCTTTTACCTCTATGACCTCAGCACTGCCTTCTCGCGAGTCGCAAACATGGGTGTCATGAATGGCCCCGGATACTTAGTGCTTTGGACTCCTCACAATGTGTCCCATCAATCCAAACTATTATCTCAGAGAGCAGGGTCAATCTACCTTTATCTCCTGAGGTGATTGGATTTTCTTTCACTCATTAAATTTTCCATATATTTCAAACAATTCCCTTCCAAACTCCAATAATGATAATAATCACAACACAAAGACCATATAACATCTCCATAATGTAACATCATTCTCAACATAATCCCTGGATAAGGTAAAGAATGGCAAATATTTAGATCATGTGGAGCAATATTTGAAATAAGGCATATTATGGCTTTTGTGATGCATAAGCATAGGTAAGGTTAGGATATAACAATATGAGCATTATATGGAAATATAAAGTCCTCCATCATCTTATCATGCAACATGTCAAAAGCAACTTCAAATTTTACCTCCTTCTATGGTTTTCATCAAAATATGCACTTCATTATGACTTCCATTTACAAGGCAATTTCATGCTATATCTCTAATGAATCCAATTTTGCATCGTCGAGTTCAATTAAAGCTTCCATGACATTAACCAAAAATTTCAATGGGGGTCATTTTTCAAACTTTTAGAAAACATGCATATAAGCACATAAATCAATAATGCATTTCAAAATAGCCATGTAGCAATTCAAAGAACTAAACTATAGCCATGTACACGTAATGTCAAATAAAGTAAATATGCATAATGTAAGCCCTTCCCCCACCCCATACTTAAACATTACAGTATCATCACTGTATAAAATAAAGTAGAAACAAGAGTAAAGGAAGGAACTCACAGGATAAAATATCGAGGAAGGCGGATCTGGGCAGGTCGAGTAACTGTTCTTGTCGATATCGAGTACAGTACTCGATATCGAGTAGGCTCTCAGCGTCTGGTGGAATCTGAAGTCGAGGAGCGTCTGGCTGGTCGATGTCGAGTACGTCTACTCGAGGTCGAGTAACTTCTGGGCTTCTCCTCCTTGTCGCCGTCGACTTGGCCTTCGTCGATTCTGACTATTTTTTCAGGGACTTCTTATTCCACTTTTCGCGATCCTTTTTTGCTTGCCCACCTAAAAGTGTTAGATTGTACACAAAACAAGACTATCCACATAAAACGTTCTAAAAGACATAAAACCCTAAAACCAAAAACAAAAACCAAAAAGTTCAAAAGTCCCAAAATTCATAAAGTTCTATATACATGCTCTAGATTTTAGAGTCGCTAGACCGACTTCTCCGTTTGCGCTCAAGGACCATTATTGTGGAGCCCGCTCATGCTTGGCCCTTCTCCTGGATTATGTAGGTCCTGCTGGTAGTATGCAAGCTCAGCTGACAGGTTATTGCTTGCATCATCTCCCTTTTCTTTCTCCCTTTTCCTTCCAACTCTCAGTTTTCGCAGATTCTCTTGCCACGGCGTCTTATCTCCCCTTAAATCATTGATAATTTTCTTTATGGACTGAGGGGGAGTAGGATTCATACCTGAACTTGCCTTTTTGGACCCAAAACAGGAATCTTTGGGCTTGGGGCTAGTCGACATCGAGTACAGCTGGTCGACCTCGAGTACAGGGACCCCATACTTAGGATCTTGGCAAGTTTCTGGCTCTGCAGTGGTTGTCGACATCGACGAAGGCTTGTCGAGATCGAGTAGGTCTCTTGTCGAGATCGAGTTGGTCTTGTCGATATCGAGTATAGCGTCAGCACCTTCCCTTGCTGTTTGCTTGGTCCCGTGGTTGCTGATGCTTTTCACCTCCAGCCATGAAATTTCCTCTTTTGCAGGGCCAAAAGAGAAATCCAAAACCTCATCACCTATGGTGAAGGTGAGCGATCTATTCTTGACACTTATTTTGGCATCTACAGTAGCTAAGAATGGTCTACCAAGAATAATAGGGCTAGTAGAATCTTCAGCACAGTTTATGATAAGGAAATCAGCTGGAACAAAGAATTTACCAACCTGGACAGGGACGTTCTCAACTATACCTGTAGGGATGACTACTGTATTGTTCGCCATGTATAGCTTGGCATCCACAGGTTCTATGCATCCTATCTTTACTTTCAGCCAGATTGATAAAGGCATGATGCTCACACTTGCTCCTAAATCGCATAGAGAATCATATTTATATTGTCCAAAACCCACAGTAACAGAAAACTTACCAGGGTCAGGTCTCTTTTCAGGGAAGTGGAGTACTTTGCATTTGCCTGCGATTTCTGAGATGGATCGCTTCTTGCTTAGGATTTCCTTGAGAAATTTGACATATCCAGGCATCTCTTGCAGGGCTTCTGTAAAAGGAATAGAAACATTCAGTTCTTCCAGCATATTAACAAATCTGGTAAACCTACCTGCAGTGGGATCTTTTTGTGCCTTTGAAGGGAAAGGCAGTGGCCTTTTCAGTTTCGGAGCCTGATCAGCTGTCGAAGGTGCTGTAGAGTCATCGACGTCGGCCAGATGCTGCTCTTCGATCTCGTCCACGGGCTCCTCGACATCGAGTAGGGTGGTCGACCTGGAGTTGCTGGTCTGCGCAGCGGAGTCCGAGCTCAGCTTCTGGTCTGTGTCGAGTAGCGGCTTGCCGATGTCGAGTACACTCTCCTCGAGATCGAGTTGGCTGTGCTCTGTGTCGAGTTGCGGCTCTGCCTTGCTTTGCTATTTTCCGACCTCTGGCTCGTGTAATTGATGTCCACTCCTGAGTTTGATAGCTGCGACGTGTCCGGTTTTCCCCTTAGGATTTGGTTCAGTTTGCTCAAGGAGTTGTCCGGACGGTCGTGGGATCTGTGCAGCGATTTGACCCATCTGCGTCTCTATTCCCCTTTTCCAGATGTCCAGTTCTCCAAATTTTGTAGTGATGTTCTGGAATTGGTTGTTGATGGTGCCCTGATTCCGACGCATCTCCTCAAGGATCAGCTATAGATCATCCTTCTTTTGATCCCTTTCTGGATGTCCTGGAGCTCTGTAGGGTGGGGGATTCCTAGGAGGACCTTGGTTCCACTGTGGTTGGTAGGACCGTTGGTCTCCCATGTATCGATTTGGACCCCAGCGTAAGCTGCCTCCTCATGTGTTTCTGCCATCCTAACTTGCTCGGTGTGTGGGCACTCAGTAGTGGTATGCCGCTGTGATCCGCATTCGATGCAAGGCTGATTGACAAATAGGTATTTGACTTGCTTGAGGAGCTTGCGATTTTGGTCTCTGTAGAATTGCTCCCTGACATCTGGGTCAATCTCCTTTGCTGGCTCATATAGTGGCATTGATGGTGCTGGCCTGGCGTAGGAGTTCTCCTCATAGTTTGTAGGAGCCCCATATTTGTTGTCGTAGTTAGTGAGCTTTTCTAGCACACCCCATGCGTCGCTTGGTGGCATCGTCAGATACTCATAGCGAGTATAATGGTTGATCCTATCCTTAGTGATTTGATCAAGAGAGTTGAAGAAGATCTCCTGAATGACGTAGGGTGGCTGTCCATGAGTAGGGCAAGATCGCAGCAGTTCTTTGTAGCGTTCCCATGCCTTTGTCAGCGGTTCCCCTTGCTTCTGTTTGAAGGCGGTGATTTTTTTACGGAGAAGTGCTGTTTTGGCGGGTGGGAAGTATTTGTTCAGGAACTCTTCCTCTACTTGGGCCCAGGTGGTGAGAGATCTCGGCTTCAACCCTTCAAGCCACTTCAGTGCAGGTCCAGCGAGAGACCAGCGAAAAGATTTCATCTTGACATATTCCAGAGTTATACCTTCAGCAAGAGTACGACACATATCATGAAAGTTAGTAATATGTTCAAGAGGGCACTCATTAAATTTGCCATAAAAAGCATTATTTTTAAGCTCTATCAGAAATTGAGTGCGAATTTCAAAAGAGTTATCAGGGATTAGAATCGCCGATTCAGGCACGAAGAGAGCTGGATGCATATAATCCTCAGCAGTGTTTGGATATTGGGCAAGCTCGGCTTCTGTTTGCCTCGCGTGCTCAGCTTCTTGTTCCCTTGCTGCCCTTTCATTGGCGATAGTGGTATCCTTTGCGGCTAGTTCCCTTGTAAGTCTTTCGATCGGTTGCTCTTGTGTTTCAACGGCCGCCATGATCCTTTTGAGTTTAGAGTGGATGTGTAGGTAACGAACTGGTTCGTCTAAGGCGTCAAACTCAGGTGGTAGACTAGAACGGCGCATACACCTGTATAATAACTCAAAGCAGATGTGAGATTTAACTACCTAAGGCGCGAATGATAGGTTCCCCGGCAACGGCGCCAATTTGTTGTTAGGAGGAAATCGAGACTTGCAATAATAAAATAAATAAATCACAGCAAACCAGATTCCGTCCCTTACAAATAATTACAAGACCTCCTCCTGATGCAGCAGTGGGAAGTCAGGGTCGATCCACGAGGAAGCGTGCCAGTAGATCCTAGGTAGCAGTGAATCTCACGGTCAGAAGTCGACAACAGGGTCCTCGATCTCGACTAGGGTAGTCGACAGAAGATCGGACAGTCGAACACAGCGCAGCAGCAAGCACAGAGTATAGTCGATATCGACAAGGCCTACTCGATGTCGAGTAGAGTCTTCGTCGACTTCGCTTCATCTCGTCGAGTACCTGCACACAGAAGCTACAGCGATGCTAGATCGAGAATCAGTACTCGATATCGACGAGTGCTATTCGATATCGAGGAGACAGAGAATAAAACGAAAGTAAAAGAAAGTAAAAACAATTGCTTTGGGATTTTCAACTAAACTTAAAAAGGCGTCCAAGATTGGGGTTTGCAACAACGATAACCAAGCATGCATAAGGCAGAACCAAACAAATAATCATGTAAATCGCATCAAAGGACTAAGCTTTCGCCTTTTCCAACAATTAGACAACTCTTTCAAGAAACCCTAATTGTCTTTACCGATTTTATGTTTATAATCCAAGTTGTTAGCATGGATCTCCATTAGACGGGTAATAAACACATAAACAAGTAGGAAAATGCTCAAAACATGATAAAGGTCGGATCTTTACCTCAAACACGCATGGCTATCGTCGGGCTCGCCCCAACCCTGGAAGTGGGTGGACTACTCACGCCTCATCGCAAACTCAGACATTAATTGAAAGAAAAGAACAACTTGCATTAAACTAAATTCAAAGACTTTACAATCCCGGCGATCCAACTCTCGTTGACTGCCAAAACCTTAAAACCTCTGAACTCCCTAAACCGTCTCTGTGAAACTACTTCTCTACCTGAAATTCAATTCATAAAACTGAGCCCCATGGGCTTTATTTATAGCCTTCTAACCCTTGCTAATCAAAGATAGAATATCTATATCTATATCTATATCTAAAACTATATCTATAATGCTTAATGATAAATAAAGGTAATAAGGAAATTAAATCTAAATGTCTTAAAGTGGATAGAACTCTTTCTTCCATGATGTATCTTGATAGATTGGATAGGTTCTCGGCCTTCTCGACTTCCTTCGTGCCCAAGGAATCCCAACTCTACTCGGACTGCTCACGTCGACGTGTTTCCAGATACGGGTCTACTCGACTTCGACAAGGGCTTGTCGATGTCGATTAGGACTCGTCGTCGACTGGACTTCTCGGGTGACTCCGCTCGACATGGCTCGGATCCGAGCTCCTGGGCATCGTCGATGTCGACTAGGGCTCGTCGACATCGACTAGGGTACTTCCTTTCCGCTTTCGCGAGCCGCTTCTTCCGCTGCAGCGAGTTTGTTGATCCGCAAGTGCGAGAGCCCCCTTCCGCCGGAGCGAGTCGGCGAGCTCCGTCGTCTTGGTGCATCCCGCTGGCAGCGAGGATTTCCGCGACAGCGAGTCGCTCGCTGCAGCGAGTCTAGTCGCTGGCAGCGAATGCTGCTTGACCGTCTTCGTCCTCGGCTTGTTGATCAGCTCCTCTTCTCGTCGACTCCAAGTGTGGCGCTGAGGTGTCGTCAATCTCGACTAGTGGTCCTCGAGATCGAGTAGGGCTCCGGAGCTGGGTTGGTCTGGCTCTCGACACTGCTCCTAGTCGACAAGTCCGCCCGGGCTCTCTACTCAACATCGAGTAAGGTTTACTCGACGTAGAGTAGCCCTGGCTTCAGCTCGTTTTGTCCTGGTCTTGTACTCTCGGATTCTGGACTTCTGTAGTTGTTTTCTGAGCTTTTCTGACCTTCCTTAGAATTGCTGTAAAGACGTCTCGAATTCTGCGATTTTAAACAGAAACTGGTGTAGATTCCATAATTTGGCAAATAAACATAAACTACATAGCTTCTGTACTATCTAACCCAAATGTATGCAAAGTATGCAGAAAACGATATTAAAATTACTGTAAAATATGGCAGATTTAGCTCACAACAGATAGAAATGGTCTGTAAAATTAATCTAGTAAAGTTTGGCTTTTTAAAAAATAACTATTGGGTTATATATGTTTAGACTTATTTAATTAGTTTATAAAAATATTAATTTCATAATAATATTTTAATAATAAAATGAATATAATAATATAGTCGAGAATGAAAATAATTATTGGTGAGGGATATATTTGTAAATCAAATTGGTAGAAAATGATGAGTTTTGGGATGTTATGGATCATATTGATAAAGTGGGAAAAGTGATAATGAGATGATAAGATGATGTGGCGGAAATAGAATAATAAAATATTAGTATTCCTAGTATCCCTAGTATCATTGATAAACATTACCTAAGCAGTTATTGTAGTGAAAAAGTTGAAAATGCCCTTTATTAATGTTCTTGCCTACAATCCTTCATCTCAATCTAAAATGGTGTTTGCTTGTTTCTGTAAATCTTCTATGCTTATGAAGGTGCCATGGAACCCATAGGGCCTCGGCGGTAGCTTGATCGAGGCCTCTAGCTTAAAATCCACGATGTTAACTATCAGCAACTTCGACGAGTTGTTATCCTAGTCATGAATGAATGTCATTATGTACATGTCGTCCCTGGATTCTCGAATTTGGATCCCGGGAAAGGAAGTAGGGCTCTCCCCTCCAAACGTTATTTTTATGTAGAGATACTTCTTCACCTCTCTCGATACCAAATCGACCTTTGCGAAACCCAAGACCTTCGGCCATGGCTCTACGATTATGAGATAGGTGAATTGTGTCTTCCTTCCTAGCATGTGCTTGTTCACCATCCCGACTTCCAAGTTGATTTGATCGTCCTCGTTCAGAGAAATCAGTCGCCAGATGGATTCCCTTGTTTTTAAATTGGAATTTGTTTTAAAATATTTAGTGAAAACGAAATATTTATAGAAATATTTATATTTTAAACTATTGGATTTTTTAGCTAAGTGTCCATTTTTGACAAGGTCTTTTGTAAAATGTCCACTTTTATATTCCCTTTTACAAAATGTCATAATATGACACTTTTGCCCCTCCTTCCCATTCCTTTCCTTCCTTCCTTCCTTCCCATTTTTATTTTGACCATTGACCGGTCAAAGTCAATGAATTTGGTGACACAACTTTGATGACACAAAAAAAAATTTGGTGACAGTTTTTTTTTGACGAAATTAGTTTCACCACCTTTATAAGTGGTGACACAACTTTGGTGACACATGTATGATGATAAACAAATTTTTTGGTGACAGTTTTTGTTACGAGATTAATGTCATCGCCCTATCGCTGTCACCACAACACATATCGTTGTCACCACCACCCATATCGTTGTCACCACCCTTATTGCGACCACCACCTCTATCGTTGTCACCGCCCTATCGCTGTCACCACTCCTATCACTCTCACCACCACTCCTATCGTTGTCACCACCACCCCTATCGTTGTCACCACCACTCCTATCGATGTCACCACCGCCCTATCACTTTCACCACCACCCATATTGTTGTCACCACCCTTATTGCTGTCACCACCACTCCTATCGATGTCACCACCGCCCTATCACTGTCACCACCACCCATATTGCTGTCACCACCCTTATTGTTGTCACCACCTCTATCGTTGTCACCACTCTTATTGCTGTCATCACCACTCCTATCGATGTCACCACCACCCCTATCATTGTCACTACCACCCCTATCACTGTCACCAACACCCATATTGTTGTCACCACCCTTATTGTTGTAACCACCTCTATCGCTGTCACCGCCCTATCGTAGTCACCACTCCTATCGCTGTCACCACCACCCCTATCGATGTCACCACCACCCCTATCACTGTCAGCACCACCCTATCACTGTCACCACCCTTATTGCTGTCACCACCACCCTTATCGTTGTCACCACCATCCTTAACGATGTCACCACCATCCCTATCGCTGTCACCACCATCCCTATCGATGTCACCACCACCCCTATCATTGTCACTACCACCCCTATCACTGTCACCAACACCCATATTGTTGTCACCACCCTTATTGTTGTAACCACCTCTATCGCTGTCACCGCCCTATCGTAGTCACCACTCCTATCGCTGTCACCACCACCCCTATCGATGTCACCACCACCCCTATCACTGTCACCACCACCCTATCACTGTCACCACCCTTATTGCTGTCACCACCACCCTTATCGTTGTCACCACCATCCTTAACGATGTCACCACCATCCCTATCGCTGTCACCACCATCCCTATCGATGTCACCACCACCCCTATCATTGTCACCGCCACCCCTATCACTGTCACCACCCTTATTGCTATCACCACCACCCTTATCGTTGTCACCACCCTAATCATTGTGAACACCCTATTGCTGTCACCACCACCCTTATCGCTGTCACCACCTTTATCGCTGTCACCACCACCCTTATCGCTGTCACCACCTCTATCGCTGTCGCCACCACCCTTATCGTTGTCACCACCGCCCTTATCGTTGTCACCACCCCTATCGTTGTCACCACCCCTATCGCTGTCACCACCACCCCTATCGTTGTCGCCACCGCTATCATTGTCACCACCGCTATCGTTGACAACTGCTTTTGGTAACAACTTTGTTTTTAGATTTTTTTTATAAAAAATTACGGGATCACTGTCGCCACCGTTATTAAAAAGAACATATAATATCACGTCAAATAGTGTCATCAATAAATTTTAAACATTCAATAGTACATAAGATTACAAAAGAACATATAATATCACCGAAAGATATAGTGTAATCAAACATAATATGAACAAAATATAAAAGAACATGTAGTGCCACCACACTATTATTACCACTTCAAATTACCATAAATAAAAAAAAAATTTGAAGTGAGAACTCCAAATAAAATCAAACTGCAGCTTGCTAAAAAAGAGCAAAACAAAACAAACTGCAGCACTATCTAAGCAAAAGTCAACCTATGGAATGGGCGGAAGGTGTCCAAAGTAATCCATCAAAACAATTAACACTTTAATTTCCTCAAGAATTACATTATCATGAATCAAGATCTCCTCTTCCATACTAATTTACACTGAATATTGAAGCCAGTAGCTAAACATACCTCCAAAATCTTGGTAGTTACTCAATCGCATCCATCTCGTCCTCCCTCAATCTCTCAATCCAATACCAAGAATTTGTAAAATCATTGCAATGTCTCCAAGACCAGCATACAATTAGCAATCAACCAATCACACTTACTGAATTAGAGGTCCATTTCCATTGAGAATCACAATCAGAAAGCTCAGCCCGCCTTTCTCTTTGTCCGCATCGCTGCCGGCGGAGCTATGCGGACTATCTACATTAACCAACCCGCCTTTTTCCCGTCGATTCGGCTTCGGCATCGCCTGCTGGAGCGCCTCCATCGCCTCCCTCCCCCTCACCTCGACCTACAACATCCCACTGTCAGCAGCAGCGAAAGCAATAATAATAACAAGAACGGCACTGGAACGGATACAAAGACGATGAGGAGGAACTGATCTGATTTCGATAGTGGATTGCAAGACGCCAGGGGATCGCTTAGCACCATTGAATCCGCCGAGGGATTCCAAGTCGCCGGGGGATCTGATTTCGACAGTGGATTGCAAGCCGCCGGCACTGGAACGGATACGACGGCGATGAGGAGGAACGCATACAACGTCCCACTATCAGCAGCCGTCGGGGGATCGCTTAGCACCATTGAGGAGGAAACGATCTGATTTCGACAGTGGATTGCAAGTCACGTACTGATGATTGTTGATTGACAACAACAAACAACTTCAATCGTGGATGGATTGAAGGTCCTTGCATCGGCTTACATTGCCCGATCGAAGGCGAGCAAGCCTAATTCCCTATGGATGTTCGTGTAGTAGACAAATTCGAACTTGCCGGCGGACCTCAACCCCTACGTGAACCTACGATTAAGCGATGGATCTGAGGGCGGGGAGCGGCTGCCGTTGTAGATCTCGGGGGGAGGGGACTCCTTTTTGTGGGAGAATCCGATGGTGTGAGCACCGATTAGGGCGACGTTGAGAGAATCTGCGAAAACTAAGAGCTGGAAGAAAAAAGAAGAAAGAGAAGGAAGATTATGCAAGCAACCACCTGTCAGCTGAGCTTGCATACTACAATCAAGACATAGATGATCCAGGAGAAGGGCCAAGCATGAGCGGGCCCCACACTAATGGTCCTTGAGCGCAAACAAAGAAGTCGGCCTAGCGACTCTAAAATCTAGAGTATGTATATATAACTTTATGAATTTTGGGACTTTTGAACTTTTTGTTTTTGGTTTTTGGTTTTTGTTTTTTGTCTTTTAGAATACTTCATGTGGATAGTCTTGTTTTTATGTGCAATCTAACACTTTTAGGTCGGCAAGCATAAAAGATCGCGAAAAGTGGAATAAGGAGTCCTTGAAAAACAGTCAGAATCGACGAAGGCCAAGTCGACAACGACAATGAGGAGCAACCCAGACACTCCTCGATATCGAGTAGGCCAACTCGACATCGACAAAGCCCAGAAGCTCCTCGACTTCAGAAATCCACTGGACGCAGACAAAGCTACTCGATATCGAGTAGGGTACTCGATATCGACAAGCCAGTTACTCGACCTGCACTGTTTTCCCCCTCGATGTGTTATTTTGTGAGTTCCTTCCTTTACCCTTGTTTTTATTTTGATTTTATACAGTGGGGACACTGTATATTTTAAGTATGGGATGGGGGAAGGGCTCATTATCATTACTATATGTTTTAGTCTTGTTCTTGGTTTTACATGGTGAAATTTTAATTTTTATGTCATGCATTCATTTTATGCTTTTTAGTCTTTTGTCATACTTTAGTCTTGTTTTTAGTTGCATAAGAAAAAAAGAAAAATAAATAAAAATAAAAAATAAAAAATGTCGAAAAAGAAAAAACAATGCATGTTAAATTTTTTGCATTGTCGTAATTTTTATACCCTAACTTAGATGTCCTATGATGATGAATAATGATTCACTTGATCATGTAAATCCTATGGCGTGTTTGGAAGGTTTAGCCTAAGTCCTCGAAATTGTTTTTATGTGGATTGTGAACTTGTGATGAAATTGAGCATATATGATCCTAAGCTAAAGGTTAAAATTCAACAAAAATTGTCATAGTGAGAATTTTGGCCTTATAGAGAGAACATTAAAAAATCTCTCTGCTTTCTTGAGTGTATTTACTCTTCCTATGCATCTCTAGATGTTGTGATAGTTATTCAAAGGCAATGCATTTATATGTTGATGTGAATGAGAATTCAATGATGGAGGCACCTTTTAAGCCAATTTTATCCTCTCTTTACCTACCCTGCATTATCCCTGCTTGAAGCCAGAACATTAGCCTGAGACTTTTTATAAACTCCACAAAATTATCCTTAGCCAAATTGAGCCTGACCTCCATTTTGGAATTAAGACTTAGAGCTGGTTGAAATAATGATCTGTGGAAGTAAAAGGATTTTTGAAATTTATTGAGATATGGGTTGGTTTTATATTTTTATCTTGCTATGTATATTATGTAAAAGGATTTTTGGCTCACCCTATAAATGCACCATTAGTTTTTATTTTATTTTCGTTTCAAAAAGAAAATCGAAAAAAAAAAGAATAAGAAAAGTTTGTATATATGTTTGTGAATAAGGTGCATGAGCCAAATTTACCTTATTTCTTTCATTATTCGCAAGATACATACTTTGGAGAGGTTAAGGAAGTTTGAAAGGTTACGTACTTCATTGAGATAAATTGGAGAGTTTGGTTGATGCATGTGATTGAGAATTATGGTTTGGTTGAGTTGTGTTGGAGATTTAGGAGTCTTAATTCCCGAATTTTATTAAGCACCACATGACCAAATAATTTCATACCCTTATATTTCTTACCAAGCCCCATTACAACCCCGCCGAATGAAATCTTCTTTGAAGACTTCTATTGAGCGAAGTCCTCCTCATAATTCTTGTTGCATTTGCATAATTGGTTGCGAAGTGGATTTATATTTAAATTACAATTTCTATGACATTGTATATGGAATTGAGTTGAGAGTTGATCTTCATAGCCTAAACACATTGAGAGCTGAGTGTAAACACATTATTCCTGTGAGGTTGGATTTATATTACCTATGCCTATGGATCACTCATATATGTGTGATGACGTTAAATTCACTTGTCTTACATTGCTACTAACTAAGATGTTGCTTTTGACAAAAGGCGAAGACTTGAAGGATGTGTTGTAGGTCTTGGTTATTGTTTGGTTATTGCTTGAGGACAAGCAAGTCTAAGTATGGGGTGATTTGATGTCTCTAAAGTAGCCATGTCTGTATGCATATTTTAGTTCCATATTCTATACACTTTGCATATTTCGGGTTGGGAATATGTCGAATTTATGTAGTTTATGTTTATTTGTCAGAAATAGAGATCTACATAAGTTTCTGTTTAATATTGCAGAATATGGAGCCATTTCGGGAGAAAACCAAGAAGCAAGGACGAAGGCCCAAACCTACTCGATATCGACAATGTTAGTCGATCTCGACAACCCATGTCTAGGCACCTGCACTTATTGAGGAGCACATGTCGAGGAGCTGAAGACAAGCCAAGTTGACTCCAGCACCTTACTCGAGATCGAGTTACCTACTCGAGATCGACAAGAGCGAAGACCATGCCCGGAGTCGAGGAGAATCCACCCGAAGATGCCGAGGAAGAGTTACCCTACCTGGCTAGGCACCCGGACACCACAACTCTAGATCGAGTACATTCCTCGATGTCGACGAAAGGCAGAGAGCCCATGTCCGAGCATGTCGAGAAGAGTTGCTCGACAACACCAGAAGGCCAAGTCGATGAGCCATCTTTACTCGATGTCGAGGAAGTTCCTCGAGATCGAGGACACCCCAGTCACCTATCCGAGCCCTGTCGAGGACCAGCAACCCGAGACGCCGAGCCACTGAAGTCGACGTCACTTCTACTCGAGATCGAGGAAACTTACTCGAGATCGAGGAACCTTCCAGAAGCCGCGTAACGCGTTGAACTGTCCTACTCGGATTGGGATTCCTTGGAGCCGAAGATTGCCGAGTCTATCCGATTCTATCGAGTTACATCATGAAGGAGAAGATTTATCCACTTGAAGATTTTTAGATATAATTTCCTTTTTAGATTTAATTATGTTGTTCCATTTATTTATCTTTAATATTTTAGATGTAGATTTAGATATAGATAGAGATATTCTATCCTTGAATAGCAAGGATTAGAAGGCTATAAATAAATCCCATGGGGCTGATTTTAGGAATGATCCAATTCAGAAGTAGAGAAGTAGTTCACAGAGACGGTTTAGGATTAGGGTTTTGGCATTCAATGAGAGTTGGATTGCCGGGATTGTAAAGTCTTTGAATTTAGTTTAATGCAAGTTATTTCCTTTCAATCAATGATGTCTGAGGTTGCAATGAAGCGCAAATAGTCCACCCACTTCTAGGGTTGGGGCGAGCCCGACGATAGCCATGCATGTTTGAGGTAAAGATCCGACTTTTATCATGTTTTGAGCATCTATTACTTGTTATGTGTTTATTACCCATCTAATGGAGGTCCATACTAACAACTTGGATTGTAAACATAAAATCGGTAGAGACAATTAGGGTTTCTTGAAAGAGTTGTCTAATTGTTGGAAAAGGCGAAAGCTTAGTCCTTTGATGCAATTCACATGATTATCTGTTTTATCTCTGCCTTATGCATGCTTGGTTATCGTTGTTTCAAACCCTAATCCTGGAAGTCTTTTACATACAGTTTAGTTCGAAATCCCAAAGCACTTGTTTTTATTTTCTTTCGGTTTAGTTTCTGCCCTTTACTCGATCTCGAATTGCACTACTCGACCTCGAGTTACTGATTCTCAATCCAGCATCGCCGTAGCTTCTGTGTGCAGGTGATCGACCAAGCCAACCCGACGTCGACGACGACCCTACTCGATCTCAAGTAAGGCTTTGTCGAGATCGACCAAAAACCGCCGAGTTGCTTCTGCGCTGTTCGACTGTCCGATCTTCTGTCGAGTAACTGTGCTCGAGATCTAGGACCCCTGTTGTCGACTTCCGTGAGATTTCTCCACTGCCTAGGATCCGCTGACACGCTTCCTTGTGGATCGATCCTGACTTCCCGCTGCTATATCAGGAGAAGGTCTTATAATTATTTGCAAGGGACGGAATCTGGTTTGCCTTATTTTATTTACATTCTATTTTACATACTCGATTTCTTCTTATCAACAATAGCAACTTTGGATTTGACGTTGTGATATGAAAAACTCCCATAACAACGTTAAATCGGACGTTGTTAATTAGGCCATCTATAAATACCGCAACACTTGTTCCCCGAGGCAAGTCAACTAACATACACAAAACACACATCATGGCATCAAGCCCAAATTTCTTTGTTAAATATGGCATGTTCAATGATGGGACCCGTTTCATTGTTGAAGTGGGGAGACACAGTCGTCCGCCTAAAGATGATGCTTGCAACTACAAGCACATGAACTTTAAGCATTTATTTCGATGCAATCCATTTTCTGTGTAGGTTTGCCGCATCTTGGAGATGTCAACACAGTTGCAGTTCAGGTGTTATGAGTGTGACGATGACCCTGCGTCGTACTATAAACGGATGACTGAGCAGATAAAGGATGTACTGATGGTTTTGTATGACGACATGTCTCCGGCGCGCTGTCGCAGAGTAGCACAATATGCAGTTGATACAGTAGTGCGCCCTGCCCAAGATCAGATGACGACATATGCGTTCCAGCAATTGCATATTCGGATATACCCAAACATTCCTGAAGAATCTGTCGGTAGTTGTTCCGTTTAATACAACAACCCTTGCAGAAATGTTAAGTTAAAAAAAATTTGTAATTTTTGATATGGGGCGAACTGGTGTTCGTTTTGCTTGAATGATTGTTTTTTTATGGTTTCTACGTATTCATAACAACAAATATTCAACTGTCAGCTCTTAACTTCATAGACAAGAAAACAAACAAATACAACACGGATAATTCCAACTTTCATGACTCCTAAACATGTTGTAGAGGGCGACCTTACTGAACCCGCAATGCTCTAAATCTATCAAATTAGTCTTGGAAGCGAGTATCCCATCCGTTGATGCTCGGGTGATGGTATGTCGTCCATTCATGTGTTGGAGGAGGTAAAGGAGTGTTGGGATGTAACCATATCTGCAATAAGTATAGTAGAATATTAAGTGGGGTAGTTTATGAATGTTAATTTATGGTTGAAGCGAGAGTAACACATATCATACTCACCGCTGCGAAATGATCTTGGTTTCCGATGCAGGCCATGCCTAGTTTGGCCTCGTGAGGTGCGTCATTTGGTTGTTCGGTGTACATAGAGAGGCATGTGAACGACATGTGCTAAGATAAGACGACAAGGGGCACCTGGTAGACGGTTGCAAACACAAGACCCATGATCGGCAGCTCGATCCAGTATCTTCGGTCACCTCGCACTATACCGGAGTAACTCTGCAGGTCGACAAACTCTAGCATCAAGTACCCTCCCATGTAACAACAGCGTAAAGGTGATAGTTCTGTTCCAAATGGTTTCACAATAACCCTTTTATATCTGCGAACCATGCCTCCCCTGGCCGTAACATCAGTTGCTCCAAAGCCTGACATCCGCAGTGACCATCTCCCACGGTGTTGACGGCTGCCACAATGTTCTTGAACATGAAAGGTTCCACATTATTGTGGCCCCAGCTAAAACCCTAGTATTGTGCGTCAGACGGAGGTCGGGACTGTCGGTCCTGACCGCGGCGACCTGATCTGGCTTCCTCCCTTTCAAAATTCGCCCGATATTCCTCATATTGCAAGGGATTCGTTCTGCACGGGTTCCTCCTCCTTCTAGGTCTGCCTTTTAACCGCATGCTACCCTGCTCGGGTGGGTGCAGATCAGGGTCACAAGCTTCATTGGATGCAGTGTACGAAGCCGACATGGCATAGGGTAAGGCCGCATTTTCTTATTCATCCCACGTCAGATATCTCCAAAATGGGTGGATGTCATCAGGTATTATTGGAACTCCTTCAGCAACACAACGCTGAACGTCATGCACACACGACAACCCATAACAAATTCTCCAATACCGGTTGACGCACTTTGAAGGTACTTTTCCATCGAAAACGGTCCTCTAATGATCGTAGAGATATTCGAAACCACGTGCTTAATCTCTTCGAATAAGGGGACGTCGTGTGCGTTAGTTGGCCATTTGAAAAGATCTATCTCCAATGCATTCTGGAACTCATGCACGGGACATTCATTAACTCGATGAATGGCATCCACCATGACACAAAAATCACCTGTGAACGAGTGTAATGCTTCCTTCAACACTTTATGCTGGCCTTCAACCCTACACGATGCATCATGTGCTCGAGGTGAACGAATGTCGAAATGTAGTAAATGAGTGACAAGGGGAACGACGGAAACGATATGCGTACCTATTGCTTGTCCTCGTTCCAAAGTTCTGGACGTGGTCGGTGTGACATCTGACAAGGCTCGTCCGATGGATGAGCCACACTATTTCAATATACCCCATGACCCCGGGTATGGTCCGCCATTGGCCGTGAAGTCATCGACGACGCGTCTCAAACGACTCCACCGACGAAGACGAGAATAAACCCCATACATGATTCTTGAATAGAACTACAAGTTTCATATTTTTTTTATCTTCAAAGCAGCCTCTTTACACCGGCGAGTTACATGTGACCAGCACAGTAGATGTTGCACATTGGGGAAGACGACCCTAAGTGCAGCGAGAAGGCCCAGCTCCCGATCTGTCATGATCGAATCGGGTACCTTACCCTGAAGAATAACACATAAGTTGTCGAGCACCTAAGTGTATGTGTCCTCGTCCTTGCGAGCCATAAAGGCATAGGCGATGCAAAAGTTATTTCCCGTTAGCATTAAGATGACTATCTCGCACAGCACGACGTTGTACCTATGGACGCAGTGCAGCAACGTACTCACATTAGCATAACACTCTATATGGAAGAAATGTACGAAGACATAGGATATATAACTTACGTGTTGGTCTTGTACGTACTATCTATAACGATGACGTACGGGTATTTGTTCAAGAGACGAATCCCATGAGGGTGTGCGAGAAAAAGGTCATTCAATACATTGTCATCGTCTGGGCTTCTCCTGAATTCGTAGTAGTAGCCCCTTTCTTGGAGACGATGGAGGGTATCTTGGGTCATCGTTCGATTTCCTCTCTCTTCAACGACGAGCTTGTTGAGGGTGTTCTCAGTGATTGTGCTGAGGTGATGCTATTCGCATCTACCTGCCGTAGCCCGTATGAGATAGCCTTTGGCGGAGTTCCTATGTCTTTCATCCACTTGCACATTTTCTTCTCCCCTTGTATCATCCTTCCCGCGTAAGCATGCCCCTTCAATCAGTAAGGGAGGTGATGGTTGTGTGTTCCATTTTGCACGGTCATCGTCCACATACTTGGTCCCCCCTCATGACCAAGTAAGGAGAACGGACAGTTACTTAGTTTTCTCTGCGTGCTGCGAATCTGCTTCCCCCTTCTGCGAAACACCCCATATTGCTCGCACGCTAACAACACGCCACCCGGTCGGTTTGCAGCGCTAGACCACAATCGCTCGATTACTAAAACCATGTTGTTCTTCACACCGAGTTGCTTAAAATGGTTGACCATTTCGTTATGACATTGCCAAATATGGACGTCGGTAAACGCAATTGTAAAGTCTTGAAACTGGAAAAGGCCATAACAACGTATATGCACTTGATTTTACTTAAATTGTATATCTTTACTTCAGGTTTAACTAGATACAGATAAAAACATAAAGACAGAGAATACAGTCATAGGATTTTACTTGTGGGACGACATTGCTTCGTGGTGTGGGAGCTTCAACTCGTACCACCTCCATCGCTCCTTCACTTTCTGACGATGACATTTTCCTCTCTATAAATGAAATTACTATTGTCTGGAATTGTGAGGTGAAGGGATGACATTCATTCGGCCTGATGGTGGAGGGATATAAGGGCATCAGAGGGGACCATACATGACGTCAATTTTGCGTTCTATGGGTCACTCTTCACAACGTCATATTGGGCGTTGTGAATGGGCACATTCCCCCATTACAACATCAAATTAGACATTGTAAAGGGTACATTCCCCCATTACAACGTTCAAATGGAGGTTGCAAAGTGAGGTTCATCCCTTTTTACAACGTCCATTCCGACGTTGTAATTGGGAATGTAACCTTTACAACGTCCAATCCGACTTTGTAATGGGGGAATGTATTCATTACAATGTCGAAACCGAAGTTATAATTGGGGGCACCATATAAGGCCCCTCCGGTCCCCCACTCTCCACATCACACATACACCCCAAGCAGCCAAAAGCCCTCGACCATGCCTTCAACTCCGTATAGTTTCGTCAAAGAAGTCGAGTACTCGGATGGCACTCGTTACACTATTAGAGTGATCAGACACAGTGTGCCGGCTAAACGTCACATTTGCAACTGCAAGCACATGAAGTATCGCATTTTATTTCCAAGCAGTTTATTTTCTACGCAGTGTCATCGCAGGTCTGAGAGGTCAAGGGAGGTGTATTTCCAATGTATGGAGTCTGACAATGACCCTGAGTCGTACTATACTCGCGTGTTGGCGCGGTCAAAAGATAATATCAAAAGTCTGTAAAGCGACGTGAGTCATTCGCGTATTCGCAGCATTGCCCAGTATGTAGTGGACTTAGTAGCGCGGCCCGCCCAAGAAACTATGGAGACTTACACATTCCAACAGGCACTGATTGAGATTCAACCAGCGGTGCCAGCGGCTTCTGCTGAGTCCATTGGGAGCAACTGATCCAATTGATTTTGTGTTTTCAATGTACGATTTGGGGCAACTGTACGTTATTTCTATATGTTATATATTCGGTAATGCATCTGCGATGTGAACTCTATGTAATCCCCTTGATTTTAACCGTATGAATATTTATGGCTTTGTTTAAATATTGAATCGAACCTAATAAGAAGAATAAAACATTGAAATATGAATCATGGGTGGAATCACTTGAATCGAAACTAATAAGAACAACAAAAACATTGAACTATGAATCATTTTCATATTCGCTTAAATCGAACCTAATAGGAAGAACTAAACATTGAAATATGAATTATTTTCATGTTCACTTGAATCGAAATTAATAAGAAGAACAAAAACATTGAACTATGAACCATTTTCATATTCACGTGAATCGAACCTCATATGAAGAACTAAACATTGAAATATGAATCATTTTCATATTCACTTGAATCGAAACTAATAAGAAGAACAAATACATTGAACTATGAATCATTTTCATATTCGCTTGAATCGAACCTAATAAGAAGAACTAAACATTGAAATATGAATCATGGGTGGAGTCACATGAATCGAAACTAATAAGAACAACAAAAACATTGAACTATGAATCATTTTCATATTCGCTTGAATCGAACCTAATAAGAAGAACTAAACTTTGAAATATGAATTATTTTTGTTGTGAGCCTAATTTGCCATGTTTTACAGTAACTTTTATATCGATTTCTGCATACATTTCATTCATTTGGGCTAGGATAGTACAGAATCTATGTAATTTATGTTTATTTGCCAAAGTATGGAATCTACTAGTTTCTGTTTAATTTCGCAGAATTCGAGGCAAATTACAGCTGTTTTGAGAAAGGTCAGAAAAGCTCGGAAATCAACTACAGAATTCCAAGGTCAAGAAGCAGTGGAACCAGTCAAATCAAGCTTGGAGCCCGAGTTTACTCGATCTAGAGTAATGCTACTCGACCTCGACGAAGCTGTCCGAGCACAGGCCTTGTCGACCAAGAGCAGTGTCGAGAGCCCGATCAACCCGACTCCGGAGACCCTACTCGATCTCGAGTATCACTTGTCGAGATCGACTACCCCAGCAGCGCCAAGTCCGGAGTCGACGAGTTGAGACAAGTCGAGAAGCCAAGGACGGAGATGCCGGGATGACCCTACTCGATCTCGAGGACAACCCAGCGCCTGTCCGAGTCCATGCCGAGGAGGAGTCCTCGACCACACCAGGCAGGCATCCTCGATGAAACACCCAACTCGACCTCGAGTTGCCTAGACGAGATCGATGAGCCAAGGAGCCCAGATCCGAGCCTGTCGAGCAGAGCCACCCGAGAAAGCCGAGCCACCATAATCGACAAACCATGGTACTCGATATCGAGTACTCTTGTCGATATCAAGTAGCCCAGTTTCTGGAAACGCGTCGCCGTGAGCTGTCCGAGTTGAGTTGGAGTTACTTGGGTAGGAAGGAAGTCGAGTTGGCCGAGATTCTATCCGATTTGATCAAGTCTATCTATGGAAGAGAAATTCTACCTACATTGGAGATATTTTGCAAACTTTAGATATAGTTTCCTTTAAAGATTTATTTCGCTTAAGCAATTTATTTATCTTTAAGCTTTTAAGTAGATATAGATAGATGATTCTTTCCTTGATTAGCGGGGTTTGATCACTATAAATAAAGCCCTAGGGGCTGGTTTTTCATTCATTCAATTTAGACACACAATTCCATTGAAGTAAGTAGGACTAGGGAGAGAGAGTTTGTAGCAAGCAAGGTGGAAAGGCGAAAGCGGATTTGTCTTGTTGGTTGTAAGATTTCTTTATTTAATTCAATGCAAATTAGTTTCTTTTGTTATTTGATGTCTTTCTTGATGATGAAGAGCTAGTAGTCCACCCACTTCTGGGCCTGGGGTGAGCCCGACGGTGGCCATGTAAGGTGATGCGGTAAAAGTCAGATCTTGTTATGCAATTCGTCTTCTATCCCTATGAGCATGATTCTTTTGCGAAAGCTGAAGGTGATCCTTGTTTGTGTTATTGAAGCGAAAGTGATCTTAATGCAACTTGGGTTAATTATGTGAAAAGGGTTAGTAACAATTAGGATTTATGCGAAAGCCTCTATATGCCTATTTGTTAGTAGCGAAAGTTATTTTGATGGAAAGCATGATCTTTTATGCCTTTATGTGTTACTTTGCATGGTTATCGTTGTGGTGTTGATACCCTGGCTTTGGAAGTTCTTTATTATATTGATTTATTTCGTCGGAATTCTGAGTTTTGGGTTTGAGAATTTGCATTTTAAAGTTTCTATTTTTTTTTGTCGATACAGAGGAGTTGTGGTCGATCTCGAGTAGCCCTAACTCGATATCGAGTAGAACTTGCCGAGATCGAGTTATCTGTTCGGTTTCTGTTTTCTGTTGTCGACTTGTCTGTAGTCGATATCGAGGATTGTTGCTCGATATCGAGTAACTTCTGTGTCCCCGCTTTAGTTTCTGCTTTTGTTTGTTACTTTCTGTTTTATTTCTGTCTTTCTTTGTTTCTGTGTTTCTGTTGCTTTTCTGTGAGATTTACATCTACCTAGGATCCGCTGACACGCTTCCTCGTGGATTCGATCCTGACTTTCTCTTACTGCATTGGAGGAGTCTTGTAATTATTTGCTGGGGCACAAATCTGGTTTGAGTTATTTCATTATATTTCATACTCGATTTCCTCCCTACAACAAATTTGGCGTCGTTGCCGGGGAAGCTATCATTCGCGCCTTAGGTAGTCAGATCTCACTTTTTCATTGAGTTAATTTACAGGTGTATGCGCCGTTCTGGTCAACCACCTGAGTTTGACGGCTTAGACGAACCAGAGCGCCTTCTACACATCAGAGCTAAACTGCAAAGAGCCATGGCAGCTGCGGAGACACAAGAACAGCTGATCGCATGGCTTACAAGGGAATTGGCCGCTAAAGATGTTGCTATCGCCACTGAGAAAGCAGCAAGGGAACAAGCAGAGGCTGGGCTTGCCCAATACCCAACCACGGCAGAGGATTATATGCACCAAACTCTCATCGTGCCTGAATCGGTGATTCTTATCCCTAAAAACTCTTTCGAAATTCGCACTCAATTTCTTATAGAGCTTAAAAATAATGCCTTTTTTTGGTAGATTTAATGAGTGTCCTCTTGAACATATTACAAATTTTTCCGACATGTGCCGTACTCTTGCTGAAGGTACAACTTTGGAATATGTCAAGATGAAGGCTTTTCGCTGGTCTCTCGCTGGACCTGCACTAAAGTGGCTTGAAGGGCTGAAACCAAGATCCCTAACAACATGGGCCCAAGTAGAGCAAGAGTTTTTGAACAAATTTTTCCCTTCTGCAAAGACAGCACTCCTCCGCCAGAAAATCACCGCTTTCAAACAGAAACCTGGGGAACCGCTGGCAAAGGCATGGGAACGCTACAAGGAACTGCTGCGATCTTGCCCTACTCATGGACAGCCACCCTATGTCATTCAGGAGATCTTTTTCAACTCTCTTGATCAAATCACTAAGGATATGATCAACCAGTATACTCGCTATAAGTATCTGACGATGCCACCAATTGACGCATGGGGAGTGCTCGACAAGCTCACTAACTATGACAACAAGTATGGGTCTACTGCAACCTATGAAGAGAACCCCTAAGCCAGGCCAGCACCATCCATGCCCCTCTATGAGCCTCCTAATGAGATTGATCCTGATGTAAAGGAGCAGTACTACAGAGATCAGAACAAGAAGCTCCTTAAGCAAGTAAAGTATCTTTCTGTCAACCAGCCTTGCATTGAATGCAGATCACAACGGCACACCACTACTGAGTGCCCACACACAGAGCAAGTCAGGCTGGCAAAGCACCACGAGGAGGTAGCTTACGCAGGGGGTCTCAATCGCTACATGGGGGACCAAAGGTTTCAGCAAACACAATGGAACCAAGGTGTCCCTACGAACCCCCCTCCCTACAGAGCTCCAGGACATCTGGAAAGGGACCAGAAAAGGGATGATATATAGACAGTCCTGGAGGAAATACGGAGGAATCACTCAGAAACTAAGCAGTCCTTCAACTCCGTCTACACTCAGATGCAAGGTGTCAACTCTAGGCTTGGGGAAATTGATATATGGCGAAAATCCGTTGATACACATATTGGTCAGCTAGCAGCAAGAATCCCCAGACAGTCAGGTGCGCTCCCTGGATCTTCAGAACCAAATCCTAAGGGAAAGACTGGACACATCAATGCTGTAAAACTCAGAAGCAGCCATCAACTGCAAGAGCCAGAAGTTGGAAAGCAGCAGAACAATGGAGACCAGCAAGTCCATCAGCAGCTAGTCGACGTCGACCAGAGCCTGGTCGATCTCGAAGAGGGTCTACTCAATCTCGAGGAGAAAATACAGAAGCCCTCTTCTGCACTACACAGCAACTCGACACCACCCAATCTGGTCGAGATCGACAAGGGTGTACTCAACATCGAGGACGGTCAGCCCGAGATTGAGAAAATTGCAGTACCTTCAACGTCTGTTCTGGCTCCGAATCAGAAAAAGAAGCTACCTTTCCCCACGAAATCTCCGAAGGACCCAACAGAAAAGAAATTTCAGCGCTTCATCAACATGCTTCAGAAACTCAATGTCACCATCCCCTTCACAGAAGCTCTCAATGAAATGCCATCATATGTCAAGTTCCTGAAGGAGATTCTGAGCAAAAAGCGATCAATGGCTGAGATTACAGAGGAGTGCAGCCACTTGGACATATTGGAGAAAAGGCCAGATCCAGGAAAGTTTGCTATAACCATTGGATTTGATCCATACAAAATTAATGCTTTATGTGATCTTGGAGCTAGTGTAAGTATAATGCATTTAACAATTTGATCCAAGATTAAGATAGGTGCCCTAGAGCCTGTGGATGCTAGACTTTACATGGCCAACAACACGGTCGTCATTCCAACAGGCATGGTGGATAATGTGCCAGTACAAGTAGGTAAATTCTTTGTCCCTGTTGATTTCCTAGTTGTTGATATGCAAGAAGATCCTGCTTGTCCAATTATTCTAGGAAGACCCTTCTTGGCGACGGTGGATGCTAACATAAGCGTAAGGAAAGGAGTGCTCACCTTCAACATCAGCGATGAGGTAATTGAGTATTCCTTTAATAAAATTGAAAGGCATACAGGTCCAATGGAAGAGGTAAAATCTATCTCAGCTGGCTAAATCACCTGCGGGGAACCCAAGGTGAGAAACATGACTCCTGAGGAGCTGGAAAAGAGGGATATGGAGGCACAGGTGGAGGAGATCATGGCAATCCTAAAAGAGGACACAGAAAATCCAATCGACACAAACCAAGGTACATCGTTATGGACTAATTATTTTTCGGATGCCTTGACAGGAACCAAGTATGGGGTCAAGATCGACCAAGACTCCTCGACATCGAGGACCCTAGTCGATCTCGACCAAAACCAAGAACCTCCACCAGGACCAACGCCATCGAGCAGCCAAACAAAAGCCGAGCCCTACTCGATCTCGAGTAAACTATTCGAGATCGACCAACCTGCTACGATGAGCAAGCCACTGGAGGAAGAACAGAACTACTCGATCTCGAGTAAGCTTCTCGAGATTGACCACCACCTCAGGGCCTCGACTTCACCTTCCTCGACGCTGACTCCACCAGACGGTTAGGGCTCGTCGAGATCGACTAGGCTTGTCGATGTCGACCACCACCTTGCTGGCCCAGCTCCTGCTTCCTCGACGCTGAAGCCACCAGAGCCAGGACCGTCCTCGAGATCGACCAGCCTGGTCGAGATCGACCAAGCTTCATCGACTCCCGCATCCTCGAGCAACTCGCCACCAGAATCTGAATCCTACTCGAGATCGAATACCCCTACTCGAGATCGACCAAACACTGTGGTCCCCGATTCTGTCTCCGCGAAGGTAAGCCAAGGTATGGATCTTTCTTCTCCTATTTCCATTAAAGATCTATCTATACATGGGAGAGGTTTGCCTTGGTATGTGCGCTTATGTAGGATATCCAATGATGAGCCCAAAGAGTATGAAGTTGGAGACAATCTCTATGTCTCCAAATCAAAAGATCATTGGTTCCCCAACAAATTCAACAAGAAGCGGATTGGGCCTTTCGTGGTGAACAAGATCCATTCTGGAGGATTACAGCTGATGGACAAGAATTGAGTCTTATTTGAGGCCCAAGCTACATGGGCCCTGCAGATGCCACCTTGAGCATAAAAGGAAAGTCGGCCTAGCGACTATAAAATCTAGAGCTTGTACATAGACATTTATTTTGGGACTTTTAAGACTTTGTTGCTTTTGTTTGTTTTTGGTTTTGAACACTTTTAGTTTTTCTATTATGGGTATATGTCTTCTGCACTTTTCAGGTCCATGGATGAGCCATATTCATACTCGGCCCAGGCGATTCTTCCATTCAATATTAAGAGGCCCTGCACACCTGTCTAGTGAGTTTCTTTCTTTACCCTTGTTTTTATACAGTGAGGACACTGTAATGTTTAAGTATGGGGTGGGGGAAGGGCTTACTTTGTGCATATTTGATCATATTTGACATATATGTGCATTATTGCTTTGAATTACTACATGGCTATTTTGGAATGCATTACTGATCTATGTGCTTATATGCATGTTTTCAAAAATTTGAGAAAAATGACCCCCATTGAAAATTTTTGAATAATGTCATGGAAGTTTTATTGAACTCGACAATGCAAAATTGGATTCATTAGAGATATAGCATAAAATTGCCTAGTAAGGGGAAGTCACAATGAAATGCATATTTTCTTGAGAACCATGAAAGGAAGTAAAATTTGAAGTTGCTTTTGACATGTTGCATGATAAGAGGATGGAGGACTTTATATTTCCATATAATGCTCATATTGTTATATCCTAACCTTACCTATGCTTATGCATCACAAAAACCATAATATGCCTTATTTCATATATTGCTCCACATGATCCAAATATTGCCATTCTTTACCTTATCCGGGGATTATGTTGAGAATGATGTCACATTATGGAGATTATTATATGGTTGTTGTGTTGTTATTATCATTTATTGGAGTTTGATAGGGAAATTGTTTGAAAAATATGGAAAATTTAATGAGTGAAAGAAAATCCAATCACCTCAGGAGATAAAGGTAGATTGACCCTGCTCTCTGAGATAATAGTTCAGTGAGATGGGACACACGTGTGAGGAGTCCAAAGCACTAAGTATCCGGGGCCATTCATGAAACCCATGTTTGCAACTCGCGAGAAGGCAGTGCTGAGGTCAGAGAGGTAAAAGCGTTATTATTGAGAAAAGCATTATGAAAGGTGATGAATCTTATGGAGAAGGAATGTGGTATGAAATTCAGTTTGGAAAATACTCCATTTCCCCGGATTATTAGTACCACATTGCCAAATATTGCCCACCTTTAGCCTTTTACCAAATCTACTCCTTATTGAGCTTAAATTAAAGTCCTCTTGATTATCAATGCTTTGTCACGGATGAATGTTTTGCATAACCCTCCTTTTATGAGTAGATGTTGCTTTTGTATAATTGCACATGCATGGATCTGTGACACTAGTACCTTTTCGAGGATGGTAATTGATTGCAGGGTTATATAGGAATGAATCTAATATGTTGAGAGTTTTTATTTCTTCCCCTGAATGACAATTAAAAGTATTGCTTGAGGACAAGCAAGCTTAAGTATGGGGTGTTTGTTGTGAGCCTAATTTTCCATGTTTTACAGTAACTTTTATATCGTTTTCTGCATACATATCATTCATTTGGGCTAGGATAATACAGAATCTATGTAATTTATGTTTATTTGCCAAATTATGGAATCTACACTAGTTTCTGTTTAATTTCGCAGAATTCGAGGCAAATTACAGTAGTTTTGAGAAAGGTCAGAAAAGCTCGGAAATCAACTACAGAAGTCCAAGGTCAAGAAGCAGCGGAACCAGTCAAATCAAGCTTGGAGCCCGAGTTTACTCGATCTAGAGTAATGCTACTCGACCTCGACGAAGCTGTCCGAGCACAGGCCTTGTCGACCAAGAGCAGTGTCGAGAGCCAGATCAACCCGACTCTGGAGACCCTACTCGATCTCGAGTATCACTTGTCGAGATCGACTACCCCAACAACGCCAAGTCCAGAGTCGACGAGTTGAGACAAGTCGAGAAGCCAAGGACGGAGACGCCGGGATGACCCTACTCGATCTCGAGAAGATCTAGTCAAGATCGAGGACAACCCAGCGCCTGTCCGAGTCCATGCCGAGGAGGAGTCCTCGACCACACCAGGCAGGCATCCTCGATGAAACACCCAACTCGACCTCGAGTTGCCTAGTCGAGATCGAGGAGCCAAGGAGCCCAGATCCGAGCATGTCGAGCAAAGCCACCCGAGAAAGCCGAGCCACCATAGTCGACAAACCATGGTACTCGATATCGAGTACTCTTGTCGATATCGAGTAGCCCAGTTTCTGGAAACGCGTCGTCGTGAGCTGTCCGAGTCGAGTTGGAGTTACTTGGGCACGAAGGAAGTCGAGTTGGCCGAGATTCTATCCGGTTTGATCAAGTCTATCTATAGAAGAGAAGTTCTACCTACATTGAAGATATTTTGCAAACTTTAGATATAGTTTCCTTTAAAGATTTATTTCCCTTAAGCAATTTATTTATCTTTAAGCTTTTAAGTAAATATAGATAGATGATTCTTTCCTTGATTAGCGGGGTTTGATCACTATAAATAAAGACCTAGGGGCTGGTTTTTCATTCATTCAATTTAGACACACAATTCCATTCAAGTAAGTAGGAGTAGGGAGAGAGAGTTTGTAGCAAGCAAGGTGGAAAGGCGAAAGCGGATTTGTCTTGTTGGTTGTAAGCTTTCTTTATTTAATTCAATGCAAATTAGTTTCTTTTGTTATTTGATGTCTTTCTTGATGATGAAGAGCGAGTAGTCCACCCACTTCTGGGGCTGGGGTGAGCCCGACGGTGGCCAAGTAAGGTGATGCGGTAAAAGTCAGATCTTGTTATGCAATTCGTCTTCTATCCCTATGAGCATGATTCTTTTGCGAGAGTTGAAGGTGATCCTTATTTGTGTTATTGAAGCGAAAGTGATCTTAATGCAACTTGGGTTAATTATGTGAAAAAGGGTTAGTAACAATTAGGGTTTATGTGAAAGCCTCTATATGCCTATTTGTTAGTAACGAAAGTTATTTTGATGGAAAGCATGATCTTTTATGCCTTTATGTGTTACTTTGCATGGTTATCGTTGTGGTGTTGATACCCTGGCTTTGGAAGTTCTTTATTATATTGATTTATTTCGTCGGAATTCTGAGTTTTGGGTTTGAGAATTTGCATTTTAAAGTTTTTGTTTTTTTTTGTCGATACAGAGGAGTTGTGGTCGATATCGAGTAGCCCTAACTCGATATCGAGTAGAACTTGTCGAGATTGAGTTGTCTGTTCGGTTTCTGTTCTCTGTTGTCGACTTGTCTGTAGTCGATATCGACGACTATTGCTCGATATCGAGTAACTTTTGTGTCCCCGCTTTAGTTTCTGCTTTTGTTTGTTACTTTCTGTTTTATTTCTGTCTTTCTTTGTTTCTGTGTTTCTGTTGCTTTTCTGTGAGATTTACAGCTACCTAGGATCCGCTGACACGCTTCCTCGTGGATTCAATCCCGACTTTCTCTTACTGCATTGGAGGAGTCTTGTAATTATTTGCTGGGGCACAAATCTGGTTTGAGTTATTTCATTATATTTCATACTCGATTTCCTCCCTACAACAATTTTCATGTTCACTTGAATCGAAATTAATAAGAAGAACTAAACATTGAAATACGAATCATTTTCATATTCACTTGAATCGAAATTAATAAGAAGAACAAATACATTGAGCTATGAATCATTTTTATATTCGCTTGAATCGAACCTAATAAGAAGAACTAAACATTGAAATATGAATCATTTTCATATTCACTTGAATCGAAACTAATAAGAAGAACAAATATATTGAACTATGAATCATTTTCATATTCGCTTGAATCGAACCTCATAAGAAGAACAACTCATTTTCATATTCACTTTAAAATTCACTCGATATCGGTTCAATTAACTCGACATCGACTAAAGTGAGTCGATGTTGAGTGAAAATGCAGGTAGGAAAGCAACGTTTGTTCTGACGTTGCTATACCCTAAAACCCTATGAATAGGGTTGCTAGGGTATTAACCCTATGCCTGCACAATGCAACGTCAAAAATGACGTTGCAAATGGTATAGCAATGTCAATTTGGACGTTGCATACCCTATGCATAGGGTTTCCATAGGGCATAAGGTATGAACCCTAGGGTAGCCCTATGAAACGTCGGGTCCGATGGTGCTAAACCTTATGCAACATCGGATCCAACTTCTGATTGTGAAGGGCCTATAAAAGCAACCCACACAACCCACTATCCATCCCCTACTATCCCTCCCCCACCATCCCTCCCCCACTATCCCTCTCCCACTTATACCACCTAATGTCGGTCCCCAATAGACCCCCGACTATCTTTAGAAAGGACGGAGAAACGTCCGAGGGGATCGGTTATCAAATTAGAGGGACGAAACACCGTCTTCCACCTGACGAAAGCGATTGCAACTGCCAACACCGGAAGTACAAGCGGTCATTCCCATGCTGCCTTTTCCCCGTCGTATGTCATAGTGGCTCAAGGAGATCGTTGTCGATGGAGTTGAGATGCCACCACGACACCATGATGTATACCAACGACCGAGAGGCCTACCAAACCGAAATGGGCAATAGGATTACGGAAATGCTAGACGTGTTCTACCATGATGTATGTCTGCATTGTATCCATGAAGTTACGACATTTTTTATGGAGAGGGTGGTGGGCCCGGCAAACAATAGGTTACGATCGTACGCGTTCATCGAGGTGCAAATCGACATCTACACCAATCTGGATGAGTTCGTTGGTAGTTATACCACCAGTTACGGCAGCACCCTGTAACTGGTTATATGTAGACTCATTGTATGTAATGTATGTATTATCATTTTCAAATTTGACAATGACGGAAGGGTTTGGGCTTTTATAGGCCTTGGCTCTTCAAAGAACTTTGTCCGCTGCAATCTTCGAATGACGAGTGAATCTACATGCTGAAAATTTTCAAGTACATAGAATCACATGTCGTTCCACGACTGCAACGGACAATGTTCTTCGAAGACGCAAGGCCTATAAAAGTTGAAACCCTTTCTTCATTAACAAAATATAAATCCTCGGATTATAAGAAAATATAAAAATGGTGGTCGAAAATTGTATGTAATTTGATACTCGTATAAAGTAATTTGTTTTTAAAGTAATTTATTCATTTATTAAATTTATTTATTATCAAAATGACGGAATGTATTTATTTATTTAAAATGACAAGTTCAATTTGCAAAAAATAATAATAATAAAGACAACGTCTTGGACGTTGTAATTTGAATTACAACGCCAATCGAACGTTGTCCAACTGTGCACAACGTCGGATTCGACGTTGTGCCTTTTTTTATATAAAGCATAACATCGAAATCGATGTTGTGCTTCTTCCTCAACACACACGCGCGAAACCCCCTATTTTCGGCAAGAGCGATTTCGGCTATAAATCGATGGTGATATCCCGAGGACGAGGTCGGGGAGGCGTCGGCGAGAGCAGATCTAGGCGAGGCGGCGGCGACGGTGGTGGGGGGCCGGGGAGGTGGATTAGCGTCGGGTGCCGGCCATTGGGGTGCGACCAAAGAGATGGTGGTGGGTGGAGGCGGGCGAGGAGGTGTTGGACGAGGGGTGGGTGTAGGCGGTGGCGATGGGGGCTTAGGCCAAGGAGGCGGTCGAGGAGATGGTGGCCAAGGTGTGGGTCGCGGCGGCTATCGAGGCTCAGGGAGAGGAGGAAGCGGCCGAGGTGATGCTGGTGGTGGCGTCGGGAGGACCGCCGCTGATGTGGGTGGTGGCGGTGGTGGGACAGCCGGTGCTGGCCGGAAGAGGCATACCCAGGAGGTTTCTCCTGGCGTACGCAGGAGGTTTCTCCCGAAAGAGGTGACTCACTTCATCAGTTAGTATGAATTGATTTTATGTTTCATTTTCCCTTATTGTTTAAGCGTTTAATTTTTTTATCAAATAAGTTTATTATTCGAATCGGATAAGTTTACCTTATTTAATTTGAAAGCACAAAATATTTAATACAAATTGTTTCAAAATAACTACTGTAAGGGATGTTTAAAAGAAAATTATAGAAACAAATTGTTACAAAATAAGATGTTTAAAAAGAAATTATAGAAACAAATTGTTATAAAATAACATGTTTAAAATGAACTAGCGGATTGAAAATTCAATTTTGGAATGAAATAGAAAATTTAAATAGAGGGGTGAATAGGAACATTCAACTTAAATAAAATAATATTTTTAAAAACAAGTTCAAAATTTAATAGGATTCTCGGATGAGGAGGGGTGATGGGACCGTTCGCATTATTCTCGGGCGAGACCGCAATGCACCTTCACATGTCGTAGAGAGCGTCGATCCGACGGAGGTCATCATCACTGACTCATCTTCGCATACAGTGTCAGATCTCATGGTTCTTGCGGAGCAAGAGACTATGACCGTGAAGATACGGCGGTTGAGCCTGATACAGACACGACGCAGCCGACACCGAGGATTATGGGCGTTATGGACATTGATTGTACGTTCTCTGCCTGACTACTGGGCTTATGGATCCCATGGGTGGTGCCAGTACCTCCGGAAACACTCATGGAGACGTTGATTGGGTTGAGGTCATCGCAGCCGCAAGTGGCTGCCTTACACTTGTTGTGGTAGCGGATGACACGCGGGAGGAGGATGCGGAGGATCTTCATTTCGAGTAGGAGGAGCTCGATGATGACAGTAATGACGAGATGGTTTCTCGGCCAAATAAATTTGTAGTCAAGACCCCGCTATAGAATAGTGGAGTCAGGTTCGTCCTCAGGAGAGAAGTCAGCAGTTCTAGGTTTAGTGTGTTTTGGGGTTCAGGGATAGCAGGAAAAGGTGATGAGGGTGGCTGTCGACAAAGAATAGAGGGGTCAATGTCGAGGGATGGAGAGAGAATGGTGGTTTGATATCGAGTAGAATATGTGCCGAATAAAAATGATAAAATAAAACAAATAAAGATGCAAACTTCCAAGGTTAAGGATCACCACAACAATAAACATATGTGCAGATCATAAATCACATAAAGATGCATGCTTTATACCAACAATTTAGGTGATAGAGGCTCTCGCATAAAAACCTATTCTACCTTTTCTTAATTAGGATTAGTCGGCTATCGCAATTAAACCCTAATTACTATCCAATTCATAATAAGATCACTTTCACTTCAATATCATGAATAAGGAATTTCCACAACTCTCGCAAAGGATTAAGCACAGAGGTAGATGATGATAAAAATATATAAATTCATTGATTTATAAATCAAACATACATATCTATGTTGGGATCACCCCAACCCTAGAAGAAGGAAATTAGAAACAAATCATAATAAAAGAAATTAACTTTAACATAAAATAAACTAAAACTTACAACCATTCGTCTCCTTCCTCTCTCGCCTCCTCTCTCTCTCTCTCTCTCTCTCCTCTCTCGCCTTCTCTCTCTCTCTCCTCCTCCTCTCTCTCTCCTTGCGCCCTAAGACGGCTTTGCTTGAATGAATGAAAATCAGCCCCCTAGGGCTTTATTTATAGGCTTCATTCCCTAGCTAATTAGGAAAGAATTACCTATCTATATCTATATCTATTTATCTACTTACTTAAGATAAAAACATGGAAATAAAGAATTAAATCAACTAGGAAATTATATCTAATGTTGGTAAATATCTTCTCCTCTTGATAGCGCTTGATAGATCTTGATAGAATTTGGTCTCGAAAATATCTCCATTGGCTTCGGGATAGAATCTTAACAAGATTCGAATTACTCAACGTCGGCCACTGGGGGTTTCCTCGATATCGAGTAGTTTCCTCGATATCGACCAACGTTTCTCCGTCTTCAGCTTCTTCATCGATCTCGGCTCCAGGATGTGAAAATCGACTAAGTGTTTACTCGATATCGAGTAAATTTCCTCGATATCGACTTGAATGTCTCAGCTCCAGCTTGCTCGTCGATTCCTAGTGCTCCAGCTCGATATGGGTTACTCGATATCGAGTAAAACATCTCAATATCGACTAAGTCTCTCAGCTCTGCTCGATTCTGGGCAACTCAGTGGAAATCGACTTGACCTTACTCGATATCGACTTGAAGTACTCGATATCGAGTTGTGTGTTTTGACTCGGTTTTCTTCTTTCCAGCTCGATTTGTCCTGGTTCCGCTACTCCTTGACCTCGGACTTCTGTAGTTGACTTTGAGCTTTTCTTCCTTTCTCAGAACTGCTGTAAATTGCTTCGATTTCTGCGAAATTAAACAGAAACTACTGTAGATTCCATAATTTGACAAATAAGCATAAACTACATAGATCATGTACTATTCTAGCCCAAATGCATGAAATGTATACAGAAAACGAAATAAAAGTAACTATAAAACATGGCAAAATAGGCTCACAACAAACACCCCATACTTAAGCTTGCTTGTCCTCAAGCAATACTCTTAATTGTCATAGAGGGGAAGAAATCAAAACTCTCAACATATTAGATTAATTCTTATATGTCCTTGCAATCAATTACCATCCTCGAAAAGGTACTAGTGTCACAAATCCATGCATGTGTAATTTAAAAAGCAACATCTATTCACAAAAGGAGGGTTATGCAAAACAATTCATAAGTGACAAAACATTAATAATCAAGAGGACTTTAATTAAGCTCAATAAGGAATATATTGGTAAAAGGCTAAAGGTGGGCAATTTATGGCAATGTGGTGCTAATAATCCGGGGAAATGGAGTATTTTCAAAATTTTCAGACCACACTTCTCTTTCATAAGATTTATCACCTTTCTCTTATTCGCTCATTGCTTTTTTTCAATATTATGCTTTTACCTCTCTAACCTCAGTCTTGCCTTCTTGCGAGTCGCAAACATGGGTGTCATGAATGACCCCGGATACTTAGTGCTTCGGACTCCTCACCTGTGTGTCCCATCTCACTGAACTATTATCTCAGCGAGCAGGGTCAATCTACCTTTATCTCCTTAGGTGATCGGATTTTCTTTCACTCGTTAAATTTTCCATATTTTTCAAACAATTTTCTGCCAAACTCCAAATATGATACATAACAACAACACAAACACCATATAATAATCTCCATAATGTAACATCATTCTCAACATAATCCCCGGATAGGAAATAAGGTAAAGAATGGCAATTTTTAGATCATGTGGAGCAATATATGAAATAAGGCATAATATGACTTTTGTGATGCATAAGCATAGGTAAGGCTAGGATTTATAAACATATGAGCATATATGGAAGTATAAAGTCCTCCATCCTCTTATCATGCAACATCAAATTTTACCTCCTTTCATGGTTTTCAAGAAAATATGCACTTCATTGTGACTTCCCTTTACTAGGCAATTTCATGCTATATCTTTAATGAATCCAATTTTGCATCGTCGAGTTCAATATAACTTCCAAAAAAAATTCAATGGCGGTCATTTTTCAAACTTTGGAAATCATGCATGTAAGCACATAAATATATAATGAATTCCAAAATAGCCATGTATAAGCAATTCATGAAATAAACTTTAAATATGCACATAAAATGTCAAATATATTAAATATGTATGAAGTAAGCCCTCCCTCCACCCCATATTTAAACATTGTAGTGTCCTCACTGTATAAAAACAAGGGTAAAGAAAGAAACTCACTAGATAGGTGTGCAGGGCTTCAAAATATCGAGTGCTATGCTGCTGGGCCTAGTCCGATTTTAGCTTGCTTCTATCCCCATAGACCTGAAAAATGTAGAAGAGAAATACCCACAATAGAAAAACTAAAAGTTCAAAACCAAAAACAAACAAAAAGCAACAATGTCCAAAAGTCCAAAAAAATAAATGTCTATTTACAAGCTCTAGATTTTATAGTCGCTAGGCCGACTTTCTCCATTTAGCTCAAAGTGGCATCTACAGGGCCCATGTAGCTTGGGCTTCAAACATGACTCCATTTTTGTCCATCAGTTGCAGTCCGCCTGAATGGATCTTGTTCACCATGAAGGGCCTCATCTTCTTCTTGTTGAATTTTTTGGGAAACCAATGATCCTTTGATTTGGCAACATAGACTTTGTCACCAACTTCATACTCTTTGGGCTCATCATTGGAAATCCTACATAAGCGCACATACCAAGGCAAACCTCTCCCATGTATAGATAGATCTTTAATGGAAATAGGAGAAGAAAGATCCATACCTTGGCTTACCTTTGAAGAATCAGATGTCGGAAGCTCCTGTTTTGGTCGATCTCGAGTAAGGCTGCTCGACATCGAGGAATTCGGCTCTTCTGGTGGAATCTCAGTCGATATGGAGGAAAACTTGTCGATTTAAGTTGGTCAATATCGACCAAGGTTGGTCGATATCGAGTTACCTGGCTCAATATCGACTGGCTTCTGTTCAACAGGAGGAGTCGACTCGGTGAGGTTTGGTCGATATCAAGGACCCTTACTCGATATCAAGTTAGGTTGCTCGATATTCCTCTGCTCGACTACTGGTGGGGTCAGCTCGACATGGGTAGGTCGATATCGACTTGTGGTGGTCGATATCGAGTTGTTTTCTGGGCTCGTCGATTTCTCTTGGTCGATATTGACCCCATACTTAAGACCTGGCAAGGCATCCGAAAAATAGTTAGTCCAAATCGACTTACCTTTGTCTATGTCGAGTGGATTCTCTGTTTTTTCGTTCAGGATGGCCATGATCTCTTCCACCTGGGCTTCCATATCCCTTTTTTCTAGCTCTTTGGGAGTCATATTTCTTACGTTAGGCTCCCCGCAAGTAATGTAACCAACTGATATAGACTTTACCTCTTCCATGGGACCTGTATGCCTTCCAGTTTTATTAAAGGAATACTCAATTACCTCATCGATGATGTTGAAAGTGAGCACTCCCTTCCGTATGCTTATGTTGGCATCCATTGTCGCCAAGAAAGGCCTTCCTAGAATAATTGGACAAGCAGGGTCCTCCGCCATATCAATAACTAAGAAATCAGCAGGGACGAAGAACTTTCCTACTTGTACTGGTACATTGTCCACCATGCCTGTTGGGATGACCACCGTGTTGTTTTCCGTATAAAGCTTAGCATCCACAGGCTCTAGGGCACCTATCTTAATCTTGGACCATATTGTTAAAGGCATTATACTCACACTGGATCCAAGATCACATAAAGCATTAAATTTATATTGACCAAATCCAATGGTTATAGCGAACTTACCTGGATCTGGCCTTTTCTCAAGTATGTCCATATGGCTGCAGTCCTCTGCGATCTCTCCCATTGACCGCTTTTTGCTTAGGATCTCCTTAAGGAACTTGACATATGATGGCATTTCATTAAGAGCTTCCGTGAAGGGTATGGTGACATTGACCCTCTGAAGCATCTTGATGAAGCGCTGGAATTTCTTCTCTGCTGGATCCTTTGGAGATTTTGTGGGGAAAGGCAGCTTATTTTTCTGGTTCGGAGCCAGAACAGATGTCGGAGGTGTTGCAGCTTCCTCGACGTCGTCTTGGTTCTTCTCGACATCGACAAGATTTTCCTCGATATCGACCAGTTTCCTCGATGTCGAGTTGGAGTGTTGTGTAGACGAATCTTGGCCAAGCTTCTCCTCGACGTCGACTTGATGTTGCTCGACATCGACCAAATTCTGGTCGACATCGACTTGCTGCTGGTCGACATCGAGTTGTTCCTCAGCTTCTTCGCACTGCTGCTTTCCGACCTCTAGCTCGCGTAGTTGATGCCCGCTTTTGAACTTTACGGCTGCGACGTGTCCGGTCTTCCCCTTAGGATTTGGTTCTATTTGCCCAGGGAGTTGCCCAGTCGGTCGTGGAATTTGTGTCGCGAATTGACTCATCTGAGTCTCTATGTTCCTCTTCCAGATGTCCTTCTCTCCAAATCTTGTATTGAGGTTCTGAAGCTGATTATTGATGGCGCTTGTAGACTGCTGCTGTTGTGCCTGATTTCGGCGCATCTCATCGAGAATCATATGGAGATCATCCTTCCGTTGATCTCTTTCTGGATGTCATGGAGCTTTGTATGGTGGGGGGTTCCTAGGGGCACCTTGGTTCCATTGTGGTTGCTGAAACCTTTGGTCCCCCATATAGCGATTGGGACCCCCTGCGTAAGCTAACTCTTCATGGTTTTTTTCCATCCTGACTTGCTCTGTGTGTGGGCACTCAGTAGTGGTGTGCCGTTGTGAGCCGCATTCGATGCAAGGCTGGTTGACAGAAAGATACTTGACTTGCTTGAGAACCTTGCGATTCTGATCTCTATAGTACTACTCATTGACATCTGGGTCAATCTCCTTAGAAGGCTCATAAAGGGGCATGGATGGGGTTGGCCTGGCATAGGCATCTTCATCAGAGTTTGTTGGAGTCTCATACTTGTTGTCGTAGTTGGTCAGCTTGTCAAGGGTAGCCCATGTGTTAGCTGGCGGCATTGTCAGATACTCATAATGAGTATACTGGTTGATTCTATCCTTCGTGGCCAGCTCAAGAGAATTGAAAAAGATCTCCTAAACGATTTAGGGTGGTTGTCCATGTGTAGGGCAAGATCGTAGTAGATCCTTATATCGTTCCTATGCTTTTGCTAGCGGCTTCCCAGGCTTCTGTTTGAAAGTTGTAATCTTCTGGCGAAGGAGCGCTGTCTTGGCAGGAGGAAAGAATTTGTTGAGAAATTACTGCCTTACTGCAGCCCATGTCGTGAGGGGTCGTGGAGGGAGACCTTCAAGCCACTTCAATGCTGGACCACCTAGAGACCAACGGAAAGCCTTCATCATGACATATTCCAAAGTAGTACCTTCAGCAAGAGTATGGCACATATCAGAAAAGTTGGTAATATGTTGAAGAGGACATTCATTAAATCTACCATAGAAGGCATTATTTTTAATCTCAATTAGGAAAGGAGTGCGAATTTCAAAATTATTTTCAGGGATTAGAATGGCTGATTCAGGCACGATGAGAGTCGGGTGCATGTAATCCTCTGTAGTGGTAGGGTATTGGGCAAGCTCAGCTTCCACCTGCCTCCTTCGCTCAGCTTTCTGTGTAGTGCGTGCTCTCTCAGCGGTGAGAGCAGTATCCTTGGCGGCTAGTTCCCTCTGAAGCCTCTCAATCATCTCAGCTTGTGTTTCGGCAGTCGCCATGATCATTTTCATTCTAGAATGGATGTGTATAAGACGTTGCGGATCGTCTAAGGCGTCAAACTCAGGTGGTTGACCAGAACGGCGCATACACCTGCGAAGTAACTCCAGGTAAACGTGAGATCTAACTACCTAAGGCACGAATGATTGCTAGCCCGGCAACGTCGTCAATTTGACGAGAGGATTTCTCGACCAAATAAATTTGTAGTCAAGACCCCGCTATAGGATAGTGGAGTCAGGTTCGTCCTCAGGAGAGAAGTCAGCGGTTCTAGGTTTAGTGTGTTTTGGGGTTCAAGGATAGCAGGAAAAGGTGATGAGGGTGGCTGTCGACAAAGAATAAAGGGGTCGATGTCTAAGGATGGAGAGAGAATGGTGGTTTGATATCGATTAGAATATGTGCCGAATAAAAATAATAAAATAAAACAAATAAAGATGCAAACTTCCAATGTTAGGGATCACCACAACAATAAACATATGTGCAGATCATAAATCACATAAAGATGCATGTTTTATATCAAAGAATCGACTTTCGCAAATTCCAACAATTTAGGTGATAGAGGCTCTCGCATAAAAACCTAATTTGTTTCTACCTTTTCTTAATTAGGATTAGTCGGCTCTCGCAAATAAACCCTAATTACTATCCAATTCATAATAAGATCACTTTCGCTTCAATATCATGAATAATGAATTTCCTCAACTCTCGCAAAGGATTAAGCACATAGGTAGATGATGATAAAGACATATAAATTCATGGATTTATAAATCAAACACACATATCTATGTTGGGATCACCTCAACCCTAGAAGAAGGAAATTAGAAACAAACCATAATAAAATAAATTAACTTTAACATAAAATAAACTAAAACTTACAACCGTTCGTCTCCTTCCTCTCTCGCCTCTTCCTTCTCTCTCTCTCTCTCTCTCCTCTCTCGCCTTCTCTCTCTCCTCCTCCTCCTCTCTCTCTCCTTGCGCCCTAAGACGGCTTTGCTTGAATGAATGAAAATCACCCCCTAGGGCTTTATTTATAGGCTTGATTCCCTAGCTAATTAGGAAAGAATTATCTATCTATATCTATATCTATTTATCTACTTAATTAAGATAAAAACATGGAAATAAAGAATTAAATCAACTAGGAAATTATATCTAATGTAGGTAAATATCTTCTCCTCTTGATAGCACTTGATAGATCTTGATAGAATTTGGTCTCGAAAATATCTCCATTGGCTTCGGGATAGAATCTTAACAAGATTCGAATTACTCGACGTCGGCCAATGGGGGTTTCCTCGATATCGAGTAGTTTCCTCGATATCGACCAACGTTTCTCTGTCTTCAGCTTCTTCGTCGATCTCGGCTCCAGGAAGTGAAAATCGACTAAGTGTTTACTCGATATCGAGTAAAGTTCCTCGATATCGACTTGAATGTCTCAGCTCCAGCTTGCTCGTCGATTCCTTGTGCTCCAGCTCGATATGGGTTACTCGATATCGAGTAAAACCTCTCAATATCGACTAAGTCTCTCAGCTTTGCTCGATTCTAGGCAACTCAGTGGAAATCGACTTGACCTTACTCGATATCGACTTGCAGTGCTCGATATCGAGTTGTGTGTTTTGACTCGGTTTTCTTCTTTCCATCTCGATTTGTCCTGGTTCCACTTCTCCTTGACCTTGGACTTCTTTAGTTGACTTCGAGCTTTTCTTCCTTTCTCAAAACTGCTGTAAATTGCTTCGATTTCTGCGAAATTAAACAAAAACTAGTGTAGATTCCATAATTTGACAAATAAGCATAAACTACATAAATCATGTACTATTATAGCCCAAATGCATGACATGTATGTAAAAAACGATATAAAAGTAACTATAAAACATGGCAAAATAGGCTCACAACAAGTAACGAGGAGGATGCGAAGGATCCTCAGATAGTTGCTGAGGAGGAGGAGGGGGGAGGACATGTTCAGGTCCAGGACCTGCAGGGGTCGGCTTAGGAGCCACAGGGGGCGGCGGCTCAGGAGGAGCGGGGTGAGGAGGAGGGGGCGCCGAGGAGGATGAGGAGGCTGGTGATGGGGACGATGAGCTCCCCGATGGTGACTTGCCTCCAGAAGATCTTTTGGTCTCGTATAGGCACCATAGGTCTCACTGGTTGTAGACGAACCGTACCTTTCAGCATAAATTGCTGAAGGTTCATCATCGGGCTACACACCTCCGTCCGTTCAAGGGCTACATATACGAGGGTCCGTGGACATGGGTGGAGGAGGGAGCTCAGTCTGGTCTATTGGGGCTGCTTGAGTTGAACTGGGACGGAGTGGATGCCGAGTTGTTGACTGTGTTCATTGAGCACTGGCAGCCGGAGAAGAACTCTTTCCACTTCCCATGGGGTGAGATGACCATCACACTCCCCGACGTCGCTTGTCTGATTGGGCTGCCGATTGACGGACTCCCTTGCGAGCCTCTCCCTGACTATCTTCCACTACAGTTGGAGCCTCGACTGCAACAGATGTTTTGTTGGAACGTGGCCCTGCTGAAGAAGCATAGGAAGGCTTGCGGAGCGCCCATCCTGGAGTTCACGGATTGGTGGGAGGAGAGGCACGGCCGCCGTCGGGGTCAGTGGGCCGGCGACACCCCAGCTGCCAGAGAGCGCCACCACGACCTCGTCGTTTGTCTCTTGGCTACGCTACTAGGTGCGACGCTCTTCATTGACAAGTCCTAGAGCCACGTACAATTCTCATTGTTCGGGCTAGTTTGGGACTTGCCGCACTCTTGGAGACTAGCTTGATGGGAGACCACGAGAGGCGAGGCTAAGGGCCTACGTGGGTGTGATGCACTGTTGCAGGTAACATGTTTCTTTATTACGGTAAATATGTTGTTCTACTTGCAAGTTACATATAATAAATGCTCTAATGGTTTATACTTTTCAGGCATGGATCTGGTCGTACTTCCCTTGTTTTGTGGGTCCGCTTCGCCCGGACAAGGATGCATTGGCTGATGATCCCAGATATATTGCACGATTCGACCCGTCGAAGGCCGCGAAGAGGGCGAACGACAGGGAGAGGCGCAAGCGTGAGAAGAGGCTTTGAGCACAACTTGACTGCTTGAGCGCATGACCATCGATTAGGTAACCTGTTTCTCACTTTTATTGATTTTAACTACATATGTCGAGTAAGATTGTTTCCCTTATATCATTTTTTCAACCTAGGTCGAGTGGATGCCTTTTGGCAGAGACCTGGATTTTGCAGGTTAGTTTCGCTCCTCCACCTATCGAGGCACCCTTCGATTCGGTGGCGTCTTTGAGCCGTACATGCCAGACAGGGTGCTTCGACAGTTCGGCCGCGCGCAGGAACCCCCATTGGTCGTCATCCCTCCGACCTTCCCGCAGCGACAGTTTCGCCTGCAGAGGCATTACATCGTGACGTTCGGCCTGCAACACCACCGTTGGGCATATCAGGACCGTGAGAGATTCTACCCTGTCACCGGTCACCGGAGGACGGTCGAGAGCTATCAAGGAGGCTTCTCAGCTGACTACCTCACTTGGTTCCAGTCCCAGAGTCGAGGTCATGTGTTGCCCACGACAGTGGTACTACCTAATGCTCCTCCGGCTGCGCCTACCCTCCCAGACGACGTCATCGAACCAGATGAGGATGAGGCTACTGCACGACTGATGTACCAGCATTTCATGGGCTACATTTGAACTCTGCAGTAAATACATTATATTCTATTTGTTTATGACATACATTTCGTATTTTGTGGGTATACTATATTTGTGTAGTTCGTGTTGCTTGCGTTATTATTTTCGATGGTTTCTACCCGTTCACAACAACAAACAATCATATGCAAACGCTTCACTTCATAGATAACGATTAGATTACACATCGAGGCATTAGTAAAACTAACAAATACACTATGGATAACAACATAATTTTTTTTTTACAATCGACCACCCTATACTTAATTCGTCTTCAGAATGAGTTTAATCTTTAACTCATTGAATGCAAAGCTTCCGACCTCCATATTTGCTTCCCTCACAAGTATCCCTGCCGTTTGAGCTACGTAAATGTGGTCATGTCTGTTTAAATCGGGGAAGAATGACCGAATATGTTGAAGAAGAAGGTCTCCAACCCTCCACTTATACACTCTAGGAATGCCCAGATGATAATCATTGCAGTACAGACACCCGAACTGCAAGGGTGCGGAAATGTGATTCTCATTTTCACACACGACCCGAAAGAGCGCGCATGAATGCATGCCACTGTATTCTAGACTGCAGCAAGCACAGTTGGACTCCTCCGGGAGCATTGGGTACCGAACCTTTTTTATTACAAAATCAATGCGGGGGGTTGAGCCTTCTATTCCAGATGTAACCGGCTCCATGAAAGGAATGAAAATATGGAATTGTTGTGTTGCATTTTTCAAATTCGGTCCTCATTCCCTTTTATAGGGGTGGCTGATTGGGGGGAATTTGGAAATAATAACAACGTCATATCTGACGTTGTTACAACGTCAAAATGGACGTTGCTAAGCCCTCCCATATGATGCCTTGGGGAAATTTGGACGTAGCAACAACGTTAAATCTGACGTGGTTGCAACGTTCAAATGGACGTTGCTAAGCCCGACGGAGCCTGCTTGGGCTCCAGGCTGCAACGTCGGATCCCTTTCCCTTGTGTAAATTTTACCACCTAATACAACGTCAAATTGGACGTTGCTACAACGTCTAATCCAACGTTGCTACAACGTCCAATCCGACGAAGTATTTACGTTGTATATAGGGAACGCGTTTCTTTTTTTCCCCCACATTTCATTCGATTTGACCTACATTAAATGTAGCATGCTTTTTTTTACTTTTCAGTTTTCATTTTTATTTTTTTCCCTAGCATTTAATGCTTCACTTTTTTTCCCTTTTTCCCTGTTTTTCCCCCTTTACCCCCCAGAAGCTGGTAGACTTTAGACTAACTCCAATAGTTGTGTGTAAATGTCTAAATATGTATTTTTTAGACATTTTTTAGCTCCATTGGTTGCTTTTGGGGTGTGCAAATGTGCACATTTGAGCATGTAATGTGCAAATTTTAGCATATTATCTCTCCATGTGCAAAAACTTTTTCAAAAAGCAAGACAATTTTATTGGTGTATTTTTTATGATTTTTGTTTTCTTTTTTCTTTTAAATTAATTGTATTAGAATAGTGTGTAAAAAATACACATTTGACCATTGGAGCAAAATACCAAAAAATAAGGTGTAAAGTTTTTCTTGTGCAAATGTATACATTATAGGCAAAACCATTGTGGATAGTCTTACCTGCACTTTTGTATAATTTTGCCCCAAATCAGGCCATGTGTGCTCAATTTCAAGGGTTAGTGTGACAAGAATGCAAAGTTTTTTTTTTGTGCTATCCTCTACCATTCTCTCAGCAACCAGTACTATAGGTCACCAAATTTATTTGCAAAACTAACATACTAAGTCACTTTCGCAAATTTCACCAAACCATGACATTTTTGCAAACTTTCCAAAAAAATAATGGTCTAGTTATGCAAAAGGCCCTAAAATATAACCCAAATAAAGGGGTTGTTATTTACACCCGGAAATTTTACTATTTACACCCAAAATCCAAGTTTTTATTTTTTTTAAATAAACCTTACGCCTCTTGAGTCATATGTGTGTGACTCAAGAGGCGCAACTATTTTTTTCTATATACATACCCTGCCCCTCTTGAGTCACACGTCTATGTCTCGGGAGGCATAGGGTTTATTTTAAAAACAAAAAAAAAACAAAAACTTGGAATTTGGGTGTAAATAGTAAAAATTTTGGGTGTAAAAAACAACACTCAAAAAATTTTAAAAGTGTGAATATTTCATTAAATATTTATTTTTAGGTGAATATTTCAAAAAAAATATCTTCGGATTGAACCTGATTTCCGATAGCATGGATTGAAGATTCGGTTTCCGGCTCCTCCCACGAGTTCCAGAGGTGGAAGCAGAAGCAATCAAGGACATCAATCCACTTGAAGAAGGGCAGTGGATCTGTAGAGAATACCAAGGGCATATTGGAACAGTTTTCAGACGCCCGGGGAGATAACGTCCTACACCTTGCCTCCCTAGGATTCCACAGGGTGCCGAATTCCATGAGAAAAAAAAAAGCTACCAAAACCTCTACCTATAGCTTCCACCCCCCACACCACACCTCTTGCCAAACATCCGAAAGTTTATACATATATGTTAATAGAGCATAAATTGATTACACTATTGGATCATGTGTTCATTTTCTTCAAAGGGTAATAACAACTATAAAGAATCTCTTCTTTTGAAGTTCAAATATACAGCTCCCAGTCCCAGGCAGACATTTCAAAATATTCTCCAGTTTCAGAAAACTAACCAAAATGTTGAATTTTTTTTCCTTCACATAATAACACTTCTTTCAAACAACAATTGAATAATACCCCAAATAATGGTAAAAGGAGGGCAGATATAACCGTTTTATGCAGCATTTCAGACGAGAGTATCAGTCAGCGTCATCAGCTGTGAAATCAGGCTCCGGGGGCTTGGGTGGTTTAATCAGGCCCGGAGAACCTTTGGAGAGTCGAGTTCTGTGGATCCCACGAAGCGCGTTTGCAGCAAACTTTGAGGCTAGGAGGGTGGCCCCGAGGCTGTACGAGCTGCTACTCGGGCTGTTCATGGCCTCATTTGAAGCCTCTGCTTCTTCCTCTTCCCTTCGGCGCTGCTTCCTCTTCAAATGGCGACGCCAAGCAGCTTGGATGAATCGAGCCGCCCATGTCCTCCATTGCTGGGAGTAGAAGCGGAAAGTGTGCTGGACCTGTCTGCTGTGCAAGCGCCTAAACTGGCCAGCCACGAATTTAAGCTCTTCAGCTTCAAGGGCAAAGGCCTCCACCTCAGTTACAGCTTTCACGGTTCGAGTGGAGGACGGGAGGTTAGAACCAGACTTCGGATCCAGAGCCCATGTTAACAGCTCTTCACCACAGAAATCTCCATCCACGAGTGTGCTGCGGTTTAAGAATCCGCTCCGACCGCCATCAGTAGTTTCACTCAACAAACGACCACGTATAATGAAAAGCATTTCATCTACAGGGTCGCCTTCTCGAACCATGAAAGTGTTTTCTGTATATAAAATGGGCTTTAATCGCTCGCATATAGCATCTAGCAGCCTTTCATCCATGTTTTCAAACAAGGGAACCTGAGAAAAGTTCCAAAATGGTTAATGTGAATGTTGCTATGAAGAGCCGAAGAATAAACTCAGCAAAAATCTAGGGTAAAGATAACTGACAGAAAAAAATAAGAGGCTCCTATGTACAACTTGAGAAAAATTAGTTCCTTGGCAAACACAATAGGAAGTGACAAAAAGAAGAAAATGGTATTAATACTGTGGACAGATTTCGCTTCCCACTCCCTCGGTTGAATGGGATGGATGTCTTTTTACCCCGTTAACCATTTCAACATCAAGAAAAAATGCTACAGGGACAGAAATAACTTCAGTTACTCCAAAGCAAGTTTCTTACTATGGGAATGAAATTAAGCTTCATGAAAATTTTGAGTGCAAATGTTTTGAATAAGTGCATCAAAAATGTTATGTATAAGCTGCAATATGAACTAACTTGGACATACAGAGTTGTGTGTTATGGAAAAAAAAAAGTGGAGCTTCCCATAAGAAACAGAATTGGTAACGAAAGAGTTCCAAACATACAAAGCTCAAAACATAATGAGCCCATCCAGCTGATTTGCATGACTACACACTATCCACAGCAATTCTATCAAAATTAAAGAGATAAAAGAACCTTACCCGCCTGACCAAAGCCAGACAAAGATGTCTCTTTATGTCCCTCCTGAGATCCTTGGGCAAAGTTCGGACCAAGCTATCCTCGTCTACTCCACGTGTTTCTAGCCACTTGTACTGATCATAGCGTCTAACACGCTCCCTGAGCTCTGCAGGAAGCAAACGATGATGCATCCATTGCTCTGAATCACGCCTCTTAACTCTCATCTCTTCAAGTCTAATAGTAAGAGACTGCAAGTAAGTCTGAACACAGCAGAACTTTTGGGTTAATATGACACCAAGCATTCAACCCTATTAAAAAAGAGGGGGCAAAGACGTGGAGTAGCTTGCATCAAAAGGGATTTAGAGAAGTAAGAAGGCCTTGGTGCATCTAAGTGTGTCACAATCTGATTATTATTGGATGAAAAAGAAGCTCATAACATAAAACAAAGTCCCCTTATTTTCTCATCAAGAATTATGACCATGTAATTCCTTGTAATGGAGTAGAGATCACCATGGCATATAATGTTCCTCTATTTTAAATGTTCAAAATAAGGCATGATATCTTAGTGTGGTGCTAAAAATCTCAAAAAAAAACAAAAAACAAATTCAACTATACCTGCATATTTCCAATCAAGAGAGCGAAGAGTATGAGCCCAAATATTGCTAATGAAATGGAGAATAAAACCTCTCCAGGATACGTGCTGGTTTGAAGCCCTTGACCTAGTGTACTAAAAAAGGTGAGGGAACAACAAATATCAGGAGTCTGAAAGAAGAAAATTAAACTATTTCCTTGCAAATGAAACAGCACATGGAAATAGATTGTAAAAGAGCAAAGCCATGTGTGTGATGTTTTTTTAGGGGAGGGGGCGCAGGGGGATAAAAACAGGTGAAAACCAATAAATATCAAGATTGATACAAACATAAAATAGTAATGTACAAAATAAAGACGTGGATAAAGATCACTACAAATAGGTACAAATCAATGTAGAGAGGAGGAGATTAACATACATTATTTAAATATATTAAGAGTCACTTCATACGACTACATTACAGGAGCTGACACTTGGAATTCCATACATCATGAGTCAAATAATCATAGAATATGTAATATGTCTTATAGCCTTATTTAAACATTTAACGAGACATGAATGAACAGTGATGGATAATACAGTAAGGATTTATCTTCTTGCAACAGAGTGCATACAGGCCAAAAAAGTACCCTTAAAAAATTTAAACAAACTGAATGATATCACCCAGTAATATTAATTTTATGTAATACCTTAAGTTTTGCAGCCCCCACCAAAGACAGTAGCAGTACTTTGATATGAAACTGGTGGAAGATGTAATGTTAGATGATAAAGCCTGAGAGAAGATTCCAAAATCAAATGATGGATTATCACCATCAGTTGTACACTGTGTATCAAGAACAGAGCCACTGATGTTCTTCCATGCATTGTAGCCATTCATCCCTTGGAGGCTGCTACTACAGTACAAGAAGTTTGTACTGCAAGTTGCATTACTTTTACATGCTTTCTGCCAGCAAGTGTCAGTTCTCTCTATAGCTAGCAAGTACCAGAAAGCGCCAACAAGCTGCAAAGTTACCATGCAGAGGCCAGAAATTACATCAGGGGAAATGATTGGTCTGCTCTGATATACAAAAAAAAAATATACTCATAATTGCTTTCAAGTTCAATGCAATGTAAGGAGAAAAATATAATTTGAAAAGTCTGGGAACACCTGTACCATGATGGAGTGCCAAAAATATATATTTACAGTAGAACAATCCAATAACTGAACAGTTGTTAATTGTCACTACAAAACTGCTCTAGTCTGGAGCTTTTGACAGGTGATATAAGTTAAACATGGGCTCTCTCTTTTAATTAGCACTTGATATAAATGTAGCCATCCCAATTGAATACTACCTTCTCGCTTACAAAATTGTATGTATCCTTAGCTTACAGGGCGAACTTGCTTTAGTTCTATGATTGAGATTACTTTAAGCCAGACACTGCAATGGACTCCGACACCAACAGGCGATATCTTTCAGCCAATCTTAGAAATAAATTAAATATAATTCATTTAACATGACACCAGATAAGACAAGAAGCAGAAACAGACAGCTTTAATGGCCTTGCCACTGAGCAATGACATTAAAGGTATAACAGACAAGATCAACACAGAACCAATATATTTTGAAGCTGACCACAGAACAATTATATGTAAGAAATAAAAAAATAAAAATGATGTATGCCTACAATCAGAACCATAAACACATATCTTCATGAAGAATGATCCAATCATATTTTGAACAAGCATGTGAGGGCTTTGGGTGGACAATAAGAAGATTCGTTGAATGGATTTGATGAAGGTCAGCTCTTCATGCATTTACTAAAGTATCACAGAGTAATAAAAAAAAATTCTATAATCATGTCATACATAGAGGACTAGGACATAATAAGCGTCCCTAAATGCATGATTACAATCTAATATCAACTTACATGACTAGCAAGCATGTATAGCAAGAGGTAGTACACGGCACCAGCCCAAGCAGTCTCCGCAAATACACCTGATGTCCTCTTTAATTCTGAGGTTAAAGGTAACATCCGAAGAAGCCTTGGTATGTACTGAAACAATACAATGAAGAGTAATGCCTGTTTTGTAGCTAATACATCCGAACCTTTTGATCTTTGCAAGTACCTCCAGACAACAATCTGTATCATTAAGATATGGGGAATATTACTTCCCAAAAAAAAAAAAAAAGTGTCGCAGTGAATGGAACATAATTAAGAAAACCGCAGCAGGTTATGAAGTTGCCAATTTACCATTATAGGCATAATAATAATTACTTTTTCCATAAAATTTAGCAAACAATTTTTCCAATGACTCAAGGGGACATTTAGAAGTGAAATGTTGATATATAACTAGCTTACATCTAAAATGTTCACAGGACACCATCTTTGTTTCATAGAGCTAAATGGTTGTGGACTTCTACAATTAAAAAGAAATGAGAATTACCACAAACTACACCTTTTCAACTTTATTTACCACTAGCAAACTCACATTTTTTTTAATACAACTAGCAAGGAAATCTACTGACCCACTAATACCAGTACCATTAGTCGTAAATAAGTGTAGTAGTAAAATCTTAATTTTTGGTCGTATAATACCAGTACCATTAGTCGTATAGGATCCAAGTTTGTTAGTGGTAAATGAAGTTGGAAAAGTGCATTTTTTGGCAATTCACCCTAAAACCAAAACTTACAAGTAGAATTCCCTAGAATCTAGGTGAATCTTGTATATGGATTATAAAGAAGCATGAAGTCAACAAGAAAGAAGAAAATAAATAGCTGAAGGGGATTTCAGAAGAGTGGTAGACTAAAAGAAAGACGATAAAAAATACATTTTCGTTTTAAAAACATCAGCATCTTTAAAAGAAATAAATGCCCATAAGCTCTTCCAAACCTGTGGCAGGGGCAGCACAGCTAGAAAATCAATGATAAAGTACCAGCGAAGATAGCGCTTAGCAATCTGTGCTGGATCAATCACAAGTTCACCTCGACCAAATACTCTGGAAGATGGAGCAATATATGCTGTACGAAACTGAAGAACCATGTGGATGAGATAAAATGCATCTATTATTGTCCTCAATGTTGTTGCTGCAGTTGCTAACTTCCTATCTATAGTGACACAATTGTCACCGGAGTTGACTACTGGAAGATAAAAGAACAAAGGATCCACAGATACTGACAGGATGCATGAAATAACAAAAAGTTTATTCCACAACTGCAGGAACTTGTCTTGAGGATCAAATATCTTTTTTTCAGACACCTTTAGATCTTCAGGGAATACAGCATGAGAGACCCCAAGTCCAAGTGTTTTACCAATGGACCACAATCCTTCAGAACCTTTCCTCATTCCTATCTTAAAGGAATTACTTTTTACTTTATTAGAAGAAAACATATTGAAACCCCATTTCTTTGTCCCAGTAGTATCAGATGATAGAGATGCCTTTGAATCAAGGTCATCCAACCTGCATACCAAGTAGAAGATTCAACGATATGCTCAATAGATACAAGGGGAAAAAATTGTATTGGATGTACATAGACTTACTGACTATGTATATGCAACATATCAAACATACTATCATATTTTACAACAATTGGACATCAAAATAAGTGAATAAGATAGTTTCAACTTTTTCAACAGGTTAAACACTAACATGAGACAATTTGCTTAACTTTACATTTCTGATTCATCAAATGTCTATGAAAGGATTCCTAACGTCATTGCAGAATAACAAAAGGAAAAAATATACAGAAATGATAAGATATAAATCACATTTATTCATTGACATGATGATTCAAATTTGTTATATCTGCTGCTTTTCAAGTTTCAAATTCAGATTCTTCCTTTGAGCATACAGAGTATTGAATGTTCTTCCCCCATGATTTAGGGGCTAAGGTCCCTAAAACTGTGATAACTTTAACTTACTTTAAACAACTTCATCATCCTTTTTCGGTAAATCCAAACATAGCTACTACTTGAAAAATAAATACGCTTTTTTTGTGATCTTTGTGAGTTGCTGTGGAACCTAAAGGAACACCAAAGCGACAAAGTTTAATGCCCTTTCTGTTACTTCAGGCTCACAAAGCCTAGTTGCATATTACACATAGATTCTGACTAAACATATAAATGTTGGAACAGTATCAAATTACAAAAAAAAAATTAAAAAATAAAAATAAAAAATAAAAAATATTAATCAATTGTACACTTGTATGAGAGAGAGAGAGATTACCGAACAAATTTATCCCTCTGGCCACCAATACAATCAGATTTGTACCCACAATCAAACATTTCCAGAGCTCATATGCATTTAACTGCAGCTCAAAAAACAGATTTCAGGAATATGAGAACTATAAGTGACCATTAAAGAAATCTCACATTTCAACAGGTAACATCTCAGATTTCACAAGCAGAAACTTAACCTCTATCAATATTCATCGAGACGTCGACATACTGCAAATTCAATGGACACAGAGGACCTTAATCAGCATCACAGAAACTGAATAAAAAACTACAAGAACCAATGCAAATGAATTTTGAGCTACGGGAGATAGACTTGAATTGTGATATTTAAGTCGGCCACTCTAGGAAATGGGTTTACTGCAGATCATCCTAAATTCAAGTCCACGGGGCATCTAAGAACTGACAACCCCATTTTCCCCAAAGTCATCAATTCCCTCAAATTTTCATAGCATGATTGCAAGTTGGCTAGAATCAGTACCCATAAACAAAACCAATACTCAGAAATTGAGAGCAAGTTAGCATCAGAATTAATAAGGCCTACATTTCTTCCAAACGTCGACTTCAATTACAAGCCCTAATTACACATAATTGCTAGAATTTGGAAGTTCCTAAACCCGATCTCTAATATGAGCAACAATCCAACTAGCTCCACGACCACAAGCAGATGAAGCTCCCCTAATTACACAAGTAAATTCGAAATCAAATAAAAGAAAGAATCACAATTTCACCGGTATCAGATGAAGCTGCCGCTAGATCAGACATCTGAACATAAACAGATAGATTAGAGACGGAAATTCTTGTAAAAAAAAATGCACAAGCTAAATTAAAAAATAACCCAAAAGGTGGAAATCAATAGGAAACATAATAGTGAAATCGAACGGGGAGAGAGAGATTACAAGAAGATGAAGGAAGAGGGAGGAGAGATTTAGGGATTGTCGGGTGGGGACTGAGCAGAAACCAGAACCTGGCGGGGAAGCCCGGAGGAGGAGATGACTTTCAGTAGCTATGTGTCAAATGACGCTCCTGCCCCTGGTTGAATTTCATTCCTTGCTCTTAACTAACGGGGGTAGTTTTAGTAAAATGGAGGAGATGACCGATTCAAAGGAGGAGCAAGTCGTTGTCTGGAAGTCGTTTGCACATCGTCTTTTGCTTCTTTAGTAGTAAGGGACTTAAGGAGAGGTCATGTGTGAATCATATGATAGCTAGGATAGGAATTAGCTTAGGAAGAAGATTGCCTCTCGATCTAGCGACTCGTACCTTGATCGACTTTATTTATAGAGGTCAGACTAACGTTATTAATGTTACACACTAGTATATCACTTTATCCCGTGTCTTTTAAATTTTCAAGTTAAAATTAATCTTTTTTAAAAAAGTAAATTAAAATTAAACACAATTAGGTGAAGATTTCTTCCTTTTTGTTTCAGTTTTGTTATGTCCTTCCAAACACCATGGTTAATAAAAGGAGTATGTTGCACAATAGGTAGCCAGAGACCAAACATGGAAAATTGAAGAATTGGATAAAATACTACCCCAAAGCATCATTAACAAAATCTTGAACATTAAAATTCTGATAACAATAAATATTATAACAAGACATGGCAGAACACTAGAAAATAAAATGCATGGATATGGGAAATAGAATGCTTCCAAAAGTGAAACTTTCTTTGGAAATTCATTATAGATGGTCGGCCAACTAAACAATGACTTGCTATGAAAGGTGTGGAAGTGCCACTCACATGTACCTTTTGCAATAATACGATCGAAGATGCAGAACATATTTTTACCAAATGTAAACATTCACTTGATGTTGTAAAAAAAAATGGACAACGATTTGGAAATGATAATAACTAGAATAAATGCACTGGACAACAATCTCAAACAAACTATTCCATAAATCTTTTCAACTCTATCTACAACTCAGAGAACCTCCCTAGCAATTTTTTGGCAGGGGGTATGGACTATAAGAAATAAAATAGTATTTGATGCCAAAATTTTACGAATGCACAAAAACAAAAAGGTTATCTCAGACAACAATTACAACATTGGAAAAAATCAAAACGAATATACTGGGAGGAAGAAGAAATCAAAGAGCAGAAAAATTAGATGGAAAAAACCATTTGAAGGTGTATTCAAAATCAACTTTGATGGATCATTGTTGTCTTCAGGTGAAGGTGTAACGCATTTTGTTATCCGTGACCACCTTGGAAATGTTCGAGCTTGCAATGCCTTGTTGTGTGGTTCAATTTCGACATTGATAGCGGAAGTGTTGGCACTTCGGTTGGGTTTGGTTGCTGCGATTGAGCTAGGATTAACGCAGATCAAGATTGAAGGGACAATTTTACTCTTATCAACTCTATCAAAGGCTCTTGGATCTACCCTTGGGAGATTGAGATGGTGACTATGGACGTCCTTATCTTGATCCAACGATTTTCTAGTGTTTCATCCAATCATGTCTTCCGTGAAGTCAATTAGGTGGCAGACAAAGTTGCGCATCTTCGGTTCTTGGTGGATGGTGCTTAACTCATCGCTCACTAACGTGTGTTTCACTTGCTAACAATTCTGGCAACAATGCAGAAAAGTAAAGTAATGGGCTAGATGCAATTAAAGTAACTAATAACAATGAGTAAATATGAATGAATATGAAGATGGTGAATGGTTTCACCCACTCATCTCAACATGTTTGGTTTCTCGATCTTTGGGCTTTCTCTCGTTATTCCGGTTTCGGTTTATACACAGAATTAGGTAGGCCGATGTCTCCAATACACCACCTAACTCCCTAATCTCATACAAGGGGCACTAGGACCCGGAATACGTCACCTTGATTGGATACTCTCGTCTTGCCTCGTCAACTTAACTCATCGCTCACTAACGAGCGTAAAACGCCCGTTGAATCTCACCAAAGAAATACCCAAAATCAAATACTAATATAGAGAATAAGTACATATGTGTCGATCTCCCATAGAGCGTGTGTTTAGTGTGTTTCAGTTGCTAACAATTCTGACAACAATGCAGAAAAGTAAAGTAATGGGCTAGATGCAATTAAAGTAACTAATAACGATGAGTAAATATGAATGAATATGAAGATGGTGAATGGTTTCACCTGCTCATCTCAACATGTTTGGTTTCTCGATCTTTGGGCTTCTTCTCGTTATTTCGGTTCCGTTTTATACACAGAATTAGGTAGGTCGATATCTCCGATACACCACCTAACTCCCTAATTTCGTACAAGGGGGAGAGAAGCACTAGGTCCCGGAATACGACACCTTGATTGGATACTCTCGTCTCGTCAGCTTTTCACCTTGTTCCAGGCCAGGCCCGACCTAGAGGCAAGGGTAGATGGTCCAGGGCCCAAATAAGTTTGGGGTGCAATAATAAAATAAAATCTGTGTATAAATTTGGGGTCAATAATAAAATAAAATATGTGTGTAGATATTACATTGAACCCATAATTTTTAGCCCAAATATTGTTTCTGCCCATTTCTCTTTTAGAAACAAATCAAAAGAATAAATAGGCTCATAGCTTAATTAGTAGTTATATATTAGCATTACATCATAAGAAATAAGAGCTCATAAGCAGAACAATGGACAACAAGCTAATATGAACTTAACAGTCGTTTACCTATTGTCCATTTCCAGCCATTGATGTATAAAAATAAGATGCTCGGATCGGGTCCATATAATTTATTACTTTCAATAAAACTAATTAAAAATTATTCCAAAATTAAATAAATTATTGCGAAGATATGTTTCACTTTTAATTTTTTTTTATTTTCTTACTCCTTTTCTTATTAACTCCATATAATTTATAACATCGTTGGGCATTACTGTTGTCAACTAGTTTTGTTGTTGTCGTATTTATATACTTGCTTATTGTATCGATCCCTTATTATTTTGTTTTATTTATATAAAAAAAATTGATATTTTATATATTAAATAGTTTCAATTTTCATTAAAAAAAACATATGTGGCCCGTAAATGACATATTTTTTTAATGGATGGAGTAGTGTATGTATGTGTGTGTATGTGTGGGAAAGTTAGTATTCTACTGTATAAATAAATGGATTTTTAGCGATTTAAATATACTATTGATTACTAGAATGTAGCTTTTATTTTTAATAATTAATTCAATTTTAAATTATTAGGGCCTAGAAATTTTATTTGCCCTGGGCCTATATAACAATAGGATCGGCCCTGTCTGGTTCTCATCTTCATCTACTACTTCCACTAAGATATACCTACAATTAAGATGTCAATCTCCCTACACTATCCAATTTCCATACCCATCACCCTGGATGTGATTTGCCACTATAATGGATTCGACGCACTAATGTGATTGTAGTATAAACACTAGCATGGTGCAATTATGTATAGGTAGCTAATCTAAATATAATAACAACATAAAGCAATAAAGCATAAAGGAGACTGAAATAAATAACGGATAGATAAAACCTGGAATTAGCCCTCGCGATACACCGAATCAATGTCTTCAATCACGAGCAAAACAAGGGAATTAGCCTATCATGGTCATCCCTAAACTAAACTAACTAGAAAAGAGTACTTAGGTTCCTCCACCCCAAAAGGGAGGTGGAACCCTCTCAAAGATGTGATGAAAGTAGTGTATGTTGAATGATGAAAACACATAGACTTAGAGGTTTGTTTATAGTGCTAAAGTGGGCCGAAAAAAGGATGAGATTTCGTGCTTAGGATGCAAGCAAAAGATCTCCAAAGAATAGGACAGAATCCTCATCGGATAAGGATCCAACTCCGCGTCCTTATCTTATCACGGCGGGTGCCTAGAGACCATGGGCAAACGTCCAAGCTTGCGGGTGTTGTATCTCTTCATGCGGGCACCTTTCCCGGCAGGAGCCGGACTTCTAGCGGCAAGCGACACAGTTCCGAGTCTTCCTGGATGTGTATAGCTCGCTAAGATCTTTCCAATGCAATGTCATAATTGTCAATCGGACATCCAAGGTCATGGGAAATCGCGTTTTAAGTTCATCTTGCCTCATGGACAACTTTTGCGGCTCGCTGTCATTTCAACTCTTAGACCTTGATTCCTTGCTCCCTTACTCCTCGGATTGTCTTGGATTTTTCACGGTTTTTCCTAGATCTCCTTATCTTCCATTGATACACGATTTCTCCACCATTCTAGCTCGGATCTATAAATATGTGAATAAGCACTAAAACACGTAGATTTCGAACTTCAAATTGAAAAAGTATAAAGATGCGACTTAATTCTAAACGTTTATCTAATGAAACCTAAGTTACTCTAAAACTACTTAGAATGCCTATACAACATATGCATTATCGAACCCTCACACTTACCCTTTGCTAGTCCTCGGGCAAAACAAACCATTTATATGAACCATTCATCTTACAAGCATAAATTTCATGCATTAGCATTATCAAAAGCAAAATATTAAGTAAGTGCAAACATGAACAAGGTAGACAAACATTCTAGAATGTATATGAGTGATCAAGTAGCACGCATGCTTATCCATCCAACCTCACAGGGAAAAATGTGTTTCTCTCACTCTCATGTGTTTAGACTTTTAAGAACAACTCTCAACTCATTCATTATACAAAAAGCTACATAAACATTGACATTTATATCTCATAATCTCCACCAGATACGTCAAAGTAAATAAGCAATATCAAGAGGTCTTTCGCTCAATGGAAAACTTCAAAGAAGACTTCTTTCGGCAGGTTGTAATGGGGTATGGTATATGCAGGGAATTGTTTGGCAATGTGGTGCTTTCAAATCCGAAAACTAAGATATTCCTAAAATTCTTCCAACATTACCAAAACAACTAAAAAAAATACAAGCTTCCAGGAAAATAAAGAACAAACTTAACCAAACTTTTCATCCATTTCTCCGTGTATTCAACTCGATCGTCTCTTATCTTGGCTCATTTAAGCTCCTTCTTGGACATGTCTACTCTTCATGTCATTTGGCTCATTTAAGCTCCTTCTTGGACATGTCTACTCTTCATGTCAACCATCCTTAGTAGCTCTAGCATCGCCTTGTTGATCCACCCTACGAGTTTAGATCCGCGAATCTGCATAATTAACCATAAAAGCATAGATTCCGAACTTCGACCACCAACTGATAAAGTATGCGAAATAACTTGAAAACATGTAATATGCACTCTATAACTACCCTAAAACGACCTAGAATGCCTATACAAAATATGCATTATCAGCGACACGTGTCCCTTTTTCCTTCAACCAACGTCAGATCATTGTAGCCCAATACATTGCATTTCATTTGTTTGGCCTCCAAAACGACATCGTTTTATGAGTTGTAGCGGAAAAAAAAAATTATAGGCTGACATACCCCTGTCATGCCATTATTACCATGGATGCTAGGCCGAATACTACCTTTAGTATCCCAATCCACGAATACTTGCCCTCTTCACCATTTTTTATTCAATTTAATTGAAGTATCGATAGTAGGATCGTACCGATAAAAATGTCATTATGTCTCATTGTATGTAATTCATGAGCATTTAAAAATAAAAAATATTAAAGTAACTATAAAATTATAATGATGAGTCGAGTTTTGTTCGGGTTGGGTCAAGGACGGTTCGGGTGTGGGTCGAATTGGGTTTGTCTATGTTTGTGTCCATTCGAGCATCATATAGAAATGGATCGGATTCGGGTTCGGGTTATGCATGACCATAAAGTCTTTTAACAACAAACAATTTGTCTATTGACAAAATAAATGTCAAAAAATTACACATTAGTCCTTTTTTTATATATAAGAAGAGAAAAACTCAAATAACCATTCTACCTACATGTTTTATCTTCAACCATGACAGATTTAAAATCAACCACGAAAGTTAACATTCCAATTAATGCTCTAATTTCTCCATACTTCAAAATTAATCTATTTTCAAAATGACTAGGAATGCTCTGTATTAATCAATTAAGGTTGAATAGTATAATCGACTAGGGTTTATTAATCGATCAACAATCTATGTATAATAGTATTCATTAACAATCGATTAGAGTGACTTGAGGTTGTACCCACCAATCTATGTATAATAGTATTTAAAAAAAGGCTAGAATGCAATATGTTGTTATACATCTTGTCAATAGACGAAGAGTTTCTTGTTCATGTCCGACACTAGATTTTTGGGTTTTTACCGAATTGAGTTCGAATTAGGGTTGAGCATAAATTGGATGGGATAAGGATCAGACCGAAAATTACGGTCTTGTATCGGACCGGGAGTATTACGATATGATCAGATGTCCAAGGATTTTTTTTATTTCGATTTTTGATCCAAACCCGGGACCAAATTGTAATTTCCGGGTTGGACCGGAATAGGACCGGGTTGTATATATCTATATCTATATCTATATCTATATATATATATATATATATATATATATATATATATATATGCATTTTTTTATATACAAGGCAAAGATTTGGGGGTGGTCAACCGCAGTTGAGCCACCACCCAAGTGCATCCTTATGGATGAGCTCGTCGACTACAACATCGGATCCCCAATCAAAAGCAGTCGGCAACAGACCAAGGTGAGCGAGCTGATTAACAACCCGATTGCCGTCTTTAAGTGTATGGGAGTACGACACACTAACAAATGAGTGATTAATGTCAAGCGTATTCGACACCGTCATCTCAATCTCCCAATGGCAACTCCACACCCCCTTGATGACGTTAATAGCCACCAGGCGTAACATGTTGCGTGCCTACAAGCAGCCAGCCTTCCTTTTCTTTCTTTTTTTTATATAAAAAAAATCTCACAACCCTACCCTAACTCAACACGCAACCTCTCTCGATCCAGTCTTCATTCACGCTCGCTGGAGTCGTTGCTCAGTGCTCACCCTTCATCGTTTCCCATCGCTAGTACACCACTACTCTCGCCCTCGCCCTTCGCCACCGCTCAGCAGCCATCGCCTTTCAATTCGCCGCCCATCATCAGTAGGCATCTCTCTCCCATCTCTCGCCACCGCCGTCGCCCTTCGCCGCTAACCATTTCCCTTCACATTTATAGCCTTTGGTTTACTTTTTTTTTACATTAGGAAAAGAATAGAATGCCCAGACAAAGCCGGGTTCATTCTTGATCATCCATAAGGATGATGTTTAAAAGATCCCCATGCAAGGGGAGAGTCGATATATTACAATCATATCTAGACTTAGCTATGTAATCAGCTGTTGTATTCGCTTCTCTATAGAAATGCCGGAACTGAATAAAATCAAATCTTCCATTCAACAGATTGATCTTCTCAATAGTTCTATAGATCTCCCAATTGACCTTGGAGCTGTCATTTATTGCCTTTACTACTTTTAAATTATCTCCTTTAATGATCACCTTCGTTATTCCTCTGTCAATGGCTTGCTGGACTCCTAAGCAAAACGCATCCTCTTCTGTTTGAATAATAGATCTCATCCTTCCTTTATGGTGAAAGATGTCGATCACTTGGCCCGAACTGTCCCTAATGATGCCCCCAACATGACAATCATTAAGGGCTCTAACTGAGCCATCTACATTTACTTTGTAGATGACATTTGATGGTTTAGTCTACCTAGATGTTTTTCGTTTGTCTTTGTTTATGGGTTTTCCGTCCTTTTTTTTAGTTTGACTCCAATCCTTTAGGTTCTGAAGAATGCGATAGACAATGGAATTAGAAGAATCCATTTTGTGATTGTTAAAGATAACATTATTTCTCAACTCCCAAATAGAGTACCATATGAAACATAGCTCCTCAAATTGGGAAGTGTTATGCTTAATTGACATGAGATCTTCTTGGATTGAGCATTCCGATCTTAGATTAATGAAATATTTACCATTCAAATATTCATAGTTCGAAATGATTGCCTTTGAGACAGAGCAATCTAAAAGAATATGGTGAGAGTCTTCATCGGTGCCTTCACACAACACACACTGAGTTGGAACCTTGTTAAAGTGTTTATTAAGTCTCAACTTAGTTGGTAGACCATCTGTCATTACCTTCCAAATGAAAGTTTGTATTTTGGGAGGTAGATTAAGCTTCTAGATCCATTTGTTGTCAAAGGAACTTTGTCCGATATGGTTAGTAATTTTGTACGCTGATTTGACCGTGAATTCACCATTCTTCATTAGTTTCTACACTATTTAATTTGTCCGATGTATTCCAGGTTGGAATTGGAATGTCTACAATTGTCGTCCTCTCCATCTTCACTGCAACCTCTCGATCTCCTCCTTCCGGAGAATTCGACCTCTCCCTTTTCAATTTCTCAGATTTGGATTTGATTCCCGCTCTCTCTCTCAAGCTAGCGACCTCTCCCTTTTCAATTTCTTAAATCTGAAGCTCGCCTCGCTGAAGCGCTCTCTATCTCCTCTTCTGGATTCCGACAATCTAGGAGATACGAGAGCCCTTCCGCACACCTCCGTGGAACACTGCCATCGTCGTCAACAATTCAGTAGAACACCGTCATCGCCGTCAATTGTTGGATGTCAGGAATGAAAGCGTGGTCGCTGGTTGTCAGGATGAGGCGTCGACGCTGTCTGGAGGTAGAGGATTATGATTCATTTGGCTGTTTTTGTAATCAATCTTGATCTCGCCTTGCTGCTTCTGTGTTCAATCCTTTCTGTTAGTATGGTTGAGTTTCAACCCTAGGGTTTTTATTGTTTTGATTTGTAGTGCCCCTGCCCTCTGTCTGTTGTTGTTGTCTGTTGTTGTTGTTGCTTCAACTAGAATTAAGAGAGCATCCTAGTTTTACATCTATATGATAAAATTTTACATATTTATGCAAGTTCCTTCTTTGCAATACCTATCATAAGGTGGTTTTTCATTTGCAACACAAATGCCAAAAAAGAATACAGAAATCAAGTTGGAGAACATTGTGCTAGAGAGCTTATACCTGACTTGATTTATTGGTGAAAGCTGTGATTTGTGCAATTTTGTTAAATTAGGGTTCTTAGCTTGTATCTGACTTGTAAGTTGTAATTGAATCTTTTGAAATTCAAAATTCTAAATCAGGTTAATGATGATAAGTTTCATGGAAGACGTGATTTTATTTAATTTTCAATTTGTGGTTCCTTTTCCATATCAAGCTATTGGTTTGTGCAATTTGTGCAAATTTTTTTTTGGAGTGAGTATTTCTTTTAAATTGGTGTTTGGTATGTTTGAATGTGTTGTTGGTTGTGTAAGCTTTGGTTGAAGAACCGCGCCACTTGAATTGGACACAAAATGGCTTAGTTAAGTCAAATGATGATGTCAGCACATAAATTAGACCATGTCAGCGCATAATTAGACCATGTCAACGCACAATTATACCATGTCAGCACATAAATTTAATCTTTTGTTGCAATCTCGTATTTTATTGCCTTGTCGAAGCTATTCAGGGTTTACTTGTGACGTTTTCGATCAATTTCTGTAGCCAGCGTTTAGCCTGCTGCTTGCTAATTGGGTTGTTAGATGTCGATTTGGTATTATCCATGTAGCCTGTATGCCAGCATCAATATTTTTATGAAACTAAGCTTGCATTGGATCTGGTTAGTTTTAAACTCCGACTACTTTTGTAATGCATTTCTAAGCTTCAAGATCTGAAACAAGCATGGGTGTATGTCAACATCAATTTTTTATGAAACTAAGCTTGCATTGGAATGGTTTATATATGTCTATTTCCTTTTTTAATTTAAATGATACAGATCCTTGGAATGGTTTATATATGTCTAAGCTTGCATTGGAAGGGCTTATATATGTCTTGAAGATCCTTGAAGACTATTTTTGTTCTTAGATCAGTAGCTTAGAAATGATACAGATCAATGCATTAGGTAGTTTTTTTTTAATCCATTTTATAGGCTTATGTTACTTCTATATCTTCCTTCTTTAAGAAACAATATAGAGGCAATTCAGTAGTTTATGTTATTTATTTCGAGGCAATTCAAAAACATATGTGCTGACACGGAGTTAAAATGTGCTGACACGGACTGAATATATGCTGAATATGTGCTGACATGGTCTCTTTTTATGCAATTCAAGTAGATGTATAGGTTTTTTTTTCTAATTGTGCGACATGGTCTCTTGTGCAAATATAACATGCTAACATGGGTTTTGTACACTAGATGAATGGGTTTTTAAATTATTAAAAACCATGTCAGGAAGCTTAATTTGAAACTAGAGATGCTTGCCTAGTATGCGGTCTCGGCAGAAGTGATATCAGGCGTCCGGTGTCGGATTGTCTATTATGATACCTTTCCAGATAGGGAATCGTGCCATCGAAGATCATTTTAGAGCTTAAAATTGGGTTTTTTTATGTTATTTCGGCAATATCAACAATTTTTGTTATTTTATTTTTATCGCTTAACAACTAGGGTTTCTTTCCGCATTTCCTATTTAATAACATGTTTGTATCTTTACATTGAAGTGTCTTGTGATTTCTGACTTATCTTGAGATATTAGCTAGTAGCACTACAAAGTTTAATGTGTTCTTATTGCTACGTTTTAATGTGTATTGACATAGTCTCATATTGTGTGTTGACATGGTCTCTTTTTGTGCAATTCAAGTAGAGCTGAAATGTCGTTTAAGTTATTATAGAAATTATGCTAACACAGTTATTATGCTCATTGAGATCTATGCAATTTTTCATGTTCTTAGTTTTATCACCAGTTTATCTAGGAAATGTCGCACTTTGTATAGTGAACATAAGATTTTAAGATTTCTCAACCACTGACACTGACATATATTATGGGTTTTCAATTAACCAGTTTAATCCTTCAAAAACTTGCTATATGTCAACATCTTTTAAGATTTCTCAGCCGCTGACACTAACAATGATGTATGTCAGCATACTGATGTGTTTGAAAGTGTTACACATGAAAACTAGAGATTGTATGCAAGTTCACTAGGGATAATTAAGATTGATGCAAATGCAAGTTATTTCATTAAAATTATGAAGGAAATGGATAATTAAGTTTTAGTAAAGACGTGATTCGCCTAATGAATGGAGAATAGGGTGAAGATAGGATGCTAACATGACTGTAGGTTACTACGCTTCCTTGTTCAAAGGCTTGTACTGTTGTGAATTTCTTTACTCTCCATCAGCTTGGTAGTGAATATGTCCTGACACGAAGTTTAATATGTTGTTACTGCTTCATTTTAATATGTTGTTACTGCTGCATTTTAATGTGTTTCTGGCCTATGGATTTTGATGCATCTAGAAGTGTTCTGATATTGTAAGCAGTAGGATTGTCTTGAGAATCGTGTGTGCTGGCATGGTCTCTTTTTGTGCAATTCAAATAGATGTATATATTCTTTTTTTTTTTAATTTCTAATTGTGTCCTGACTTGGTTTCTTTTTGTCAATTCAAGTAGATGTATAGTTTCTTTTTTATTTTTAGTAATTGTTCATCACTTTATCTGATAGTATGCTGAAATTATTGCATTTTGGGTTGTTTGGTGTTGATTTGGGTTTGTTTGGTGATATGATCTTTCTTTAACAATGAAATGGATGTTTCTGAGAACTTGGAAATAATTAAAATGAAGCCTTTTCATTTTTTGCCTTCTAAGTGTGCACAAATGTAGGCTAACTTTAGAGATGCAGCTTGATTGTTCATCAAATGAAATTTTGAGGATAAATTGGTTTTTAGTGTTATTCTAATGTCATCTTTTTGAGATTTAGACTTGCATAACTCTTCACTAGACTTATTGCTGGAGGAATATGATTTGTCACATTATTTGCTTAAAATTAAGAGGGGAAAACAATATTGCTGAGCAGTAACAATTTGCACAACAGATTGTTATTTGTGCACATCATAAAGTTATATTTGCACACATAAAATTATATTTGCACAATATAAACTTCTTATTTTTCACTTTTTTTTTAATTCAAATTGCTTGTTTTTTAATTTGATTTGGGACTCCAAGTTTATTTGCGACTCTCAAGCATGTTCTCATCCATTATCTCTCCTTTGTTTATCTATTTATTGGTCGTTGGCTCCTACGCACTAAATTGATTGAAATCGATTTACTAATTCTTGTTTATGCCAATTTTAATCCTAATGTCAAACTTCTTGATTTCCTTTTTGAACAGTAGGTTCCTCTTTTTTTGTCATTGTGTGAGAACATAGCAAGGATTTATGATATGTTTTACTAGTTATGCTATATTTATTTCATTCTCTTTATGAAGTATGAATTCTCTTGCTAGTTATGCTATATTTTATATTGATTTGGCATTTATTGTTCACATTTATTGTTCACATTTATTGCTCCTGCTAGAAGCTACTGATATATTGTATAATTTGTTAACTATGCTGATTTGAAAATAGATAAACAGAAAGGAAAAATACGTGTGCTGACATGATCTCTTTTTGTGCAATCCAAATTGATGTGTAGGTTCTTTTTGATTTCTAGTTGTGTGCTGACATGGTCTCTTTTTGTGCAATTCAAGTAGATGTATAGGCTCTTTTTTATTTCTAATTGTATGCTGACATGGTCTCTTGTGCAAATATAAATGCTGAATTCAAATGTGTAATTAACTTGATTTGACATATGTAGAAAATTTATTTAGTACTTCAATCTTTGTAGTATTTAAACTCCAAATATGAACTATTGTATTTCAGATGGTGATGCCCTTGGTAGTGAAAGAACTCATGTCATCAGAGGCAACAAACAGGAGGAATGATGCTTTCTATGCTAGAGAATTATGCAAGAATGGTGGAGACGCTGCAATAAAGTGCGCTTTCTTTAATTTTCCTTATTATTTTTCGTAATATTCCTGATTGATGAGTCATATTTTTGAAATTTAGACTTGCGTAACTCTTACTAGACTTATTGATGGAGGAATATGATTTTTCACATTATTTGCTTAAAATTAAGAGGGAAAAACGTGGTTGCTGACACACAGTGTCGACAATAACAATTTGCACAACGGATTTTTATTTGTGCACATCATAAATTTATATTTGCACAACAAATTGTTATATTTGCACAATAAATTGTTATATTTGCACAACATAAACTTCTTATTTTTTTCACTTTTTTTTGACAATTTGGATTGCTTGTTTTTTAATTGGATTTGCAACTCCATGTTAATTTGTGACTCTCAAGCAGGTTCACATCCCTTATTTCTCTTTTGTTTATTTATCTACTGGTTGTCGACTCCTATGCACTAAATTGGTTGAAATTGATTCACTAATTCTTGTTTATGCCAATTTTAATCCTGATGTCAAACTTCTTGATTGCCTTTTTTATTGAACCGCGACTTCCTCTTTTTTTTTGGTTGTGTGAGAACATAGCAGGGATTTCTGATCTGTTTTGCTAGTTATGCTATATTTATCCCATTCTCTCTATGAAGTATGAATTTCCTTGCTAGTTATGCTATGTTTTATACTGATTTGGCATTTATTGTTCATGTCTTTTATTGCTCCTGCTAGAAGCTACTGATATATTGTATAATTTGTTAACTATGCTGATTTCAAGATAGATAAACAGAAAGAAAAGATACAAATCTTGTGTGCTGACATGGTCTCTAACTGTGTGCTGACATGGGAAAACCTTTTCTTCTTTTATGAATTGATTTGATAATTTTTGGAGCATTTAAAGGAGTTTGTTGAACTATGGATAAGTATGGTTGTTTCTTCAAATTTCTTTGTGAATTAGAGCTTCTTCGGCTTCATGTCTTTTCAGTAGAGCAATGTTGTAGGGTTATATTGTTTATCTGAATGTTATGTTATAATATAATTAAAAGCCTTTTAGCTCAATGGTAGAGCGATGTGCTTATGCGCAAATACGTGGGTTCGAATCCCGCATAGGCTAAAGTTTATAATAATTATAGTAATTTGTAAAATTATCTAATAAATGTTCAATAATAAGATATATTAGTGCAATTTTAAAATATAAATGAATGTGTATATCCTTTTTATAAGGTTGTTTAAGGAAATATAATATAAATATTATATTTGCACAACATAAAGTTACATTTACACAACATAATATTATATATGCACTAAAAAAGGTACTGACACGACAAAAAAAAAATGTTGATGCTCAACTGAATGTGCTGGCACAAAAAAAGTGTTGACACGAAAAAAAGAGCATCGATGTCGGCTAACGCCAACATCTCTGATGCCGGCATCAGTGCTGACATGAAAAAAAAAAGTGATGACACGGAAAAAAGCATACTCGACGTTGGCGTCAGCAACTCCGATGTCGGCATCATCAGCGCCAGCATCTCTGATACCAGCATCAGCAGCATCAGCAGCGCCAGCATCTCTGATGTCAGCATCGGCAGTGTCAACGTCAGTACTGACACGAAAAAAAAAAGTGTTGACAAAAAAAAAGCATCCCCGACGTTGGCGTCAGCAATGTCAATATTAGTGCTGACACAAAAAAAAACATCTTCGACGTTGGCTTCAGCAGCATCGATGTTGGCGTCAGATGACATCTCCGATGTTGGCGTCAATGCTGACACGAAAAATAAAAGTGTTGACACAAAAAAAAATGTGATGACACGAAAAAAAGCATCCCTGACGTTGGCGTCAGCAGCATCGCATCCTCGATGTCAGCGTCAGCAACATCAGCATCTCTGACGTTGGTGTCAGCAATTTCAACGTCAGTGCTGACACAAAAAAAAGTCCTGACACAAAAAAAGCATATTCGAAGCAATTTCAACGTCAGTGCTGACACAAAAAAAAAGCCTAATTCGCCATGTTTTATACTATTTTTTATATCGTTTTCTGCATACATTTCATGCATTTGGGTCAGAATAATACATAATCTATGTAGTTTATGCTTATTTGCCAAATTATGGAATCTACACCCGTTTCTGTTTAAATTCGCAAAAATCGAAGCAATTTACAACAGTTCTGAGAAAGGAAGAAAAGGTCGAAGTCAACTACAGAAGTCCAAGGTCAAGGAGCAGCGGAACCAGGACAAATCAAGCTGGAAGCAAGAAAATCCAGTCAGCACAGCTTGGTCGATATCGAGTACATTCAAGACGATTTTCACCAGAGTTGACAGAAATCGAGCTGAGCTGAGAAAGTTGGTCGATATCGACTTCCTTTAGTCGATATCGAGTTGGTCACATATCGATCTGAGCACCACACATCAACAAGTGAAGCTGGGAGCTAAAGATGTTCGTCGATGTCGAGGAAAACCCAAGTCGATGTGCCGTCCAGAAGCCAAGATCGACGAAGAAGACTGAAGATGAAGGAAAGTTCGTCGATGTTGAGGAAATTCCTCGATGTCGAGTAAAAACCCAAGTCGACTTTGCTCCTGTTTGCCAAAATCGAGTTGTTGAGCGGAATACGAAGAAAGTGCTACTCGATAACGAGAAATTCTACTCGATATCGAGGAAATCCCCAGAAGCCGATGTCGAGCAGTCCGAAATCTTGTTAAGTTTCTATCCCGAAGCCGATGGAGATATTTTCGAGATCAAATTTTATCAAATTCCATCAAGACCTATCAAGATCTATCAACTCCATGGAGGATTTATCCACAAATTAGATATAGTCTTAGTTGATTAATTTCTTTTATTCCATTATTTAATCTTTAAGTAAGTAGATAAATAAATATAGATATAGATAGACTTTCTTACCTTGATTAGTAAGGGTTGGAAGCCTATAAATAAAGCCCTAGGGGCTGGATTTTATGAATTCAATCCTAGTTTCAATTACATCAAGTAAGTAGGAGAGAGAGAGAGCTTGTGGCGAGAGGAGAGAAGGTGTTGAGAGACGGTTTGTCTTCGATCGGTTGTAAGTTCTCTTTGGTTTATTTAATGCAATTTATTTTCCTGAAATCTTTGATGAGTTTCCTTATGATGAAGAGCGAGTAGTCCACCCACTTCTAGGGTCGGGGTGAGCCCGACGGCAGCCATGTGAGGTGATGCGGTAAAGGTTTGATCTTTTTATGCAATTCATCTTCTATCCCTGCGAGCATGATTCTTTTGCGAAAGTTGAAGGTGATCCTTGTTTGTGTTATTGAAGCGAAAGTGATCTTAATGCAACTTGGGTTAATTATGTGAAAAGAGTTAGTAACAATTAGGGTTTATGCGAAAGCCTCTATATTCCTATTTGTTAATAACGAAAGTTATTTGATGAAAAGCATGATCTTTTATGCATTTATGTGTTATTTTGCATGGTTATCGTTGTGATGTTGAAACCCTGATCTTGGAAGTCTTTATATTATTGATTTATTTCATCAAAATCCGTGTTCTGGCTTGCGAAAGGTTGCAATTTAAGTTTATGTGTTACTCTTTAGTCGATCTCGGGGAATTTTTGCTCGACGTCGAGGAAATCTTGTCGACATCGAGGAAAGTTAGTCGAGATCGAGTTGCTTTTCCTGGGTTTGCTTTCCGTTAGTCGAATTCGAGTGCAGTTGGTCGATATTTTTACTCGATATCGAGGAATTGTAGTCGATATCTGATGCGGAACCATCCAAGACACCTTCGAATGATATCCTTATCAAGAGGAAGAAGAAGGCTCCACCATGGGAGAAGGTCCAAAGGTGGAAGCTTGACGTTTAGCTCGTTCATAGTCATTTGACAGCTTTTCGACGTCTCTGTAAAATGGATCGTACGGATTCAATATTTATCGGATTGAGGCGTGCCATATCTTGTTGGAACGAGGACGAAGAGATCTACAACTTTTCTGTTGAAGGTTTTTCCAGATTCAACCTCCGAATTGGCCGAAAATGCACATCTTTGCAAGCTGTCACTGTTTTGACGGGATTTTACTAAGTGTTGGAACCCCATTTCGCCTAGTGTTCCTATTGGGCCGAAATTGGGCTATTTTAAGTGTTATTTCTAGAGATCTTATTTACTTATGATTTTAGGTGTTTTAATTAGATGTTAGATATTATCTTTCTATCATTAAACTCGGCCCATCAGGCCTTAGCATAGCTTATATATTTCGATTTCATACATTGTAAACATTCAGCTTTCAATGAATAGAATTAGTTCTCTCAAACTTGTGTGAAACACATTGAGTGATGTTGATCCAACTAGAGCTGTGCTCGTTGATCACGAATTGGTATCTATCTCAGCTTGGTTTGCTTTGCCGTTCATCAACTTCGCAAGACTTGGTGAATCTAGTATCCACAAGCCCCCTCCTTGTGCCTTCAAGTTGTCCGCTTGGTTGTGTAGGGTTGTAGAGGCGGGTTATATAGTCATTGGTATTGGTTCCTACCCTCTTAGGAGGTCTGGGGTCTTTATCTTGTTCTATATAGATCGACTCAGTCCTTATCAGGTCGTGTCTTTACATAAATATCGAGTCTTTATTACTGATTGTCGAGTCTTGTTGGTTTCTTGATCGATCTTGGCTGTTCTTGATTGAATCTTGAGAGTCTTGAGTCTTTCTTTGCTGCGTCAGTTTTGATTCTTGTTGTTCTTGCTTCCGTTTCTTTAGTTTCTTGCTTGTTGTCGAAGATCGGACCAACCTACGGCTAACCCCGTATCAAATTGGTATCAGAGCTTTGGTTTCCGACATCAAGATTGAGTCTTTTTCTTTTCTAAACACAAAAACCACAAAAAAGAGTCCTTTTCTTGTTTGGTCTTTTACTTCTTGTTTCTTTATTTGATTATTGCACTAATCTTGAGTTTGTGATTGTTTGTGGTTGCATAGCCTAAACACAAAGCCTAGCCGAGACCGTGGAGTCGACCAAAGTGGTGCGCAATTTCCCTTGTGCAGCACCTAAGCCGGCGGCATTACCCTTGTCCCCATAGTCACAGCTTGGTCGACATCACATAAACACAAGAAACCCTAGTTTGTTATCTTTTCTATCCTTTGTCTATCTTTGGAATATTTTATCTATCCTATATCTATTCTATTTGCCTTTTACAATCTGATTATAATTGATAGATTAATCCATATTATCTATCTTTTATCTTTAAGAGGCTTAGATAGATCTTGTTACCTTATATATCCAAAGTTGTTTATAAATACATCTTTAAGGGCTGAATTTCTATCATCTATCACCAACATATCATATTTTCGAGTCCTTTTCTCATTATTGTTAGTTTTCTTGCATTAGTTTCAGATTTTAAAAAAAAAAAAAAATAGTAAGTTAAAGTTCCGAAAATTCAAAAAAAAAAAAAGAGAAGAAAGTGTTTGGTTGTTGTTTGTTGATCTAGTGCAAGAAAAACCTAAAGGACTCAACTTTTTGGTGATTCTCCATAGCCCTTGTCAACAGCCCTAAACCTAAACACATACACCTCCACAAAATTGAAACCCTACCTTACAACTACAACATCATAACTTAAGGTTTTCAATCAAAAGAGGTAAATTTCCATTCTTTCTTGAGTTTTTCTATTCTTTCTCTTTGTTTACAACTTTGTCGAAGTTGTTTGCTAGCTGTGTCGAGTACTTCTATTCTCTTGAAGTGCTATTGTGTGTGTGTCAAAGAGATCTCCCCCTGGTCGAGTTCTCTTTTGTTTGAGTCGAGTGCTTATTTTGCTGTTCGAGTACTCATTAGTCTATTTTCGAGTTGATTCTTGTTGATTGTTGCTTGGATCGAATTGATTATTGCTGTTATCGAGTTGTGTTTGCTTGAGTCGAGTGATCTTGACCCCTGTCGAGTTCTCTCTTGAGTTGTCGAGTACTACAGCCCCTTGTTGAGTACTCTTGTGTGTTGTTTCATTCATTCTCTTGATTCATATACTTTGATTGCTTTGTTCTTTGCTTGGTAGTTGATTTGCCCAAAGCGGATTGCCCTAGCAAGCGTGATATATCAATCAGAGAGGGAGTGTGAGCGAAACACAATTGTGAGGTGTTTATATTTTATCTAACCTTTTACATAGTTCTTTGTTTCTTTTATTTGCTATGTCTAATCAGGTTAACAACTCCAGCACCACCGTGACTCCCGAGCAATTCAACACCTTGATGATCACCATGAACGCCATGAATGAGATGTTGGTAAAGTTCAATAATGACATGGCTAAGATAGATAAAAGCTTTACGACAATAGAGCTTCAGCATTTTGGCTCTAATACGGTGTTTGTACAAGGAGTCTCACCCAGAGATGAAGTGTCACCAATTGAAAGGGAAGAAACTCATCCTATTTCTACTCAACATAATGTTTCTTCTACCATAGATAATTCTCTTGTTGCTGGAAATATAGAGCATGTTGTTAATAATGATCAAGATCTAAACTTACTAGCCTATGTTGATAATGATTGCATTGAATATGAGCATGATGATTCTTTGATTGTTAATAAAGTTTTAAGTGTTCAACCTATGCCTTGTGATAATAATCAAAGAGAAGAATTGTGTCATACTAAATGTTTGGAAAAAGACGATATTTGTAATATGATCATTGATGCTGAAAATTCTTCTTCTATTGCTAGCCTTGAATTAATTGCAAATCCAACTTTGAATAAGGATGGAAAATTGCTAGCTTTGGATGGAAACTTAGGGATTCATGACCAAGTTCAAGTGCATATTAATTTAGAACATCATGAAGATAACATGAAATATGAATTATGCCCTAATAAAGTTTCTTTTCTTGATTTTGTAGATGACGCTGAGACAAAAACCAACGAGGAGTGGTCAATCCCTACACCAATCGTCCTTGAGATGGATTTCCATGGGCATATGGTGTTCGATCTAGGAGCTCGTGTGGCTGCATGTGCGGAATCATATATGACCTTGGATTCAAGGACGAATCCTTTTCAAGAAAGGGAGATTGATGCGGGACCATCCAAGACACCTTCGGATGATGTCCTTATCAAGAGGAAGAAGAAGGCTCCACCATGGGAGAAGGTCCAAAGGTGGAAGCTTGACGTTTAGCTCGTTCATAGTCATTTGACAGCTTTTCGACGTCTCTGTAAAATGGGTCGTACGGATTCAATATTTATCGGATTGAGGCGTGCCATATCTTGTTGGAACGAGGACGAAGAGATCTACAACTTTTCTGTTGAAGGTTTTTCCAGATTCAACCTCCGAATTGGCCGAAAATGCACATCTTTGCAAGCTGTCACTGTTTTGACGGGATTTTACTAAGTGTTGGAACCCCATTTCGCCTAGTGTTCCTATTGGGCCGAAATTGGGCTATTTTAAGTGTTATTTCTAGAGATCTTATTTACTTATGATTTTAGGTGTTTTAATTAGATGTTAGATATTATCTTTCTATCATTAAACTCGGCCCATCAGGCCTTAGCATAGCTTATATATTTCGATTTCATACATTGTAAACATTCAGCTTTCAATGAATAGAATTAGTTCTCTCAAACTTGTGTGAAACACATTGAGTGATGTTGATCCAACTAGAGCTGTGCTCGTTGATCACGAATTGGTATCTATCTCAGCTTTGTTTGCTTTGCCGTTCATCAACTTCGCAAGACTTGGTGAATCTAGTATCCACAAGCCCCCTCCTTGTGCCTTCAAGTTGTCCGCTTGGTTGTGTAGGGTTGTAGAGGCGGGTTATATAGTCATTGGTATTGGTTCCTACCCTCTTAGGAGGCCTGGGGTCTTTATTTTGTTCTATATAGATCGACTCAGTCCTTATCAGGTCATGTCTTTACATAAATATCGAGTCTTTATTACTGATTGTCGAGTCTTGTTGGTTTCTTGATCGATCTTGGCTGTTCTTGATTGAATCTTGAGATTCTTGAGTCTTTCTTTGCTGCGTCAGTTTTGATTCTTGTTGTTCTTGCTTCCGTTTCTTTAGTTTCTTGCTTGTTGTCAAAGATCGGACCAACCTACGGCTAACCCCGTATCATGTATGCTATGATTGACTTGTGATTGAATTTCAGCCTTCTAAATAAAATGAAAAGAGTTCCTTTACCTTGCTGATGTGTTGTTCCTTTATCACATTCTCTTGGTTTTTTTCTTCTGAAAAGAACACATCCTCTTCTTTTAATACAAAGCATATATGTCTCCACTGAATTTGTTCCAAGTATTCCATAACTTGCTCATTTGTATCATTTAAACTAATGCTGAAGTTTCTGCAATGTGATTTAGATGCACAACGAGCGACTCTGGAATTGGTCCATATTATGTAAAACTTGTATATTTCTTTGCTCTTGTAGGTATGTGCTATACTTATGTAGTTCATTCAGTCTCTTTTCCCGCTCTTCTGATATCATTGTTGACTTCTTCCTTTCCTTTAATGAAAAGGATAATCAATGAGATAACTCTAAACTCTGAGTTTATGACAAATATTATGTAAAACTCGTTGGTAGAGGCAGACTTGGAGACTACCTCAAAAAAAAGCTCAAGGCATCATAAGAAAATCATAGTTAGAAATGGATCTGTAGGATGAAAAATTGTGTAAACTTCTATTTGTGGCAGAATGGCAGCTGTTAATTTCATTGCCTTTCAGTATTTCACTAGTTCTTTCTCTTCGCTTAGCATATTAGTAATGGTATTCAGTCACCACTATGCATCTTTCTTCTTCTTAAGTGAGCATTAGTTAGATGTGTGCTTGAGTTTGCCATGTTTAACGAGTTCAAAGGAATGGGGTGTAAAATAGCATTGTATCTATTTATATTTCATAATTTTTAAGCCTATTAGCTCAAATGGTAGAGCGATGTGTGCTCACACACAAAGATGTGGGTTCAAATCCCACAGAGGCTTTTAAATCTCATATAGTCTATATATAGTTGTTTTTAGTTTTTTCAAGTAACCAAGTGCACAAAGAAACTAAATGTATAAGAGCTCCAAGAACTCAAGAAACCATTTGTATAAGAGTTCTTGATCTGGTAAATTTTTGCTGTCTAAATCAATTAAATAGGTAATGCACATTAAACTCGATTATGTTTCAGAAAATTTGTTGCAATGTTAGTAGTTACAAGATGCCCATGATGGGTTTGCTTAATATGTATATAGGGTGTTGCAATGTTAGTAGTTAGTTAACAATCCATAGCTATTTTTTGCAAGAAACTAACTGTAAAGTTTTATGACAGCTCTAGCACACGTGCTAACTGACAGCAATAACATAAGGTCAAAGAAAAACCTATGTGGGATTCGAACCCACGTGATATAGCTAGCTAGATGATAATCAATTATCCCCACCATTATAGCCCACCTTATCAAATTTCAAAAAATCAAACAAACAGTCTAATTTACAAGCTGCTATAAAGCTCAAAATCAGTTTAGTGTAGTTTTATGTTAAAATTTTACAATATATAAACTGAAATTGTCAATCTAATTTCATTTAAGAAGCTAAAGTATGTTCAAGTTAATGCATTTAACATACTTAATCCAATTTGGAGATGCAAATTACTTGATAATTGATGAATAAAATAAGCCTATGTGGGATTCGAACCCATATCTATGTGCATGGGCACATTGCTCTTCCACTTGAGCTAATAGACTAAATATCCAATAGAGAGTAGTATCATCCACATGGATGTGCATATCATGGCCAATATTAGGCCACATTCTTATATTAGTGCTAAGCATTATGCTCAATTGCCTGCTGGTGTGTTGGATGTCATTGACAATGGTTTAGATGCTCAATTGCCCGCTAGCATACCATAACAAGTCTCAACTGATTTTTAAATGTGTTTTCCTGTCATACCAAGGCAAGCCTTCTAATTACAAACACCAAAGCCTCAGCGGTACCATGAACAAGTGATGGGGCTAGGCAAAACATACACCTAACACTGATTTAATATGCAAATAAGTAATGAGAACCAAAAAAAAAAAAGAAACACAAAACATGGATCAACCCCACCAAGGTTTAACTTCAACTTCCTTTATAGTTATATAAAAGAACCACATTAACAGAACATAATTGGATTATTATATCACATGGATCAACCCCCCACCAAGCTTCAAATTCAACTTACTTTGTAAGTGCAAATCGAGCTGCACAACATTAACAACAGGGAAGAGCGAGAAATATGTGTTAACAAAAGAAACACTAGATGATCAATCATATGGGGCAAATGCACATGAATTTTCATAGCAGTTTCTCTAAGAATTCGACTATCAAGTTTCAACAAATGTTTATCAGACCGGACTAAATAAGGGGAGACCAAAACAACTGCTTTACCTTGATTCTCTTCAAATTCTCATTGAGTGATCTCTGATCTTCCAATTTAATCCACATGGTATCTAATTCCTGTTTGGCAACAATAATTTCATTCAATCAGCTCAGCAATATATATATATATCAAAAAGGAGAAAAAGTTGCCTGGAAGCTACCAGTGTATTTAAGCTCAGCAAATGGGGGAACTTTCTTTCAATCCGCATGAGATGAGCCCTCTCCTTCAAGAGGGAACTTTCTTCATCTTTAAGATCAGCAAATGTCTGCTATAAACATAATTCCAATTGAACATTATAACCCCCAAATCCCCAATTCCAACGGCACACAACAGATTTCGAGCCCCAATTCCGATTGAACACGAAACAGACCCTCGGTTTCAATTGGAGAACGATTTGTGGGGGATTTGGCACCCAAATCCTCATCTCCCTCACCCCTAACCCCCAAACCCTAGATTATATGTTCATATACTCACCTGGCTATAATCGAGAGTCGGTCGGTCATCGAGCACTCGCAGCAGGGTGCTTCTTCGGTTGCAGCAGCGAGCCGGACTTCGAGCAGCGGATCCGAGCCGGCCTTCGAGCAGCAGGGTACTTCTCCTGTTCGAGCAGCGCTGGTCTCCTTCGCTCTCTCTTCACTGGTGTATCGCGTCTCCGACCTTTCTTTTTCTTTTTTTATTTAAATGCAACCTAACGGAATAAACATAAAACTGTTAACTTTAACCGGAAAGGGCACGAGACGAAATGTTTTAAAACCACAGGGGCACCACGCGAAATATGCAAAAGAGTTGTATACCTCGCGAAAATTTTTTTTTTTTAGCAAATATATATGACATATCATAATTATCTAAAATTAAATCAATATCTTACTCGATATCCCTTAATTCGTTTGTTACCGATAATAAAAAAAATATCCTAATAATTAACAAAACTTAAAAATTAATAATAAATCCTACTATTTAACAAAAAAAATGATAATTTACCCAAAAAAAATCATTAACAAATCTTAACAAATCCTACTAATTAGCAATTCTTACTAATTAATATACCTAAGATGAGATTTTCTAACTAACAAATCTTAATAATTAATAACAAATCTTACTAATTAACAAATCCTATAATAATAAAAAAATTCCTACTTTAAAGGAGAATTACAAAATGAGCATTTTGTAATATATTGAATGATAAAAAAAATCAATTGTTAAATAATAAGAAAATTAAAGCATTAGAATAAGAAATCCCATCAATATAATTCCAATAAATATAATGACTTCAATTAAAATGCATAAATAAGACAATACATGGAAAAAAGTGAAGCTGACTAAATGTTTGAGAAACAATTGAAATAATTTAAAAAACAATGAATATGAGAAATATATAATAATAATGTTAATAATATCTTGTAATTCGCGATGAACATCCACTTCATCACCTGATGATTATAAATCATCATCTGCATGGGAGAAATGAGAGGAAAAACATAAGTGATGCAAAACAATGCAGGATTTTTTTATGGCCAATTACAAATCGTTATTTCTTTTGAGACTTGCTTGTCTTTTATGAAAGTTGCAGCCGACAATGTACAAATAGAACTTGGAGATTTGATTTCAACTTCGGTGACTTGTCACCGAAACATCTAAACTACAAAATCAAAATTTATTGACATTCTTGGAATAATTTCTTCAAATTGGTTGGTGACTATCTTCAAGACCATTGTGTAATTCCTCTAAGATGTACCTATCTATTCCCCGATGAAAATAGTTTACATATGACGAATACTTGTAATTTCTCATACCAAAAATATCATATATATACTAAAAACACACGTAAAATTTAAATATCTAACGTACCTCTCCTTTTCACATTACTATTGTTGTTGTCTATGGGTGTCTTATCTTTCTCATTTGACATCGCGTTGGATATAATCTAAACTTTGAACAAGCGGTTTTCGTAAGGCAGAAAGTTCTCCTGCAGAGCCGGATGAGAAGAGACTTGCATGACACCAATTCAATATATGTATATATGAGATGAGATTGCATAATTGATTTTTCTAATATTTTAATTAGTTAAGTGATAATTAAGTAGATTTGTTTACTTAATTAGATAAAGTAGAATCTTTAATTAATTAGATTTTATAATTTAGTAAGATTCGGTTATATCATACTAATTAATATATATGAGATTTTCTAACTAACTACGTTAATTGATTTTTCTATTATTTTAATTATTTAAGTAATAATTAAGTAGATTTGTTTACTCGATTAGATAAGGTAGAATCTTTACTTAATTAGATTTTCTAAACAACAAATCTTAACCATTAATAACAAATCCTACTAATGAATAAATCCTATAATAAAAAAATAAAAATTCCTACTTTAAAGGAGAAGCCGCCACGTGTCGTAGGCGACTTCTCCTTTAGTATTATAACTAGCGTAGTACCCGTGCATAACGCACGGGATTTATAAAATATGTTATATTTTATAGAAGATATTACCATAATTTATTTACTTTATATATTAGATATATTGTACTATTATAATAATATGAAAACAATATAGTAAAATAATATAAATTTGGATATAAAAATAATAATGCTTCCATCAATGTCTCACCTTCCTAGTAAGTTTGGGTTTGAGATTTGAAATGCATGAGGCAAGATATAAAAATGTGGTCCTCTACTATTAATTTTCGTTGTGTTAATGAATTGGAAGGTAAGACCAAATAATTTGTAGTTCGACTACATATTACGCAAACTCTAGGTGAATGGAGTTTTAAGAACTTTTGGATAGACAATATATAAAAATGTCGGAGAATAAATATTCTTGTAATAAACTTAAAATTAAAAAAAAAATGCTTCATCCTTCTCAAAATATAGGTCGTTTTATTTTTTGCCATGTTTTTTAAGAAGCTAAAAAGTCTATCAAATATTATCTTTTCATTAGTTTTATTTGAGCATGTTATATGATTTGCAATGTCTAAATAGAAGCTTTATTATTATTATATATTAGTGAAAACATCACTTTCCCAACAGATAACAGATTGATCTTGAACTCAGGTATAGAGAAAACATCATACAAAACCAACCCTGATGCAAGATGTATATCCCCAACCTCTGTAACAATCTTAATTGAGCCATCCGACAAAGAAACTTTAACAGGAAACCTAAATTTTTGCTTAAACCTCTAGAATAATTTTTAAAAAATATGGAAGAAAAAAGAGTTGAAAGTGAGAAAAAAAACATAAAGTTACGAAGGAGGTTCAAGAAGGACAGTTAAAGATTCATCTATACATGATTCATTTTAATATTTAATTTATTTGACTCTAAATGTTTTCACTATTAAAAAAATGAAATAAAAACTAAGACATGTCTTTAGTGTATATGAAATTGTTGTTAAATATACAAATCTAAAATCTCTTTATTTTTATTTTTTTTATACCATGCCCTTTATGAAATTAGAAGATTCAACGGAATATATTTGCTAATGAAAGTATATTTTATATTCAATTTATTAATAAGGATCTTAATATATATATTCAAAATATGTTTAGGTTCAAATGATATTTAACAATATAAAAAAAAATTAAGGCATTAATATTAGTCTTATAAATAAGTGAAGTCAGGGTGTGTTTGGATTCCAAATGCATTTTAATCATAATGTATTTATAAATACAAACACTTGAGTAGTATTTCGTTATCAAATTTTATAATGTGTTTAAAATGATATACCTTTTAAATAAAATACCTTATAAATTGTGTCAATCAAACAACCATTATTGTGTAAAGTTTTTAATTACATTATATAACATAATATAATTAATTCACATAATTTACTATATATTTTATTTAAATTTTACGTTATTTTAAACTATTGTAAAAAGTGTTAAACAAACACTACTCAAGCATTTATGCATTATAATTAAAATATATTGAAATCCAAACACACCCTAATCACATAACTTCAATTTTTTTTGTCAAATACACTTGTAAAAATAAATTATTTCATAAAAAAAAAAATAAGAATACCTATTTCGATGAAAAGCTTCTTAGGATAAATTAAACAAATTTAACAAATATTAGAATGAAAATAAATTGATCTTATCATAGTATTATGATGATAACTAAATTAATGTTAGTTGCCATGAAAAAACATTTGACTTTATTTCTATTTTATTAAGAAAATCAAAACAAACGTATCTATACATCCTAATCCCTAAAACAAAAACAAACACTTAAATTTTAATGAACACAAATTTTGCAAAATATGAGCTTCGCAAGCCCTATCCATCTCGCCCAGCAGGTGAGCCATTCAGTCTCACCCCACTCTACATAAATTCCACAATTTCCCAATTAGTTCCTATTCACATTCGACAATTACCCTATAAGACCTAACTATCTGCGATCTTCTTCGTCTTCTGGTTAAGGAAACCAATACTTAGCATCTGGGTAAAATAAGTTATAGTTTTCACAAATAAAAAATTTAAATCAAATAGCCAACAACTTAAAGTGTAATTAATGATTTAAGGTGTGATCATCATTTATCTTCAACCAATTAAATTCTTAAGCATATTGGGATATTTTAATATTAATCTTATGGTAAATTAATCGCATGTTAAATTTTATTAAAAAAATCGTATGTTAAATTTGTTAGATCAGTTTAATAACTATTTAGATTTGTTAAAATTAATAATTGATTAAATTGAATTAATTATTTAGGTGGATTTATGCTTATCTATAAAAATAAGGTGGGGCCACGCTAAATGAGAAGCTGCCACGTAGGCCTGTTTAATGAGGTGTTGCCATGTGGCATCCTTCGCATTTGTTTTAGTATTATATTAGATATAGATTCTAGCTCCATTTACTATTATCTTCCACCCTTTTTTATTATTAATTTGTGTTTTCAAAGAAATTGTTCTTCCTATCTAACTCATCAATTAAGTCTTTTTTACTAGAAAATTACATTAAATGCATCTCTTTTGGTATTGCATTGAATATAAAAACATGTTTTGGATGCTCAAATTTGTAAATTGGAGCGTGAAGTGCATATTTGACCACTCACTCCCCCCATTTGTAAAAATTTTCCCAATTTTTGAGAAAGTGGAAGAAAGCTTTATCCGATGAAAAGAGAAAGCGTATGATCTCATGGATGACTCCATCATTTTTTTTTCATTTTATAACTAAATTTCCAAAAATTGTCATTTAAAAATTCTCATTTAACGGTAAAAATATATGATTCAAATATTGGAGTTTAAATCCAATAGCTAAATTAAATTAATTTTTTGATATACTTTTTTTTAAAAGAAACAATGGTCCAATTTTGTGGAGAACATTGAAATTTTGATTTTTCAAATGGAGGTCAAAATTATATTGTTTTACATCGAAATGTGCGTGATAAAAATTATACTCCATCCGTTAATCAAAACATGTCAATTTACTATTCATGCACTGTATAGGAGCTAAAAACTATAATATATATATATATATATATATATATATATATATATATATATATATATATATATATATATATATATATATATATATATATATATATATATATATATATATTAATTTCATACTTAATACTATTAAGTATGACATTATATAAAAAAATATTTATAAAAAAGTTGATATTTATTACTCCCTCTGTCTCAAAATTTAGGTCATTTAGGTCTTTATTCTTGTATAAAAATAGATGTCATTTTAGGTTTTCTAGGTAGGAGATAGTAATGATTTGTATCGATTTGTGTGTTGTTGACTTTTCTAAAGATTTTGATTAGTTAAAAAATGTAGTGGGTATTAAAAACAATTAAATTTATGAAAAAGTTAGTGGAATGATGGTGTTGATTGAAGGGTGAGTGTTTTATTAAAACTTGTGCAAAATCTTAAAACGACTTAAATTTTGAGACAGAGGGAGTATATTTTTTATCATTCTAAAAAAACGTGCGTATATAGTACACATCATGTTTTGGTTAACGGAGGGAGTAATAAGGAATACACATTTAACATTAAAAAATATTAATCACAATCAAAATGTGAAGATAAAGATAAATTAGTTGATTATTCAAAAGGGGTGCGCTAAAAATACACACTTGGAGTAAAATGGTAAAAGGTGTTGTGCAAAAATGCACACCTTGTGCAAATGTGCACTTTTGAACACCCAACTAATGTGGATAGTCTTAATAGTGCAAATGTAAATATGAGTTTTGGCTCTTTTCTTAACCTCTTAATTATTTCAATGTTTTGCTAATGACAATGAACTCGTACTGATTCAAAATTTGAAGAATGTCTAGAAAGAAGCTTTGTGACTTTATATATATATATATATATATATATATATATATATATATATATATATATATATATATATATATATATATATATATATATATATATATATATATATATATATATATATATATAATCATAAGATTTGTCATACTTCTTGAAAGCTGAAACCCCTTCCTCTCAGACCCGGGTCTACGGATCTACCTTTTTTTATTGGCCAATTTATGTAACTCCTACCTAGTCCTGTGGAACAAGATCTGTTGCATAATATTGCAACTGCAACAGTTGTGTTATGTATTCCTTACGTGCACATTTTTTTATTAGTTGTGATGTTGGTAGTCAAGATCTGTGAATTTATCCTAATATCTTCTCCATTGTGTCTAGATGACGGTGATGAGTTCAAGGAAGTTAACATTGTGAAGTCAGATGACTTCTATCAAGCTCATGACACAGATGGGGGTTCCAACTGGTAAGACTGGTGGATATCAGATGATTGAAAAAACTAGAGAGCAATACATTGATTGATTAGATGCATTCCCTGACACTGCTCTTTTTCATACACTATCGTTACAGATACTTGTTATTTTGTCAAACATCATGGCTTCATACTGCTTCAGTTGTTATGATTAATTTGATGTGTTGAAAGCTAGTAACATGTGCTTGTATTGACATTCTGTACTCGTGGCTGAATCTAAAGATGGTCTTTACAAAAATATTATACATGTGCATTTTTTTATTATAGCGGTTTCAACCCATATCACATCTTAGTCAAATTAGCTACACTGTATCAATTGTGCTTGCTGCAAATTTTTCCTTGCGTGTTTTTTATTTTCACCACCCTTCTAGGATGAGCTATTTACATAAGGCAGAGAAGAAAGTAAACAATCATCTCGATTGCACTAGTAGCCATGTTTTTTGCTTTCTACTGGTTCTTTGCACTAGTAGCCATGTTCTTTGCTTTATACTGATTTCCTATTCCTTTGTGCATTTTTATGTTTCTTCATGAGGTATCTATTGGTTCAGTTAACTAAACTCTAGTGAGTTGTTGGTGAAATTTCCTTTGCCAAAAAGGACAAGTTGGCTATTAATTTGAATTTTGAGTGCTAGACTGCTAGTTGAAACAAATGGAGATTGATATATATGGAAGGAATCATAAACCCTACCTATATTGCAATTGAAAATTCAACTTTACATATTCCTGCATCCTTTTTAGACACTGAAACCTCTTATTTGGGGGCGTTGTCTTTTAAAGTTGGGGATGTGCTTGTCATCATCAGTGTGGATTGCTGGTTCCTGTAAACGATTGGTTATAGAACTGACAAAATCTGGTCCGACCCGACTCACTTGAACTAAGACCTAACCAAAACCCGAAAATCTAGAATCATCCACAACCCGAACCTAAGCCCAACCCATTTTGAGTTGATACCCAAATGGACACGAACATAGACAAACTCGACCCGACTCATTATTGACTCGTCCTTGACTCGACCCAAACAAGATTCGACTCATCTTTATAACTATTTTAATCATCTTATTTTTAGACATTCAAATAACTGTGAATTACATATAATAAGACCTAAAATAACTAAATAAATGATGTTTAATAGTCAATAATTAATATAAATAGAAAATAATTTTCATTTCATAATAAAACTAAATGTGAATCAACTTGACCCAACCCGAACTCGACCCAACTCGAGATTCATTTGACTCAAACTTACCTGGCCTAAAAATTTATCCGACTCAAACCCGATCGAACATACAATATACCCAATATATAACTCAACTCAACATATGACCGAATCCGAATGGGTATACCCAACCTGTACATCTAGATTCTAGTTGGTTATCTAATGGGAATTAGATTAAGTGATGCGGGGTTAGCCGCTGTTTTCCCGACCTTGTTGACGTTGTGGACTTGGACTTACAAGAACACAAAGAAGTGGCAAAGTGAGACAAGAAAACGCAGCAAAAAAAGGTTAAACCTTGGGAGCAAGGCTTGACCAAGTGAAAGGGAAAAACAGAATAAAATAAAGGGAAATGAAAGGGAAAGATAGGAGGAATCAACCTTAATCAACAACAAGAAGACCCATTGGGACAATGCACCAAGAACCAACTTGAATGACACCAAAACCAACCCTATACAACCTTACACAACGATGGCTGGCCATGGAAGCACAAGGAGGAGGTTCGTGCTCATCTCGGAATCACCAATCTTCGGGAAATTGATAAAACCAAGTACAACCGAACTAAATGCAACACACATGCACACAAGGCATGAAGCTCTCACCTTTGGAGAGTGAAACCAACTAGGTTTTCATTAAAAAGATTCCAAAGTGTCTTCAAATGAGAGTTTACAAGCCTTAAATAGGAGAGAAAATCAGTCCAAAAGCAAGGGCCCAAAACACAAGGTCTCAACAAGTACTACTAAACCCAAACAAAGGCCCAAAACTCTAAGTCCAAAACAAGCAAGCAAATGAAATGCTAAGTATAGGTTGTGGCTGAATCATCCTTAGTCGAACCCGAGAATGGTGCGGTTTCAAGCAATGTGATGATGTCATCCTCGGGCTCCTTTGGTAGCACCAACTTCATATGGTGGATGATGAAAGCGTTAAGCTCATCTCTTATCTTCTTAGCTCGTGAACTTGTGATAGGCCCATGTCCATCTCCGATACAATGTGCATTGGGTGGTTCTTGGGATGGTCCTCCATCATTCTCCCCTTCTTGGAAAGGATTCGACCTCGAATCCATGTCTTCATCCTCATCTAGGTAGGGGGTGAGATCGGCGACATTGAATGTTTCACTAACTCCATAGTCACCCGGTAGGTCAATCTGGTAGGCATTATCCCCAATTCGTTGCAATACCTTGAATGGGCCATCTCCTCGAGGAGCGAGCTTAGACTTGCGCTTTTTTGGAAATCGCTCCTTTCGCAAATGCACCCAAACTAGATCACCGGACTGGAAAATCATCTTGCGACGCCCGTTGTTGGCTCGTTTGACATTCTCTTCGGCCTTTTGAATTAGCTAGACACGAGTACGCTCATGAAGCTCCCGAATGAATTCCACCTGTTTTCCTGCATCAAAGTCTTCTTTCTCCCTCATGGGACATGGGGTAAGATCTAAAGGGGTTAGTGGGTTAGTACCATGAACACACTCAAATGGTGTAAGCTTAGTAGATGAATGCACAGTCCGGTTATAAGCAAACTCTACATGAGGCAAAGCATCCTCCCACAACCTCAAATTGTTCCTAATGACGGCCCTAAGGATGGTAGTAAGGGTCCTATTGGTTACCTCCGTTTGCCCATCGGTTTGTGGGTGACTAGAGGTGGAAAACAGCAGCTTCGTCTCTAGCTTACCCCAAAGAGTCCTCCAAAAGTGGCTAAGAAATTTCACATCCCGATCGCTCACGATAGTCTTAGGTACTCCATGAAGCCTAACAATCTCTCTAAAGAAAAGGTTAGCTACATTAGAGGCATCATCAGTCTTATGGCAAGCGATAAAGTGAGCCATCTTAGAGAAACGATCAACAACCACAAAGATCGAATCCCTCCCCTTCTTAGTCCTAGGTAACCGAACAATAAAGTCCATGGATATGTCCTCCCAAGGGGCTGCAGGAATGGGCAATGGAAAATACAAGCCATGGGGTTGTAACATAGACTTATCCTTCAAACAATCAACACATCTCTTAACCAAATGTTCTACATCTCGAATCATGCGAGGCCAAAAGAAATGTGTGTGTAGCATATGATAGGTCTTATCCCTCCCAAAATGTCCAATCAATCCGCCTCTATGAGCTTCCTCAACCAACAAGAGCCTAAGTGAACAACGGGGAATGCAAACCTTATCAATCTTGAAAAGAAATCCATCAAACAAGTAGTACTTATCTAAGGATCCTTTACCCACACAATGATTGTAACTCTGTCCAAAATCAGGGTCATCTACATAAATCTCCTTAATATATACAAAGCCTAAGATCCTTGAGTCTAATGTAGACAACAACATGTATCTCCTCGAAAGGGCATCTACCACAACATTATCTTTTCCTTTCTTATACTTAATGACGTAAGAGAATATTTCTATAAACTCCATCCAACGACCATGCCTCCTATCCAACTTGTCTTGGCTCTTAAAATGCTTTAAGGACTCATGATCAGTGTGCAAAATAAACTCCCTAGGCCAAAGATAATGTTGCCATGTCTTAAGAACTCTAAATAATGCATACAACTCTTTATCATAAGTAGAGTAATTAAGACAAGATCCTTTCAATTTTTCTGAAAAATAGGCAATGGTCTTACCTTCTTGCATGAGAACTCCACCAATGCCTATGCCCGATGCATCACACTCCACTTCGAAGGGCCGATTGAAATCCGGAAGTGCTAAGACCGGGGCCTGCGTGAGATGCTCCTTTAAGGCGTTGAACGCCTTCTCTTGGGCCTTTTCCCATGTGAATGGGTGATGCTTCTTGGTGATCTCGGTTAGAGGGGCTGCAATGGTGCTGAAATCCCTCACGAACCGGCGATAGAAGCTAGCTAATCCAAGGAAGCTCCGAACATGGCCAATTGATGTAGGAGTAGGCCACTCTTGGATCGCTTTGATCTTGCTCTCGTCCACCTTCAATCCATGTGAGCTGACCACAAAACCAAGAAAGGTAACAGAATTAGTGCAAAGCTCACATTTCTCCAAATTAGCATAAAGGTGCTCATGACGAAGAGTAGATAACACTTCTCGTAAATGTAACTCATGCTCTTCTTGGGATCTACTATACACAAGTATATCATCAAAATAAACAACAACAAATTTCCCTATGAAATGCCTAAGAACATGATTCATAAGATGCATGAAAGTGCTAGGGGCGTTGATAAGCCCAAAGGGCATAACCAACCACTCATAAATACCGAACTTGGTCTTAAAGGCTGTCTTCCACTCATCCCCTTCCATCATACGAATTTGATGGTACCCACTTTTTAGATCAATCTTAGAAAAGGTAGTGGCTCCATGTAACTCGTCTAACATGTCATCTAAGCGGGGTAGGGTGGTGGTACTTCACCGTGATGTTGTTGATGGCTTGACAATCCACATACATCCTCCACAAACCATCTTTCTTTGGCACTAGAAGTACGGGAACAGCACATGGGCTAAGGCTCTCCCTCACATAACCCTTATCCAACAACTCTTACACTTGGGATTGGATCTCTTGGGTTTTCTTAGGGTTCATCCTATAGGCTGGGTGGTTAGGTAAGGTGGCTCCCGGGACAAGGTCTATTTGGTGCTCAATGCCTCTAATAGGCGGTAAACCGGCTGAAATCTCTTCGGGAAACACATCCTTAAACTCATCAAGTAGCCCCAAAATCCTCGTAGGTAGGGTAGCCTTAAGATCATCACTCAACAAAGCAAGCTCTTTACATAACAACATAAGAGTGATCTCGGGGTCAAGGTACTCCTTAAGGTCTTGATTAGAGGCTAGAAGAACTCCCTTATTCTTACACACTCCCTTAGGTTGGCTCGGCTCACTGGACAATGATTGGTGTGGTGTGGTCTTGGGCTGCGGACACTCGGTTTCCTCCCGCCCTTTCTTCTCCCCCTTTCCCCGTTTCTTCTCATACTCATCGACAACTTGGGTTGGGGTCATGGGCTTGAGGACAACATTCTTCCCCTTAAACACAAAAGAATGACGATTAGTTAAACCATCATGAATGACCTTCCTATCATATTGCCATGGACAACCCAAAAGAATATGACAAGCTTACATAGGCACTACATCACATAAAACACTATCCTCATAATGTCCTAGTGTTATGGCAACCTTAACTTGCTTGTTCACTTTCAATTCACCATAATCATTCATCCAATGTAATTTGTAGGGTCTAGGGTGACTTAATGTTGGAAGTTGTAATTTTTGAACCATTTCAATGCTAGCAAGATTACAACAACTTCCTCCATATATTATCATGTTGCACACCTTTTTCTTAACGAGACAACGAGTATGGAACAAGTTTTCTCTTTGGTTATCATCACAAGAAGGCATAGCATGTAAAGCTCTTCTAACAATCAAAGATTCACCATGTTCAAACTCAATCCCATCATCATTATTATCATCACAAGCATGCAAATTCACATCATCATCACACACAACATTATCATCACAATCAGATTCAGATTCATATTGGCCTAAATGATTAATCATGAGAGTTTTCTTGTTAGGACAATCTTTCATCATATGACCTCTTCCTTGACATTTAAAGCATACAGTATCTCTAGTTCTAGAAGAGGGGTTAGAGTTACTCCCTTGTGGGGATGCAAAAACCCCATTAGATGGTCGAAATGATGATGAAGGTGCATTTGTAGGGTAGCCTTTGCGCGATGACCACCTTGCTCTCCTTGATGGTTGAAGTTAGCTCCCTTTACTTTTTCTTGCACCGCTTCCTTCCCATAGGGTTGGTACCCCCGACTTTGAGTTGGTGCCTTCCATGAGGTAGGGTAGCCATTTGAGGTCCTTCCTCCTTGATTCCTAGCTTTGAGCTTTCTTTCCACTTTGATTGCTAGGTGTAGCAAATCTGTCATGTACTCATAAGGATAGCAATCTACTTCGTTAGCTAGGGAAGGGTTGAGAACTCTTAGGTACCTCACCGTTGTGGCTTCATCGTCCTCAACCACATTAGCTCTTACCATTGCCACTTGCATGGCATTGTATGTTTCCTCCGCACTCATGGAGCCTTGCTTCAAATTTTCCAACCTTTGTCTTAACTCCCAGGTGTGGTATTGAGGAATGAATCGAGACCTCATCAAGGCCTTCATTTGGTCCCAAGTGACCACGACTGGATCTAGAACTCGCCTCCTTTATTTCACAAGACTATCCCACCAAATTAGTGCATAACCGGTAAATTCAAGGGCTGCGAGTTGTACCTTTTTCTCTTCTGGAAAAATGTGGCAGCTCCAAATTTGCTCAATTTTTGTCTCCCAATCCAAATAAAGGTCGGCATCACACTTTCCTTCAAAAACTAGAATTTTTACCTTTATTTTGCCTATTCCATCTTGCTCTTATTCATGAGCTCTCCGTTGTTGGTATCCAGGGCCTCGGGGTGGTTCCCAATCCTCCTCTTGCTCTTCAAAGTAGCCATATTGCCTTCTTGGAGGCCTGCGATCATCATGTAAAGGAGGATCATTGTTAGGACCAAAACGTCTACCTTCTCGTGGGGGAACCGGGCCTTGTTGAGGGCCAATTGGCGGGGTTGTAAAGGTTTGCTCCTGCTCTTGGTGGGGTTCGTTTGGAACATGTTGAGGTGGTGTACGTGTCTCCAAGGCAACCATTCGAGCCGTGAGCTGGCCAATGTTGTCCGACATGACTTTAAGCATGTTGAACAACTTCGGGGATATTGGCTCCGACCCGCTTCCATTAGAATGGTCCGAAGGGTGAGGATCTGCGTTAGACATTCTCAAATACACTAACAAACTTGTTAGGTTAGTGAAAGAAAAAATCAGCCTCACAAGTGTTTCACTTTTCTCCGAGTGTTGCAATCGAGCTTCAAATTTGCCTTGGTAGAGTCAATAATCAACCACAAGATTAGCAAACTTTAAAGAGCACAACGACAACAAGGGCTGATCTTAATACCAAACACGTAGATTCTAGGTGCGTCTAGAGACTCGATGAATAGAATTATGGATAAACAAACACCCGAAACAATTATGAACGATCGACACAATGAGCCTTTTTTTTTTACTAAGAATAAGTGTTTTACCAAGTTTTACAAGGTTCAACCCCTTATCTTATTCTCATGTATCAATATCGTGCAATGGCGCTCAAATATGCAAAGGGGGTGCAATATAGGCTCAAAAATCAGTAGGTAGTAGCTGCGAAGGAGGGATGAAATGTGTTCAATGACTAGGTTTGCAACACAATGAGCAAGCTAACACAATGCAAACAAGGTTTGATTTCATCAAGCAAGCACAACAAGCCAAATAAGATTTGCTTTGTTTTTCCAAGCAACACTAAGATGAAGTGCAAATGTTATAGTATGAATATCAACTAAAACACTTCAACAACATGCATAAGATGTCACTCTTTTTCTTTTCTTCTCTCTTTTCTTTTTTTTTTCTTTTTTTTTTCCGGAAAAACCGAATTTAACTTTTTTTTTAAGAAATTTCGGTTTTACCTTTCCCTCTCTCTTAACACAAATATGAAAAGGTAACTAATAAAATAAAATCTGAAAAGATAACAAAATGTCAATGCTCCTTGGAAAATCACAAAAGAGACAACTTTTTGGAGAAACAATAAAGTGGACAGCTTTTTGGGGAAGCAAAAGGTCTGATTTTTTTTTTCTTTTTTGTGGAAGTTCCAAGGACAAGCTTCTTGAGGAAGCACAAATGATCAGCTGGTGGTTGAGATGAAGGCTGTGGTGGTGCACCGGTGGGGCTGTGGTGGTGGTAGGGTGGCCGAAAATGAAAAATTGCATGCACAAGCGCCAATACCACAAAATCAACACAATAGAATAAGATCAAGACATTGAACAAGGAATTTCTTGTAAAACTTACCAAGAGAAAATGATTCTTGGCTTGATCATTCTTGTTTCAAACAATGCCAAGTGAACCTATGCTCTGATGCCAATTTGATGCGGGTTTAGCCGCTGTTTTCCCGACCTTCTTGACGTTGTGGACTCGGACTCACAAGAACACAAAGAAGTGGCAAAGTGAGACAAGAAAACATAGCAAAGGAAGGTTAAACCTTGGGGGCAAGACTTGACCAAGTGAAAGGGAAAAAACAGAATAAAATAAAGGAAAATGAAAGGGAAAGATAGGAGGAATCATCCTTAATCAACAACAAGAAGACCCATCGGGACAATGCACCAAGAACCAACTTGAATGACACCAAAACCAACCCTATACAACCTTACACAACCATGGCTGGCCATGGAAGCATAAGGAGGAGGTTCGTGCTCATCTCGGAATCACCAATCTTCGAGAAATTGACAAAACCAAGTAAAACCGAACTAAATGCAACACACATGCACACAAGGCATGAAGCTCTCACCTTTGGAGAGTGAAACCAACTAGGTTTTCATTAACAAGATTCCAAAGTGTCTTCAAATGAGAGTTTACAAGCCTTAAATAGGAGAGAAAATCAGCCCAAAAGCAACAGCCCAAAACACAAGGTCTCAACAAGTCCTACTAAACCCAAACAAAGGCCCAAAAATCTAAGTCCAAAACAAGCAAGCAAATGAAATGCTAAGTATGGGTGGTGGCTGAATCATCCTTAGTCGAACCCGAGAATGGTGCGGTTTCAAGCAATGTGATGATGTCATCATCGGGCTCCTTTGGTAGTACCAACTTCATATGGTGGATGATGAAAGTGTTAAACTCCTCTCTTATCTTCTTAGCTCGTGACCTTGTGATAGGTCCATATCCATCTCCGAAACAAGGTGCATTGGGTGGTTCTTGGGATGGTCCTCTATCATTAAGACACGTGTATTTCCACATGTTTTTTACTTTTGGAGGGAATCTATTGTGTGTTATATACAATCCCTGTATATACTAATGTTGCTGCATTATTAGCTTAATGATTGGCACTAATTTATAATTTTGATTCTGAAACAAATTAACCAATCCATAGTACCTCTTCCATTAAGTAATGTTTATTGAAGTCGTGTTTAATAATGGTCCAAAGTTGAAATGTTCTTTATCTATCTTGTCAAATTATGTCAGTTTTTAGTTTCATCGAGTCATTTAAACTTTAATTGGAAAAATAGATTCATTAAACTTCAAGTTGTTCAAAGTAGATCACGTTTTGGGGTGGAGGGACGAGAGATCAGTATTGATGGGGTGATATCAATGTTGCGGAGAGCTAGTTGGCATGACAAAGAGGGGATGAAGATTGTATCCTTTAAAGTTTACGATTTAGTTGTTCTCCTCTTCTATTATTTTTCTTCATTCTCCTTAGTGACAATCTTGGTCTTTTTGTCATTGGGTTTGTTTTGTCAGGTGGTGGTTGTTTTTGTCACTTTTGGATTATTTGAAAACACCTTCTTGAAATAGTCAAAAAATAGTTTTTACATAGCGACTGTGACCCACAACGGTTTTGAGTGGGATTTACAGGGGTTGTTGTTGTAGTAGTATCATGTTTTGAGTCCCTCTTTCCTCCTTTTCGATATATATATATATTTACCAGTTTAGGGTAGGGGTGGGCATATCCGGATATTCGACATGAATCGGATAATCGTGTCGGATACCCGAAACCGTTTAGCTCCAACATCCCGAACCGTGCACGAATCGCTTAAGTCGGGTATCCGACACGGTAATGCTATTCGGATCTGTGTCGGATACCCGGGTTATCCGACATGAACCGCTATTTTTACCCCTATCTACTGTCACCACTAATCAACAAAATCCATACAAAATTGAAGACTTAAACATCATAATTAGATGGAGGAGGGTCAGATGGAGGAGGATCAGAATGACCCATACAACTAGACTCTTACAATAATTCACAAAACAAAATATGTTCAAATGACATGGGGCCTCCGGCAAATAAATAGTGAAGCTACCATCGCCGCGACCGCCATGCTCTTTAGGCTAGAGTTGGTGTCACTTTGAGAGAGGGAGAAAGTGAATCCACAGTCGCCGTCACCACCAAGCTCTTTAGGGAGAAAGTCGGAGACACAAAGTTGCTCGGTTTGCAGAGAGAGCAACCGTCGCCCGCCATCTTCATTTCCTACTCCCCCTTTCAATTCATTAAGGGAGATCAGATCCAGGAGACCAAGTCTTCTGAAAACTTCAATCCTTCGCCAATCGTAGCATTCTTCACAAAACCGGACGGATTTGGCTGGGTAATATTGTAAATCGGCTTAGATTCATGGTTAAGGATGAAATATTGTAAACCCCCAAACCAATTTTCGGATTTGGTACATGTTTTTTGGTGATTTGTGGTGGTGAGATACCTATGGTTGAAAAATTGAAACGGGGATCGGGAAGGTTGAGGGTTCTCCTCTCTCTCATCTATTCCTGTTCAGGCGGCTGTGAGTTTTAGTTTAGGGTTTGGATGGAGTTTCACCGTTTAACATAAATGAAAGGATATATATATATATCCCCTACTGTTTATGTTTTTTTGTTATTTCAAAAAACAAAGGCAACCTGAAAAGTGAAAAAGGGAGACGTATTTGGATTCGATCCCACGACGTCTATGTAAGTGCGTAATCCCAACACCAGCTGAGCCACTTCAACATAGTGATCCAAAGGGAATTACATAATACTAATTCCGCATTGCCTTTCTTATAAATTTAAAAAAAAATTAAACGGTTCGTTTCCGGTATCCGACAAGGGAAAATCCCCGATCCGAACACAAACCATTTACAACCGTGTTTTCTCGAGTCGTGTCATTATCGTGTTGTGTCTTTTCGTGTTCGTGTTTTTTCGTGTCTGTAACGGCCCGGGATTATGATTCCCGAGTTACGTATTGTGGGATGAAACCCCTCGTTGGGATCTTGCGCCCCGAGTACAGGTTGAAGGTTTGAAACCGAAAATATGTAGTTTAAAGTGGGATTTCGCACCCAAATCCGGAAGGTCCATTAGAGACCTCGGGGTAAACCCCTGTACATGTCCTAATCTACAATGCGAAAAACCTTTTATCATGCAAAGGACATAACTTCTCAAAATGATACAACCAGTGCGACGATAGAGCCGGGTCAAAACAGAGTATAAGTAGGGTGAAATCCCAAAAGCATGAATCTGGTGAAGACAGGTTTCAAACACTCACTCTCCGCCATATGAATGGACCCTGTCATAACAGCACAAAATCAAGCAATGTATCGGGTACCTGAAACTATACCACCAAGTCAGGCCAAGAGACCGCCCGCGGGTCCTCTAACCGCGCTAACAACATATAATATGCCTATACCTAGAATAAAGGATGCCTTCATGCAGTACTGAAATATTAACCACGCTATCATGTTCCTTATTCATATGTGCAGAATATTAAGTAAGGCATTAACAAAGAATACCAAATGGTATATCCCTCTTCTACCACCACCCACCTTCCAAGTAGGGTGGAGACTGGCCAATTCGATTCTATAACATCTCAAATCTCATCATCATATCGTGGATCTTGCGAAAAGAAAATAATAATGTTGATAACAGTAAAGATGTTCCAATGACTCGAATTACTGAAGACGAAACCCGATCGGACTAGGCTGTCCTATGACCCTAGCAAGGACTCTGGGACTCACAGATAATGGCCGTTCTATATTCAAACGCAAACAGAATAAGGATGCTCATTCGTAAATGCAATTCCTAAGCATGATACTACATGACCTGCTTTTATGCATATGCAACACCTACATACTATATGACACATCAGGTAGGAGGTACTGGTTACTGAGTAAGCCCCGGAGGGCTTACATGGAGATGCGCAGAATCCAAACAATGATCAGCAATGACAAGCAATCCAACAGATCAGAGATCACCTAGTAATCCCATAAATAACATAATGAGTATAAGTCTAATTTACACAAAGCACACAAGTCGCACATGAAACATATAAGATACATACACATATGATAGCTCAACTATCTCGTCATTATTAACATTATCATCTCATCTTCATTTCTCATCTCGTCTCATCATATATCAGAAATTAAATTTTTTCTCAATTCGATCATAACATCATCCTCACAAGCTCATGACAGCCGTCGTACCTTACCTAGCCAATTTCACATATTACCGTTTCATACTCACACTTGGCATACATGTATATATCATCAACATGATAATATCTAAAATTTAATCTCTTATAGTAAATCAACGCAAGTCATGCTATTAGTCCCACATATAAGAACATCATGCTAGTCAGTCACCGAACAAACCAGATTCTCAAGTTAGATCCAAATCTGTTTCAAATCCGCGTTAGAATCCCGACCCTTGAAAATGTTAGTAAACTCCCTTTTTTAATTATTTATTAATCATTTCCGACCTTGATATTCATTTTTTGAATTCTTTTCTAAACCGACAAGTCATAATAATTTGTTTTAAACCTCAATAATATATAGTATTTTAAACCCTGTTTAATAGAGCACCCTTATAAAATATTTCCGAAACCCCTAAAATCCAAACCATTTTTAATAAAACCAACCCTTTATGAATCTCCCCAAAAAAATATTTTATCTTTTATATCCGCAAATACTATTATATTATATTTTAATTACCGTTAAATAGGTAAATAAATTAACGGATAAATCCGAACCGAACCAAACCCATTATAAATAATCCCACCGGTTTCATACTAAAACAAAATCTTTAAAAATGGAAAGGGCCCCACAAGAGTCTTCTTCTTCCTCCTCTGATTTCAAAAATCACTCCCGCCTGTGCCACTGTTCATCCGAGGACTCCCGCCGGCGTTGAGCTTGAGCTCCACCTCCTGGCCTCCTTCTCCGATGTTGTTCGGCGCCCAGCTCTGCCTCGCCTCGGCTCACCCGTGCTCTGCTCAGCCTCGCCGGTCGCCCCTGCTCACTGCTTGCGCTCTCGCCGGACGACGCTCGCTCATCGCCAATTCGGACGCACTCGCCGGAGGTCTCGAGCCCACCCGACTACCCACACTCAGCTCACACACACTTACACTCGCCCACAACCCGAACCAAGAGAGAAATCGAATGGAAACAGAGGGAGGAAAGGTGGAAACTCACCGAGGGAGTTCGCGAATCGAACAAGAGATCGACTTACCGACCTCGGAATCGCGAAACAGAGGAAGGAAGAGCTTTGGTGGCGACATTGGGGTTCCGGGGCGGCGTCGGGCTGCTGCTGTGCTCTCAAGGAGGTACCTTGTGGTACTGTGGCTGCTGCTCTTCAAGGAAAAGGGGGGACGAAGGTGAGAGGAGATGGTGGCGATGGGGATGGTGCTTGAAGAGGGTGACGCCGATGGTGGTGATGAAGATGGTCTGAGATGTGAGTGAGAGGAAGGTAAAGAAGAGTGAAGATGGAGTGAAGTGATGATGGCGGAATGGTGAAGGCAGGAAGATGGTGGCGTGGAGCAGGTGAGCAGAAGAGGATGATGGATAATGACAGTGATGGTGAATTGATCATCAAAATAGGGATGGAGGGAGAGGGGTGGGTTCCATTTGAAGGGTAAGGTGAGGTGATGAGAGTGGGTGAGGGTGGAGTGTTGAATTAGTGAAACTAATACCCAGAAATAAAATCCCGAATACGCTAATTTCGAATCCCGAAATTAGTTTCCGAATGTTAGTTTCTCCGACTCTCGTTTTCTCGATCAATTAGATTTGTAAAATTCAAAAGGATATCGCCATCTGATAATTATTTGATTTTCGAGGTAAAAAGACAGAAATCGTTCGTCAAATTTGATATTACGGTCGGAATCCGCTAAATGAGGTTTTAATTCGATTTAAATTCATTTTTAATTTTTCTTTTTCTGAAAATTTAGGATTTGAAATTTCGAGCCTTTACATCATCCACCTCCAAAAACAAGTCTCGTCCCCGAGACTAAAATCATTTAAAACAGGGGATAAAGTTTGAAATTGGTGAGTCCAAGGACCACACCATTGATTTCGCAAATATCTCATAGGTGCCCCTATAAGATCCTCGCAGTACTGTTGTCGCGATCATAATATCCCCAATAGACCGTCGCAAGAATGTAATATGGCCCCCTAATACATCCTTACTCCGACTTCTTGGCCATATCATAACTCAAATACTTGTATCCATTTCGTGGGGCGTTATAATGAAAACTAGAGTCGCATTAGTTTCTTAAAATCCAAGTTAGTCTCTTTTGAAACACCATTCAAATTTTCAAGTTCGACGTTAGTCAAAATCATTTCCAACCTCTCAGTTCATCATACCATATTCTCTTCCTAGGTTCCAAGTCATAATCATATTTCAATAATTAAGCTTTTACCATTTCTATCATCAAAAATCGTATATAGAATTGTAATCATATCTCACGTTTACTAGCATGACATAAACACGTCAAGTACAGTCGTATACCATAATATACCTAGCATATCATCACATCATCAAGGCTCATCACATCATATCACCAAAGATATACACAAATACCAAGCGTAAGCACGCAATCACAGAGATACTACCAACCAATCCCCCAATCTAACCAAGCAAAACTCACCGCACTTGAGAGGTCAAAGAGATATCTACGCTCAACTCGACTCAGGGCACAAGCAACTCATCTAGGACATCCCCATAGCTAGCCCAAATTCTCTCCTCGGTCTCCCACGACCTCCTCAGGATTCCTCCTAGACCATTGAACTAGAAGCAAATGAACATCCATGTTCCTAAGCTCTTGACGTGATGTTCAAGAACCCTCACAAGACACTCTACAAATGTATGGTCAGGGACAATCTGAAGGTCCGAATAGCCAAGGATGAGGGCAAAGCTAAGCGATAGGCTACCTCGCCAACTCTATCCAGAATGTCAAACGACCAATATACCTGGGACTCACTTCCCTTTGATGCCAAACCGTCGGACTCCTCTGGTAGCCGATACTCGAAGCCACACATGCGAACCCACCTCGAACTCAATCTCCGTCTTTCGCCTGTCTGCATACTTCTTCTAACGATCATGGGCAACTCTCATGTGCTCACGGGTGCGTCTCACCTAATCAACGGTCTCTCTGACTAGGCCTGGCAAAGACGAAACAGTGTTTGCATGCTCATCCCAGCAAACTGGCGACTTGCATCCCCTCCTATACAAAGCCTCGTATGGTGTCATCTCGATCGACGCGTGGTAACTGGTGTTGTACGAAAACTCTACCAACGGTAAGAATCTGACCCAACGGTCGCCCTACTCTAACCCGCACGATCTTACTATGTCCTCCAAAGTCTGAATCATCCTCTCGCTATAGCCATCTGTCTGAGGATGATAAGTTGTGCTGAAGTGCAATCTGGTACCTAGGCCCTCCTAAACCTGATGCTAGAACCTCGAGGTAAAATGTCCATCTCTGTCAGATTCGATCTCTCAGGTACTCCATGAAGTCTCACGATCTGTCGAATGGATTCCTCAACTAACCGCGGTGCTGGCCATGTCTCCTGAATCGGAATGAAGTGAGCTGACTTGGTCAACCTATCGACCACGACCCAAATGGCATTGAATCCTCTGACGTCTCGCCTCAGCCCAGTGACGAAGTACATCGAGATATCTGTCCATTTCCACGCGGGAACTAGAGTCCTCCCTCCCAGTCTCTGGTGCTCAATCCGAACCTGCTGGCAAACCTGACATCTGGCTATAAAATTTGTGATGTCTGCTCGCATCCTCTGCCAGTAATAATACCTCCTCAAATCCTGATACATCTTATTCGTCCCAAGATGGACAAAATAAGGAATGGAGTGAGCCTCCTGCATGATCCTTTACCTCAGATTTGACGTCGACGGAACTACAACTCTGCCCTGAAAGGTCAGTATCCCATCTGCTCTCTCTGCAAGCTCCCTAAATCGACCCTGGGCCATTCGATCCCTCAGAACTGCAATCTCTGGACAGTCTACCTAACCTCGACGAATCTCCTCGGTTAACTCAGCCTGAACCTCCAAGAATGGCAATTGTCAGCTCTCCCGCTGAACCTACACCTCGAAGCAACACCTCATCAAATCTGTCTGAAATTTCTTCTGAGCTGTAAGCCTTGCAACTGATGCCTTCTGGTGAGTATTCCTACTAAGCGTATCTGCCACCACATTGGCCTTCCCTGGGTGGTAAACTATGTCCAAGTCATAGTCCTTTAGAAGCTCTAGCCACCATTTCTGTCACATGTTGAGCTCCTTCTGATTGAAAATATACTTCAAGCTCTTGTGATCTGTCATCACCTTGCATGAAGTGTCGTACAGATAATGCCTCCAAATCTTCAAAGCGTGAACTACAGCTGCCAACTCCAAGTCATGAATGGGATAAGACACATCTGCAGGCTTCAACCATCATGAACGGGATAAGACAACTCTGCAGGCTTCAATCGACAGGAAGCATAAACGATGACCCGATCTCTCTGATGCAGAACACATTTCAATCCGGAACGTGAAGCGTCTATATAGATGGAAAAGTCCTCTGTCCCGTCTAGAAATGCTAGAACTGGAGCGATCGTTAGCTTCTCCTTCAGAAGCCTAAAAGATGGCCTGACACTCTACACTCCACTCAAACGAAACCTCCTTCTTCAGCAGTTGCGTCATCGATCTAGCAATGCTCGAGAATCCCTGGACGAACCTCCTGTAGTTACTGGCCGATCCTAGAAACGAGCGGATGTCCCTGACGTTCTTGGGCACCTCCTGAGCAATGATGGCATCAATCTTCGAGAAGACAACGACACCCTGCAGCTGATCCAACAGATTGTCAATCCTGGGAAGAGGATAGTGGTTCTTCACTGTCTCACAGTTCAGCTCCCTAAGGTGATGCACTGGGCCTGATGTAACCCTTCCCGGCTAGCTCCTCTAGCTGAGCCTTCAGCTCTGCCATCTCCGTTGGCGCCATACAGTAAGGAACTCTCGAAATGGTTCTGATGCCTGGATCTAGCTCGATCGTAAAGTCGACCTCTCTCGATGGGGGAAGTCCTGGCAGCTCCTCTGGAAACACATCCGCGAAGTCTCTGACAATGGCGACGTCTGACAAGATGGGTTCCTCCCGATTCACCTATATGACATAACATCAATCTCCAACGCAACCCTGATCAAGAAGTCTGGCGATTCTAACTGCGCTGATGAGCGCCCCAATCCTCCCGGGGTCGCTCCCCTAACCTCATGCTCGGTCCCGTCATCTGCGAAGATGGATACTGTCCTCGTCCTCTGGTTGACAATCGCCCCATAGCCGTCCATGAAATCCATGCCCATAATAAGATCTTCTAAAGTCTGTGGGATGATGATAAGGTCGGCTGGCCACTCACACTCATCTATACGGATGGGGAACCCTAAGATCTTTCGACTGGTCCTAATCTTTGCCCCATCTGGCAGACAATTAGTAAGGTGTGAACTACTCGTGCAGCACAGGCTCAGCCTGGCAACGCACGCCTCTGCTATAAAGAAGTGAGTAGCACCAATATCACACAGTATAGCCAAGCAATCAACATGGAACAATATCGTACATGCGGAAGTAGGAACTAAGAGGTCATCAACTCTCGTTTGGAAGACGTAGGGCGGTGGGGGTAATGCTGGCCCTCGACCTCTGAAACTCTGGCTACGATCATACCCAGATCCCGATGGTCCTGCAGATGACGATCCTCCACCCTGAGCTGGCCTTGATGGTCCTCTGCCTCCATGACCATAACCTCTACCTCCGCTTCGATGTCTAGTAGAAGCATCTCCTCGCCATTGACCCCGAGGACAATAAGTAGTTGGTGTCCCATGGTGTCGCAAGTGAAGCAGGCAGTCGAACGATCTGGGCAGGAAGCGACATAATGACCTCTCTAAAAGCATCCATGGTAAGTGATACTTCTCACTCGTGCATTTCCTCCATAAGCAGCCTTTCGCGGGGGTACTCTAGGTGCAACTCCATGATATCCTCCCCTGAAAGAGTCATCACTGACAGACATGTCTCTACTAGACTCCATAGCTCTCTGCTTCTTCTCACCTCGAGGAGGGTGAGAATACTGGTAGGTCGCAGCTGGCGGAAGACGTTGTGGTGCATGCTGCTGTCTCGTCTGCCTCTGAATTATCTCTAGTATCGCCTGCTTGAGTCCAACCCTATCCGTGGGCATATCCTGCTGCACATGAGTCTCTGGTGTCGCATGTCGGGCCTTCTGAAGCATCTCACCCACCATCTGCTCGAGCCCGGCCCGATCTGTGGGCATCGACTGCTGAACAGGAATCTCTTGCAACGGTGCCATAGATCGAGCTCCTCCTCGTAACTCACTCGAAATGTCGTGAAATGCCTCCTTTAGCTGCCCAATCCTAGTCTCTATATATGGAAATCGGAACTCGGTCGCCAACCAATGGTGACGAAACTCGCTCCTCAGTGTGATCGTCAGTGGCGCACTCCTTGTCACTCTAAATAGTAACCCGGCGAGGGGGACGTCCCCTGCCGCGAAGTACCCTACCCCCACGCCCAACTGGACCGCGTCTAGTATCGACCATGATGGCTACATGAACGGTTAATTTAAACACTCAGCACAGAAGTACTCAATGATTAATATGATCCTCTTCGAGGAGGATCGCCCTCGGGCCCAATTGCATATATGTATATATAAAGTTAAGCATAGAGACGATTTATGACCGGAGGGGCAAGAACCTCACGACCTCCTAACTAAACACTCCCACCTCGATGGTGTTCCTTGGAGTCTTCTAGGCCCATCTGTATATATATAAAAGCTAGTATTTTGCCTACCGTTCCCCGAGTTCTACATCCATAAGGGATGCCTATCGCTTTGGTCTCTACCCACGAGATTGTTTCCTCTTTCTTCATTTAGGTTTAAGTCGAATTAAATTCATTTTTCCCTTTTGAAAACATTTTCCAAAACCATTTGAAATCATTGGGCGATTTTCAAAACTACTCCAACCTATTGTACTCTGATTGCAAAACCTGGCTCTGATACCACCTTTGTAACGGCCCGGGATTATGATTCCCGAGTTACGTTTCCAAGTATGAAACCCCCTCATTGGGATCTTGCGCCCCGAGTACAGGTCGAAGGTTTGAAACCGAAAATTTATAGTTTAAAGTGGGATTTTGCACCCAAATCCGGAAGGTCCATTAGAGACCTCGGGGTGAACCCTTGTACCTGTCCTAATCTACAACGCGAAAAACCTGTTATCATGCAAATGACATAAGTTCTGAAAATGATACAACCAGTGCCACGGCAGAGCCGGGTCAAAACAGAGTATAAGTAGGGTGAAATCCCAAAAGCATGAATCTAGTGAAGACAGGTTTCAAACACTCACTCTCCGCCATATGAATGGACCCCGTCATAACAGCACAAAATCAAGCAATGTATCGGGTACCTGAAACTATACCACCAAGTCAGGCCAAGAGTCCGCCCGCAGGTCCTCTGACCCCACTGAGGACATATAATATGCCTATACCTAGAATAAAGGATGCCTTCATGCAGTACTGAAATATTAACCACACTATCATATTCCTAATTCATATATGTAGAATATTAAGTAAAGCCTTAACAAAGAATACCAAATGGTATATCCCTCTTCTACCACCACCCCCCTTCCAGGTAGGGCGGAGACTAGCCAGTTCGATTCTATAGCATCTCAAATCTCATCATCATATCATGGATCTAGCGAAAAGAAAACAATAATGTTGATAATAGTAAAGGTGTTCCAACGACTCGAATTACTTAGGACGAAACCCGATGGGACTAGGCTGTCCTATGACCCTAGAAAGGACTCTAGGACTCACAAATAACGACCGTTCTGTATTCAAACGCAAATAGAATAAGGATGCTCATTCGTAAGTGCAATTCCTAAGCATGATACTACATGACATGCTTTTATGCATATGCAACACCTACATACTATATGACACATCAGGCAGGAGGTACTGGTTACTGAGTAAGCCCCGGAGGACTTACTTGGAGATGCGCAGAATCCAAACAATGATCAGCAATGGCAAGCAATCCAACAAATCAGAGATCACCTAGTAATCCCATAAATAACATAATGAGTATAAGTCTAATTTACACAAAGCACACAAGTCGCACATGAAACATATAAGATACATACACATATGATAGCTCAACTATCTCGTCATTATTAACATTATCATCTCATCTTCATTTCTCATCTCGTCTCATCATATATCAGAAATTAACATCTTTCTCAATTCGATCATAACATCATCCTCACTAGCTCATGACAGCTGTCGTACCTTACTTAGCCAATTTCACATATTACCGTTTCATACTCACACTTGACATACAGATATATATCATCAACATCATAATATCTAAAATTTAATCTCTTATAGTAAATCAATGCAAGTCATGCTATTAGTCACACATATCCGAACATCATGCTATCAGTCACCGAACAAGTCAGATTCTCAAGTTAGATCCAAATCTGTTTCAAACCCGCGTTAGAATCCCTACTCTTGAAAATGTTAGTAAACTCCCTTTTTCAATTATTTATTAATCATTTCCGACCTTGATATTCATTTTCCGAATTCTCTTCTAAACCGACAAGTCATAATAATTTATTTTAAACCTTAATAATATATAGTATTTTAAACCCTGTTTACTAGAGCACCCTTATAAAATATTTCCGAAACCCCTAAAATCCAAACCATTTTTAATAAAACCAACACTTTATGAATCTCCCCAAAATAATATTTTATCTTTTAAATCCGCAAATACTATTATAGTATATTTTAATTACCGTTAAATAATTAAATAAATTAACGGATAAATTTGAACCAAACAAAACCCATTATAAATAATCCCACCGGTTTAATACTAAAACAAAATCTTCAAAATTGGAAAGGGCCCCACAAGGGTCTTCATCTTCCTCCTCTGATTTCAAAAATCACTCCCGCCTGCGCCACTGTTCATCCGAGGACTCCCGCCGGCGTTGAGCTTGAGCTCTACCTCCTGGTCTCCTTCTCCGATGTTGTTCGGCGCCCAGCTCCGCCTCGCCTCGGCACACCCGTGCTCTGCTCAGCCTCGCTGGTCGCCCCTGCTCACCGCTTGTGCTCTCGCCGGACGACGCTCGCTCATCGCCAATTCGGACACACTCGCCGGAGGTCTCGAGCCCACCCGACTATCCACACTCAGCTCACACCCACTTACACTCGCCCACAACCCGACCCAAGAGAAAAATCGATTGGAAACAGAGGGAGGAAAGGTGGAAACTCACCGAGGGAGTTCGCTACTTCGGAGCTTCGTCAGAGCTTATCGGGAGCTCGATTCACTGCGTCGGAGGGGGAGGAACCTCGGGATCAGCCTAGGAAGAATAAAGGATGGTTAAAGAGGTGCGATTCCATGGGATTTTGAATCGAACGAGAGATCGAATTACCAACCTCGGAATCGCGAAACAGGGGAAGGAGGAGCTTTGGTGGCGACGTTGGGGTTCCGGGGCGGCGTCGGGCTGCTGATGTGCTCTCGAGGAGGTGCCTCGTGGTGCTGTGGTTGCTGCTCTTCAATGAAAAGGAGGGACGAAGGCGCGATGAGATGGTGGCGATGGGGATGGTTCTTGAAGAAGGTGACGCCGATGGTGGTAATGAAGATGCTCAAAGATGGGAGCGAGAGGAAGGTAATGAAGAGCGAAGATGGAGTGAAGTGATGATGGCGGAATGGTGAAGGCGAGAAGATGATGGCGTGGAGCAGGTGAGAAGAAGAGGGTGATGGATAATGATAGTGATGGTGAATTGATCATCAAAATAGGGATGGAGGGAGAGGGATGGGTTCAATTTGAAGGGTAAGGTGATGTGATGGGAGTGGGTGAGGGTGGAGTGTTGAATTAGTGAAACTAATACCCAAAAATAAAATCTCGAATACGCGAATTTCGAATCTCGAAATTAGTTTCCGAATGTTAGTTTTTTCGAATCTCGTTTTCTCGATAAATTAGATTTGTAAAATTCAAAAGGATATCGCCATCCAATAATTATTTAATTTTCGAGGTAAAAAGACAGAAATCGTTCATCAAATTTGATATTACGGTCGGAATCCGATAAATGAGGTTTTAATTCGATTTAAATTCATTTTTAAATTTTCTTTTTCTGAAAATTTAGGATTTGAGATTCCGAGCCTTTACAGTGCCGTGTTGTCGTGTTTTCGTGTCGTGTCGAGTTTTTCTGCACACCCTTAGTTTAGGGATATCATGTTTTGAGGTCAACCTAGCTTCTTGCAAATTTAATGAACTTTGTAAATCATGCACTCGCTCGACCCAAAGAGGTGGTTGCTTATATATAAATATTTTTTGATATAATGCGACAGTTTTGGTGGTGTCAAACCCTCCTTGACCACCACTAAGGGTGTTCTTTTGGACGAGAGTGTCAAGATCAAGGTGGGAAACCAACTCAGCCGACTCCCATGCCATCCTAATGTACATCGCTCGATTTGCTGTTGCATTGCCTTCCTTGAAGATATGAGAGCATGAGGCAACCTCAAAGGATTGAAGGAATAGAGAACATCATATAGCAACATCTCGATCTCCCAAAGGCTCTTCCAAACTTTTTTCACTACATTGATAATAATGAGGCGTCTTCTTCTACTTCAATCTTCCCAATTCCCCCTCGACAAGCTTCGATCACGCTCAACTACATTTCAAAGGCTTCGACATGGAGAGCCGACAGTGATTCTCAACATGGAGCATCATACATGACCATCCTTGCTTGATCATCACGAATCACATATCCTACACACCAGCAAAGCTAGAAATAGACAAAGCCACATCATAGTTGTTTTTAAAGAAGCATTCCTTTGACTTACTCCATCGTACGGTTTTTCTTTTTTGGTTTTTGGGTCTAGTCAATGTTCTTACATCTTCTTGGTCCAATACATTTGTTATACCCACTTATACCCTAATTTTTCACATGTGCTCTGAATGCTCATACCCAGTGTTCCAATCTTCATTGGAGTTGGTTTTCAAATAAGATTTTACTTCTTCTTGTCCAAACCTCCCATTAGGAAAACACCAAAACTATTTTTTTGTTGCAATATAAGCTTTTAGAAAATCTCAATTGTTATATTTTTCATACTCTTGCTGTTCTTATTTCTGTTTCTTATTATTCTCTCAATGTTGTATTCAAGTAGGCAGATTAATCTTAGTGTTTTTTTACATGGGGTAAATAGACGGGTTGAGTCTTCTTCCATATTGTTGCATAGTCCACATAATCGTTTTGTCTCTTAGCTTCGTCTTGGTTGGGGTCCTTGGAATTGATAAATAAAGAGCGGCCATTCCGGGGTTCGAATCTTAGTTGGGGTCCTCTTCATAAGAAATTTCCAAAGAAAATTATTAATATTTGGGGGCAACCAATCTTCCATAGCCAGTCAACATCGGCTGTTTCAAAAGGGATTGTTTTTAGGGTGATGTCCATGTTTTGTGTCATGTTTTATATTGACTTTTATATCGATTTCTGTATACATTTCATGCATCTGGGTTAGAATAGTACATAATCTATGTAGTTTATGTTTATTTTCCAAATTATGGAGTCTACACTAGTTTCTGTTTAATTTCGCAGAAATCGGACGTACTTTGGAGCTTAAAGGAAACTCATGGAGAAGCTAAGTATGGTGCAGCTGGAGAAAAGACCATATATCGACATCCATAATTCTGAATCAAGATTTATTGTCTTCATGAGAGTTGTAGCCCTGGAGAAGAGCTTTCTAACGCTTGCTCATATGCGTCAATCTGATGAAGGAGGAGTCGGGAAAGTGCGTTTCAAGAACTCAGCAGAATGCTGAGAGCTGACACAGCTACTCGACGTCGACCAGGTTCTACTCGAAGTCGACTACAGCTGAAGCAGACTTGATCGAGGACAGAAGAAGAAGACAATCCGAGTACGAGCCGTACTCGACGTCGACCACACCGTACTCGACGTCGACCAGAACTGGGCAGTTATCCGAGCTCGACGAAGAGAAGCACTCGACAAGCTAAAGATTACCAGAAATCGAGTACACCCTACTCGACGTCGACCAGACTTGGTCGAAGTCGACTAACCACAGTGCCCGAAATTGCGCTAGTCCGAGTCTTGTTAAGGTTCTATCCCGAATCCGATGGAGATATTTTCGAGACGAGATTCATAACACATGAAGATTTAGATATTTTTATCTTTTTATCTTTCTATTTATCTTGAGGGTGGAACATTTAATTACCCTAGGATTTATCTAGTTTTATCTTATTTAGATATATTTATTTCCAAGTAGAATTATACCTTCTATGATAGATAGATATATAGATAGAATTCCTTCCTTGATTAGCAAGGATTGAAAGCATATAAATAAAGCTCATGAGGCTAGTTTTTATTCAATTCAATTCTAGAGAAGGAGAAGAGGTAGAGAGAGGGAGAGGGAGAGGGAGAGGGAGGGGGAGGGAGAGGGAGAGGGAGAGGGAGAGAGAGAGAGTGGAGGCCAAGAGGAGTTTGTGAAGCGAGAGCGAAATTGGCTTACTTTGGTTGTAAGCTCTATTTGGTTTAATTTAATGCAAGTGGTTTCTTTTCCATCAATGATGTCTGCGATTGCGATGAAGAGTGAGTAGTCCACCCACTTATGGGGTTGGGGCGAGCCCGACGATAGCCATGCGTATTAGAGGTAAAGATCCGACCTTTATCATGTTTTGAGCATCTACTACCTTTTATGTGTTTATTCTCTATTTAATAGAAATCCATGTTAAACAACTTGGATTAATAAACATAAAATCGGTAGATACAATTAGGGTTTCTTGAAAGAGTTTCTTAATTGTTGGAAAATGTGAAACCTTGATCCTTCGATGCGATTTGTATGATTATCGTTATTTATCTTGCCGTATGCATGTTTGGTTATCGTTATTGCAAACCCCGATCTTGGAAGTTCTTTTACATATTTTTATTCCGAATTCCGAAAAGATTTGTCTTTTATTTTAGTTACTGTTCCTACTCGACTTCGACCACCCCTTGGTCGACGTCGACCACTGATTTCTCGATCGAGCAAGATCGTTGTTGCTTATGTCTCTGCAGGAACCCAAAGTCGACCAGGTGGTACTCGACATCGAGTAAGCCTAGTCGACGTCGACCACCATCCAGAGTCTTTTGTTGCTCGGAATCGACTGTACTGACCCTTGTCGACTACCACCTAGTCGAGGTCGAGTACCCCTGTAGTCGACGACAACTTGTGAGATTTTCCGTTGCCTAGGACCCGCTGTCACGCTTCCTCGAGGATCGATCTTGACTTCCCACTGCTACATCGGGAGGAAGTCTTGTAATCATTTACGTGGGCACGAATCTGGTTTGATCTATTTTATTATATTTTAAACTCGATTTCCTCATTATAACAAATTGGCGCCGTTGCCGGGGAGGCTATCATTCGCGCCTTAGGTAGTTAAATCTCACGTCTGCTTTGAGTTACTACGCAGATGTATGCGCCGTTCTGGTCAACCACCTGAGTTTGACGACTTAGACGAACCGAAACGCCATCTACACGTCCGTGCTAAACTAAAAAGAGCCATGGCGGCCGCAAAAACACAGGAACAGCTGATTGAAAGGCTTTAGAGGGAACTAGCCACCAAGGATACTGCTCTCACCGCTGAGAGAGCACGCACTACAAAGGAAGTTGCGCGAAGGAGGAAATTGGAAGATGAGCTTGCCCAATACCCTACCACTGCAGAGGATTACATGCACCCGACTCTCGTCGTGCCTAAATCAGCTATTCTAATCCCTGAGAATAACTATGAAATTCGCACTCCTTTCCTGATTGAAATTAAACATAATGCTTTTTACGGTAGATTTAATGAATGCCCTCTTCAACATATTACCAACTTTACTGATATGTGTCGTACTCTTTGTGAAGGTACCACTTTGGAATATGTCTTGATGAAGGCTTTTCGTTGGTCTTTGGCTGGTCCAGCATTAAAGTGGCTTGAAGGTCTCCGTCCACGATCCCTTACAACATGGGCTGAAGTGAGGCAGAAATTTCTCAACAAATTCTTTCCTCCTGCCAAGACAACGCTCTTCCGCCAAAAGATTACATCTTTCAAACAGTAGCCTGTAGAGCTGCTAGCAAAGGAATGGGAACGATATAAGGATCTACTGCGATCCTGCCCTACACATGGACAAAAACCTTGCGTCGTTCAGGAGATCTTCTTCAATTCTCTTGACCTGGCTGCTAAGGATAGGATCAACACATATACTCATTATGAGTATCTAACAATGTCGCCAGCTGACGCATGGACTACCCTCGACAAGCTGACCAACTACGACAACAAGTATGGGGCTCCAACAAACTATGATTAAGATGCCTACGTCAGGCCAGTCCCATCCATGCCTCTCTATGAGCCTTCTAAGGAAATTGACCCAGATGTTAGGGAGCAGTACTACAAGGATCAAAATCCCAAGCTACTCAAGCAAGTCAAGTACCTCTCTATCAACCAACCTTGCATCGATTGCGGTTCACAACGGCACACCACTACTGAGTGCCCACACACGGACCAAGTCAGGATGGCAGAAACTCATAAAGAGGTAGGTTACGCAGGGGGTCCCACTCGCTATATGAGGGACCAAAGGGTTCAACAAGAAGCGCCAAAATGGAACCAAGGAGCCCCTAGGAACCCCCCACCATACAGAGCTCCGGGACAACCAGAAAGAGATCAGCGGATGGATGATCTACAAATGATCATCGATGAGATGCGGCGAAATCAAGTAGAAAGCAAGCAAGCCAGTAGCGCCATCAATAATCAGCTCCAACACATCAATACAAGATTTGGAGAACTGGACATTTGGAAGAGGAACATTTGAGACCCAAATGGGTCAATTCGCGGCACAAATTCCACGGCCGATTGGGCAACTCCCTGGGCAGACAGAACCAAATCCAAAGGGGAAGACCGGACATGTCGCGGATGTAAAGCTCAGAAGCGGGCACCAACTACGCGAGCCAGAGGACGGAAAGCAGCAGGACAAAACTGAGAAACAACTCGACATCGAGCAGATCGTACTCGACGTAGACCAGCCTACTCGACGTCGAGTAGGGGTACCCGAGGTCGACCAACTCCAAGCCGACAAGGAAGCTTCTGCACGACAACAGAACTCGAAGTCGACTACCCCTGTGGTCGAAGTTGAGGAAGACCAAGTCGATGTCGAGGAGAAGCAACTCAAAGTCGAGGACCCAGTAGCACCTCCGACATCTATTCTGGCTTCGAAACAGAAAAAGACGATGCCTTTCCCTTTCAAGGCGCTGAAAGATCCCACTGCAGGTAGGTTTAAACGCTTTGTTAAGATGCTTCAAGAACTAAATGTTTCAATTCCTTTTTCAGAAGCTCTTCAAGAGATGCCTGCTTATGTCAAATTCTTCAAGGAAATCCTTAGCAACAAGCGATCACTCTCAGAAATCGCCGGCGAATGCAAACGAATGGACTTCCCTGAGAAGAGACCTGACCCTGGTAAGTTTTCTATTACTGTGGGATTTGGACAATATAAATATGAGTCCTTGTGTGATTTAGGAGCAAGTGTGAGTATCATGCCCTTATCAATCTGGCGAAAGGTAAAGATAGAGTCCATAGAGCCTGTGGATGCCAAGCTATACATGGCAAACAATACAATGGTCATCCCTACAAGTATGGTTGAGAATGTCCCTGTCCAGGTTGGTAAGTTTTATGTCCCTTCTGATTTCCTTATTATAGATTGTGCTGAAGATCCTACTAGCCCTATTATTCTTGGTAGACCATTCCTAGCTACTGCAGATGCCAAAATCAGCCTAAAGCAGCTATTGCTCACCTTCACGATAGGCGACGAGATCTTAGATTTCTCTTTTGGCCCTGCAAAAGAGGAAATTTTATGGCTTGAGGTGAAGAGCATCAGCAACCACGAGATCGAGCAAAAAACGGAGGAAAACACCAGAAATCTACTCAACGTCGACCAGAGATAGTCGACGTCGACCACCGTCCTCGACATCGACCAAAACTTTTCGAAGTCGACTTCCTCTGTTGAACACCTGACTCGACGTCGACTAGACCTACTCGACGTCGACCAACCCATAGCCAGAAGATTTCTGTTTCGGGCACGAAAGGGTAAGTCTAGGTATGATTTCGACCCCTCCTCTGTCCATTAATAAATTTAATAAAAATTTAAGGGGAGGTATGGCCCCGTGGCGAGCTAATCTGCGAAGAATGAGAGCTAGAAAGAAGAAGAAGAAAGGAAAGGGATACTATGCAAGCGACCACCTATCAGCTGAGCTTGCATACTACAATCAGGACCTAGATGATCCAAGAGAAGGGCTAAGCACAAGGGGGCCCCACATTGATGGTCATTGAGCACAAGCGGAGAAGTCGGCCTAGGGACTTTAAAATCTAGAGCATGTACATAAAACTTTTGAATTTTGGGACTTTGAAACTTTTGGTTTTGGTTTTGTTTGTTTTTGTTTTTTGTTTTAAATACTTCATGTGGAAGGTCTTGTCTTTGTGAAAATCTAACATTTTTAGGTCGACCAGCACATTTACTCGACTGCCCTGTTTTGACTCTACGACGCGTTATTCGGTGAGTTCCTTCCTTTACCTCTGTTTTTTATTGATTTTATACAGTGGGGACACTGTATATTTTAAGTATGGGGTGGGGGAAGAGCTCATTATCATTATTATATATTTTATTCTTGCTTTTGGTTTAACATGGTGAATTTTGAGTAAATTTTAAATTTTTGTGCATAATTGCTAAACTCAAAGTTCTATAAGACATCTCCCAAGGCTTGTAAATTGCTCAAAGAAATAGTGTCATGGAAGCTAATATTGAACTCGACGATGCAAAATTGGATTCATTAGAGATATATCATGAAATTGCTTAGTAAAGGGAAGTCACAATGAAGTGCATAATTTATTGAAAACCATGAAATGAGCTAAAATTTGAAGTTACTTTTGACATGTTGCATGATAAGAGGATGGAGAACTTTATATTTCCATATAATGTTCATGTTGTTATATCCTAGCTGATGAGACCCGAGAACCGGGATCGACCAAGGCTCGAGCTTTCAAACACTCTTTTTGTGGGACTAATTTTTGTGGTTTATGAAAACTGGAAAAAAAGGATATGTGGAGCAAAATTCGCAGGCCTCTCACCCTTGAATCCCCTACACTCGATCTCAATCCTCTCGGAATCGCACTCCGAGGATCTCGACCCTTTGACACCTTCGTCTCTCACTGGGGTGTCAACCTCGGCCTCTCACCAAAGAGTTCGCTCTTAGCCTCTCACCAAGAACTCGATCCTTAACCCGGAATCATAGGAAACTATTTAGTGGCTTAAACTTTAACTCAACTAAACTTGAATTGATTTAAAATAAAGGTTTTACAAGAAATATATAGGATGAAGATAGAAGCCCCAAACATCTCTAAGCGATGTGGGATTATTAGAATAGAAAAACTTAAGGAAAATTCGTCCAGATTTGATCTTCTGAAATGAACGTCAAATTTGAGCATCTTTGGGGCTGATTCGGAATGAACGTTCTGCATACAAGTTGTAGCCATTTAAAATAGCTTTCCAAAAAGTGCTCAACGGCTTCGATCGGAATTTTATACAGCCCGAAAGAGAAAAAATACAATGGGATTGCCATGCTGTTTTCTCAGACAATAGTTGATATTCGGCTCCAACGACAAAGCTTTGTAAGATAAATGAATCGAGCTCACTGACCATTAGGATCACATCACTAGCCATACATATACTTATGCATCACAAAAGCCAAATTATGCCTTATTTCAATTATTGCTCCGCATGTTCTAAATATTTCCCATTATTTACCTTATTTCCTATCCGGGGACTATGTTGAGAAGGATGATACATTATGGAGATTTGTATATGGTGTTTGTGTTGTTGTTATCATTATTGGAGTTTGGTAGGAAATTGTTTGAAATATATGGAAAATTTAATGAGTGAGAAAAAATCCGATCACCTCAGGAGATAAAGGTAGATCGACCCTGCTCGCTGAGATAATAGTTCACTGAGATGGGACACACATGTGAGGAGTCCAAAGCACTAAGTATCCGGGGTCATTCATGACACCCATGTTTGCGACTCGCGAGAAGGCAGTGCTGATGTTAGAGAGGTAAAAGCATTATTATTGATAAAAGCATTATGAAAGGTGAAGAATCTTATGAAGAAGGGATGTGGTTAAGAAAGTACTCCATTTCCCCGGATCATTAGCACAACATTGCCAAAAATTGTTACCAATCTACTCCTTATTGAGCTTAAATTAAAGTCCTCTTGATTATTAATGCTTTGTCACATAAATTATTTTTGCATTACCCTCCTTCTGTGAGTAGATGTTGTTTTTATTGCACATGCATGGATTTGTGACATTAATACCTTTTCGATGATGGTAATTGACTACAGGGACATGAGAATGAATCTATGATGTTGAGAGTTTGAAATTCTTCCCCTGAATGATCATCCAAGTTATTGCTTGGAGACAAGCAAGCTTAAGTATGGGGTGATTTGATGTCCATGTTTTGTGCCATGTTTTATATTGACTTTTATATCGATTTCTGTATACATTTCATGCATCTGGGTTAGAATAGTACAGAATCTATGCAGTTTATGCTTATTTGCCAAATTATGGAGTATACACTAGTTTCTGTTTAATTTCGCAGAAATCGGACGCACTTTGGAGCTTAAAGGAAACTCATGGAGAAGCAAAGTATGGTGCAGCTGGAGAAAAGACCATATTTCGACATCCATCATTCTGAATCAAGCTTTCATGTCTTCATGAGAGTTGTATCCCTCGAAAAGATCTTTCCAGCGCCTGCTCATATGCGTCAATCCGATGAACGAGGACTCGGGAAAGTGCGTTTCAAGAACTGAGCAGAATGCTGAGAGCTGACACAGCTACTCGACGTCGACCAGGTTCTACTCGAAGTCGACTACAGCTGAAGCAGACTTGATCGAGGACAGAAGAAGAAGATAATCTGAGCACGAGCCGTACTCGACGTCGACCACACCGTACTCGACGTCAACCAGAACTGGCCAGTTATCCGAGCTCGACGAAGAGAAGCACTCGACAATCTAAAGATTACTAGAAATCGAGTAAACCCTACCCGACGTCGACCAGAGTTGGTCGAAGTTGACTAACCACAGTGCCTGAAATCGAGCTAGTCCGAGTCTTGTTAAGGTTCTACCCCAATCCGATGGAGATATTTTCGAGACGAGATTCACAACACATGAAGATTTAGATATTTTTATCTTTTTATCTTTCTATTTATCCTGAGGGTGGAACATTTAATTACCCTAGGATTTATCTAGTTTTATCTTATTTAGATATATTTATTTCTAAGTAGAATTATATCTTCTATGATAGATAGAGATATAGATAGAATTCCTTCCTTGATTAGCAAGGATTGGAAGTCTATAAATAAAGCCCATGGAGCTAGTTTTTATTCAATTCAATTCTAGAGAAGGAGAGGAGGTAGAGAGAGAGAGAGAGAGAGAGAGAGAGAGAGAGTGGAGGCCAAGAAGAGTTTGTGAAGCGAGAGCAGAATTGGCTTTCCTTGGTTGTAAGCTCTGTTTGGTTTAATTTAATGCAAGTGGTTTCTTTTCCATCAATGATGTATGCGATTGCGATGAAGACCGAGTAGTCCACCCACTTCTGGGGTTGAGACGAGCCCGACAATAGCCATGCGTGTTTGAGGTAAAGATCCGGCCTTTATCATGTTTTGAGCAACTACTACCTTTTATGTGTTTATTCTCTATTTAATAGAAATCCATGTTAAACAACTTGGATTAATAAACATAAAATCGGTAGATACAATTAGGGTTTCTTGAAAGAGTTTCTTAATTGTTGAAAAAGGCGAAAGTTTGATCCTTCGATAAGATTTGCATGATTATCGTTATTTATCTTGCTTTATGCATGTTTGGTTATCGTTGTTGCAAACTCCGATCTTGGAAGTTCTTTTACATATTTTTATTCCGAATTCCGAAAAGATTTGTCTTTTATTTTAGTTATTGTTCCTACTCGACTTCGACCACCCCTTGGTCGACGTCGATCACTGATTTCTCGATCGAGCAAGATCGATGTTGCTTCTGTCTCTGCAGGAACCCGAAGTCGACCAGACCGTACTCGACGTCGAGTAAGCCTAGTCGATGTCGACCCCCATCCAGAGTCTTCTATTGCTCGGAATCGACTGTACTGACCCCTGTTGACTACCACCTAGTCGAGGTCGAGTATCCCTGTAGTCGACGACCACTTGTGAGATTTTCCGCTGCCTAGGATCTGCTGACACGCTTCCTCGAGGATCGATCCTGACTTTCCATTGCTACATCGGGAGGAAGTCTTGTAATAATTTGTGTGGGCACGAATCTCGTTTGATCTATTTTATTATATTTTAAACTCGATTTCCTCCTTACAACATAGAGTCAATTTGGTAATTATACATTTTGAAATACTTAATTAGCTAATTAGACCCAAAAAAATTTATTTAGGTGGGTGACCTCCACCACCCAATTAAAGTCTATGGTCAACGATTGCCCATTCATCAATGAAAGTTTCACCAATTTCATTTTTTAAAACGTTGATCACACTTTCTAAAAAAAAAAACTTTGATGCCAATTTTATAATGTAATGGTTTGATGCCACTTTTTTAATGTAATTGATTGATGATACTCTCCTAATGTGATTGTTTCATGATACTTTTTAATTCAATTGTTGACGCCGCTTTTTTTAATCTAATGGTTGGATACCAATTTTTTAGTTCCGTCAATTGTATACCAGAAAAAAAATTTATATAAATTTTTTTGATAACTTATTTGTATATTGATAATAATGACACATTTATATACACATTAATAATACTTCATTGATGTCACTTTTTCATAATTCATATAAATTAACTATTTATATATAGTGTCATTGATGGACTAAAAAAATGTGTCATGAATATCAAGATTAGTGAACCACAACAACGCAACGTATCTATATCTATACTATATATAAAAAAAAGTTGAGTTCCCTTATGAACAGTAGCATCCGTGACAACTGTCAAAATTTTATTAGATGAATCATGAAACTGTTCTAATTGGGCTTTTGTCTATCTGGGCTTCTTTCAATGGGCTTCAATTGGCCCAACCGACCTCAACTATTCCGCCTTATTTTCCCTAGGTGTTGCGTCTTCGTCGCTCCTCTTGTACGCCGCCGTTGCTCCTCCTATACACCGACTGACCAACGGCGCTGGGATCCTCGCCCGCAACGGCCTCCTCTTCCTGCATTTCTAGCCTCCGGTAATTGACCCCAACCTCCAGACCAATTGTCCACTCTCCTCGTGGGTCTCCGCCGCCTCTCCGCGTACGTTGCCGCCTCCGCCGCCTCCTCTTCATCCACCTCCATCCTCTCCCGAAACTGACTTCTCTTCCTTTCTTCCCTCAGCCAGAGCATCATCCTCGCCCAAACTCCAGAACTCTGGCATCCAGTTCTAACCCGGTCTCTCCGACGCCAACTTCGCTCGCGTTGTGGCCGACCAAGTTGTCGAGAGACGCATGACTCCGTCCCTCCCGCCCTCAAGGCCGGCCGCCCTCACACGAAAAATGGATGGCCAATTAGGGATTCATATGTATTTCTATGTCCAAAAAAAAAAATGAGGGATTCAGTAGTTTAAATTGATTTTTTTTATAGGTCAATGTGTGGTCAATTTGTGAGGCTAGAAGTAGGAAAGGCTTAAACTTCGAATTGGATAAGTTTGACATACTATTTTCTTATTTACCAAGATTTTTTCAATTCTTCACCTAAGCCTTATCACCTCTTCAATCATTTTAAAAAGCAGAAGGAATGAAAAAAACAACTCTACTACCCAATCCATTATCTGTGATATGAATTCTGCAATAGGTTTATTTGCATTGGTGACCAATTTAATTCCATGTATTCAAGTTGACCTTCACTTTGCTTATCTACTACGGTATTGAATTAGTGTATTCGTAGATTACAAACTCATGAACTTTAGATTTAGATATGTGAGTTGATGACTCATGGAATGAATTTGAACTTCAAAATTGCATTTGGTGGATCTCACTGATTTTAAAAGAGCTAAGCGTATTGGGGCATATGGGGGTATGTAGAAAACCGAGATTCGAGATAACGAAAATGATTTGAGCGGAAGCAAGAGATAAAGAACGAGAAATTCAAACAAAACATGTAAGAACGAACACCAGAATTTTACGAGGTTCGGCAAAAGATGCCTACGTCCTCGGGGCCTCAAGAATCGACCGAATCCACTAAGTAATCGTTCAATAGAGGGTTACAATCAAGGAATGCAAAGATAAACTCTAGATCTAGCATGTATGAGCCTCGGAGATATAGAGAGAAGAAGATCTCCCTCTGTGGGATGACCGGAGATCGAAGAACGCTTCGATACTCCCAAACCCTAGATCTCCAGACGTGAGAGAAGCAGCAACCTAAGCCAAGAGCTTCGCTGTGCCACCACCAGGAGATCTCCGAGATCAACCAACGCCTTCACCTTCACAATCGTCGGGGATGAGCCAGAGACAAACCCTAGAAACCCTAGAACCATTTGAGAGCTTTTGTGAAGAGACGGAGAGAGAGAGAGAGAGAGAGAGAGAGCCAATCTGAGCATCCAGGAGCTGGAAGAGAGCTTATATAGCTAGGTCATCGGATCTCAAGTGAAGACAAGGCAAAACGCAGTGCTCCACTCAACCGGATCAGGCTACAAGGCTCGCTCCACAAGTCTAGAGAGATTGGGCTCGGTAATGGGCCGAAAGCCCACACACGAGTAAGTCTTTTTCCATATATATATAAACACACACACACACACACACACACACACACACACACACACACACACACACACACACACACACACACACACACACACTATAGGTTATCCACTATACCCCACTATTGTCCATTACACTCGTTAGAGGATCAACTCGATAACTCGACTAAATACAACTCAGTCGAGTCTAACTACAACCGTGCATCCATGCAATGTTCTAAAAAACGCTTGGCGGGTGCTTGGCGGTAGGGTAGGGTTAAGGGTCTAGGCGGGACTAGGCGGATTTCATGGCGGGTCTTTGAAGTCTAGGCGGGTTTCGATGACCATGGTGGTCTTGGCGGCGGGGCGAGGTTAAGGGTTTAGGCGGGGGTCTAGGTGGGTCTTGAAGGGTTTTTTAGAACAGTGCATCCATGTATACCTTAGTATATAATATATACGTTATATGTACATTTATCATACACACATACATGATACAAGCACATAACAATATTACATGCAACATGAAAGCAAGACATAGGGAAATAAACACATAACATTACAACAAATCACCCTCTATTTTTCTAAGTCTTGCTCCAGGCAGACCTTAACCTAGCAAAGTGGATTAAAAGATGGTCCGTCCTCAGCCCAGTCATGCAAAGATCACCCATGGACATCCTCCAAATGGAGGAAGTTCTTGCAGAACACAAATTTATCATAAGGAACAATTTTAGTGCCAAAATCTGCAGGATTAAGTTTACCATCAATCTTCTTAACATGTATGACATTATCTTCCACTTTCTCACGAATAAAATGGTATCTAACATCAATATGTTTAGTACGCTCATAGTACATGGGGTCCCTGCAGAGATAGAGTGCACTTTGACTGTCAATGTGTAAGACAGAGGTATATGGCTTCCTCTCTATCTCCTTAAGGATACCTTGCCGCCAGATAGCCTCCTTGTAGGCCTCTATATGTACTCAGCTTCAGTGGATGAGAGAGAAACTATAGGTTACTGTTGAGACTTCCAGGAAATGCAATTGCCTGCCCATGTATACACATAGGAGGTAATAGACTTCCCGGTGTCCTTGTTTGAAGCATAAACAGCATCCACAAAGCCATGTAAGTCATAAGAGGAGGAGTGTTCAACATATAACAAAGGCAGGTTAGCAGTACCAAGAAAATATGTCAAAAGGTATTTCATAGACACCCAGTGCTTCTCAGTTGGTTCCGACATGAACCTACTGAGAGTGCTAATAGCAAATGCAAGGTCAGGACAAGTATAGAGCATAGAGTACATCACTGAATCTATAAGAACATCATATGGAATAGATTTCATTATGTTAAGCTCAGCAACAGATAACTTTCATTTTATTTTAGTGAGATCAAGATGAGCACCAAAAGGAATATTGTTAATCTTGTCACCAGAAATATGAAACATGTCAAGAACCTTATGCGCATAATCACACTGATGCAACTAAAGTCTTTTATGCTTCCTATCTCTTATAATAGACATGCCTAAAATCTTTTTAGCAATGCCTAAATCTTTCATGTCAAAGTGCTTTTGCAAGTTTCTTTTAATGTCATGAACAAAATCCACAAATTTAGAAATAAGAAAAATGTCATCCACATATAAAAGCACATAAAGCACATGACTCTTATTGACACCTTTGAAGTATAAACAAGTATCAAACTTGCTCCTTTTAAACCCTAGACTGTATCTCATGCACTTGTCAAATTTAATATTCCATTGTCTAGGTGATTGCTTTAAACCATAGATGGAATTATTTAACAAGCAAGCATGATTAGGAAGCACAGAATCAATGAAGCTCTTGGGTTGTCTCATGTAAATAGTCTCATCTAGATCACCATGAAGGAAATATGTCTTAACATCCATTTGTTCTAACTCAAGATCATAAACAACAGTCATGGCAAGCAATAGTCTCAAAGTTTTATATTTAACAACAAGATCAAATATTTCATTGTAATCCTCACCCTCTCTTTGGGTAAAACCTTTAGAAACCAACCTAGCTTTATATCTAGGAGGATCAGACTTAGAAATGCTTTTCTTAAGCTTGTAAATCCACTTACAGTTAATCAATCTAGCATTCACAGGTTTAGACACCAAAGTCCATGTTTTATTTACCTTCATAGATTCAATCTCATCATTCATAGCATGTTTCCAATTAGCAGAGTGAACACATCTCACAACTTGTTCATAGGTTTCAGATGTATAAATTTTCACAATATCAGAAACCAAGCATGCAAACTCAACAATGTTATTAATGAACCTTCTACTTGTATAACAGTCCTAGGACTCCTATCCCTAGTCAACTGCCAATTAGTCAGATCATGCCCTTCAGTGACTGAAGAACTAGAGGAACCAGAACCAGACACAGGCACAAAATCAACAACATTATCCTCATTCACAGAAATAGGAGAAGTATAAGAGGAATTAGGTTCATTATTTACTCCCCCACCCAATTGGTGAGGTTGTAAATCATCAAGTTGCATAGCATCAGAAACAGTAGCAGAAGAAGTAGACACAGATGAATCAGGTGCCGAGAGAGTAGAGGAAGAAGAGGGAGAAAAACCACTGTCAAATTCATCATCAGAATCAACATCATTGTGCGTAGGCACAAAGAACTGATCCTTTTGTACCTGCGGGTTAGTACCAGTCACAGCAAAAGAAGCTTTCTTAAAGTGAAACTCATGCTCATTGATAAAAGACATTTCTACCCACAATTGTTTTGTAAACACCAGGTTAGAAAAGAAGCAACTTATAACCCTTAACCCCTTCAGGATAACCCAATAACACACATTTTTGGGATCTAGGATCAAGTTTACCTTGGTTAACATAAGAAAACACAGTGCAACCAAAGGGTTTAATATGGTCTAAGTTTGGCTTTCTTTTAGTTCACAACTCATAAGGGGTTTTAAAATCAATTACAGAAGAAGGAGTCCTATTTATCAAGTAAGCAGCAGTAACAACAGCTTTACCCCACAAGCAATGTTTCAAACCAGAAGATATAAGCATGCATCTAGCCTTTTCAAGGAGAGTCATATTCATCCTCTCTGCAGTACCATTCCGTTGGGGAGTTCCGGGAATGGTGAAGTGTCTCTTAATATCATGAGACTTGCAGTACACATTGAACAAAGAATTACAAAACTCAAGACCATTATCAGTTTTTAAACATTTAACGGTCAAGCCAGTTTCATTTTCAACTCCAGCTTTCCAATTTTTAAAGGTTTCAAAAGCCTCATCTTTAGTTTTAAGCAAATAGACCCAAACCTTCATACTGTAGTGATCAATGAGAGACATGAAATATCTCTTATGACCTACAGTGGGAACAGGAGAGGGACCCCACAAATCAGAATGTATATATTCAAGAGGTGCAGTAGCAACATAAGATGAATGCTTAAAACCTTTTCTAGCATGCTTCCCTAGGATACAGTTCTCACAGAGATCAATCATGCATGGTTTGGAATTGATGATGCCAGTTTTATGCAGGTGTTCTAAGCCTTTATTTCCTATGTGACCTAATCTATTATGTCACAACATAGTATCATGTAGAGACATAGTATGTACAGAAGCAGTAAAGGCAGAGGCATGATAATTCACGATAGGAGTAGCCAACACTTCATAAAGACCTTTCTTTCTAAAGCATTTAACGACAGGCTTCCCATTTTTAGAAATAATCCTAACACCAATAGAACTGGAAATATCATAACATAATTCTTCAAAAGCACTTTCAGATAGCAAGTTTCTCCTCAAATCAGGAACCCATTTAACATCCTTAATAATTCTAATAACATCATCAAACATTTTCAAAGCAACAGATCCAACACCTTTAATCTTAAGAACAGAGTGATCACCCAACATGACAGTACCAGCATTAAAGCATTTAAGATCAAATAACCAAGACTTATGGAAGGTAGCATGCATGGTACACCCAGAATCAAAAATCTAAGTAGTAGAATCAGTGTCACTTAATAATGCAAGAACTTCATGAGTAACATAAGGATGGGATTCACAAACAACAGATACATTTGGCTTCTTTCCAGCTTTAATATCCCTTTTCTTTTTAAAATAATGCTTTTCTAAGTGACTAGTTTTATTGCAGTAAGTACATAAGAGATGAGACTTATCAGGTTTTTCACCACTGGACTTATCAGAAGACACAGAATCAGATTTACTATCTTTATTTTCCCGTTGCTTATTTTTCTTATTGCCTTTGTACTTAGACTTCACCATAAGAACCTCATCTTTATTTTCAGGTTTAGGATCAACCTTATGACCATTTGCAGTTTTAAACACCTTTAAATTTTCATTTTTCTGTATGATAGACTCAATAAGCTCCTTTTTAGTCAACTTACTAGTATCATATTGAACAACATCAACAAAGGTAGTAAACGGAGCAGGCAAAGAATTAAACAACAAAACACACAATTGAGTCTCATCAACCTTGTCACCACATCTCTCTAGATCTTGTGTGATAGACAAAAATCTATCAAGATTATCTGCAAGAGTGCAAGTAGTAGACATCTTATAATTGAAGAGTTTGCTAAAGAGATTTACCCTACTTGGTAATGATTTTACCAAGTATAATGTTTCCAACATCTCTCAGAGCTTATCAGCTGTTTTGCAAGTCAGAACTTGCCTAGCCACTTCATCTGAGAGTCTCAACATAACCTCACTGTGTGCCAATCTATCAAGATGTTTAATATCCTTCTTCTTGTCCTCATCATAGTCTCTAGTGACAGCTTTATAGCAATTTTCTTTGATTGATATGGCCTTCAGTTTTACCTGCCACATTGCAAAGTCAGTAGTGCCATTGAAGGGTTTAAGACGGTAAGATTCACCCATATTTGCAGTTAAGAACTTAAGAAACTTAAGAAAAACTTAGCAAAACATACAGTAAATCAAGCAAATGATTCAAGAAAACCTTAAACCTTAAGCAGAGCACAGAAAGAAACACACACAAGCCTAGATCTAACAAACAAGGCGTGGTATGTCACGTAAGGGGGGTTCAGCACCAGCGATGTCACCTTTTAGGTCTGTCCGAGGCCTTACATCCGGTCTCTATCCATAGAACTCAAGAATGAGCCAGGAAATCGAGAGCGGGACACTCAAGCTCTGATACCACTTGTTGAAAACCGAGATTCGAGATAACGAAAAATGATTTGAGCGGAAGCAAGTGATAAAGAATGAGAAACTCAAACAAAACATGCAAGAACGAACACCAGAGTTTTACGAGGTTCGGTAAAAGATGCCTACGTCCTTGGGGCCTCAAGAATCGGCCGAATCCACTAAGTAATCATTCAATAGAGGGTTACAATCAAGCAATGCAAAGATAAACCCTAAATCTAGCATGTATGAGCCTCATAGATATAGAGAGAAGAAGATCCCCCTGTGTGGGATGACCGAATATCGAAGAACGCTTCGATACTCCCAAACCCTAGATCTCCAGACGTGAGAGAAGCAGCAACCCAAGCCAGAAGCTTCGCTGCACCACCACCAGGAGATCTCCAAGATCAACCAACGCCTTCGCCTTCACAATCGTCGGGGAGGAGCCAAAGACAAACCCTAGAACCCTTTGAGAGCTTTTGTGAAGAGACGGAGGTGAGAGAGAGCCAATCTGAGCATCCAGGAGCTGGAAGAGAGCTTATATAGCTAGGTCATCGGATCTCAAGTGAAACCAAGGCAAAACACAGCGCTCCACTCAACCGGATCAGGCTACAAGGCTCACTCCACAAGTCTGAGAGATTGGGCTCCGTAATGGGCCGAAAGCCCACACACGAGTAAATCTTCTTTCATACATATATCATACATATTATACATATATATATACACTATAGGTTATACACTATACCCCACTATTGTCCATTAGACTCGTTAGAGGATCAAGTCGATAACTCGACTCAATACGACTCAATCGAGTCTAACTACAACCGCGCATCCATGTATACCTTAGTATATAATATATACGTTATATGTACACTCATTGTACGCACATACATGATACAAGCACATAACAATATTACATGCAACATGAAAGCAAGACATATGGAAATAAACACATAGCATTACAACATGGTACATTTTAGTAAAGATATTTTGACATACCTTGATTTTACAAATCACTCAGGAATTTTCAAAACCATACCACTTGATTTGCTTTTCAATTTTGAGGTAACCTTTTATAATGTATTTTGTTTGAGATTATGTTCAATGAGATTTAATTTTTATGTTATACCTTTTCTAGTTGTTAAAGTTAAGTGTAGGATTATAGAATTGATGTAAAGTCCTCCTTAAGGTTTCCATTCATTGATATAACATATATATATATATATATAGGTTACAAAGGTATTGGGCCTTAATGGGCTTTTAGCCCACTATACAATATTAAGACCTATGTAATTTATCAAACCCCCGCAGTCGAAACTGGAGGGGGTCGTACAGTGAGACTGGAGCGAAAATCAATGAACAACTGTCTAGGTAAACCCTTGGTGAATATATCAGCGTACTGATACGAGGATGGGACATGCAGAACGCGGACATGTCCTATGGCAACCTTGTCCCTGACGAAGTGGAGATCAAGCTCAATGTGCTTCGTGCGTTGATGCTGGACCGGGTTGCTAGCCAGATAGACGGCAGAGATGTTATCAGTGTAGACCAGAGTGGCCTTCATAAGAGGGCAACGGAGCTCAAGCAGGAGATTGCGGAGCCAAGAGCACTCGGAGACAACGTTGGCAACGCCCCTGTATTCGGCCTCAGCGCTGGAGCGAGACACGACAGACTGACGCTTGGCCGACCACGACACAAGGGTGTCGTTGAGGAAGACACAGTAACCAGACGTGGAGCGACGTGTGTTAGGACAACCACCCCAATCCGCATCAGTGTAAGCAACAAGTTCAAGCTTAGAGGAAGGAGTGATCGTGGTGCCGAGCTCGAGTGTGCCGCTGATGTACCGAATGATCCGCTTTAAGGCATGAATGTGGGGTTCCCTGGGTGCATGCATGAACAAGCAGATCTGCTGAACGGCGTAACTGATATCAGGTCTGGTGAAGGTGAGATACTGAAGAGCACCAGCAAGGCTCCTGTACAATGTCGGATCATCAACCAAAGAACCAGAGTGAGCGCTGAGCTTGTTGGATGTATCGACAGGGGTGGCGACAGGATTGCAGTTACTCATCTTAGCCCGAGCAACAATCTCAGAAGCATACTTACTCTGTGAGAGGAATAGCCCAGACGCATGCCGCTGAACAACAACTCCCAAGAAGTAAGACAACTGACCCAAATCTGACATAGTGAATTCAGCACTCAGCTGTGAAATAATCGACGTCCGAAGAGCATCAGAAGAGGCGGTGAGAATGATGTCGTCAACATACAGTAACAGAAATGCCATGTCAGAGCCTCTGCGATAGATGAACAGGGACGAATCCGAGCGGCTGCCAATGAAACCCAAGCGGAGCAGATGAGAAGCAAAGCGCTGGAACCAAGCTCGCGGAGCCTGTTTCAGACCATGCAGAGAGCGCTTCAGGAGACAGACGTGCTTGGGACGATCAGCATCAGTAAATCCTGGCGGCTGAAACATGTAGACTGTCTCATTCAGGTGACCATGTAGAAAAGCGTTCTTGACATCCAGCTGATGAATGGCCCATTTGCACGACAGAGCTAAGCTCAATACCACTCGGATAGTGGTAGGCTTGACCACGGGGCTGAAGGTCTCATCACAATCAATACCTACCTGCTGAGATCGACCGTTGACGACAAGACGTGCTTTATAGCGCTCCAACGTCCCATCAGAGCGGAACTTGTGACGGAAGAGCCACATACAGCGAACGACGTTCGCCGCTGGAGGGCGAGGGACAAGAACCCAAGTACCATTCTTTGTAAGGGCCCTGTATTCGTCGAGCATAGCCGCCTGCCAATTCGGGTCGAGGAGGGCTGTTTTGTGGGAGGTGGGGATGGGGGACAGGGAGGTCGAGGTGGAGGAAGGGGTTGAGTGGGAGTCGAGAGGGACGGGGGCAAGGGGGGCGGAGCGGGGTTGATTTGCGGCGGGCGCCGCAAGGGGTGCTGCGGGCGCCGCTAGTGTGTGGGACGGAGGGTAGGGATGGTTTAGTTGATTGGCGGCGGGCGCCGCAAGGGGTGCGGCGGGCGCCGCAAGGTGTGCTGCGGGCGCCGCCAGTGTGTGGGACAGAGGGTAAGGATGGTTTAGTTGATTGGCTGCGGGCGCCGCATTTTGCGGCGGGCGCAGCATTACGTACAATATGGCGATCCGACGGAGGGATGTAGGCATGGTGTTGAGTGGCGGGGTGATGTGTGGTGGTCATCGAGACGATTTGACGGGGTCGGAAGACACCAGAGACGCTGCGGGTGTGTGGTCTGGTGGGGGGTGGTGGTGGTGGGGGGGGGGGAGGGGGAGAGGCAGGAGCACCGGGAGAGCTCTAGGGAAGAAGAAAATGCGGGAATTGTGACTCAGACTCTGACGGAGACACGGTGGGTGTGGGAGGCGCAAAGGGGAATCGCGACTCATCAAAGGTGACATGGCGAGAGAGAATGATCTTGTGGGTCTTGATATCGAGGCAGATGTAACCACGATGATCAGACGGGTAGCCAAGAAAGACACAAAGGGTGGAGCGTGGGTGAAGCTTGTGAGGGGCGGTGGATAATTGATTTGGAAAACACAAGCATCCAAAGGTACGAAGGTGATCATCCTGGGTAAAGTGAAATACAGTGCCTGAAATGGGCATGGTGAGCGATGGTGGAGGGTGGTGGAAGGTAGGATGTTTAGGAGGTAGCACGTGGTGGCTAAGGCATAAGGCCAAAAGTGAGGGGGAATGGATGCGTGGAAGAGGAGAGTGTGCATCATATTGGTAATGGTTCGGATGATTCGTTCGGCCTTGCCATTTTGTTAGGAGGTGTAGGGGCAGGACAAGCGATAGGAGATCCCGTTGGTATTGAAGAAAGTGTGAAAATCTTTGTTGTCAAATTCGCGGCCATTGTCACATTGAAAGCACTTGATAGAGGTGTGAAACTGTGTTTTGATGTAAGCATGGAATTTGGCAAAGATAGGAAACACTTGAGATTTAAAGTGCAAAGGTAAAACCCATAAGAAATGTGTATAATCATCCAGAAACAACAGGTAATACTTATGACCCTCCTTGCTAGGCACAGGAGATGTCCAAATATCACTATGAATAATATCAAAAGGTGCAAAAGTAGTGTTTAAAGAACGCTGAAAAGGAAGTCTGGCATGCTTGCCTAACTGACAAGAAGAACATAAACTAGAGCGATGCTCCTTATGACATTGGACAAGACTCTTAGAACGAAGTAAATCTAAAACTGCAGGACTGGGATGACCAAGGCGTGCATGCCAAAGGCTGGATGATGATGCCGAGAGGGCGACCGGACACGACTGACTGGACGCGGGAGGTGGTGTGACAGGGTAGAGCTCCCCGGTGCTGTTACATCTCATTCGAGTAACCCCCGTAGTAAGATCGTTCACAGAGAAACCATAGGGATCAAACGTAAGGGAAACGTTGTTGTCAGTAGTGAACCGACAGACAGAGATAAGGTTTTTGACAATCTTTGGGGAAATGAGGACATCGTTAAGGTGTAGTAGGTGGGTTGGGGTTTGTAATGTGGCGTGACCAATCCCCGAAGTAGCAAGACGACCACCATTTCCGACGATAATAGAGTGTGCAGGACCCTTAAAAGAAAGAGATGAGAGGTTACCTGAGGAATTCGTCATGTGGGAGGTGGCACCAGTGTCCATGTACCAAGAAGAGTCTGAAGGTGTCGTCATGTGGGAGGAGAAGGCGTGATGCCCATCCGGCGGAACAACGCGATGATCAGACGATGTCAGATAGGCCCGAGGTCGCGGGGCAGGAGAGCCGGAGTGTAGCCAATGAGGGTTGAAGCTAGGCACCGGGGACCATCGAGGGGCGGCGGTCAAAGGAGGAGGGCCACGAGTGATGCGGTGGCCGCAGCGAATGTGGATGCCGCGGGCGCGGCCGCGGCCGCAGCAGAAAATGTCGGACATTTTTTTTTTTTTGCGGAAGGAAGCGAGAGCGAGAGGGGGAGGTAGGACGGCGGCGAGGAGACGACGCCGGCGACGGTAATAGGAGGGGTGGGGCGGGAGGATCAAACTAGGGTTCCGTGAGGAAGAAAAGGTTGTGATACCATGTAGGATTATAAAATTGATGTAAAGTCATCCTTAAGGTTTCCATTCATTGATATAACATATATATATATAGGTTACAAAGGTATTGAGCCTTAATGGGTTTTTAGCCCACTATACAATATTAAGACCTATGTAATCTAACATTAAGTATTCGTTTTTTGATAGCAAAGCTTGTTGTTTGTCATACTTTAACTCATGGTTTGATAATGAGTTCAGGGATCTATATTTTCTACGTTTAAGTACTTAAGTTTGGATTCTGGTGAGGTGCTTTTTAATTCTGACGACCAAGGTTTAGAAAATCTTAGAATGTAACTACTTTTTTACTTTTTCTGGTTTCAGTTTCGGACTCTACTAGCTTCTCAGGTTGTTAGAACAATCTTATTTAATCTGGTAGTGTTTAGCTTGTCCTCTTCATGTTTCTTCGGTAGCTAGGAGCGTGAATATCTGGTAACGCGTGTTTCTTTGTTCCAACTCCGATTCCGTCGTCTTATGTGTATAAGGTTGACTGTTTTTACTTATTTATTGTTTTTAATGGGTTGTTCGTTAGTTGTTCTTTCCCGGCATATTTGCTTTAAAAAATCTTATTTAAATAATATAAAAAACAGTCTTAAAAATAATTCAAAAAGGCCTATGAATAAGATTTACATTAAAACCCTAATTTCAAAAAAAATTTAAATGAAGCAATTGAACTGCTCCCCTCAAATAATAACTATTTTTTACCATTTCATTTAGGAAAACTATAAAAATATCATCACAATTACAAACTGAAAAGGCTAAATTCAATGGAAGATTTAAAAATATACTAAATCCACAAATCTTATTAGACAAAAAAAAAACATAAAACTTAGGTAATAATTTGCAAATCAGATTTTATTTATAATTTAAAATGATAAAGCATATATATTATTGCTATTTTGAGAGAGGTATTTCCCGTGCCTTAAACTAACCATGTTAGCACTGAATATTCATTTACAATCATGATTTTGCATCATGAATTTACTCTTGCTTTCTTTGCTGTTAATTTAGACTTTTTTTAGCTCTAAGAAGATGAACTTTAAGGTTAATCAAGTTAGGTTAAGCTAAGCCTTTAGGCTTTTAAAGATTTTGAGTTATTTTAATTAAGTTTTTCATTTATATGTCTATAATTTCTTGCAATAATTAAGATGTAGTTAAATGTTACTTTTCATTTAACCATAAAAAATTGCACTTTAGAAGATAAATGAAGCTAATTAAATGAATGGATCAATGAATTTAGTTTTATCCGATCTCGAATTTTTACTTAATAATAATAATAAAAAGAATGGATCAATGAATTTGATCAGTGGCTAATTGTGTGTGCAAACTCCATTTCAGGAGCTCCTGTGGGAGTTATATGCAAATCCAACTCACATTACAAAACAAGAAACAAGAAACCAACCGTGATAAAAGGCACCACAGGCGAAAGTTTTATCGTCTGTTGGAAATTTAGTCTGGACCTACACTGCAGGGACCATGCATTTTCACCATGTCGCTTTTGAGGATCCGAAAGGGTGCAATGGGGTGGCCATAGACGCACAACGAGAAAGTCATGGGAGCTACTGAGATGTCGAAAATCTCAAACAATTTCAAATGGCTCATTCGAGATATCCATATTGATTACCTATTCACTATAGTTTCTGATCAAGAGGTTTACAAAGAACAATTCTATTTCTGCAATTATATTTATATATGCTTAATTTGAATATAAAAGAAGTTGTATGTGGATTATTTTTTATTGGGAAAAAACCTTAGTCAGATATAAGTTTTCATCAACCTCATGCCCGCATGCGAAGCATGTGGGTTTCAACTAGTCATTAACATATAATTTACCTTTAAAGGTGTCATCAACAAAAATATCACATCAATATAAAATTAACTTTATTATGTGTCATCATCGTACAATTCACCTCATATAGTGGTATCAGAATATAATTGACCTTATAAAAATGTGGTATCGACATATACCTTGTAAAATGTCACCAAATAAAATCCACATATTAATGTGGCATCCACAAAGAAATCTCTTCATAAAATGTTATCAAAAAAGGTGTTCGATCATTTTGTTCCCATATAGTGGTATCAATGAATTGTTCTCGGTTAAATCGTTGTGTTCGATCATTTCCCTATGCTTACATCTATGTGTGTTAGTGTTTGAGAATTGAATAAATTTAATTTTGATATAGTTTTCCCTTGATAATGATTACACCCCAACGCAAACACGCCTGTCAAAATTTGTCGCCATTGCTAGAGAGTTACAGAGTTAATAGTTTGCTTACTATTAACTCCAGAAATTTTGCACCAATGCCGAGCGCCAAAATTTTGATTATATGTAGATTTTCACTACTTTAGGATATAGTTTTATCTAGGTTTTCAGTCAATAGTTAGCTAGTTTAGTGTTAAAATGTGATGATTACCAAGTTTTTCCAGTATGGATGCCTTCACTTTGTGTTTGTGCAATTTCAGGTTAAAAAGAGCCAAACATGTGTAGAAGATAAAGAAAACATGTCAAAATGTTTAGGAGAAGCTAGAAAAAGACGATCAATGCCGAAACTTTGGCTAAGCAATGAAGCCAAAGAACACACATCACACTTCCAAGGGATGAGCTTAGTGAGCATGGGCCATTAATTTGGGTGAGTAGAGAGACTCTGTGGCGAGCACAAGCATGGAGCGAAGAAGCGCGAAGCACAAACCTAAGTGTGCTCGACCGAGTAGCTAGCCATCTACTCGGGTGAGTAGTTGTATGCTCAGACAAGTAAAGAGGATTTTGGACGATTATGGGAGTTTTCTTGCGAGTACACAACCAAATGTTATCTAAATCTTTCGAAATCCTATCTTTTATCTTATGAAGCCCATAAATACTATTAGGGCACAAATTTAGAGAGAGAGCCAAAAGGAAGAAAAGTAGAGATGGATACAAATAGAGAGATTTAGGAATAGAGAGCTGAGGAGATTTAGGGTTTCAGTTAAGTTACAGATTCATAGCTTAAGAGTTTCAGTTACATTTATAGATGTTGGTTTGGCACATTGAGTATTTCTTTTATATTGTCTATGATGATCATGTTTCTTCATACGTTCATATTGATTGATTATGTAAGTGAGTAGTTTGATTGATTATGGAGTTAAGGGATCCGATGTTTAAGCATGATCAATGAATTTATGTGTGCATAATATGTTTTCTATGATGAATTGGAAGTCTAATATATTCTATGAACAAGAGCAATTAATTCAATTTGGGAGCCAATTGATAGTTATAAAGGACAATTTAAAGTGGGCTTCAATCCTTAGGGTTTTGGAAAATTGAGTGTCCTAATAACATTAGACATGGATGTCATGAAATTAAAGTTTAATTCTAAACTATTGGATTACTTGTTCATATGATGAGATGTCTTTTATGTGAACTGTTTGTTCCTCTATATAACAACATGCGGTTCGTGATTATAGTTCATGTACTAGGTTGATCATTAGGCTTTGAATTGTTGTAGCTTTTTTAGATTGCTATTATAAATTTTGTTTAATTGGTTTGTCTACAATTATTCATATGTGATGCCCATGAGGTTTGTCTATGAACTAGTGATGACTTAGGCAATTTATACCTCATATTACATAAGAGTAAAGCTATCCTTTGACTGTCAATGAAATCATGCTAGGAAGACATTGATGACCTAAAGCTCTACAATCTATGTGTTTATTATTGATATTGATTTAAGTCTAGAAGTGAACGGATTGTTACAAGTTAATTCCTTGTGTTCGATCCTTTCCATATACTTACATATATGTGTGTTAGTGTTTGGGAATTCAACAAATTTAATTTTGATACAGTTTGCCCTTGATACTAATTACACCCCAATGCAAACACGCCCCGTCAAAATTTTCCTCTGGATGACAACAAGCGGTTTTAATGGCATTTCATATATTAGGTTGATTATTAGTAATTTAAGTGTCAAAATGTGTCAATTATATATATGTTTTTCTAATATACATTTTTGTGTTTGTGCATTTTACATACTAAAAAGAGTCAAATATGTTAAGAAGATGGGAAAAACAAGCTTAAAGGTCTAGGAGGAAACAAAAACAATGAAGACAAAATCTTAGCTAAGCATTAGAAGTAAGGAAAGACACAAAGCTACTCATCTAAGGTATATGTCGAGTACAGGACCTAGCCTCTATGGCAACTACGTGGATGCACAGCCGGCTACTAATTGAGGCTTTATGATGGCTACGAAACTACTTGTGCTACTACAGAGCAAAACAAGGAACAAGTGAAGCGACGTGGAAAAGCTACGGCTACTCGACCGATTATCAGGCTACGCAGACGCATATCGGGTAGTGTTTACTGATACCTCATAAGAATGACCATAAATCACTTAATATTGAAATTTAAAAGATGTAGGAGTACTACTTTTTTTTTTTTGTCTTTTCAAAGGATACAATGAATTATTTTACATTAATAGCAAATTCAAAGTGCAAGATGGTAAAAAACGAATCACAAGTTGGTAGATAATCCAATTTGCGGTTGATGTAGACACATACTGACCGAGTACATGGCTTCCAAAGAGCCATTGGTCAAGTTTTTACAAAAAAAACCCTAGAATATTTATGTGTAGCCTATACATACTTTCTGAAGGCATGAAATTAGGGTACACAAATCATATTTCTCATACGTAAATTTGGTTTTTTTTTGTTGCTTGACAGTTTCAGTTTTAATTATTAAATTTGCAAGTCCTACAACTCGTTCGTTGAATCTTTCAATTGAAGACACCATAGTTTGCATTTCTCTTTCTCTATTGTCGATTCAGTTCAATTTTGTTTTGATGTGCAATACATGTTTTCATTAATATGTTGTTTGTTTTGTTTACTATGTGCAAGTAGTTCACTTTTTGACATCGGGATGAACCCAATAATGGATTCTTGAATATTTTGGTGATTTCTCTATGAGTCTATATGTGAGTGAAATCTAATCTTATTAAAGCAACAAACGAACGTTGAGATTTAACTTGATTAGGGTTAGTCTAAGTCAACAAGCTATCGCTGAGATTGACTAACATGATTAGGTTTTCAGAAGTAGATTGCCACTATCATTGTTATCTTGTTCTTGCATGACTTAGGAGTTATCTTTCATTGCATTCAGGTTGAACCTGTTGTGGGGATTCTTGATCTCGAGTCTTTCTCAATTTGATAATCACTAATAGTTATTAGTTTAGAATAAGTTAATCACGCTTAGTTCTTGTGTTCGATCCTTTCCCTGTACTTAAATTTGTGCGTATTTAGCTTTCTAGGGAATTAAAAATAAATCTGTGTGGTTTAGCCTTTCAGGGAATGGAATATAAACTCCATTTCCACGCCTGCCCTCGTCTTGACCTCGGTCTCCCATCGATGACGAAAGTCGGTGGTTCCATGGATGAGGGAGCGGAGAAGGTGAAAGTAGAGGAACTAGAGAAGAGAGGTGGGGCGCCATGGACGAGGGAGCGGAGAAGGAGTGTACAACACTAGGGCAGCTTCCAAATGAAATGCAGATTGATTCCTCGTTTCATTATTTTTCCTTTGTCCTTTTCCTTTTTTTTTATTTAAAATACAAATGGGATTAAATACGATTTCAAACCGCATTTTATCCAAAATTAATTATCAAACGCGGTTTGAAACCACGTTAATTTCTTTCATTTGTTTTTTTTTTTTCACTTCTATGTTTAACATCTTATGAATGACACACGGTCTCAGATCGCGTTTCTCCGATATCCCTGCAATTTTTGAATATTTTTGTAAATATTTTCAATTTGTGATTTTACTGTAAATTTTTATTTTTCTTTGAATATTTTGAAAAAAAAATTTCTCAACCATGAACTAATATTAATAAAAACTTTAAAAACCACTAAAATTTATACAAACTATTGTGCAATAAAACCATTTTGATATGGGACAAATTACGATCAATTTTCCAACCGGATTTTTGACGTAGCAACCGAAACTTCTAAATTTTAATGAAGTAGCTCCATGTCATTACACGCTCTAATGTAAAAAAATTTTTAAAAAATTGAGCATAAATTGGATGAGTAAATTAACCTTATAATTCAGTTTATAGTCAAAAATAGTTTATTCGTTAAAAAATTACATGTAAACATGTAATGATATGGCCATATTTTAAAATTTTAAACATTCGGCTGTCACGTAAAAAATTTGGCGGGAAAATTCACCAAAGTTTGTCCCGTATTAATATTGCTTTAGTGTGTAATAGTTTGTATACCTTTTAATGATTTTTAAAGTTTGTATATATTAATATTGGTTCATGACTGATAGTTTGTATTATTTTCGGTTATTTTTCCTTGATGAGTTGCCCCTCCCATTTTCAATTGATTTTATGATAAAAACCTCAATGCGCTCAATGGTAGATCTAGAATTTATTTTAGCGGAGGGCTAAAAAAATTTGTAAGAATTTTTTTTTTGCATGTATGTATGAAAAAATAATTTTTTTTTGTGTAAATATATTAGAAAATTTTAAAATTGTGATTTAAATAGACAATTTTATGGAAAATAATTAAAGAAAAACAAGAAATTCAAAAAATTTGAGAATTATTTTTATATCTATATATAGAAAATAATGTTTTTGTTAAAATATATTTGAGAGGACCTTAAATGTGTTATTTAATTAGACATTTTCAATTGTAGAAGAAAACTAGGAGAAATATAAATTACTGTATGAAAAAATGAGGCTAATGAGATTTGAACTCATGACCTGACCTCCAGCTAGACCACTCAAACGGGTCAGTCGGGTCGGGTTCGGGTCGAGTTATTTTGGGTAAAACGGGTTCCTGGTAAAACGGGTCTCGGGTATTCCCGGGTTGATTCGAAACCGGATTTGACCGGATTTCGGGTCATTTCGGGTCTATTTCGGGTTCGTCAATTTTAACTTTTTGCAATCAAATTTTGCGATAAGCGCGATAAAATAAAAAAATGTTAAAATAGAATAACAGCCACTTTCACTGCTTTGTTTAGATGTCATGAGAGGATGTAAATTTGCACTAAACACAACATACTAAATAAACCGTATGTCAGAAGTAGCCATTTCACAAACCATATGTCAGAGGTAGCCATTGGACAAAACAAACAAAGCCATTCCGTTTCAGATGTTTGTTTCTTCACAAATTTTTTAGAAACCTTTCGGGATGTAGGCGGTAGAGAGACACGGAGCCCCTCCATGGTTTTAATCCAACTCCAAGAGTAGTTGGTGGTATTAACAACAATAAAAAAACCATACGTCAGAGAAGATTATCCACATATAAATCTAGTTTTATGGGTCTCCAAAAACACCCTGCATAAGCTTTTATTTAAGCCATCAGAGCAAGGATTTCGACTGAACAGACTCTTTCCGTCAAGAAATACACACCGGTCATCGCACCCCGTCCCCGACGGCGCCTCTTCTGAAGGAATTGTGTCATTTAATTAAATGTGCAATGACTAAATATGGGATAGGAGGATTGATAGAGATATACAATCAGTTTATTTTAGGAGTCGTAGTGCTTTGCTAGAAGTCAACTACGGTTAATGGGGTTAAACGGTTTAAGTCCATAACTATTATAAACGGGTCTTATGAGGTCACACACATTGAGTTGACGGACTAGATCAACGGGAATGATGGTTAAATATTAATATATATGTATTGTATAATATTAATATATATATCCATATTATTTATTTGTGAAATAATTAATGGAGATTAATTAGGGAGGTTTATTAAGGATTACACATTCGTGTGTATAAACTGTAAAGACAAGGTAAGTTAGCAAAGGGAACTTGAATTGATCTAATGCACTCACGCTTCAATAGGAAAAACATAGAAATGAAAAACAAAAGCAACAATTGCTATTTTATCTAAGAAAAACCAGAGCAACATTAGCTAAGAAAAGGCAATATTAAAGTGTTGATTTGCCAATCACCATCGTTATCCGAAGGCAGTTTGATTGCTTGTCTTTCGACCTTAGTCCTAGTTGTCGAAGATAAAGAAGATCTAGACACTGGGCTCGTGTGGACTAATTAGAGAAGTCACGCTTGGGGCTTTCGATCTCTTCCGATTCCATCCAGATTTTATCCGGTTCACGCACCAAAGGTATATCCTCTAAACAATGATTGATCTATCAATTATGCATGAAGATCCTTGTGAATAGATGTTAGATATGATCTGAAATTCCGCTTAATGCATCTAATAAACCTTCAATTGGTCCCAGAGCCATCTTGCATAAATTGATACGATCAATAGATTAATTGTTAATTTTTGATGCGGATCTTGATTTAAATTGATGATAAATTCTATATGGATAAAGATGTAAAATTGAAATGGAGATTTTGATGATTTGAGAGATGATATTGTATGAATAAGGAATATTATTTATTTTTGAAATAAATAATAAAATATATTAATTAGAGGAGTTATAATTGAGGAGGTTACAAAAGTTGTAATGGTTATTTTCTCCTAATTAATTGATTGTCTCATATCAATCAAATAGAGAATTGAGATTTTCCCATACAATTAAGATGGATAATATTATGATATTATTTATTTTAATTATTTCCTAAAAGTTAGGAAATCCCAATTAAGATTTAATATTTGATATTATATCTTTTTCATACAATTTAATCCAATTATTACATTTTTATGGTTAATATTGATTAATGCCATATAAGGATTTAATTCTAAATTGAGATTAATTATTATGCGTGTTTTATATTATGATATATTTCTTGCATATATAAGGTGACTAGTATGGCCCATAAATACGATATGCGCATCGTTATGTTTTTTTTGTATTTTTATTTTTGGTAATTAGATTATTAGGAAATATTGTAATACAAGAAGAAGAAGACATAAAAAGTTCAAGGATGGAGATCCATGAAGGGTGCGAGGGTGGAGACCCATGAAGATTAGATCTTTAAAATTTTGCATTGTAGGGGTCATACTAGGATCACAACTTACGTTGCATTTTGAATGCTTGCTTTTTGCACTTTAGTTAAGTTTTGCATTGTTTTATTTATTTTTTTCACTTATAAATAAATGACAATTGCATGCTTAAGTTCCAAAGGTAAATTGGGCAATGCCTTTCCATATCATAACCCATTAAGTTCTGAATTTTATGGTAGCGGCTAAAAACCGCCACAAAAAACGAAAAAACCGCTTCTTAAAGGCTAATGTAGCGGTTTTATACCCGCTACATCAGCTGCCGCTGCATTAGATCTTAGGTGGCGGTTTCTTGGTGTAATAATAAAACGCTACATCAGCATTAAAAAACCGCCACAAAAACCCTAATGTGGCGGTTTGTGAAAACCTACTGTAACATATTTAAAAGCCTGATGTAGCGTTTTGTTACATGCATAGGCAACAGATTCTTTACCTTATGTGACGGTTTTAACCAATATGTATTTTAAATACCTATTTCATGTTTATTTAATTTTATCTATTACAATTATTTGTAGGACCTCCATGGTCTAACATAAGTAAATAGAGATTACTAAAAAAAACTGTACACTGATTTATGGTATCAACATAAAATTATAATATTATTAAGATAAACCATAACCCATAGCTACATATATACAAGTAGTGCCATTAATTGGATACAAAACTACCATTTCTTGCACAAATCTTTTGAAAATATGAAATAACTGCTACATGTATGAATCTCAACCTCTAATAAGTACATTCAAAAGATAAGCTAGTCAAGTCTGTCAAACTAATCTTCTCTTCTTTCACCGGAGCTTCAGACTACATATACCACATATATCAAGCATCATAAGGTCAAGAGGTTCAAATAAAGGCGCTGAAATCTTCCTGTAACAAAAGAGATGATAAGAGAAAAACTCAAATTTTTTTGAAAACATTATATAAAAAGATATATAGGCTTACATTGCTTAATTATGTCAATTTTGTCATGGCTTGTTGTTTTGCAGTAGGATTCCACCATGGGTCCATCAAGAACACTTTATTATTTAACACATGCAGAAATCAACATTTCAGAATATGAAGACATATCATAAACATACTAATAATCTATTGCAGGACTAATGCCACTAAAATCTAGAAAATGTGAAAATCACCATGAAGAGAGAAGACTGAACTCACATGTGTGAAACAATTGTAAGGCTGAGAGAAATGGCTAAAGACAACGCCCTTTGTAGAGCCATCACTTTCAACCATTAATCTGATAATTTCATCCCTCTACATTCATGTATAAGAATATAGGTATTGGATCCAACGAACACATCCATTTACACACTCATACAACATTGCGATTTCCCTAAATCAGGAGATAATAACTATGCGAAACTTATAGTCTTTAAATTGGAATATCTAATGTTAAAGTCAGAAGCCTCTGACATATTAACATTATCCTAATAATATATACACTATACATTACTAATAAATTAAGAATGTTTTATACATATGTTCTTTTATTTATTTCAAGGAAGTAGAGAACGAGCTCTTAGAGCAACCCCAATGGCCCTTATAAAAATTCTCTATTAAAGAGATCCAATTACCAAAATATCTAAAAACAAGTGACCCTAAATAGCAACATGAAATTGGATAGCACTAGCAATTGCACCCTATAATTCAGTAACAAGCGAATAGAACCAACAATCGAACAAAAACAGTAGCAATTTTGAACATGGCAAACAAGCGAAATAGGTACTTGCATGCTTGCCCAGTTTCATACTGTCATGAAGTGAAAATGGAAAAAAAAAACTAGTAAAATGTGAATTAGACATACCATGGCTTCAATCTTAGTGTGCTTGTTTGGAATTGATTCATCCGAATTAACACTTGGCCAAAGATGAGCACATGAAGTAACCTGATAAAATCATATAGAGGGGGCACAAACATATACTTTCATATTACTGGTACATAAACATAGTTTGGGAGATTTCAATTAAAACTTGGTCAAGAATGACGTGTTATAAAAAATTACCCAATCAGGGCTAATGAACATGGCAAACATATAAAATTCTAGAAGCCTTACAAGTTAAATTTTGATTTTTGAATCGCAGTGCAAGTGATTTATATAAGTTGCCTATTCCTATTTTTGGCCAACACTTGGTCATTTCTAAAATTTGAAAGCAATAGAACATAAGAAATTAAGAACATGTGAAATTTCCTCATAGATTTTGGTACATATTTTATCCATATATTACAATATAGCACTACATACATCAACCCTAGAATAATTCATTAACCAAAAAACCCCAAAATAAAGAAGATTTTAAGAAAAGATTTGTTGTAGTTAGACCCTAATTTTGGAGGAAACTTTAATTTAGTACACTCAAAAGTCAAAATCATATAAGAAAAATTGCAAAAATTTGAAAGAAATTCATGTGCCAAAGTAATAAAATCACCTCATTCTTAATAAATGCTTAAGAAAAAAAAAACTATTCTCTAAAGTTTACATCTAAAGACTTTACGCATGCAATTTGGTTGATCTCCAAAACTATCTTCTGTTTGAACTTTGAAAATCTAACAAGTTATGGTTCTTATATTTGATTTTCATAATTAAACCTTGTAAGAGTTACGTGATATTCCGATTGTAACATGACTACTTTTAACTAATAAAATTATGTTATTAGCATCAATGGTTGGGTTTTGATGATCCAAATGCATCTATATAATCTATATTAGATATATCTAAATAGATTTATTTTGCCAAAAACATTGCCTTCCACTCCATCTTTTAGTAATAAGAAGTAAGAATTAATCTAAACATGTCACAAATAAGTAATAAAAAGTGATCTATGGAAGAGTAGTGCCATACCCAATAGTTGCTAGACTAATGAAAATGCACAAGAAATTAACAGTACAATATAAACACTTATTAAAATGCTAATTTAAACTACAAGATATCATCAGGTTATACAATTTTAAATTACACCAATTAAATAGCTAAATAGACTCAAATAACATATACATACTTCTTAATCTCTCTAAAAACACTTATAATATGTAGGATTCCATTGAAACTGAAAAGTAAAAATAATACATTTTTGCAGTTAGTCCCAAATTGAAAAGGTTGAATTCCTGGTGAGTATGCTGAACACGAGTATAAATGTGCAACTCATAAGCAAATAGCCAGTAAATTCAGTATTAAAGTGTTAAAGAAAAAATGAAAATCAAGCATTTGTAGAGCATAAACATAAGATTCGAGGTTTCAATAAAACAATCATTCAAACTTGGTGGCATCAAGAATCGAAATCGGTGCCTCAATGTAGGTAGTTGAGATTCAAGCTGGCATTGTTTCTCCATTGAATATCAAAACTCATCTATATCACAATCAAATCACTCTCTAATAATATCGGATTCCAAGCCAAAGGAAAGAAATTACCTTATGACAACCTCAAGTCTGTCAAGGGGGATGGCAAAATTGACCTCGGGTGTCACCGAGTGGAGGGGAGAGCAGCGTCAGTGTTGCTTGGTAACGGTGGCTTCCTATCTGTGGTAAGAGAGAACTCGAGGGGACAGATCGAGAGATCCACCATCGGAGATAGACTGAGATCTGATATTCATAGAGGGAGAGAGAAAGAGAGCAAGATAGAGAAAGCAAAAGAGACCTGAGAGGTCTTGAGAGCTTGAAGAAGAGAGATCTGGGCATCAGACAAAGAAGGGGTCGAGCGGCGCTCGCTCTGAAGTACGAAGAAGTAGATACAAATATGCATGTACTAGGGTTAAATTGGGTGGGGGAAAAGGCAAACCCAAAACCGCGACAATAGGTTTTATAAAACGCTGCGTTATATCCTAAAAAGCGCCACAATATATTAAAGTTAAAACCGCCACAATAGATTTCAGAAACCGCTACACTAGGTATTAAAAAATAATATTTATTTTACATTATTAAAACCGCCACTTAAAGCGCTACAAAAGCCTAAACCGCTACCTAGACCGCTACATTAAAATAGACCGCTACAATAAAACCGCTACAATAGCTCTTTAATGTAGTAGTGAAAAGTGAGGGTGTCTTTCCATAATCTTGGACTAATGAGGGTGAATCTATACGGGGATTCATAAACCTTGATATGGTTGTGCCCAACAAGAGACCAAAAGGCAAAGTTTTGGATCTTGAGCCATTGGGATGATTTTACATTGGATGTGGATCATCAACCAAGAATTATAAGGAGTTATAATTAGTAATTATTACTTACCTTGAACACACAAGACTTAAGGCAGTGCAAAAGTAAGTTGGGTCTTGTCTGTAATAGGATCTTGGAATCATTTTATTCACAAGGAACGATAACAATTTGAATAAAATGTGCATTTACTTATTTTAAAGGTGTTTAATTTTAAGTAATTTGCATTTCGAACATATACTGATTTGCATGTCATTTCCTTTTATATATAGGCATTATGTCAAACGATAATTTGAAATTCACACTGCGCTCAATAGTTGAGAAGAACAAATTGAATGGAATGAACTTTCTCGATTGGGAAAGGAATCTGAGAATTGTTCTCATGTCCGAAGGGCGTGAGGACGTCCTGAACACCCCTATCCCTACTATCACAGACGACTCATTAGATGAGGAGAAGGTGAGAGTAATGGAGTTAAAGAGTGAGTCTTTGTCTGCCACTTGTCTGATGCTAGCAGGCATGGAACCTGACCTTCAAAAGAGGTTTGAACACCAGGATGCCTACACTATCATCTCCAACCTGAAAGTGTTGTTTCAAAAATAGGCAAGGATTGAACGATATGAAACTCACAAGGCTATAATGGATAGCAAGCTTGTGAAGGGAAAGCCAGTAGGTCCCCATGTGTTCAATATGATCGGCTTTTTTAGCCGTATAGAAACACTGGGCACCCCATATGACAAAGAGTTGGCCACATATATCATCTTGCACTCCTTACATGATGGATTTGCCTCATTCAAGATGAACTACCATATGCATGGTAGTAAGAAAAACCTGAATGAACTTCATGGTATGCTCAAAGCTGCTGAGCAGAATACTCCCACTAACAACAAGAACGAAGTTCTTACCGTCAACAAAGGGAAAGGGTTCAAGAAGGTAGCCAAGAACAAGAACAATACCCAAGGGAAGGGCAAGGAAGTTGCAAAACCTAAGGGTGGTGAGAAGTCAAGGGTGGTTGTAGACCATGATTGTTTCCAGTGTAAGGCTAAGGGAGGCTGAAAAAGAAACTGTCCCAAGTAACTGGAAGACAAGAAGAATGGGACTTTGGGTTCCAACACTTCAGGTATTTATGCTATTGAATTACTATCGACCAATGTCCTCACATTAGATAATGGTCCTACTTGGGTATTAGATACCGCATGTGGCACTCACATTATTTCAAATGTGCAGGGACTAAGAAATAGGAGAGAAGTGAAGAAAGGAGAGATAGACATACGCATCAGAAATGGAGCAAGTGTTGTTGCACTTGCCGTAGAAGATTTTAGTTTATCTCTTCCTTCTGGTTTAATCTTAGAACTGAATAATTGTTATTTTGTTCTTAGCATTACAAAGAACCTTGTTTAAGGTGCAATAATTTATTCTAAAGGTTTTAATTTTAGCACTACAGATGAAGGTATAGTTATTCACAAGAATGATATCTTCTATACTCGTGCTCAAGATATTAATGGAATATTTGTATTCGACCTTACAACATAATCTTATAACATAAATACAAAAAGGAAAAAATCAAGTAAGTTGAGTGAAGTCTACCTATGACATTGTCGTTTGGATCACATCAGTTTAGACTGCACGAAGAAGCTCCATAAAGATGGACTTGACATGGATTGTGAATCCATTGATACGTGTGAGTCATGTGTTGATGGGCAAGATGACAAGGTCACCTTTCAAAGGAACAAATGAAAAGGCTACTGAGTTATTGGGCATTATACATACTGATGTATGTGGGCCAATGAGTACAGAAGCTACAGGTGGCATTATACATACTGATGTATGTGGGCCAATGTGGGCCAATGAGTCATGTGTTGATGGGCAATATGACAAGGTCACCGTTTCCTACAAAATTTGGATCGTTGTTTCCCCGTTTCCGTTTCCGTTTCCCTTCCGGTTTCCGTTTCTGTTTCCGTGTAACATAGGCTATAGATACTTCATCACATTTACTGATGACATGAGTAGATATGGATATATTTACCTTATGTCACATAAATTGGAATCCTTTGAAAAGTTCAAGGAATTTCAAAATGAGGTAGAAACTCAAACTGGCAAAAAAATAAAAGCACTTCGATCATATCGTGGTGGTGAGTACTTGAGCCATAAATTTGATCATCATTTGAAAAATTGTAAGATAGTAACACGGTTGTCTACTCCAGGAACACCACAGCTTAACGGTGTATCTGAAAGGAGAAACAAGACCCTGTTAGACATGGTCCGATCTATGATGAGTTTTGCTGACCTTCCGGTATCCTTCTAGGGATATGCCCTCACAACTGTCGTACTTACACTAAACAGGACTCCGTCTAGAGCTGTAGACAAAACTCCATATGAAATATGGACGTGAAAGATTCCAAAATTGTCATTTATGAATATATGGGGGTGTGAAGCTTATGTAAAGCGTTTACAAACCGATAAGCTTGCCCCTAAATCAGATAAATACTATTTTATAGGTTATCCAAAAAGTAGTTTTGGATACTATTTCTACAATCCCACTGAGCAAAAGGTGTTTGTTGCAAGGAATAGTGTCTTTTTGGAAAGGGGGTTTGCTTCCGATAAGTCAAGTGGGAGAAATATTCATCTTGAACCAGTTCATGATGAAGAGCAACAAACTCAACAACAAGATGACATAGATGATGTCGAGGACGAGTTGATGGTTTTGGAAGGCCAAGAGCCCTAAATCATCCAAGAATCGGAACAAGAGGATCCACAAACAGTTGTGGAAACTGTTCCAGCTCCAGTTGTTGAACCACCCATAGATCAGATAGGCCAAGGGTACAACCAAGACGTTATGATGATTTCATCTTGAATGTGAACATTGATGTTCTTTTGTTAGAACATGATGAGCCTAATACCTATAAGCAAGCAACGACGGGTCCAGACTCCAAGAAATGGCTTGAGGCCATGAGATCCAAAATGAATTCGATGTTTGAAAATCAAGTGTGGGACTTGATAGATTTGCCAGATGGGATAAAACCCATAGGGAGCAAATGGGTTTTCAAACTAAAGACATATAAGGATGGAAAAGTATATGTATACAAGGCAAGATTAGTTGCCAAAGGTTTTAAACAGATTCTTCTTATAGACTATGATGAGACCTTTTCACCAGTTGTCATGATAAGATCCATTAGGATAATCCTTGCTATTGCCGCCTATTATGATTATGAGATTTGGCAAATGGATGTCAAAACCGCCTTCCTGAATGGGTTCTTGGAAGAGGATGTGTACATGACACAACCAGAGGGTTTTGAAGATCCAAGTGATGTAGGGAAGGTATGCAAGCTTAAGAGGTCTATATATGGACTTAAGCAAGCATCCAGGAGTTGGAACTTTCGGTTTGATGAAAAGATCAAAGAGTTTGATTTCATTAGATGCGAAGAGGACCCTTGTGTATACAAGAAGTTTAGTGGGAGTAAAGTTGTCTTTCTAGTCTTGTATGTGGATGACATACTACTTATTAGGAATGACATTCCGATGCTAGAGTCTGTTAAGGAATGGTTGAACAAATGTTTCTCAATGAAGGACTTGGGAGAAGCAGAGTACATACTTGGAATAAAGATATATAGAGATAGATCTAAGAGATTGCTTGGATTGAGTCAGGGAACTTATATAGATAAGATTCTCAACAGATTCAAAATGCAAGATTCCAAGAAAGGGTTTTTACCTATGCAACATGGTGTATATCTTAGCAAGAAGCAGTGTCCTAAGACACCTGCTGAGCTAGAGAAGATGAGTAAGATTCCCTATGCTTCTGTTATAGGATCTATCATGTATGACATGGTGTATACACGACCTGGTGTTGCATATGCTTTGAGCATGTGTAGAAGACACCAATCGAATCCAGGAGAGGCATACTGGTGTGCAGCTAAGAACATCCTGAAGTACTTGAGAAGAACCAAGGATGATTTCTTAGTGTATGGGGGTAATGACCAGTTGATCATACAAGGATATACTGATGCAAGCTTCCAGACTGACCGAGATGGCTTTGAGTCTCAATCGGGATATGTTTTCATCCTTAATGGAGAAGTTGTGACTTGGAAGAGCTCCAAACAAGACACAATTGTTGATTCTACGACAGAAGCTGAATATATAGCCGCTGGTGAAGCAGCTAAGGAGGCTGTCTGGATAAGGAAGTTCATAGATGAACTCGGTGTTGTTCCTAGCATTTCAGGGCCTATTGAAATCTATTGTGACAACAATGGTGCCATAGCCCAAGCCAAGGAACCGAGTTCAAGCTCCAAATCCAGACACGTTATGAGGAAGTATCACCTTATTCGACACATAGTCACCGAGGGTGACATTAAGATGTGTAAGGTGTATATAGATGACAACATTGCAGATCCATTGACAAAGCCTATGCCTAGGCCCAAGCATGATAGTCACACTAGGGCTAAGGGTCTTAAACACATTGGATTGAGATTGCTTTCTATTACATTTTATGTTTAGAGTGTTAGACACTAAGTTTATGTTCGATTGGATGATTTTATGATATATGATATTTCATCTTTATTTATATATTGTGTTTAACGATAATAAAAAAAATGTCCAAATAAATTGTAGTTCACAAATGGGCTTATCTTAAGTGTTCTGGTAAATGAAACCCCATTAAGTGAAATGTAGTTATGATTTATCGCAAGTCCGTAGTCTGAAACCATCAACTTGGACATAGGTGATTTTATTAATGACTATATTGTAAGTTGAGTGATAGCATCAGGTTTCATGGGCTATAGGGACATGGAGATGTCTAGTCAATTACATATGTATGTATGGGTGATACGTATAGGACAGACCCACCTTAAGATTCTACAAAAGGGATTGCAGAGTTTTAAGTTAAATCATGATTAGTTGATTCCTCAGACATGAGTATGTTATGATCTCTCTTGATGATTGATATTTCTTTGACACGACTAAACGCTTTCCGTAACAGGGAGTTATAAAGGTCGTAGTTGGGATTGCCAAAAGTTGAGTGGGAGTCATAGTCATACAAGACTAGAGATGTCCTCCTTCTTCATGAATATTGTGATGCATTGAAAATGAATGATGTCTGGGCATGCATTGAAAATGAATGATGTCTGGGCCACTTGAAGAGTGAGAATTGAAAATGCATGGCCATGCTCAGATGGATTATTTGTAATCATCCGTTTAATTGACAGTTCAAACTCAGAGTTCAAGAAACATATTTGATAATAGATTTCACCATATCATCAAATAAGACATTAAGAGACAAAGGTATCTTATATTACACACTTGTTTAAGGACAAGTGGGAGATTGAAGGAATTGTGTCCTTTAATTAAATGTGCAATGACTAAACATGGGATAGGACGATTGATAGAGATATAAAATCTGTTTATTTTAGGAGTCGTAGTGCTTTGCTAGAAGCCAACTACGATAATGGGATTAAACGGTTTAAGTCCATAACTATTATAAACGGGTTCTATGACACTACTAGAAAAGCGTATGAATTTCGACGGATCTGTTTCGATGCTATTAATTAGCGTCGGTAATTTTTGACAGGTTAGGGTGTCGAAATTTAACGAGACCTATCTCGACGCCTTTGTGGGTCGGGAATGGTCAAGGTAGGGGTCGAGAATGATCAAGGCTTTAATTAAAATAAGGAAACTCCAGATTTCCACACCACCTCTCTACCCCTAACCCTATATGCCGATTCCACTTACACGGTCCCCTACTTACACCTCTTCGGTCTCGCCATCGCCTCGACGCCGATTCATCATCCATTGTGTGAGGGTTTCCATTTCGAGGTTGATTCAGAGTCTTCAATCTACTGTTTTGGCTTTCGAGTTCACTGATTCGGGAATCGGGAGTGGTATTACAGTTTCAGGTTTTTCGTTCGCCGATTTGCGTTTTTCATAGCTAAGATACTTTAGTTGAACGATTTGAGTCTTCCATTGCCTAGGAATTCTAGTTCACCTCTCGCCTACGCCTTGCTTTTCACTTTCGATATCAATTTGAAGAGCGCCTTAACTTTTCGACTTTTCAGAGGTAACTAATTTTCTGTTTCCGTCTCTTTTTGGCTCCATTTTGTCTTTCTTTTTGAGTTGATTTTGGTACAATGAATTCAATTGATGCTGCCTATTACAAATCAAGAGATTGGAGTCGAATTAGAGAGAAGAGGTTCGTTTTTTTGGTTGTAGTTTGAGTCAGGTTTCTCCTCTTCTCCTGTCTTTGGATTTTTGGAGTTCGAACCACTTCTGGAGTCCCTTTAATCACTCAAGGAGTTTTTGTTTTCCTGAATCAGGTTGCTCCCAGAAGTTCATTGGAGTCCGGGAGTTTAAATCATCACCATCAGTTGGAACCAGGTGATAAATTTAGGGATTTTGTACACATTGTGATTCAAAATACTGATTTGGTACCTTTTTCTAATTGTTTCTCTTAATTAGGTAGGTTTTTGCGTTGCTCTATTTGAATTTTAGTGTTGCTAAGATTTTTTGAGGTTTTGAACAACTTATCAAGTTTAGATAAATATATGTGGAAGGAATAAGGCATTTGAAAGTTATGTCTAATTGTGATTACAATATTACACACAAATAGAAGGTTCACATTGTATCTAGCTTTTACTGAAGATACAAACATGTGATGTCAAATTATTTGTATCAAGGGTTTCTACTGTGTCATTTAACAAGTTCAAAGTGTAATACATTGTTTGAGGAATTTTTCTGTTCATGTTTTTGATTGGTTGCAGTTTGAAAAAAGAGCCTCCTCCCACTCATCTAGAATTTGTTTTTCTTGGCCTGGTTATGTGAATAGGAGAGAGCTTTACAAAAAGGATCTTGATGTGCTTTCTGACAGAGGACTCCCTCATGCTAGGTACAAGTACTATATCAGGTTGAGGATTAAGACACTGGCTGTTTTGTGGTTACCCTTGGAAAACTTGCACCAAAGTAAGTGAACTCTCCCATTCATTTAATTTTAACTGATGAATCTTATGCCTCTTTGTACGTATAACTTATTTGTTGCAATTGCATATTGCTTTGTTAAGACCGTAAGAATTGTCGTGTAATCTTGTCAGGAATTCTGCAAACATTTTCATTTCATATGATCTTTAAAATGTCATTCCTGTGACTGAGCTTTTTATGAGTTTGTTGTGAATTGACTAACCTTTTTGTGATTAATCATTTCACCTCTTAAGTTGAGATATAAATTAAAAAACATTCGATTAGACTTTGGTGGTTTTTCAGAGCTTGATGAGAGAATGCAGGAAATGAAAATTGAACTCAAGTACTTTGAAGGTGAGTATAACGAAAACCATAAAACAAAGGCCATTGAAGCATTAAATTAAGCGAACGAAAAACTGGAACTTGTTTAGTGATACTTCTGAGGCAATGTGCTTGATTCATGTTGTATTTCACATCTCTTGATGTCTCGTCTCTTGATGTCTCGTCTCTTGATGCCTCCAGAAATGTGTGTTATTTTCTTCAATAGATAAAAATTCTGTAGGATATGAGCCAGGTTAGCTAAAACACTTCATGATGGTAGTTTGCTGATGTGTGGCACATATGCACTCATTCCTTGCAGTAATTTCCAACCTTATTAAACTCTCAATTTTTAGGAATACCAATTTAGCCAGCCATTGATGGTGTTTTTGAAGAACTCATGAAATTTAAGTGATGTTTGGTCTTATGGGATCACTGTAACATCTGTCCAGGACCAGGTATTATCAATGTGCTAGCATCTAGAGTGCATCAGAACATCTAAAATGCTCTTGAAATTAGAAGGGGGATATTTTAGGGTGAATATGATGCATGTATGTATACATATATTCATGCTTTAGTTGTAAATCCCAAGTATCCATGTATCTAGAGTGCTTGAATATATATATATATATATATATATATATATATATATATATATATATATATATATATATATATATATATATATATATATATATATATATATATATATATATATATATATATATATTCAAGCACTCTAGATACATGGATACTTGGGATTTACAACTAAAGCATGAATATAGGATACTTGAAATTTACTGAGCATGAATATTAAAGACACTTATTAGACACTTGCAAACAAAGATTACCTTACATGGCTAGATTAATTAAAATTTAGGGGACTGTGTTGGTGCTTTGTTGTCTCCAATTACTAGAATCTCTTTGATAACTTGTTTTTTTATATATGCTCTCCACTAGTTAATTTGTTTACATTGATCTAAACTTTGTAGTAAAATTTTCATCTACTATCTACTATGGAATTTAAGTGTGTAACTTGATGTTGGTGGATAAGGGATGGTTCTGTGTGGATCTATAATTCGATCAGTATCAATCTTAAAACTTATTGATGGATCGATGATGGTTTATCAGTATATTAATTAGAATATCTTGGCCATGTACGCGCACTGAATATTCCCTTTTAAGTCATCATGTGACATGGCTGCACTAAATATTCCCTTTTAAGTAATCTGGCCATGTAAGGTAATCTTGGTTTGCAAGTGTCTCTAATAAGTTTGTATCTAGGGTGAATATGATGCATCTAGAGTTTATGAAGGCTGCTACATTGGACGTGGCTGATTCTCAGGTTCTATTTATTTTCATAATGTTTTGTTTTATATTTCCTAATCCAATTTCGGTTCCTCCCATTTCTAACCTCTTTTGTTTTTTTTTGTTTTTATTAAGGTCGCTTCTACTAGTGGTGATTCGGAGGAAAGCAATCATCAAATGTGACTAATATCCCTTGAAGAGGTATAAGTTGTAATCTTAAAGCTTATAAAGTACTGTCATGATGGAGTAATAAGTGAGCAATATCATACTAGTATCTCAATCTTCCATTACATGTGTATTTTCATTGTGAAATCTTAATGTTTTACAGGCCAAAGTAAGTATCTCACTCAAGCCAGTTTCTCGTTTTCTGAGGTGAGTTTCTCTTTTTCTGTATGATCTTAATCCTTTAACATTGTCCACTAGGTTGGTTTTGTTAAGAACCAAGAAATGAAAATAAAAGGATCACACAGATTATTCAAATGAAAGAGGGGAATTATGGGATTATGTTAAGAACCAAGAAACTAGCCACACTGCTCACTGGTCCCTCGCCTTGTGCTCGGAATGAATAGAAATTTTGGATCTCTTTCATATTTCCCTTTTTCAGGTTCCTTGTTTTCTGAGGTTTGGGTGATAAATATTTTGGCATGGACATCATTAAATGCAAAATGTATGTGCCTAATGAAAAAAATTGACACCCTTTTTTAATTGGATCTGTAGCTTTGTGGGGGACTAGGAGTATAATACTTGGGCGGTCTGTTAATTTTGGATCTCTTTCATATTTCCCTTTTTCATGTGCCTTATGAAAAAAAATCAATGGTTGTTGTGCATGCATCATAGACTTTTACTACTGGTAACATTAAGGAAACATAACGTGCATCATGGAATTTCACTACTGCCTTAACATGATCGCCTTTTACCTTCCCGTATAATCCTAGGATTGGACCTTGTATTGATTCTTTATTGTACTTGGTAAATTAAACCACCTGCATGATAGACTTTTGCATGATTTTATCCCATGAAACAACTGTCTTGTTGCACTATGTTTAGTATCTGATTTTTTTGTTGTTGCTTCTGATCCGTTTAAATGCCCACTTTGTTTTCCAGCATTCATAACCTTTGCTATCTCCTCCTGAATATTGTTCAATGAAAAGAAATGTCTCTTTATCTCATTCTGAAACACCGCATTGTGCTCCAACCATCTCAATCTCCTGCTGCAGCTCTGATTGTAGCTGCTTGTTCAACTTCTTTGAACCATCTGTAGCTGCTTTCCAATATCAGCCTCTTTCTGCTCAAGCTGTGCCTTGAGACTGCATAAATTTTCTTTCTCAGACAACACTTGCTTCCTTTCAGTGTCCAATTTCTTCTCCTCAACCTTGATGGACTTCTTTTCACGTTTCGCAATCTTTTCCTCTTTGTGATTGATTTCAGATTCCATGGTGACATTTTGTGCAAGATGCAAATTCATCCCTTTGTTTAAATTTGATGTATGATGTATAAATTTTGCTCAATGGGATTTTATCTGTGAAGCAGGAAATATGATTTGTAGAGGTGACTTGGGAGAGAGAGAAGAAAACAAATGTCGTTCCATCACATCCGTAGAGGGGCTGATGCTCACCAGCACACACTTAATTTCAGGTATAGATTATTCTCTTCAAAATCATTCTACAGTGCTGAAATTTAATTTCAGGTGTAGATTATTGCGGTTATGTATGTCCTAATCCTTCCAGTTTTCATTGCGTTCTACTGTTTTATGTCGAGTTTGCTGAAGATCGTAGCTGTTATGCGTTTGAATTTGAGTTCGTTTCTAAAGAGAATTTAGGCATGGCTCTGATTGGATGGATCAAGGATGTAAAACCTTCCAAGAAAGTCCAGTAGTTTAACTTTGAAATGTAGGTGTAAAGAAGAGATATTATACATTTTCTTGATGTTGATCATCTCTTTTTAGATATTATTTTTAATTCACTCATGTAAGATCTTGATTCATTTGACTAATGTTTTATTGGATTTGTGCTGATGTATTTTTTTGTTAATTAAAGGATTTTAATTAATGTGTAATGAAAGAGGATAAATGAAGAAAAATACGTTTATTTTTTTTTGAAAAATAACAGGCCAATTTCGACGCTCTAGGGTGTCGAAATTGGCATGTCATTTTCGATGCTTCATGACGTCAAAAATGACATGTCATTTTCGACGCCCTAGGTCGTCGAGATTGGTTGCGACAGAATTCTGCGTCGAAAATGGCACTTGCCATTCGTGACGCAAGAATTTTCGACGCTTTTTAAAAGCGTCAAGATTGAAATTTGCGACGGTTTAAAGCGTCGAAATTGGCCATAAAAAGCGTTGCGATTGACCCTGTTTTCCTGTAGTGTGAGGTCACACACATTGAGTTGACGGACTAGATCAACGGGAATGATGGTTGAATATTAATATATATATATATATATATATATATATATATATATATATATATATATTGTATAATATTAATATATATCCATGTTATTTATTTGTGAAATAATTAATGGAGATTAATTATGGAGGTTTATTAAGGATTACACATTCTAGGTTAGAATGGGAAAAGACTGTAACCCCTCCTCCCAATTGATTACACAAAACAGTTTTGTGTATTTGCTATGCCGTGTGTATAAAGACAAGGTAAGTTAGCAAAGGGAACTTGAATTGATCTAATGCACTCACGCTTTAATAGGAAAAACTTAGAAAAGAAAAACAAAAGCAACGGTTGCTATTTTTTCTAAGAAAAACCGGAGCAACAATAGCTAAGAAAAGGCAATATCAAAGTGTTGATTTGCCAATCACCATCGTTATCCGAAGGCAATTTGATTGTTCGTTTTTTGACCTTCGTCCTAGAAGTCGAAGGCAAAGAAGATCTAGACACCGGGCTAGTGTGGACTAATTAGAGAAGTCACGCTTAGGGCTTTCAATCTTTTCCGATTCTATCCAGATTCGATCCGTTTCACGCATCAAAGGTATATCCTCTAAACAATGATTAATCTGTCAATTATGCATGAAGATCCTTGTGATAGATGTTAGATATGATCTAAAATTCCGTTTAACGCATCTAATAAACCTTCACCTTCTTCTTCCATTTTCTGAAAATCTCCCCCCCCCCTAAAATTCTTAATTCCATAGCCTCTGAACATTAAGAATCCATCATCAACCATACTTGGCTTCGTTGTTGGCCATTATTAGCAATTTCTGGATTTTGCTCAAACTCACTGAGAAAAGTCAATCTTCGGCTCGCGAAAGGGAGTAGAAGCGAAACCGAGAATGATATAGGCAGGGACATAGTCGATTTATCTGTATGGAGGCTGATTTAAGACGGATTTGCCGAATTCGAATCCGATACAAGGGATATGGTGAAGAGTTGATGAACAAATTAGGGGCGCGTTCTTTATCCTTTAAAGGGGGTTTCTGTAGGGTTAATGGAGATAGAAAAGAGCTAAAGAGGAGATTTTAAAAAAAAAAAACGGGTCGACCTGAACCCGGTTTACCCGGGAAATTACCGGGTAGTTCGGGTTCGGGTCAACAAAAAATCTCGGGTCAAAAAAATCGGGTCTTGATCCTAAATTTACTGGGCGTACGGGTCGTATTTTTCGGGGCGGGTTATGTTTTGACAGGTCTATCTCCAGCTAATAAACCCTTCCCCTTCCTAACTAAGATAAGATGTCTTAGTGATTCATTACTCCTTTTACACTGTTTTATCTAAAAAGTTAGTAAAAAATACTAAAAAAAATCCCAAAATTTTATCTTTTTTACGGTTTTTTTTTTCGGTCGGGCCGCGGATCCGCCAATGACTGCGCTATGTGTTGAGATAATGAGATGTTATATAGACATGTTGTCTAAGTATCAATTATTGTCAATTTTACTAAAAAAAAAAATTATTGTCAACTGATTTTACAATAAAACCTTAATGTACTTATATGGTTTCAAATATGAAGATATTGTTACATAATACTGTAAATATAATACGGAGTAAGAGGCAACAATGAAATCTAATAGTATAGTCTTCTTTTCTTTTTTCAATGAAATGAAATCTTTTCAAATAAGAGGCAACAATTGCATGCAAGAGAAGGCAATTAATTTGGGGATGAAATGACTTTTAATTTTGAAAACGAAAGGTTAAGTCAATGTCTAACAATAGGGCCCCCTGCCTTCAATGCAAATAACGTACGGAATTCATTTCATTATCCACATGCCAGCCGGATATTATAATATTACACCTTTAAATCCCCAAATTTATTCATATCAAATGATTGGAAGATAATACAGTAGTAGTAATAATAATATACGTACATGTATATATACATATAATATTAATGCAGTATACTATTACAATTAACTCACAACCCCCCCCCCCCCCCCCCCCAATTAATCAAGGGTTTGCTTTCTTGTAAATGATAATTCCACTCCTCCAAATCCCAATTATAAGGTTATCAATCATTCTCAATAAGAGTGGGTCTTAGTGTCTCACATGTAATTATCAAAGCATATGGAATTAAAGACTATCCCGTAATTACCTTTTTTTCAGGAAACGGGGAGGTTAGACTCCCAAAAAACAAATAACATTAAAAGACAGAGTAACAAGTAGCATTGCAACAAAGGACATAGTCGGGACTTCGAGCAACCCCAAGCATCATCCAACAAAGGTAAAAAACACAGTTCGATGGGTCGGACAAAATGTGAAATCCCACAGGTAAAGAAAGAGCAAATGAGGCGTTGGCGTCCGCAACCGTATTTGCCTCCCGATAAAAATGATGAAACTGGACAAGCCAATCTCTAAAAAGAAAGCCATGACATTTGTCGACCACGACGACCAGGTTAAACAGAAGATGTGAGGCTCTAACCTTCCTCGACAACAGATTAACGACAACCTCCGAGTCGGTCTCAATCAAAACCATCTTGAATCCTAACTCCCAAGCCATCTCCAAATCTTTGAGTACTCTCAGGTATTCTGCGACCGAACACGAACCAAGATTGTATGTGAAGCCGCTGACCCACTCAACATCCTAGTATCTAATAACCCACTCAAGAAGTGGTCGCTGACCGAACATCCTCCCTACGAGGCCCATCCGTATTCACTTTAACCCACTCAAGAAGTGGTCTCTTATTGTAGGAGGAAATCGAGTTTAAAATATAATAAAATAAGTCAAACTAGATTCGTGCCAACACAAATAATTACAAGACCTCCTCCCGATGTAGCAGCGGGAAGTCAGGATCGATCCTCGAGGAAGCACGTCAGCGGATCTCAGGTAGCGGCAAATCTCACAGGAAGAAAATTAAACAGACAGACAGAAACAACAGAGAAAACCATAAAAGAAAGCAAAGACAGCAAACTTGGTCAATATTGAGTGTTGTTACTCGATATTGAGTAGGAAAATCGACCAAAGTGATTCAATATTGACCCAAAACAGAAACAGAACACAAGTGCAGAACCTTGGTCGATATTGACTGGAGATACTCAATATCGGCTACAAAAATCGATAGAAGACAGCTCAATATTGACTGCAGAAACATGAAAACTCGGAATTTTGTGAAATAAATCAATGAACTAAAATACTTCCAAGATCGGGGATTCAACACCACAACGATAACCATGTAAAATAACACATAAAGGCATAAAAGATCATGCTTTTCATCAAATAACTTTTGTTATTCATAAATAGGAATATAGAGGCTTTCGCATAAAAATAAACCAAAGCTTACAACCGATCGAAGCCAATTCCGCTCTCGCTTCACAACTCTACTCGGCCACAAAGTCTCTCTCTACTTCTCTACTACTACTTCTGAAATTGAATGCTTAGAAATCAGCCCCTAAGGCTTTATTTATAGCCTTCATTTCAAGCTAATCTAGGAAAGAAAACTATATCTATATCTAATTCTATCTATCTTATAACATAAAGATAAAACATGGAAATAAATAAATAAATCAACTAGGAATTATATCTAAAGTAGATAAATATATTCTCCTCTTGATAGCACTTGATAGATCTTGATAGAATTTCATCTCGAAAATATCACCATTGGACTCGGGATAGAAACTTAACAAGATTATCGGACTGCTCGGCGTCGGCCACTGGGTCAACTCGATATTGAGTAGGATTCCTCGATATCGAGTAGCAATTTCTCGTCTTCCGCTCAGTAACTCGATTCCGGCCTCCAGAACGCATGTCGACTTGACTTTTACTCGATATCGAGTAAATTTCCTCGACATCGAGTAAGGCTTGCTCCGTCTTCAGCTTCTTCGTCAATCTCGGCTCCTGGACGTGAAAATCGACCAAGTGTTTACTCGTATCGACCAAATCATGTTGATATCGACTAACCTACTCCAGCTCCCAGCTTCACTTGTCGATGTCTGGTGCTCCAGCTCGATATGGGTTACTCGATATCGAGTAAAACAACTCGATATCGACTAAGTTTCTCAGCTTTCTTCTCTGTTCTTGAAACGCACTTTTCCGAGTTCTCGTTCGTTGGATTGACGCATATGACCATGCGTTGGAAAGCTCTTTCCGAGGGCTACAACTCTTATGAAGACATCAAAGCTTGATTTAGAATGATGAATGGCGAAAAATGGCGTTTTTTCCAGCTGCACCATCCTTAGCTTCTTCATGACTTTCCTTTAATCTCAAAAGTGCGTCCGATTTCTGCCAAATATAATAAAAACTTGTGTAGACCTCCATATATTGCAAATAAACATAAACTACACAAATTTTGTATTATTCTAACCCAAATGTATGAAATGGATGCAGAAATCGATATAAATGATAGTGTAAAAAATGGCTAATTAGGCTCACATCAAACACCCCATACTTAAGCTTGCTTGTCCTCAAGAAATACTTTTAATCGTCATACATGGGAAGAAATCAAAACTCTCAACATATTAGATTCATTGCCATATGACCCTGCAATCAATTACCATCCTCGAAAAGGTACTAGTGTCACAAATCTATGCATGTGCAATTTAAAAAGCAACATCTACTCACAAAAAGAGGGTTATGCAAAACATTCATAAGTGACAAAGCATTAATAATCAAGAGGACTTTAATTTAAGCTCAATAGGAAGTATATTGGTGAAAGGCTAAAGGTGGGTAATATTTGGCAATGTGGTGCTAATGATCCGGGGAAATGGAGTACTTTCCAAACTTTCATACCACATTCCTTTATCATAAGATTCATCACCTTCAATAATGTTTTTTTTTTCAATAATAATGCTTTTACCTCTCTAATCTAAGCACTGCCTTCTCGCGAGTCGCAAACATGAGTGTCATGAATGGCCCCGGATACTTAGTGCTTTGGACTCCTCACATTGGTGTCCCATCTCGCCAAACTATTATCTCAGCGAGCAGGGTCGATCTACCTTTATCTCCTGAGGTGATCGGATTTTCTTTCACTTATTAAATTTTCCATATTTTCAAACAATTTCCCACCATACTCCATATATGATATATAACAACACAAACATTATATAAAAATCTCCATAATGTAACATCATTCTCAACATAATCCCCGAATAGGTAAAGAATGGAAATATTTGGATCACGTGGAGCAATATGAAATAAGGCATAATATGGCTTTGTGTAATGCGTAAGCATAGGTAAGGCTAGGAATATAACAATATGAGCATTATATGGAAATATAAAGTCCTCTATCCTCTTATCATGCAACATGTCAAAAGCAATTTCAAATTTTACCTCCTTTCATGGTTTTCAAGAAATAATGCATTTCATTGCGACTTCCCTTTACTAGGCAATTTCATGCTATATCTCTAATGAATCAAATTTTTCATCGTCGAGTTCAATAAAGCTTCCATGACATTTATCAAAAAATTTCAAAAAATTTCAATGGGGGTTATTTTTTTTAAACTTTTGGAAAACATGCATGTAAGCACATAAATATATAATGAATTCCAAAATAGCCAGGGGTCATTTTTTTTCAAACTTTTGAAAAAAATGCATGTAAGCACATTACTATATAATGAATTCCAAAATAGCCATGTGTAAGCAATTCAAGAAATAAACTTTAAACATGCACACATAATGTCAAATATGTCAAATATGCATGAAATAAGCCCTTCCCCACCCCATACTTAAACATTACAGTGTCCTCGTTGTATATAAAAAAATAAGGGTAAAGAAAGAAACTCGCTAGACAGGTGTGCAGGGCTTCAAAAATCGAGTGCTATGCTGCTGGGCCTAGTCCGATGTTAGCTTGCTTCTATCCCCATAGACCTGAAAAATGTAGAAGACATATATCCACAATAGAAAAACTAAAAGTTCAAAACCAAAAAACAAAAGCAACAATGTCCAAAAGTCCCAAAAATAAATGTCTATTTACAAGCTCTAGATTTTATAGTCGCTAGGCCGACTTTCTCCATTAAGCATTAGCCTGGCTCATTTTTGTCCGGAGGTATAGGTGGATCTGGTGGTTCCTCCGGTGGTGGGAAGCGTGGGATGCCAAACGGGGGCATCATGTGAAGAAGCTTAAACCTCCCCGAGTGAATGCTCCATGGCTTCACCCATTCATCTTCCTGAGCTCCATCTTACATGCATAAATGAAGATATAAAGAAAATATACATACCTCATCATCATACCTCTTCCGTTTCATAGCTTGATTTGGTTGTACATCTTCACCATAACAAAATGGTGGAGTCGGAAAAGATACTTCCACCTCATCTTGTGGAGCTTCATGCCACCTTGCGAGGACCCCATACTTGAACACAAACATCGGTTGCCCAAAATCGTCGGGGATGGCATTCACCTTGTAAGGTAAAAGCGACTTTGAAACACCATGGGCAACGACATCCGGATTTTGCATTGGTAGCTCTTCTTCTTCTTGGGATCCTTCAGAAGATTCTTTAAAGATAGATAGCGAAGTAGATATTGAAATAGAGGAAGGACATACCTGGATTTTTGTGGTACAGATGATTTCGGCTGGTGTTTCTGGATCAGTTCCTCCAGAATGTGTAAATGTCGAGTCCAGGTAGTCGATGTCGACTAGGTCATAGAAGGGGACGTTGTCGAACCAACTTGTCATCCTCCAAATTACCAAAGAAAGAGAAGTAGTTTTATATGAGGTTTCCGTGGTCGATCCGGACCCAGGCTACGAAGATTACACTTCGTTCGCCTCAGAAAATCAAGTGAGAGATCAATCCCTTTCTTTTATGGGAGAACCCTTACTCCTCTTTCCTTCAACACCGAGCACAATCGTATCGAGGGTCATCTCAAACTTCAAACAAAGATTGCATCTTTTCATAACCTCGTGTGTAGTGGTTTCTTTCCCCTAAGAGACACGAGATGCACACTATAACCAAATCTCTCCAAAACACGCAAACCCCGGTCTACTGAAAGAAGGGAACGTGGATAACAGAGGACCTCCACGTATCACAGGGGTCCCTGACCCTAAGACCACTTGGCTACAGACAGCTTCGGTGAATAGAACACCATAAAAAGAGGGGAAGAAAACGGCATAACCCGACCTCCTAAAACCTCTTCCACGAAGGAACTCCAACATGGGTTCTGAAAACACTCGTGCTTTCTACCGTTTCATCACCAAGGAAGAGCAATCACAGACACTGCAGCTGCCCCGGATGTTCGAGCACCTAGGAGACGAAACACACAAGCTTGTTTATCTATGGTCTACCACTTGTCAAGATTTCGAGGTCGATGTTGAAAGGGACATGGACGGGGCCTACTGGTTCACCGACGAGTGGCCGGACTTTACCTTCTCTAACCGGGTAGTCATGGGATGCTCCCTCCTCTTCGTTTACGAAGGGGAGTCCCACTTTGAGGTATACGTGTCCTATCCAAACTCAACCCCTGACTACCAAAAGAAGCACGGCCCAACAGACATGGGCCCACCCAAAATCAAGGCCTACCAGGAGCCCACGCTGGCCCACGGAAGCTCGAAGGCTCCAAAACGAAAGAGGCGAATCTTTGAGTCCCGATGTACCTTGTAACAATAAAAAGTTTCTTTTTTCAAAGAAATACAGGAGTTTTCATTCTCCAAGTACTGGCTTTAAGTCAGAAAAGCTATTTTCCCCCACTCTCTATCTTCTTTCCCTAGAGACCTAGGGAAGGGACGATTCTAAAGAAACAAAATTGGTGGAAAAAATAAATGAAAAAATCTGACAAATAAAGAAACAATGGCCATCAGCTCCTCTATAAAAACTAAGACCAGGGAATCCCCGTTAGACAATTTTTATCAGAAAATACCAAAAACTCCAAAACAAGATGGCAGCAAGCAATGGCCGCCGAAGAAATTTCCTCCGTTGGATCCAAAACATTTCTTTCCTGCAAAGGACGGTAATGTTCCTCAAACCTCTCCATTAATTCTCAGTTTTTTATTCACACCTAAAAATTCCCTCCAACAACTACAGCCCTTGCCGGCGTTTTTCGACGCAAAGTATGGGTTACCAGGTGTTGAAAGAATAATCCTAACAAATGGGCCTGGGAGGAGGGGCATGCACGTTCTGAAAGAGAGGGACGAAGCGGGGGTGCTCTGGCTCAACCAAGGCTGGAGCACTTTTACAAGATCAAGAAGCGTCCGCGTGGGCGGGGTTTTCGAATCTTTCATCTAAGAAAAACAGGACTTGGTTCAAAAAGAACTATCACTAAAACACACAACGAACAGAGTTTTCTAAGCGGAAGTGCCGCGGACACATAACAAAACACAACCCAAAAAGAGGCACCAAACAGAGTATCAAAGGTTGTCTAAACCAGAAGAACAAAAAAGAGGGGGGGGGGGGGGGTGGAAGCTTAATTACAAACCGTCGCCACTAAAATCCACATGCTCGTCATCCACCAAATTCCAGTCCTCCCGATCCTCACTTGGGGAGAATGGCTGAAGGGGAACACCCGGGGTCTCCGCGGACTTCTTCACACTCTGGTGGATCCCGGCTTTCATCCCTATGTAAAAGCAATCTCTGTATCGGCCCTGGATGAACTCTTGCCCGACTTTCTTCATTCAACCATTCGGGAACCGCGCTCTTCATAAACTCCAGGCCATTCGGGGTTTTCAGCTAGTTATCCACCAGCTTTGTACGATTATGTGGAACGTCCAACCAAGACAGAACGATATCTCCGTCCGTTCGGGACTGATATCGCTTCAACTCAATTGTACGGCGGTTGGCCTCCAGGACCTCTTTGCTCTTCGCCTCGTTCGCTGCTACCAGCTGGTTTCCGAACTCTATCTTCTGGGCCTCAGAACTAGATTGCAAGGTGGTCAGAGCCTGCTGGGAAGACTCAAGCTGAGCCCGTAGCGTCTCCATATCCTCAGTCAGCTTACTACTTTTCACCCTCTCAGCAGCGATGATTTCATCCTTTTCCTCCATCCGCGAACGAAGGGACTCGATCTCCTTTCGCGGCGTCTCCACCTCCAAGACCCTTTTTTTCATCTGCTCCAGCTTCTCTTCGAGACCGCGAGCGTGTTGACCCAAGAGAAGGTATCGACCTCAGCCGCTGTGAGTAAAAACATGACCCTAACCACAAAACACACCACGAGGTTTAAAAACACCCATCAAAAGATAAGTCAAGGGAATCAGATGGACAAGAGCCCTAAGACGCGACTCACTCACCCAATTGCACCAGCGTTCTTGCTCGATCGTGAACTGCTCATTAGTCAGGTGGTCCAAGTATCGTAACTCTGACTTTTCGAGCTCCGGGGGAAAGGCCAACTGATTGAGGATGTCGGAGTCAAAACCGGGCATCCGGTACGCGGGCCGACCATTGACGTCCACATGGAAAACCGGCACATCCCAGCTTACACCTTCCCAAGCCGGATAGGAACGCATTTTCTTTTTCTTTGGAGGCGCTTTGGAAGTTCCCGCTTCACCAGGAGAAACAACTCGAGGCTCTGCAGGGGCTATTAGGGGAAGAGACTAGACCTCCGTGATTGGAGGAGAATCGATCATGATGACGGAAGGCTCGGGCTCCACCAGAGCGACAGGAGAGGAAGAAGCTACAACAACTGTTTTCTCTTTCACCACCTTCTTTCCTTTGGATTTTTGGGCCGAAGTCTTGGGGCGCTTTAGGGCTCTCATCACGTCAGTGGGGATTTTCCTTTTAGCAGAGGAGGGGGGAGCCGAAGACGTCTTCGCAGCATCCACCATTGCTTTCAGTTCCACGGCGTCTGAAAAACCACGAAAAGACCAAAAACATCAATACCAGGTTGAGAAAGTACCCCGAAGAAAGCAAGAATAAGGGCACCCCCAAATTAATTACAACCTATGCGCGGATGAGGGAGACTCAAGCCGACCATCTCCAGCTGCAAAGGAGAAACCATGTCTTTCCATGAAGGTTTTGTCCCGACCGCGAACTTCTGCTCAATCTCTTTCAGACCAGAAACAGCTCTTCTTTTCAACCGTGTGTACAGACGCGGCTCTGTGTGAAAATTCAGTATTTGGCGCGAAGGATCTCGGACCAAAAACCACTTGTGCCGCCACTCCGGTTTGCTAGTATTACGTTCCACAATTGGAACACTGAGTTTAGCTTGATAGGGGCTCTTGTGGGTACCCCCATGACCCAAGGTGAGCATATTGCTCAAGAGTCCCAGAGTGCGCTGGACCCCAATCTCAAGGCAACGCATCACAAACGAAGTTAAGAAAAGCCAGTTATTCGGGACCAGCTGGGCAGGACTGAAACCACAAGCCTTCAGATAACGCTTGAATAAATTAGGTAGAGGGAGCCGAAACCCCTGAACTAAGCTCTCTATATACACAACCAGACAACCTGGAAAGGCATCCAAGCTCCCTCCCCCCTCCGCCAGAAGGCACAATACAACTCTCTCCGGCCAGGGGAAGACACGGCCGATCACGTTCAAATCCTCCAAAGTCGTGAAAGTCTCTCCACCACGGTTCTGAGCATTCGGCGGAGCAATGGGAATCATCCGCTGAGGTAGAACGGCAGGGATCGGGCCCGCTACAGAAGGCTGAAAGTCCCCCCTAAAGAGATAAGTTGCTAACGCTCCCTCATTATACAGAACCGGACGGAAGTCCCCCTAGTACGGATGACGAGCGGCGTTCCGTTGGTAGAAAGACAGGGCCGGAGGGTAAATCAGTATGAGAGTCCCACTCTTTGTAAGAATGTTGAGACTCGGACGACTGCAGTATCGAGTCCGACCCCGATGACGAAGCTCCACCACCCGACCGCGAAGACGCGGAATCAGCAGGAGAGAAGTTTTCGCCGCGCACGCGACCCGGAGAAGAGTAGAAGGATGGGTCCGCAAGATTTTTGGGTTGCCAAAAAGTGACGTCTTCAGGGACTTCTATATCACCCATCAGAAGTTTTCCCCCAGAACGCCTGGCAGACGGAGGTCTGACCAAGGCGTGCACGCTACCAGAACTACTTTGAGAGGTCGACATGGCGAAGATGGCTAATCGGGTAAGAAGAAAGAAGCGGAATAGGAAGAAGCCTAGGGACCGACAGTAATTAAATAGGCACCCAGAAGTTGCCCCCACGTCAACCGCGGCCAAAAAGACGAAGGGAAAGAAAGAAAAACTAAAATCAAAACAAGAACTAAGACGTAGAAAGAAAAGAAAGTAAAGGTGAGATTTACCTCGAGGATGTTTAGAAGCGAGAACTGTAAAAAACGGAGAACGGTAAAAGTAAAAAAGGTCAGAACCCCTATTTATAGGCGCCTCAATCCACGACGTTTCACCTCTTATCTCGGGCCACGTGTCAGAGGCACGACACACATCAATAAAATAAATGGGCCGAAAAAGTACCGGCCCAGAAAAGCCTAAGAAAGCCCAACGATTTTCCCTTTCTCCACCTTTTCGCCCTAAAGAAACACTAAAGAACTGGGGAGGATTTCGAACCACGGAAAAACCTATCCGGTTTCCCCACGGCTCGAGGAGCTGTGATGACGCTCGAAAAATAATAGAATTAGGGAAGCAAATAAAGAGGGCTAAAAGGTTTGTTGAATTGGGCTCGAAAGAACACGACGACCAGTGATCCGCGGACGAGAGGGGCATGCACAAAAAGGACAGGTGGCGCACATGCCCACCATCCATGTGCACCTTCTCTCCAAGACACGTGGCAACCCGATGTCAACAAGTGGCCAAAAGGGTGGAACTTTCCCTTCAGCAGGCAGACGGGGAGGTATACTATAAAAAGGAGAAGGTACTCTCAAGAAAGGGGCTTTTTGGAAACAACAGATAGAGAGACGTTAATTCCGAGGGAGAAAGAGAGAGGAAAGGCTACGTTAGGATTCTTCTTCTCGTTTTCTCGTCCCTTACTCGGCCGCGGATAACCAAAGATTCAAGAACGGGAGTGGGTGCGGGACAGGTAGTAGGACGACAGTCCAAGGAGCGAGAGATAATACAGCTTTCTAGACTCGATCTCTACTATAGTGAATTTATGAACCTTCTATACCACTAGGCCATTTGATGAACCCATAATACGATAAGGGATGCGAGCTTTCTCGAAAAGCTCGGCGGCTCCGGTCATGAGGTCCTCACGGATAAGTGAGGATCTCAGGTAACGGGTAAGACCGTCATTATTTCATCTGGGTCGATACGGCACAGGTTGAGTTCCTTTTTCCCCTTTACGTCTTCACCAGGCGGTGATCACAGTGGGGGAAGGGCTTCAGGTAAGTCCGTACGACCAAACTTCCATAAGAGGAAGTACGTGGCATTTCCCCCCCATGTAAATGTGGGGTGGGGTCAATCTTTTCATTTTTGATTTCGTCAGTGCTCCATTCTCCAGTGTCTTCATTGTTCTTCATAGCCATTACGTTTATCCTGAGCCATGCAGCGAAGGGGAGGATCCAGGCATCTTTACGCCTATCATTACATATAGCCTGCACCCAAAACACATTAGTAGCACCATAATCTCTAAAAAGATGTTCTTAAGACTCATCAAAGGTTTTGCAAATGGGACACAGAGAAGAGTTACTGAATCCCCTTCGAACCCGCTTCGTATTATTGAGCACCCCAACCTTGCACGTCAACCAGACAAAGCTATGGACTGTCTCATTTACCTAAATCTTTGTATCCCAAACTAGTAGAGTACTCACCATCTCTAGTACGATTCCAGATCGGCAGATCCTCCCCGTCAATGATTGTTACCGATGCCAACTTCAGCAAAACACTAGCAAGAAAAGTGTTGTCGATGACATCCCACCGCCAACCCTTTCCAAGATCCCACATCTTTGCCACTATTATTTTCTTATCTTCAACCCCCTCATGCTTCCTAAATTTGCTAAGAGGTTCATCCATAACCTAACTATCTTCCTAAAACTCCACACTCTCCCCGTTATGTATATTTCGTTTCAAACTTGGATTAATAATCATACTAAGCCCACGCTGAATTCCTTTCCAAATGTAAGACGCTCTAGTAGAAGGACCTAATGCAATACCTATGTACTTTCCTTCTAGAATTTCCCTCCATTAACCATCCTCTCCCATGACAAACCACTCACCGAGTTTCGCTACTAACGCGATATTGAGCTCTTCCATCAACTTCACTCCAAGACCACCAAAGTCTTTTGGTTTTATAACTTCTTCCCATACCACTTTATGCACTTTTCGCTTCGCATCCGTCGATCCGTACGTAAACTTCCTGGACAGCTTATCACTTTTGTTGCAAACCCCCACTTGTTGACTCAGGGCTCACATATAGTAGACTGGTAGTAAGGCCACCATCGATTTTGTAAGGGTTATACCCCAGCGAAGCTCAACAACCCCATCTTCCAATCAACAAACTTGGTCAAGAATTTGTCTAGAATAAAATCAAAACTGGTCCATTTAATCCTTTTGTGCAACATGGGCACACCAAGATAGATACCAAGATCCTTTAGTTGCCTCAATTCCGCTACCAACTTTGATTTTTTCAATGAGACCGGTCTTCACGTTATTAGAAACAAAAAAAATTGGATTTCATGAGGCTCACACGTTGTCCCGATGCTTTGCAAAAAATCTTAAGACATCTCCTGATCACTTTCACATGCCCAACAGAAGCTTCCGCAATCAACTTCCGCAATCAAAAGAATATCGTCAGCGACAAATATATGAGAAAGGGTGGGAGCATTACGAGCAATTTTCACAGGCTTCCATGAGCCCTCTTCCACCGCTTGGTTGATAGTGTGTGTAAGCCTTTCTAGATGGGTAAAACTGTCGTGACACTTCGCCATATCGGATCTCCCTGTCGGATACCTCTAGATGGGTAAAACTATCGTGACACTTCGCCATTCCATAGCAACAACATCCTCGCACCTCGAATATATTCCATCTGCCACCGAACCCAACTATCCGGGAACCTAGCCCAAATAAGAGTCTCCTCGATGAAGTCCCAACTCATTCGATCGTACAACTTTTCAAGATCGAATTTAAGACACATCCAACCCTTTCCACCCTTCTTTTGTCTCATTGAGCGAACAACTTCTTAGGAGATCACAATAATATCCGTTATGAGCCTTCCAGGGAAGAAACTCCCTTCCATGGGGCTCACCAGTTTGCCCATGATCGGTTGCAGCCTATTAGCCATCACTTTAGCAATAACCATATAACAAACATTGCACATGCTTATGCCAAGGAATTGACTGATTCTCTCGGGCTTACCCACTTTAGGAAGGAGGGTAATCAGTGCATCATTTAGCCGCATCGGAAGTTTACTTGAATCGAAGAAGTCCTTTACAAGGGCCATAGCTGTCGGACTGACCAACTTCCAACACTTTTGGAAGAACCCTGGTTGAAACCCATCCATACCTGACGTCTTATAAAGCCCCATACTCTTAAAAGCTTTCTAAATCTCCTCCTTGGGATACATCCTTGCACACCTCTAACCAATCCGAATCTTCCAGTTTCGAGAAGTCAACCTCCACTTGGTGATCCTTACCACCCAAACCATCCTTAGTATACAACTTGACGATGAAATCAAGGGCGAGGTCTTCCAACTCATGCTTCTCATCCACCCACTTCTTATTTCCATCAAAAGACCCTCAATTCTATTATTCTTCCTATGCACTATCGTCGAAGTGTGGAAGAACTTGGAATTTCTACAACCCAAAGCCAACCTAATTCTCTCTAAATTTTTGCATCCGTAGAATCTCTTCTTGCTCAAACACCTCGTCAAGTTTGGATTTTATACGTTCCTCTTGTTAAAAATATTCCCGAAGATTTCTCTGTTCCAGGTTTTTAACTCACTAGTCAGGCTTTATAGGGCTAATTTCATCAGTCAATCATACAACCACTTTGACTCCACAAACTTCAAGAATTCGAGATTTGTGAACCATGCATCCTCAAAACGAAACAGATGCCGCTTTTTTTCCTTGATTGCTTGGGCAATGATACTCCTTACGTAGTTACTTGATACGCCCACTAACTGAAAAATTAAGCAAGAAATTTGGGTGTGGAGTGCACCTAAAAAACTAATTTTAATCTAAAGGCCACCATAAAATCTAATGAAGTAAAAGTTTATTTTTGTTTTTTATTTATCAAAATGCTCTTCCCCTAATTAGCCCCTTCCAACACCGAGAATATCTGTCGATCACTTTCTATTCGTCTTCTTCATTTGAGTGTTTCACTTCGAATGGATTTGATTTGTCAACAACACACGATATGCAATCGGTTTGAATTCATAAACTAAACACATATCCAGCTCTCAATTCATAAACCAAACACGAGTCTCATATCATGAAGTTGTTAAGGGAATTCAAGTGGAAACAAAAATCTCCATTGATGGAGTTTGAGGTTCGAGGGAGAAGAAGAGATGGTTGTTCATTTCTCTGTTTTTATTATTCCTCTCTAATATATTTACAAAGTTTTTATTATTCTTCTATAACAAGCCACCTCAAAATGAAATGGACGTCGCTTTTTATCATTGATTACTTCAGGGCAATGATACTTCGTAATTACTTGATACGCCCACTAACTACAAAATTTAGGAAGAAATTTGGGTGTGGAGTGCACCTAAAAATCTCATTTTAATCTAAATGTCACCATAAAATCCAATGAAGTAAAAGTTTATTTCTGTTTTTTTTTTTAAATCAAAATGCCCTTCTCCTAATTAGCCCCTTCTAGTACCGAGAATATCTATCGATCACTTTTGGTTCATCTTCTTCATTCGAGTGTTTCACTTCGAATGGATCTGATTTGTCAACAACACGTGATATGCAATCAGTGTGAATTCATAAACCAAACACATATCCACCTCTCAATTCATAAACCAAACACAAGTCTCATATCATGAAGTTGTTAAGGGAATTCAAGTGGAAACAAAAATCTCATTGATGGAGTTTGAGGTTCGAAGGAGGAGAAGATATGGTTATTCATTTCTTTATTTTTATTATTCTTTTGTAACAGATTTACAAAGTCTTTTATAATGCCATCTAGATGGGTTGTGGGCCGGACTCAACTAAGTCCATGTATTATGTCATCACCTAATAACCTAATACCCTCCCTCAAGTTGGAGGTGGGAAAGTAAACCCCATCTTGGACATCAACTAATGGAGGCGCATCCCTGGCAGAGGGTTAGTGAGACAATTAGCAAGTTGACAATTGGTAGGGATACGAGAGAGGCTGATGAGGCCCTCAAGTATCCGTTCTCGCACGAAATGGCAATCGAGCTCTATATGTTTAGTTGGTTCATGGAACATGGGGTTTTTAACAATATAAATTGCTGCAAGATTATCACACTTGACAGGTATCAGTTTGATATTTGTGAGCCGAAGCTCGACCAGAAGATGACTAAGCCAAGCCAACTTGAAACACACAAGGCAAAAAGACCTGTACTCGGCCTCTGCAGACGAAAGAGAGATGCTTTGTTGTTTCTTCGACTTCCAAGAAATCAAGTTATTGCCCATCATGACAATGAAGGCACTCATAGAGTGTCTAATGTTGGGACATGTCGACCAATCTGCATCGCAATACGTTTGGAGATTGCATTTAGAATCGGAACTGAGTAACAAACCCCTCTACTCACTACTAGAATTGTGTTCATAGACATCGGGTCTTTGACATCAGTTAGAAAAACGCGTGATTTTAAAAACAATTATAACATCAGTTCGAAAATTTTCGATGTTACTGAGACTAGATAAATCGATTTTATTTTTCGAACAATGTTAAAATATCTTTTTAAAAAATATCGAAAGTGCGCCTATATGAATTCCGAGGCGGTAAAATAGCCCGTTCCTAAACACTTAACCAAATCTAAAATATCTCAAATAATTTGAGCACCCGCCCATCATTCCTATGCACCTCTCGACCTCTCTCTCTCTCTGTACACTCACTTCCTCTCTCTTTACTCTCACCAGATCTAAATATATCTCAAAGATTCAAGACCCACTTACTCATCCACTCAGGCATCGGCTCCTCTCTGGCAGGCATCCTCGCCACCGCGGTCTGCATAACAAGGAAGAATCGTCATCTGCCAGACCTTGTGGAATCTTCTTGAAGACTTCTACATCCAAGTCCCCATATAAAAAGGCATTGTTCGAATCAAGTTGGAACAAATGCCATTGCTTCTTCAAAGCCATGGAGACAAGTGACCTCACTGTATAATCGACACCCTTCTTTTGTGTGAATCCCCTTACCGTCAGACGAGCTTTGTATTGTTCGGCACTCCCATCAGCCTTCCCTTTGATCTTATACATCCACTTGCAACTGATGGCTTTCTTTCCCTTTGGCAAGGGCTCCAAACTCCAAGTGTGATTAAGCTCAAGGGCATCAAATTTTGGTCGCATTGCATCATGCCCCACACCAATATGACAGGCGTGAGAGTAAATAGAAGGCTCCACCACAGGAAATAAATCTTTTGGAGCTGTAGCCTATAAAAAAGACATTGTAAAAGTAAGAGTATGATTGCAAAATCGATGAAAATGGCGAGCAAAACACATATAATCATAGAGGTATGCCGAAGGATTGTGAGGTCGAGTTGATCGACGAACATGAGGATCAACAAGTTGCAGTTGTGTGCGGGTCTGATTTTGTTATGATGGGAGAGGATCAAGGGGTGACTCATCTGTGTACTCTAAATTGGGAAAGGGAAATAGAGTATGGGGATGTGAAATAGCCTGATCTTGATGGAAAGGAAACAACATTTCATGGAACATGACATCTCTAGAGTGAAACACTCGGTTTGTGGCCAGATTTAACAATTTATATGCTTTCTTCCCAAAGGGATAACCCAGGAAAGCACAAGCTGCAGCTCGAACATGGAACTTGTCCCTTCCATGCTAAAGGGTGGAGGCAAAGCAGAGGCATTCGGAGCTTTATAAATGCTCATAAGGAGGTGAATGAAACAAAACCTCATAAGGTGTCTTCTGTTGCAACAGAAAAGTGGGCATCCTATTAATCAAATAGGTCGTTGTCAAAATACTTTCTCCCCAGAATATAATGGGCGTGTTTGAATGAAATAACAATGCCCTCACCACCTCCAAGAGGTCTCGGTGTTTCCTCTCCACAGCTCTGTTCTGTTATGGAGTTGCAACATAAGAGGTTTGATGTTATATCCCCCTGTCTGCTAGGAAAGCTGAAGCTTCTCAACTCTACCCTAGCTCTAATGCATTGTCTGAGCGAATTTTCTTAACCTTCGTCCCAAATTGTTGATCAACCATGGTTAAGAAACCCTTCAGAACATGAAACACATTGCTCTTGGTTGATAGAAGATGCACCCAAACCGATCTAGAGTGATCATCTACTACGATCACGAAGTATTTGTAACCATCATATTTGGGAACTTTGTATGGTCCCCAAAGATCCACATGAATCATCTCAAACACATAATCAGTCTAAATGCTACTTATAGGAAAAGGCAACTTGGATTGTCTTGCTCTCGCACAAACATCACAAATATCCAATGTAGTCTTATCAAGCAAACTAACAATAAAGAAAATGAAGTGATTTGTGCCAAAGTAAAACCTCAACACCACATGCGACTTTATTCTTTGCATCAACAAAATCGAAAGAGCAACATGGCCTTCCTGCACTTTCTAGTGGACTTGTAAAGAACAACTTCTTGAAGGCTCTACCAAGCTCCAAAGGAACTTTCATCAAAGGATCCTACATTAACCACCTCGTATGTGTGAATAACACATTGCATTGCCTGTCTCTAATCAATTTGCCAATCGATAGCATATTACATTTGAATGACGGAACAAATAAAACATACTGCAATACCAAATCATCCAACACCCCTACTCTGCCTACAATGTATATGGTGGATGTTTGATCATCAGGTAATATGACCCTCATATGATGTTTCAATCATTCTCTACTAAGGAATAAAGACATGTTTCCACACATATGATAGCTTGCTCCATTATCTATGACCGAGGCAACATTGTTCATCACATCTTTGAGTTTGACAGTTTTAGCATTACCTGCAAATCCAGTGAAGTCGTCTTGCATGGCTCCTTTGCTGTTTGATAACAAGGCAAGCAGAATTAGCAGTTGAGAAATCTGCTCAGGAAAAAGATCTACCTTCTTCGAGCCTTCTGATTCGACATCTCCACTGGCTGCTCTTGCAAACATCTCATTACTGCCTTTCTTATTCCCTTTTTCCTTGCAGATGGGGCGAAAAACCAATAAGATGATAGTGCTTCTCGATTGTATGATTTATCCTCTTACAGTTGGGGCAGTAAGTGCCTCTTTTCTCATTCCCTCCTTTTTGGATTAGATTGGCTACTTGCCTGCATAGAAGTTGCATCTGTCATAATTGAGCCTGGCACATGTATTTACCTCTCTCTGTTTCTTCTCCTGCATGAGCAAAAAATGTGCATGATCTACATCAGGTAACGACTTCATCACTAGGAGAGTTCCTCTAGCCATGGTGTAAGCATTGTTGAGCCTTAAAAAAAAACTCCATCAATTTCTGTTCTTCAATGAATTTGACGAAGCTACTCAGTCCTCCAAAATTGCACACAGGAAAATTGCGCAAACTAGACAACTAGTCCCATATAGCCTTGTTTTTATTGTAATATGAAGCGATCGAGTCAGATCCTTGCACGATCGAGCTCAATTCATGCTCAATCGTGTCAGTTGTGCTCCACTTGCTTGACCATACCGATTCTTCAACTATTGCCATATCTTCGTTGTTGTCTCTATGTAGATCACACTGCTCCCTATCTCTAGATTGTTTCTCATGAGTTATGATTAACCATAAAATCACCATGTCAACGTTCCCAGCCTCTGAAAGATGTATCTAGTTTCTCCGGAGTCAGAATGCTTCCATCTACAAAACCGACTTTGCTCTTCACGGAAAGTGCAACCTTCATCGACATGTACCACTCGCCAACATTCTTGTCGTCGAATTTCAAAGTCACGAGAACGAGCCCTAGATGGTCACTGGGATGAAGATAAACCGGACTTGAGGTGTCGATTGCTGGAATTGACTCAGGGTCTCCGTCCACCATTTTTTCAGAATTGTGGAAATGAAATCGAAGAAGTGATTTGTATCATGAATTTGATTTGAACTCTGATACCATGAAGTTGTTAAGGGAATTCAAGTGGAAACGAAAATCTCCATTGATGGAGTTTGAGGTTCGAGGGAGAAGAAGAGATGGTTTTTCGTTTCTCTGTTTTTTTATTCTTCTATAATAGATTTACAAAGTCTTTTATAATGCCATCTGGATAGGCTATGGGTCGAACTCAACTAAGTCCATGTATTATGTCATCACCTAATAACTTAATATATCAATCCACCTTCTTCGTTCTCGATTCCCCATTCGAACAGGCACCAAATCGAACCACCAGGGCCACCGCTTCTCCGACTCCCTCGATGACCTCATTATTCACATCCCCAACATTGACCCATCGTCAACGACTACATCTCCTTCAATTCTATGACTCCTAGCTTCCACATCTGATCTCACCCCACATTTCTTTTTTCTAACCGGAGTCGTAGATTCATATCGATCTTGGCTTTACAGATTGAAAGCCAAGAATGGGGTATTCTAACAAGAAAGAAACAAGAACGAATACCAGAAACCAACACGAGATTTTACGTGGTTCGGCCGGAGCCTACGTGCATGGAGCCTCAGTCGAATCGGCTTGAAATCTCAAATCCACTAATTAGTAAAAGGTTTACAGAATAGGTTGCCCTAGGTTTCAGCTAAGGCAAATATAGGTAAGAACACACATATATAAACATGGATGCACAGGAGAAGTAAGAGTGAAGCAAGTAAAGGAAGAATACACCCTAGATCTGAAGAACGAAGTCAAATCGCCGTTGGAGTACACCAGAGAAGAAGATCTTCGCCTGAAATGTGGATAAAGCACCTTCTTCTTCTTCCTACGACCGGGATCTAGAGTCTCCGATGAGATTCCCTCTCTAGATCGGACCACCAGAAGCTTCGTCGGAGCTGGATTGTGAGAAACCCTAGATTTCTCTCTTCGTCGCCTATTCTCTCTCTCTCTCTCTCTACTTGGTTTACCTTAAGAGCGAGTGCAGAAGTAAGGCAAACCCTAACCTCTGCTTTGCTTATATAGGGGATCCTTTTAGTTGAAACGATGTGTTGCATAAGGAAACACTTCAATAATCAGTAACCACAGACAAATCTCCAAGCTCAAGCAAGTTGGGTTGGGTGCAAAGATTAAAGGGATTTTTATTTTTGATGTAATTCAGCGTGGGGTCCACATGCAAAAATCAGTATCCCTTGGCCCGCGCGTGTACCTCCTCCCTCACGGTTAAACTTTCATTGAATGAACATCCATTCTTGCTTTTTATTTTTTTTTAATTAAATGAAATGGATACTGCCGAAAGGATTTTTATACCTCCATTCTTGCTTTATTTTTTTTAAAAATAAAATACCCCCGTTCCTGCATTTTTTTTTTTTAAAAAAAATACATGATATTATGGTTTTGTGAAAAATAAATGATAATGGGTTATTCGTCGGTAAGACTATCTGTTTTCGTTTGTTTAAAATTTTGGCAATTACACTGAATAATGTTTCACAAGCTATCGAATAATGTTATGCTATATTTTCCATCCAGTTCAAATCAATATTTTAACCGAATAATGTGTCACATACTACCGAATAATGTTCTATTATCTTTTTTTATCTAGTTCATATAAAAATTTATCAATTTCATTTAATAATTAGTTGGTTTAAACAATTTTTCAATTCCACTGAATAATATTTCATATTCTACCGAATAAATTTACCAATTCCACTGTATAATTTGTCACATTCTACCGAATAATGTTTTGTTTTTTGTCTATCAATTGCAGATAAAATAAGGTTCAAATTCCTAAATAATACTTATAATTTATAAGAATAATACATCATATTTAACCTAATAATGTCTTACATATCACCGAATAATATTTTGTTTTATGTTGTTTGTCAAACTGAAGACTCCATTTTCTGGTGAATAACTAATCAGATTTCACCGAATAATTTACTAACGCATTACCATTAGTAACCAAAATTTGACATATACGTCTAAATAATTGACAAAAAAAAAATCAAATTATACATCTCGAAAACCCACCCAACCACCCGATTTTGCCGATCCTAACACAAACCCAAACCTAAACCGCCGTCACCCCACCCCCCACCCACCCACCCCACAAAAAAAAAGAGCCAACAAATAGTCATTAAAGGAAGAACGGGTAGGCCAAACATCACTGGTGGAGGCGCCTGGGGAGCAGTCTCTTATACAACTGCCGGCCGGGATCATAGACATTGATGTCGGCGAGTCGATCTGGTCGAGCTTGCCGGAGACAACCGGGTCGGAATCGAAGGGGAGGATGGAGGAGATCGCATCGAGGACGAGCCTGGCGTGGTTCGGCGCGATCGCATCCGAGAGGATGGAAGCGCCCCAACAGCCCAACAAACGAAGTGGAAAAGGCTAAAGAGAAAATCAACACAGAGGAGGATGAATGGCGGCGTGCATCCCTGTTAATTAAGACTCCAATTTGTGGAATTCAAATTTGCAAACAGACATTGAGATTATAATAAAAAATTCAATTTTGTTTAAACCAAATTATCACGTACCACGTGCAAAAAACAAAACCTAGAACTCAAACTGAACCAGGAAAAAAAAAACAAGATCAGTGGAGGAAGCACTCAAATCTCAACCCATCACAATTTCCATCTCTCCCGTACAACATTCCACGCGCCAGGGGTAGGAGCGTATGAACGGTTTCCACACCTTTTGTGCGGGACCCACTTGAATTTAATTATAAAAAAAAAGAAAATCTCCTTTTAATCTCATCCATTCATCACAATCAATCTAAGGGTCCGCAATTATGCACAAAGCACACCCTAAGGGGTGTGCACAATATACCTATTCCCTCTCTCTCTCTCTCTCTCTCTCTCTCTCTCTCTCTCTCTCTCTCTATATATATATATATATATATATATATATATATATATATATATATATATATATATATATATATATATATATATATATATATATATATATATATATATATATATATATATATATATATATATATCAAGCTATAAACCCGTGAGGATCGGCTTTTTAGCCCGGTTATGAATAGAACCGATCTATAAAGTCATAAATTTTAGCCCGGTTTTGAATAAAACCGAGCTATAAAGTCACTATGTAATTTTAAAACATGAGTTTTTTAGCACGGTTTTTAGGTTTGACCGAACTATAAAGTCATGTGTTATTTTAAAATTGGAGTTTTTAGCACGGTTTTTAGGTTGAACCGAGTTGTAAAGTCACCGTGTGATTGGGGCTTTTAGCACGAGTTTCAAATAAATCAAGCTATAAAGTAGTCCTCACGGATTTTTACCACAATTTGAGGTTTTCACCAGAGTCAATCCCTATATATTTATATATATAACACATACTTATACCTTATACATTGTAACATATATGAGCATATGTTATAACACCCACACTTCTAACATATGTTATTGTATATATAAGTATATATTGCATGTAGGTATAGTGTGTAAGCATTAATCTACCATTTAGCTAAACCTAGGGCCATCCAATATTCCTAGATCCTATGCTTTAGATTAGTTGGACATTACACACTACTACATATAACCCTCTAATGTATCACCTAAAAATATTACATTATCACTAAAATATGTTACATTAGGGGCAAATGTAACACTTTTTGTGGATTACATTTGCGGCCGTTGCATTTACTCTAATGTAACACTTTTATTTACTAAGGTAACATTGTTTCATTAGTGTGACCAAGTGTTACATTTGATAACACAATTGTTACATTTGATTGAAATGTTACATTAGGTGACACAACTATTACATTTGATTGAAATGTTACATATAATGAATAATACTACATTTAAAGAATAATATTACTCGTAATTTCAACTATTATATTTAAATTAAATTTGTTAAAATTGAAATGTATCTATTGATTGCATTGCAATAACATACATATATATTAATTTATTAAGGATAACATGCAATAAAAATTAAAAGTAAAATTTACATAATAGTATGTATATTACATCATGAGTAATGCTCTAATCATTCTACCTAGATAACTATTTATGAAACTCAAATGTATTAGCACATGATTATTTTGCCAAAATTACACACCCTACAAAATATAAATTAAAAAGTCTTGCACAAAATACATTTGAGTTTGTTGAAGGTTCACCAAATGTGTGCGCGCGCTAATAACTTGAGATACTCAACTTTTCATGTTCCTTAATCTTCCTGCACAAAGAATTTAAAACTTAGTATTTCACTTAAACAAATCCAAATCACAATAGTCATCTGCATAACAACAATTGGTACTAAGAAAATGTAACGACCCAGGATTATGATTCCCGAGTTACGTTTCGAGGGATAAAACCCCTCGTTAGGATCTTGCGTCCCGAGTACAGGTTGAAGGTTTGAAACCGAAGATTTGTAGTTTAAAGCGGGATTTCTCACCCAAATCCGTAAGGTCCGTTGGAGACCCCGGGGTAAACCCCTGTGCCTGTCCTAAGTCTACAACGCGGAAAATCCATTTAGGCATGCAACCAGCATAAGTGAAGTTAAAGCAAAATACAATCCCAAAGGTGCCACGGTATAGCCGGGACAAAACAACGTAAAAGAGAGGAAGTCTAGTGGTCTCTCGAGCTCTCAATCTAACGCCAAAAGTCTGAACCCGCCAAGCGTCCATATAAGCAAAGATAGCGGCTAGCGGTTACCTGAATCTAAAAAAAAAATGAGGGGGATCTGGGTCAATCATCAGGCCACTCATGCGCGTGTGTAAACACACTCTGAGAGGCATATAATAAGCATCCTATTCCTAAAATGAAATGCGTAATGAAAAGCAGAACTTAAACAGATAAGCATACGAATAATTAAGTGCGGATATAAATAAAGAGGCGCGCAGTTACAAGAATGCCAAAATAGCATGTCCCTCTAGGCTCATAAGGAATCCTCTAGCAACTCCCTTCAAAAGGGAACTACCTCACCCATGGTGCAAGCCGTCCCTACGTAAGGAGCCTACTAACTACGAAGGGAAGACAAACAACGACACCCATATAGGGCCTAATGCTCTAAGAGTTCTATGGCGACTTATTACCAAAAAGCCTACCTCACCCATCAAGTGCAAGCAACTTTCTATAATAAGTCCCACTAAGATGACAAGAATAGAGAAAAAGGTCACATCCAATAAACACCTATAACGGCCGTTTTCTAGCAAAGACATATAACAAGTCATATGGTTTCCATTTTATATCCTAAGCGTGATTCTAAGTCGTATGGTGCATGAACACTAGCCAACTATATAACACCCAGTGCATAGAGCGCCCATCATGAGTAAGTTCAAAGATCTTACCTGGAGAAGCGCAGAATCCAAGCAATACAACAATCAAGCAAGTCCAGGCAGATTAGAGCTCACCTAGAAGATAAGCAACATATATAATAAGTCTAAGTCTAACTTACACAAAACATATCAAACAACACACATAAGATTCACATAAAACATAACTAAGTTAACCATCCCATCATCAACAACATTTATGTCTCAATTCAATTTCTCATCTCGTTTCATCATCTCATATCATATTCAACATATATAATCCGCCATCTCATCAGCTTAAGATAGCATCCATATCATACTTAGCCAAATTCGCATACTATCATTTTATACTCAATACTTTGCATACGAATATATATGTCATCATAATCATAATTAACTAACCTTTAATCTCTTATATAATTCACCACAAGTCATGTTATTAGTCACACATACCATGCTGTTAGTCAAACGATTATTTTATCATGCTAGTTAGTCATCGAATAAGTGAGATTCCCAAGTTAGTCCCAAATCCATTTCAAAATTCAAATTAAACAGTTAAGAATTCCGACCCTTGAAAATACTTGCTAAAAACCCTTTTCTCAATTTATTTATTAAATCATTTTCTGACCTTGAAATTCTCTTCCAAATTCTCTAAAAATCCAAACCATTTTTATTGAATAAACCAACCCTTATAATTCTCCCAAAATAATATTTTATCTCTTAAAACCTCAAATAATATTGTATATATATAATCCTTTTAATTGCGCTAATTAGTTAAAGAAATAAACGAATAACCCGAACCGAACCGAACCCATAACAATCCCATCCGGGTTTAAGTATTAAACACAATTGTCAAATGAAGAGGGCCCACCAGGCCACGTCGGCTCCATCTTCCTCCGGATTTCAAACGGAGACATCGTGCCCGCCGGCCTGTGCTCGTCGGTTTCTCTCCCGCCTCTGCTCGCTCTTGCTCAGCCCTCCTCTGCTCAGCTCACCTCCGAACACTCGCTCGCATCCCCGCCCACTCACACAGCTCCCTCGCACTCGCCCAGGCCCGCGCTCACAGCCCTCGCCCTCTCGAACTCGCTCATCCTCGCACTCACGGAGCCGTGCCCATCCTCGCCGGACCTCGAGCTCGACGGAGCTCTCGGGCCCTCCCGACTACCCGCATTCAGCGCTCGCTCACTCGCCACTCGCCCACAGCCCGACCCAAAGACAGAATAGAATTGAAACAAAGGAAGGAAAGGCGGAAGCTCACCGAGGTGTTCGCGACTTCGGAGCTCTCGATCGGAGTTCTGGGCGTCTTAGGAGGCTCGCGATGGCTCGTCGGACCTGCGTCGGACAGGAGTGAGTCTGATGGTGAAGCTCGAGGATGCTTCCGATCGAAAACGGAGGAGAACGGCTTACCGAAAATCTCATCCGCGCTCAAACAAGGGAGGTGGCGCTTCGGTGGTTCGTCGGCGGTGCTTGGTAGCTCCTGGGTGGCTTCGGTGGGGCGCTGGATGTCGATGGAGGTGGCGGGATGGTGCTACATCTGCTGGGCTCGAGGAAGGAGGTGGAAGAACGAGAGGTTGGCGTTGGTGCCTTGTTCTCAACAAAACAAAGGAGAAGGAAGGAGGTTGCGGTGGTGGTGACGGGCTGAGAACTTCAGCGATGGTGGTGGAGTTGGTGATGAAGTGAAGGCGATGGCGTGGGAATGGTAGGGGAGAGGGATGGATGATGATTGTGAATGGTGAATGACGGGGGTAAGGGGTGGGTTGAATTTGAAGGGTAAGGTGAGGGAGTTGGTGAGACTAGTGTGTTAAATTGGTTAAACAATACACGGAAATAAATCTCGAATACGCAAATTTTGAATCCCGTAATTAGTTCTCCAATGTTAGTTTCCCCGACTCTCGTTCTCTCGATCAATTAGATTTTTAAAATCGACAAAGATATTGCCATCCGATAATTATTTTGAATTTTCGAGGTAAAAGGATGAAATCGATCGTCAAAATTTTAAATTCAGGTCGGAATCCACTCTACGAGTTTTTTAAACCGATTAAATTTCATTTTTAGTTCTCTTTTTCCGAAAAATTAGGATTTGAAAATCCGCGCCTTTACATCATCCACCTCTAAAAACAAGTCTCGTCCCCGAGACTAAAATCATTTTAAAACAGGGGTGGAAGTTTGAAATCGGTGAGTCCAAGGATCATGTCATTGATCCCGTGAACACCTCATAAGTGCCCCTATGAGATCCTCACAGTACCGTTGCCGTGATCATAATATCCCCAATAGACCGTAGTAAGAATGTAATATGGGCCCCTACCACATCCTTACTCCGACTCTTTGGCCATATCATAACTCAAATACTTGTATCCACTTCGTGGGGTGTTATATTGAAAACTAGAGTCACATTAGTTTCTTAAAATTCAAGTTAGTCTCGTTTGAAATACCATTCAAAATTTCAAGTTCGACGTTAGTCAAAATCATTTCCAACTTCTCAGTTCATCCTACCATCCACCTCTAAGGGTTAATCCCATATTTCTTCCTAGGTTCCAAGTCAGAATCAAATTTCAATAATTCAACTTCTATCACTTCTATCATCGAAATATCATAGATAGACAATCATATCACACATTTAACAACATATCCTAATCACGTCAAGGATAGTCACATACAACAACATGTCTAGCACATCATCATCAATTGCATATGCGCACACAAGCACCGAGATAAACACCTCATGTCATGGTACCTGATGTTGAAGGGTCGGACCGACTCGCAGTTCCCATGGAGTAGACACGGGGCGGTGGGGGTAAACCGATATCAAGGCCTCCTCTGGTCTGTCCTCCCTCATACTCTAACTCAAATGGCTCAACTGTCATGTACGCAAGTCCCGGAGCAGATCCTTTGCCTCCTCGGCCTCGGCCGGACGACACTCCTCTCCCCCATCCCTGGGGATATGTCAGCTGGTGTGGTCCCGGTGGCGCCTGAAGTCGAGGTGCTGGTGCATCTGAAGGTCCTCCACCCTGGGGCAATAAGTTGCTCGGTGTCCTCTATCCCTACATGTGTAACATACCACCTGCCTCCTCGGGCATCTCTTTGTGGGGTGTCCATACTCATAACATCCCTGACATGCAATGCTCTGAACTCGCATCTCCTGGCGGGGCACTGGTGGTGCTCGGCGTATATCCCCTCTGAACTCGCCTCTGAAAGAGTCTCCTCTATCATGCATGTCCCGACTAGATTCTGTAGCTCTCGATCTCTTCTCACCTCGAGGAGTATGAGAATACTGGTAGGCAGTATCTGACAGAAGACGCTGCGTGTCATAGCGCAAGATAACCTCTAAGAACCTATCAAAGGGGACGTCACCCAAGCTGGAAGCATGCAGAAGTACAGCTGGTGGGAGCCTCATAGATAGCAGTCGAATACGGCTCGCGTCTGTCTGACATAAATGTCCGCAATATACCAGCTCCTTCTTGAACTGGCAGATAACCTCCGCAACTGATAAAGTCTCATCATAACTCCCTCTGTAGAAGGCCACCTCTTTGGCGATCTGCAGACCTGGCGGGCTGTACTCGTGAAGCATCAAAGATCTGAACTCATCATACGTCCAATCAGCATGGTCCGTCTTGTATACAGACCATCTATTGAAAGCATCATCTCGTAGCTGGTCGGCCGCCAATCTCTGGTGCTCTCCTGGTGGTGCTCCGATCAACTCGAAGAGTCCATCCATGACTCTGAACCATAGCTCGATATCTGTCGTGGGATCTTCGGTGAATAGAGGCGGGTTGGTCTGCGACAACCTCTTAACCCAATCAATGCGCCTCTCTGCTCGAATCCCGACTGCGGCCTCATCTGCCTCTGGTTGTGGGGCATGCTGCTGTCTCGTCTGCCTCTGAAGCATCTCGCACACCATCTGCTCGAGTCCAGCCTGATCTGTGGGCATCGGCTGCTGAACAGGAATCTCTGGCATCGGTGCCGTAGATCGAGCTCCTCCCCGTAACTCACTCAGAATGTCGTGAAGCGCCGCCTCTAGCTGCCTAAGCCTAGTCTCTTTGGAAATCGGAATCTGGTCGTCAGCCGGCGGAGGCGAAGCTCGCTCCTCATTGTGATCGTCAGTAGAGCGCTCCTCGATGCTCTCAACAGCAATCCGACGAGGGCGTCCGCGGCCACGACGTGCCTTACCCCAAAGCCCAACTGAACCGCGTCTAGTATCGACCATGATGACTACATGAACGGTTAATTTAAACACTTAGCACAGAAGCACTCAACGATTAATATGATCCTCTTCAAGGAGAATCGCCCTCGGGCCCAATTGCATATATATATATATATACATATATAAACGTAAGCATAGAGACGATCTATACCGTCCTTTGAGGGACGGCTTGCCGGAGGGGCAAAACCTCACGGCCTCCTAACTCAACGCTCCCACCTCCGTGGTGTTCCGTGGCGTTCCTTGGAGTCACATCCTATAAACACCTATAACAACCGTTTTCTAGCAAAGACATATAACAAGTCATATGGTTTCCATTTTATATCCTAAGCGTGATTCTAAGTCGTATGGTGCATGAACACTAGCCAACTATATAACACCCAGTGCATATAGCGCCCATCATGAGTAAGTTCAAAGATCTTACCTGGAGAAGCGCAGAATCCAAGCAATACAACAATCAAGCAAGTCCAGGCAGATTAGAGCTCACCTAGAAGATAGGCAACATATATAATAAGTCTAAGTCTAACTTACACAAAGCATATCAAACAACACACATAAGATTCACATAAAACATAACTAAGTTAACCATCCCATCATCAACAACATTTATGTCTCAATTCAATTTCTCATCTCGTTTCATCATCTCATATCGTATTCAACATATATAATCCGCCATCTCATCAGCTTAAGATAGCATCCATATCATACTTAGCCAAATTCGCATACTATCATTTTATACTCAATACTTTGCATACGAATATATATGTCATCATAATCATAATTAACTAACCTTTAATCTCTTATATAATTCACCACAAGTCATGTTATTAGTCACACATACCATGCTGTTAGTCAAACGATTATTTTATCATGCTAGTTAGTCATCGAATAAGTCGGATTCCCAAGTTAGTCCCAAATCCATTTCAAAATTCAAATTAAACAGTTAAGAATTCCGACCCTTGAAAATACTTGCTAAAAACCCTTTTCTCAATTTATTTATTAAATCATTTCTGACCTTGAAATTCTTTTCCAAATTCTCTAAAAATCCAAACCATTTTTATTGAATAAACCAACCCTTATAATTCTCCCAAAATAATATTTTATCTCTTAAAACCTCAAATAATATTGTATATATAATCCTTTTAATTACGCTAATTAGTTAAATAAATAAACGAATAACCCGAACCGAACCGAACCCATAACAATCCCATCCAGGTTTAAGTATTAAACACAATTGTCAAATGAAGAGGGCCAACCAGGCCACGTCGGCTCCATCTTCCTCCGGATTTCAAACGGAGACATCGTGCCCGCCGGCCTGCGCTCGTCGGTTTCTCTCCCGCCTCTGCTCGCTCTTGCTCAGCCCGCCTCTGCTCAGCTCACCTCCGAACACTCGCTCACATCCCCGCCCACTCACACAGCTCCCTCGCACTCGCCCAGGCCCGCGCTCACAGCCCTCGCCCTCTCGAACTCGCTCATCCTCGCACTCACGGAGCCGTGCCCATCCTCGCCGGACCTCGAGCTCGACGGAGCTCTCGGGCCCTCCCGACTCCCCGCATTCAGCGCTCGCTCACTCGCCACTCGCCCACAGCCCGACCCAAAGACAGAATAGAATTGAAACAAATGAAGGAAAGGCGGAAGCTCACCGAGGTGTTCGCGACTTCGGAGCTCTCGATCGGAGTTCTGGGCGTCTTAGGAGGCTCGCGATGGCTCGTCGGACCTGCGTCGGACAGGAGTGAGTCTGATGGTGAAGCTCGAGGATGCTTCCGATCGAAAACGGAGGAGAACGGCTTACCGAAAATCTCATCCGCGCTCAAACAAGGGAGGTGGCGCTTCGGTGGTTCGTCGGCGGTGCTTGGCAGCTCCTGGGTGGCTTCGGTGGGGCGCTGGATGTCGATGGAGGTGGCGGGATGGTGCTACAGCTGCTGGGCTCGAGGAAGGAGGTGGAAGAACGAGAGGTTGGCGTTGGTGCCTTGTTCTCAACAAAACAAAGGAGAAGGAAGGAGGTTGCGGTGGTGGTGACGGGCTGAGAACTTCAGCGATGGTGGTGGAGTTGGTGATGAAGTGAAGGCGATGGCGTGGGAATGGCAGGGGAGAGGGATGGATGATGATTGTGAATGGTGAATGACGGGGGTAAGGGGTGGGTTGAATTTGAAGGGTAAGGTGAGGGAGTTGGTGAGACTAGTGTGTTAAATTGGTTAAACAATACACGGAAATAAATCTCGAATACGCAAATTTTGAATCCCGTAATTAGTTCTCCAATGTTAGTTTCCCCGACTCTCGTTCTCTCGATCAATTAGATTTTTTAAATCGACAAAGATATTGCCATCCGATAATTATTTTGAATTTTCGAGGTAAAAGGATGAAATCGATCGTCAAAATTTTAAATTCAGGTCGGAATCCACTCTACGAGTTTTTTAAACCGATTAAATTTCATTTTTAGTTCTCTTTTTCCGAAAAATTAGGATTTGAAAATCCGAAACTTTACAGAAAAAACCAAAGTAATATCCTAAATCCAAATGTTAGGATGATAAACATGAAATAAATACAATAAGATAAAGGAAATGCAACAAACAAAAAAAGATGAAGGAAATCCTAGTGTTAAGATCAAGTAATATCCTCAAACTTATTAGCAACTAAGCATTGTTTTGTAAGACTTATTTTGAAATCAATCAAAATTCCTATAATTGAATAATAGCTCAAATAAGTTGGGTGTGAGATCCTTGCACTTAAAAACTTCAATGATCCTCTAACCCTATCATTAAACCTCTTATGTGATTCAGAGTAATGTTTATTCTCAAGACTAAACTCCAAAAGACAAACCTGGTTCACTTGATCAAATTTCCTTATTATATTTAAGCGTACATCTAGAAATTCATCCTTTCAATGGAAAAGAAAATTCAGTAGAAGTTGCTCAATTCTAGCCTATTGCATTTGGGAAAAATTGAAAGAAGTCAGGTCTGAAACTAAAAGAGAGAAGCTCATATTTTGTAGCCTCTTGCAAGGCTAAAATATGGTCAAACATCATAATACATGAACTATGTAATTTAGTCATATATTCTCCAACATACTTTAAGTTCCTAAATGTTAAAACCATACCCCATATTCAATATCAAACGAGAATCGAAAGAAACAATCACCTTTTTATACAATCATGTTCTTACCAAGACAACGACCATCAATCACAAAAGCCCATATTTTTTTTACCTTCCCTAAAAGAGGTGTCATTCCCATTTTAAAAGTTGCCAACTTGCTGAGAAGAATACAGATCCTAAAAATGACATGAAACATGTAAATTAGGACATCAAAAGAAACTGAAAGATGTACTGCTCAATTTTCAAGAAGCTTTGAGAATTCAAGCATAAGATTTAACCTTTGAACTAATTATTTATAGGAAAAAAAGCAAGATTGCAAGCATCATAAGAGACCATGAATACATGTTGATGGTCAAAATTCACATCTTAAGGGAAAGCAAAAGGAAGTGTCGAAATAATGACATTAAATAAACTTGAAATGAGCATTCACACTTGCTAACTATAACAATGGTAATCTGAATTCACACTTGCTAACTACAACAATGTAACAAACGGAGTTGTTAACTAAAGTAAAAAAGAAAGGAACTTATGTGAATTTAGCTCTAAGGCAATCAATTTGACTATTTTTTGTGTTTTCTTGAGCATCAACAAATATAGTCCCTGAAAAACACTACAACAATCGATTCACACAATTAAGCATGTGTACTGGAGTAAATAGTCAAATATCACAAACAAAATAAAAGGAAATTATACTTTAATCAACAACATAACAACACAACCATCAAGATCAAACCAACCATACAAATCTAATTCGATTGAAACAGGAAATTACCATCAAGACCAAACCAACCATACGAATCCAATTCGATTGAAACAGGAAATTAGACCGAACCATGTTCAAATCACGTAATTAGTTAAATACTAAAACCAAATTAAAACTCAATTAAACAACCTTAAAGCAAATAACAAGGTAAGAGCCCAGATTGTATATCCTCGATTTTGATAGTTTGGAGTTCGGACCCATGGCTCAGGGACGAAGGACCCTCAATTTTGACCGGGCGCTGCGCCAGAACGAGGGAGCGGAAATGAGGACAGGAGCTTCATTGGCACCTCGAGCAATCGGGATTGAAGAGAAGAGAGCGAAAGGAGAGCGAGGGTATCGGGGCTTCAAGGAAGGTTGTCGGCGTCTAAGGGACAAGCTCGAGGTCATCAGCGGGAATGGAGATGGTGTCGGCGACTTGGATCCGAGTTCTGGGCGAGAAGGGGCCTCCTCGAGCACAACGGAGAACAGGGAGGACGGTATCGCCATGGCTTGAGGACGGGAGGACGGGACAAGCTCGAGGTCCGGGCTTGAGGACGTCCTCGCCATGGCTGCAAGCCTCGAGCACAGCGGAGAACGGGAGGGGCGAGAGGGAAGGAATTCAAGCTTTCAGATCTGAATTGAGTTGAGATTGGGAGAGAAAGGAGAACCGACGGCTCCTATTCCTCAGACTTGAAATGAGATAGTGGGGTTACGCGGGAGTCGAGGTAGTGGCTAAGGTTTCTCAGATCCCTATTTATTTTGAACTCCCGCCTAAAACTTTATTTTGTCCTTGAATTCCCTCCTAATATCTCATCTTCTTCTTTCTCAATTTATAAAAGACAATCCAACAAATTTATTACCATAAAATTTCCAAAACTATTTTAATATGCTCAAAATACAATAATTTTGAATCTTTTACATTTAAAATAAATGTAATATGATCTACTAGTAAAATTGAAAAAGGGTTTTATTAAGGAAATAATTGCATTAAATATTATTAGTTATTTATTTCTTAAAAAATTATATTGAAATAATATATGATAAAATTTATTTAGATCATTTATTACTTTAAAAAATTTTAAAAAATTTATATTTAATATAACAGTGATAAAATAAAAAAAAATATAGATAAAAGTATATTGAAAATATATTTCTTTTAAAATTTAAAATATTAATAATATTACAACTTTTATTCAATAAAAAAATAGATGAAACAATATGCAAACCAAATTGTTTTTAAGTTTTACACATTATTACTTTATCAAATTTATTAAATTTTACATTTAAATTTATTAGGGGAAAATATAAAAAAAGATAAAAAAAAATGTGGAAAAATACTTCTATTAAAATTTAAATTTTATTTTTAATAATAAATATAATAGATTGGATCTATGAAAAAATGAATAACTAATATGAAAACAATAAATACATAAATATTAGGGGGAAAATCCCTTGGATGGAATAATAAAATAAATAAATATTTTTAAAATATGAAATAAATTATATTTTAAAAATATATAAATAAAATTGTCTCATGTCATGTTTGTGGCATGGATTGGAGCGCCTAGTAGTTGTAAAATTGACACTAAACATAATCAATCTTCCTAACTAAAATTTAATGCCAATATTTAGGCTATTCTTATATTTTTATTTTTATTTTTATCAAAATGTGTTACAATAGAAAAGAAAATATGTTGCATTTGCAAAAGTGTTACATCGGTATAAAAATTGTTACATCAAGTGTAACATATTTTGTGCTAATGTAACAATTTGCTAATAAAAGTTAAAATATGTTACAATAGATATATATGGTAACAAATTGTAAAAATGTTACACAAAAACTGTTACATTAGGCCTTGAAATGTAGTAGTGACAATTTGCCCTCCTAATCGAAGCATTGGACCTATTAAAAATACAATTTACTTTATAGTGAATTTTCAAACTCAAGTAATTTAGCATCATCATCGGGTCAAGTTATCTGCAAGCTGAGGTGGTTCTTCAATATTGAGAAAATCCCTACAAAACTCAAATTTGTTAGCAGGGACAACCTTCGACCCAAAATAAGCTGGATTGATGTCGTCTTTTATCTTCTTTGCATCAAGTTCTCTAGCAGCACCCAAGTTTTGAATAAAATGAAAGCGAACATCAATATGCTTAGTCCTCTCGTGGTACATGGGGTATTTGCACAAGTATAGTGTGCTTTGGCTCTCCGTATGTATTACAGGTTTGAATGGCTTTTTAAGGATTTTTTTTAGAATTCCTTTGAGCCATATAGCCTCTTTGGCTAATTTTGTAGCAGCCATGTACTGAGCTTCAGTTGAAGACAAGGAAACAATTGATTGTTGCTGATATTTCCATGACACACAGTTTCCTGTCCATGTAAAGTAGTAGGCAATAGTGGACTTGCGAGTGTCTTTATTGCTAGAGTAATACGAGTCAACATAGCCATGTAGTTTATCAGCAGTTTCATGTAGGCCATAATGCAAATATAGATTTTTAGGACCATCAATATAACGGAGAAAGTATTTAATTCATAGTAGTCTAATGGTCAGAACCAGCAGTGGACATAAACCAACTAAGCACGGAAATGGCAAATGCAAGATCTGGGCGGGTACATAGCATAGCATACATAACCGATCCTACAACAACATCATAGGGGACTGATAATGCATATCTTAGATAGGCATTATAGGCATTTTTAGGCTAGTTAGGTTGCACTTCGTTCACAATCTGTAGTTAATTTGCATCTTGTGAGTATTCTGGAAGGAATCGGAATCTACACACTTTTGTTGATTATTGCAGGTAATTGTGGATCCGATGATGAGACAGGAGTTGATAACGCATTATATGAGAATTTCTAGTTGATCGAAGAAGCTTACATGAAGATCTCAAGAGGTCCTGAGAAGAAGAAGCGAACCTAAACGAATAACAAGTCTGCAAAAGTTGTCGATAGGCATGTTGAACTTGTTTTGACTTTCTGCAGGCCTCGTTTGTTTGATTGACTATTATGACTATGCGTTGGAAAGCTCTTCCAAAGAGCTACAACTTTCTGTTGACAAGAAGAGCAAATTTGAGACAGATTTTTCGTGAAAGACCGATGCAGCGGCCGCAGCAGAGCAAATGCTGCAGGATGGAAAAAGCTGCTGATGCCGCGGCCGCAGCATATGCAACGGCCACAACATTGTTCGGCAGCGCGGCGTCATTTTGTTTAATAATACCCTAGTTTTGTTATTTTTGTTCCATGGCCGACTAGACTTATTAAAGGCCGGTTTTATGTTATTTTTGAGACACTTCTATTCTATTCCACATTCTATCAGACAATTAGAGATTGAGCGATGTCTTCCATGAGGAACTAAACTCATCTATTCTTCACTTCTGCCTATAATTTGAAGCTTTATTTGAATTGATTGTGAGTTTCTAATTCTCATTCCTTGTTTCCTATATTAGAATGCTTCAACTTCTTTGTGCTTGATTGTCTATTATTTTATTCTATCTAGCACGCGCAACTAGTTAGAATCAATTCAATTGCTAAGGTTTTGTAGATTCCTGATTGTGAACCTTAACCTAAGTACCAAACTTGTTCCTTTAGGGCTGATTGAACTAATTGAATGAGTAGGAAGTTGGATGTGTTGTTAAATCCCTTTTTAGGGACTGCAAATACCTTGGCTAATCTCTGGACTTAAAGCTATCAGTTGGGTTAAATCCTTCTTTAGGGACTGTTCGATTGATAAGGGTTTCTAGAACTGATTGGACTAGTTACTATATTAGGTCGGGACAAGGGCATTCATAGGAAACTTAATAGGACGAGAAGAAGTTACAAGGATCGTTTCAACTTAGTAAAGTGGAAAATTGTAGGTAGAACTGCTTCTCATAATTGTTTGAATCAAATTCATTTACTTTGCTTTAACCAATCCGCTTTGATTAAAGGCGGGTCTTTTTCACTCATAAAAACCCCCCCTTTTGGTTACTTGATTGGCATATAAATCACACTTGAATAGCGAACTTCCTTGTGGGATCGACCTCTTGCTTATTGCTATACTAGTTATAAGTTTGAGTTTACTTTGACGGATCAACGACAGGTTTTTCCTCCGTCAAACCCTAGCCATTTCTTTTATATCTTCGGGTTTAGAGGGACAACTCTTTTTGTTAAGCTCTAGGTGCCCTCCTAAGGGTATGTATGTTGGTTTAAAGGAATCCATATGAAACCTTTCTAAAACCTTAAGAACATAGTCATCTTGAGACAACCAGATTTTCTTATTAGGTCGGTCTCTAATGATATTAATGCCAAGAATCTTCTTGGCATTCCCCAAATCTTTCATGTCGAGGTATTTCTTTAAGTCCTTTTTTACAGTGCTAATAAGGATCATAGAGTTGCACATAAGCAATATATCATCCACATACTCCTCACATAAATCACATACTGTTTAGAAATATGCTTAAAGTAAAGACATGAATCATAACTGCTTCTTATGAAATCTAACTTTCTAATCATATCATCAAACTTAAAATTGCATTGCCTAAGGGACTGCTTGAGTCCATAGATGGATCTTTTAAGATGGCAAACATGATCAGGGTATTTTGGGTTGGTAAACCCTTGAGGTTGTTTCATATAAATGGTTTCATAAGAGAACCATGCAAAAAAAGCAATTTTAACATCCATTTGCTGAAGTTCCCAATAAAAAACAACACATGTAGTAAGCATCAATCTCATAGTTTTGTATTTAACTACAGGAGAAAATATGTCATTATAGTCTATGCCATCCCTTTGGGAGAACCCTTTGGCTACAAGCTGGGCTTTAAACGTAAGAGGTTCACTAGGGCTTAAACCTTCCTTTAGCCTAAAGACCCATTTAGAGTCAATAAGCCGGGTCTTGGGAGGTCTTGGAACCAATGTCCACGTTTTATTTGTGTACATTGATTCCATATCTTCCTTTATGGCAGCTAACCACTCTTTGGCATAGCTATTTCTAAAGGCAGATTCATAAGAGCTTGGAGTAGTAGGATGCCTAACACAATCAGCAGTTAAGAATGCATATTCCATAATATATGATGTGTAGTTCTTATTTGGTATGATAGTTCTATGCTCTCTATCCCTAGTCAACTAATAATCATGCAAAGATGGTAATGTAGGAACATTAGAAGCATGCAAATCAAAAGTGAGGGAGGAGAAAACAGAAGACTCCTTATGAGAGTCGTTAAAAGGACCATTTACATCACCAGAAATAGGAGAGCGAGGAGGAGAAGTAAGAGGAGAAAAATCATTTGGAGAAGCATATTATGGCTCATCTTCTTTAGAAGCAGCTGGTGCTTTCTCCTTTATTTCTTCTTTAGCATCTGTATCTTCTCCTTCATGTCCCCCCTAAAATGTAGAATTTGGGTTTTTGTTAGCTGGTAGGACAATCCTTCCATTGTTGTGCTCAAAATCTTCACCATCTGAGGAATCACTCTCACTTGGAATCAACTCTTTGGTCTGCTCGATGGTACTTGTCAGCTCAGGATATGTCATTAGTTTAGTTTTAAGGGAAATATATCTTCATTGAATCTCACATTTTGAGTTGTTATCACTTTGTATGGGCCAGGTTGCAAGAGAACCACCATGTAGCCCTTAACTTCCTCAGGGTAGCCCAGCAAAATTCCTTTCAAAGCCTTAGGTTGGAGGTTTCCCTCACATACATGAGGGTAAGCTGCAGAGCCAAAGGGTTTCAAATAGGCTATGCTGGGATGCTTTCCTGTCCATTTGAATTGGGGAGTTTCAAAGTTAATAACACTTGAAGGAGATCTATTGACAAGATAAGCAACAATTAAAACAGCTTCACCCTATAAAGTATTTTTAAGACCAAAACTAATCAATATGCATCTAACTTTTCCAAGTAAAGTTCTATTCATCCTTTTAGCTGTTCCATTTTTCCGTGGAGTTTCAGGTACAGTCAAGTGTCTTTTTATCCCATTTAATTGACAGTATTCATTAAACTCTGTGTTACAAAACTCTAAGCCATCGTTAGTTTTGAAGCATTTAAGTTTATGATTAGACTGACTTTCAACCATTACCTTCCACCTCTTAAAGGCATCAAAGGCTTGATCCTTTGATTTCAAAAGAATTACCCAAACTTTCCTTGAGTACTGATCAATGAAGCTAATAAAATATCTCATGCCTCTTGCAGTGGGGACTTGTGATGGTCCTCATAGGTCAGCATGCACATATTCTAGAGGATTATCAGCAACATAAGTAGAAATAGGAAATTTAAGCTTGGCAGATTTGCCTAAAACACAATGCTCACATAATTTAATATCAACAGGTTTCTTAGGCAATAATTCAGATTTATGCAGTTTGTTTAATCCCTTGTTGCCTATGTGACCAAGGCTGTTGTGCAAATTTTTAGTTTCATGGAGAGTCATGGAGTTAGAACAAGCAGTAACATTGAGCTCAGGCATAGAAGAAAGCACGTGATATAATCTCTTCTTTCTAACAGCCTTGAAAATCACTTTACCATTTTTAGAGATTGTTGTAATACCAACAGCAGAGTTAACATCACAACCTATTTCCTCTAATGCAGACTCTGACATGAGACTTCTCCTTAAACTTGGGACACACTTGACATTAGTGAAAATTGAATGAGTGGGAAGTTGGATGTGTTGTTAAATCCCTTTTTAGGGACTGCAAATACCTTGGCTAATCTCTGGACTTAAAGCTATTAGTTGGGTTAAATCCTTCTTTAGGGACTGTTCGATTGACAAGGGTTTCTAGGACTGATTGGACTAGTAACTATATTAGGTCGGGACAAAGGCATTCATAGGAAACTTAATAGGACGAGAAGAAGTTACAAGGATCGTTTCAACCAAATAAAGTGGAAAATTTTAGGTAGAACTGCTTCTCATAATTGTTTGAATCAAATTCATTTACTTTGCTTTCACCAATCCGCTTTGATTAAAGACGGATGTTTTTCACTCATAAAAACCCCCCTTTTCGTTACTTGATTGGCATCTAAATCACACTTGAATAGAGAATTTCTCTGTGGGGTCGATCTCTTGCTTATAAGTTGAGTTTACTTTGACGGATCAACGACAGGTTTTCCCTCCGTCAAATTTGGCGCCGTTGCCGGGGAAATTTATTAATTCTTGTGTGTTTTTAGTGCTGATTTTTGGTGTGGACCATCTTATATGGTCCATACCCGTGCTACTAATTCTTCTTTGCTGCCGTTTGATTCAGAGATCGAAAGAACCCTTTCTGCCTTAAGGCGAGAAACCCATGATCACTTCCGCGAGCTCCCTTTTGATTAAGGAGAAAGAAATAAAGAGATGGCTAACGACGCAAATCGTACTCTAAAGGAGCTTACTGCTCCTGATCTGGCACAACAACCCTTAGCAATCCAATTCCCTGCACTTGGGGAAGGAGTAAACTTTGAGCTGAATTTTGGGGTAATTCATTTGTTACCCAAGTTCCATGGGTTTAGTGGGGAGGACCCCCACAAGCATCTGTTTGAGTTCCATACTATGGTAGTTGGGATGAAACCTGAGAACGTCACTGCAGAGCAATTCAAGCTGAGAGCTTTTCCCTTCTCTTTGAAGGATGATGCGAATGAGTGGTTCTTCTATCTACCACCTGGATCTATTACTACTTAGGCTAAGATGAAGAGAGTCTTCCTAGAGATGTACTTCCGTGCAACAAAGCTAAATGCCTTGAAAAGGTCAATCAGCAGCATTGAGCAGTACGCGACGGAGTCTATTCATGAGTACATTGAGCGTTTCAAGAAACTCTGCGGCAGCTGCCCATGCCATGGGTACTCTCAGAAGGATCTGGTTCTCTTGTTATTCAATGGGCTTACTAATGGAGAGTGCAAAACGGTGAATTCCTATTGTGGGAGAAACATGCTGAATAAGACACCTGCTGCAACTTGGGAAGTGTTTAAGGAGCTCTCTGAGGGCTCTAGGCAGTTCAACAAGAGCACTCGTGCTAGAGGTGTACTTGCTATTGATGCCCCAGTGCCTGCATTATAGACTGATATGGCAGAGATGAAAGAGATGATCAAGAAGCTGGTAGCTGACAGAGCATCTCAGCAGTTGAAAGCATGTGAATCCTACAGCGATCCATCCCATCCTATGGATATGTACTCGACTTTGCAAGAACCTAGTGTTGAGTTGAATGCAATTGGGAATTTCGCTCCACAAAGGCCTAGGCAAGGCAACTTTGGTAATCCTGGGCACTTCAACAATGATAACTACAATGGAGGCTATCAGCAAGGCTATGGTTATGGCAACTACCAAGAACCTTTCAATCGGCAAGGAGGGCATCAGGTGAGGCCACAACAACAGTTTGACCTTCGTCAAGGAGGACAGCCTCAGGCAAGTGCACTTGATGGAAACCCACTACAAGTCCTCACACAATTTGTCATAAACCAGGATGAACGCACAAAGAACTTAGAGACGTGCACTAAGACCCTCGCACAAGCAGTCTTGGACCAAGGTGAACGATCTAAGAACTTGGAGAATCAGATGAGTCCAATCATTCAACTACTAAGTGCCAAAGAGGCAAATGACTCAGGAAAGCTCCCATCGCAAATGATTGAGGACCCCAGGGAGAATGTTAGTGCAATAATGCTTAGGAGTAATGGATGAGGAGATAGAAGTAATAAACAAAGAAGATGCCGGCCATACTGTGCGGCGGCCGCAGCAACCATGTCGCAGCCGCGACGTATCAAACGTGCTGCACCGGCAGCCAGACGCCGCGCCCGCCCCCAGTGGCCTCGCCGATCCGTTGGTGCCAGGTACGCATCTTCCGTCTTCCTCCCCTTCTTCTTCTTCATCCTCTCTTCCTCTTTCTTCTTCTTTTCCCTCTCCTCCTTCTTCCTCCTTACCTATGGAGACTCCAAAGCCGGTTCCACCTTTTCCGGAAGCCCTGAAGGATACACGAAGGTATGAGAACGATAGGCAGATCTTTGAGACGTTCAGCAAGTGCGAGGTAAATATTCCTTTACTCAAATTAATTAAGAGCATTCCTAGATATGCTAAATTTTTGAAGGAATTGTGCACCATCAAGAAGAAGCAAAGATTGAAAAAGAAGGAAAAGGTAAGCTTGAATGAAAATGTCTCTACTATGTTGCAAAGGAAATTACCTGAAAAATGTGGAGACCCAGGTATGTTTACAATTCCATGTGCAATTGGGAATACTAGATTCAAACAAGCCATGCTAGATCTAGGAGCCTCAATTAATGTTATTTCCTATAACATGTACATGTCTTTGGGTTTGGGTGTTCTCACTGAGACTAGGGTTACAGTGCAACTTGCTGATCGATCACAAATCAGGCCAAGAGGCGTTATTAAAGATGTTTTGGTTATGGTGGATGATTTGTTTTTCCCTATTGATTTCTTTGTTTTAGATATGGAGTAGGGAGTCCCAAAAACACCCATTATACTAGGGAGGCCATTCCTGAAAACTGCGAAAACGAAAATTGATTGTTGTGAGGGTTTATTGACAATGGAGTTTGATGGAAGAAAGATAGAATTCTCTCTCTTTAATCATGCTAAGCTTTCTCCTGAAAATTCTTTAGATATGCCTATTGCTAACAATATTGATCACAACAATAATTTTCGTGATTTGTTAGAGACACCTAAGGAAGATAGTTTATGGAAATTTGAGCCCCCTAACAAATTGAAACCTTTTGTGATTTTAGGACAACCCACAGGGCTAGCTCAAGGAGAGAAGCTAAGGGTAATGGATGAATACTTGGACAGAAAGCTACACCTTCCAAGGGTGCCTGAACTTGTCAATGAGATGACAGGTGTAGGTGACCCTGGTGGAGGAACCTAGGCCAATCAAGGGCCAGTACGTCGAGCCAACGACTTGAAACAAAGGCGCTTCTCGGGAGACAACCCGAGATAAGTTTTTTTTCTTTTTCATTTCATCATCGTTAGGTAGTTTTTCTTTAGGTAGTTTCAGTTTCCTTTTCCTTCACCCTGATTATATTTGATTCACTTTTGTGTCTTTACTGTTTCATTGAGAACAATGAAAACTTAAAGTGTGGGGGAGAGGAATTCTGTATTTATAGTGCGTATAGTAGATCATATTTAATTTTCTGCACCAAGTTTAAGTTGATTTAATTGTTGTTTAGTTTAATTGTCGTTTAGTTTATTTAATTTTAATTTTAATTTTCTGTAATTTCCGTATTAAGAAAATAAAAAAAAATCGAAAAAACAAAAAATAATCATGCATTGCATCCATATGTGTTATTCAAATACCCATCTGGCTTAGTTTGTCTTCTAATTTAAATTTCATGCATAATCATATAAATCTCATGGAGTTCTGGATGTTTTGGCCTTGTTTGTATTTGATTTTTGTGGAACATGAGCTAGCAAATATAATTGAGCATGTATGATTGAGCTAAAGTATGATTGAAATCCTATGAACATGACCCTTGCGAGAATGTTTGAGCCTTATTAGAATCATTTATAATTCTTTTGCTCCATTGTGTGAATTACTCTCCTTGTGTTACTACCTCTTGGCATTGACTGTAGTATCTATTTTTCAAGACCGACTCACATGTTTGTTGCTTGCGGAGTTTCTGTTTATAGTTGGAGTCTTTTGTTTGAATTTGTGCATATATAGTGCAATAAGGTGGCAATGGTTGATGCACTTAGTAACCGGGTCTAGGCATGACACCCATGGGTATTATTCGCGTAAAACAGTGTTGAAAACTATCCCCTAGGAAAGAAAGCTTGATCATTGAGTAACGAGGTTCATTCATGACACCCATGTTTACAACTTGCGTCAAAAGGTGTTCAAGTGGACTTCATTTTAGTAGGTTGAGGTGTTGATAGACCGAGGCCATTAATGAAACCCATGTTTGCGCCTCGCGTAAGAAAAGCACCAAGACAAGAAAACAGACAAAAAGAAAGAAGAAAACAAAACAAAACAAAAGAAAAAAAGTGTCACATTTTATTTAGTTTTTTTATTGTGTCCCGCAAGTAATGACATTTCGGTAGATATTTGGTGATATGGTGGTCAATGTCTATGAGTTTAGTGCATGCTGGTTTGAGTTGAGAGTTGTACCTTAAAGCTTAAATACATGAGTGAAACACATATTTCTTTGAGGTTGGATGATGTCTACTTCTAAGCTTTGATCACTGGAATACATGCTATGACGTTTGTTTTCTTGGTTTATGTTTCCACCTGCTATGATGTTGCTTTTTGATGAGGCTAAAACTTGAAGGGATTTCCTGTTGGATGCATTGATTCATGTTCATTCTATAATTGCTTGAGGACAAGCAAAGGTTAAGTGTGGGGGAATTTGATAATGCATATCTTAGATAGGCATTATAGGCATTTTTAGGCTAGTTAGGTTGCACTTCGTTCACAATCTGTAGTTAATTTGCATCTTGTGAGTATTTTGGAAAGAGTCAGAATCTACACACTTTTATTGATTATTTGAGGTAATCGTGGATCCGATGATGAGACAGGAGTTGATAACGCATTATATGAGAATGTCTAGTTGATCGAAGAAGCTTACATGAAGATCTCAAGAGGTCCTGAGAAGAAGAAGCGAACCTAAATGAAGAACAAGTCTGCAAAAGTTACCGCCAGGCATGCTGAACTTGTTTTGCACTTTTTGGACGACTCGGTTGTCCGATTGACTATTATGACCATGCGTTGGAAAACTCTTTCAAAGAGATACAACTTTCTTGTTGACAAGAAGAGCAAATTCGAGACAGATTTTTCGTGAAAGACCGATGCAGCGGCCGTAACATGTGTGCCGCGGCCGCAGTAGAGCAAATGCTGCGGGATGGAAAAAGCTGCTGATGTCGCGGCCGCAGCATATGCAGCGGCCGCAACATTGTTCGGCAGCGGGGCGTCGTTTTGTTTAATGAAACCCTAGCTTTGTTATTTTTGTTCCATGGCTGACTAGACTTATTAAAGGCCGATTTTATGTTATTTTTGAGACACTTCTATTCTATTCCACATTCTATAAGACAATTAGAGATTGAACGATGTCTTCCATGAGGAACTAAACTCATCTGTTCTGCCTATAATTTGAAGCTTTATTTGGATTGATCGTGAGTTTCTAATTCTCGTTCCTTGTTTCCTATATTTGAATGCTTCAACTTCTTTGTGCTTGATTGTCTATTGTTTTATTCTATCTAGCTCGCGCAACTAGTTAGAATCAATTCAATTTGCTAAGGTTTTGTAGATTCCTGATTGTGAACCTTAACCTAAGTAGCAAACTTGTTCCTTTAGGGTTGATTGAACTAATTGAATGAGTAGGAAGTTGGATGTATTGTTAAATCCCTCTTTAGGAACTGCAAATACCTTGGCTAATCTCTGGACTTAAAGCTGTCAGTTGGGTTAAATCTCTGGACTTAAAGCTATCAGTTGGGTTAAATCCTTCTTTAGGGACTCTTTCCCCGAACAAGTCGAGAGAGTGTTTTCGATAGACTCAAAACAATAAGCCACATAAATCACATGGAGAGGAGATAAATAGTAGATGAGGCAATAAGGAGCATGCAAGAAGGCAAACAAGAAGCGTAAACAATAGGACTCAACGCACAGACTCGAACTTCTAAACATTAGAAACCCGAATGCACCTCTTCCAGTGGTCTCTATCCAAAAGTCATGTCTTTCGAAATGTTCAGAAAATTGAGATCTTGTCGGATAACCTCCATCCAGCTCTCCTTCGGCCTACATCTCCCCCTACAAATAACACCAAGCTCCAAGCTTTCGCACCTACGTACAGGGGTTGATATGGGTCTCCTACGAACATGCCCAAACCACCGTAATCCGGACTCCCGCAGTTTGTCAGCAATGCTCGCAACTCCAACCTTGCTCCTAATGTCTTCATTTCTGATTCTTTCAAGTCTCGTGTGCCCACTCATCCATCGCAGCATTCTCATCTCAGCCACTAACAGCTTCTGTAATTGCGCTTTAGTGATAGGCCAGCACTCTGAGTCATACAACATGGTCGGCCTAACAACCACCTTGTAGAATTTTCCTTTCAATTTTGCCGGAACTTTCTTGTCCCATAACACCCCTGACGCCCTCCTCCATCTCAACCACCCTGCCTGGATTCGATGCTCGATATCCTTGTTGACACCCCCATCGTTTTGCACGTACGAGCCAAGGTACTTAAAATACTCTTTCCTTGGGACATGATCATCCCCCAAAACAACTGATGCCTCAGGGTCCTTGCCCTCTCCAAAATGGAATTGAACATACTCGGTCTTCGTCCTACTCATTCTGAAACCCTTGGACTCTAACGCCTCTCTCCAGTTTTCAAGTCTACGACCCAAACCCGATATTGAGTTGTCCACTAGAACAATATCGTCAGCAAACAGCATGCACCACGAGACTTTCTCTTGGAGAGGTGCAGAGAGTGAATCCAAAACTAAAGTGAATAAAAGCGGACTAAGCGCAGAACCCTGGTGAAGCCCCACTCGAACCTCAAAATACTATGAATCACCACTTAGAGTTCTAACACTTGTCAGCGAACCCTTGTACATATCCTTGACAACTCTGATATACGACCCCGGCACTCCGTTCTATACCAAGCATCTCCAAAGTAGCTCTCTTGAAACCTCATCGTATGCTTTTTCTATGTCAATAAAGGCCATATGCAAGTTCTTCTTCATGTCTCTCTGTAACTCGATCATTTGCCTTAACAATACGATAGCCTCCACTGTTGATGTGCCAGGAATGAAGCCAAACTGATTCTCTGAAATGGAAACTAGTCTCGGAAGTCGTATCCCTATAACTCTCTCTCATAACTTCATCGTGTGACTTAGCAGCTTGATTCCTTTATAGTCACTGCTGCATTGTACATCCCCCTTTTTCTTGTAGACCGGTACCAATTTACTAAGTCTCCATTCCGATGGCATCTTACCTAGCCTAAGGATAAAATTGAAGAGCGATGTTAGCCAAAACAAACCTTTGACCCTTAACCATTTCCAAACATCTCTCGGAATATCGTCTGGGCCCGATGCTCTGTTGTTCTTCATTCTATAGACAGCTACCTTAACCTCCTTTATAGAAATGTGCCGGTGGAATTCATAGCCGATACAACCCGAAAGACTAGAACTCCAATTCGAAGAGTCGAAATCCTCATTGAGCAATTATGAGAAGTACCTCTGCCATTTTCCCCTGATATGCTTATCCTCAACCAACACTTGACCGCTCTCATCTTTGACACAACTGACGTTGTCGATGTCGCTGCTCATCCTCTCTCTATGTCGAGCTAAGCAATAAAGAACATGCTCTCCTCCCTCCTCGTCGAGAGCCTTATATAGACTCTCGAAAGACTTGTCTCTAGCTTTACCAACTGCTCGATTAGCCTCCATTTGGCCACATTGTACCTGCTTTTCTTTTTCTCCCTGAAAATGCTTTTCTTTTTCCGTTATTCATTTGCATTAGATTTCTAGTATCGCTAGACTTCTCAATTCTCATGGGTTTAGACATTTGACTATTCTTGTTCTAAAGAATCTGTAGATATGAGAATCAAGCAAATAGTGTGAGATGGTAGCTTTCTAGAGGATTATCCATTTTAGGATTGATGAAGAAAAGGTCGTCAGAGGCACCTCATTGATTGATCAAAACCCTGCAAATTACAGATTGAGCAAAGCAAACTATATATAGTCTAGAGCATGTGTTCCTCATGTGACACAGCTCTTTGCCAGCAAGGCTTTATTAATTTAAGAAAAAAGACATAAATGCAATAAGAAACGGTTGCAAATGAAATGTAAATGCAAATGCTCAACAGATGCAAAAGCATTGTAAGCACTGCAGTGATATGCCTCTATACCCCTCTTTAAGTTGGACTTGGATGAAAACCAACAAGTCCCAACTTGGAAGAGAGAAAAGAGTGTTGCCTTTCTCTCAAAGGCTTTGTGAAAATGTCAGCTAATTGAACTCCGGTCCTCACATGTTGAGAATACATAAAGCCTTCCTGTAGTTTCTCTCTTACAAAGTGACAGTGAATCCTGAGATGTTTAGTTCTTTCATGGAAAACAAAATTCTCGGCTATTTAAATTGCAGCTTTGTTATCACAGTATAAACGAATTGGCAAATGATCAATAATCTTGAGTGCTTGCAGCACCTCATGGACCTAAATCAACTCACTAGTAGTCATTGACATGCTCCTATATTATGCTTCTGGTGATGATCTTGAAACAGTCGTATGTTTCTTAGTTTTCCATGAAACCAGTGCATTCCCAAGGAAAACGCAGTACCCAGTAAGTGATTGAGCACTGAACTGGCAAGAACCCCAGTCAGTATCATAATAGGCATGTACCATAAGTGAAGAATCCTTTGGATGAAATAATCCAATAGAGATAGTGCCTTTAAGATATCTAACAATGTGAAGAGCTGCTTCATTGTGAGGTTGTCTTGAAGCACACATGAATTGATTTAAATGCAGAATAGCATAAGAGACATCAGGCCTTGTAAGATTCAGAAATAGAAATCTGCCTATCAACCTTCTGTACTTCTTTGGATCAGTCAAAAGCTCCCCGATATCTGTGGATAATTTCAGTCCTCTTGGAAGAGGAAAAGGAGCAGCTTTACATTCAGACAAATTTCAATCTTGCAAAATATATAGCACATATTTTCTTTGATGTAAATAAGTGCCAGCGTCAGTCTTGGATATTTCTAAGCCCAAGAAATATCTAGCCAAGCCTAGATCTTTGATGGTAAAGGCCTTATGCAAAGCTGCCTTAGTTGTCGTAATTTCTTCTTCATCATCACCAATAATAAGCAAGTCATCGACATACACCAGTGCAGTCACAATTCCCTTAGGAACAACCTTGACAAACAATGAATAATCTTTCATTGACTGTCTATAAGTCTATAACCCAGGCCAACAAGAAATCTGCATAACTCCATGTTCCACTACCTTGAGGCTTGTTTAAGCCCATAAATTGATTTCTTCAATTTGCAAACCATCCCAGGTTTAAGAAGCTTATAACCATATGGAGGCTCCATGTAAACTTCTTCTTCAAGATGCCCATGTAGAAAGGCATTATTCACATCAAGCTGATGTAGTGGCCATTCTTTAGCAGTGGCTAATGCCAACAAAATTCTCATTGTAGGGAACTTAGCAACTGGTGAGAATGTGTGTTTGTAGTCCTTCCCCTTTATCTGATTGTATCCCTTAGCCACCAATTTGGTATTGAATCTTTCAACAGTACCATCTAGCTTGTACTTGATCTTATAGACCCACTTGCTTCCAATAGCTTTCTTACCTTCAAAGAAGAAGCTCTGTCAACTCTCATGTTTCATTATCTTCAAGGGCTTTGACTTCTAACTCCATTTCCTTAGTCCATTGAAGACTCTGAGCAGCTTGAGAATACAGGTAAGGCTCTTGGATACTTTTCATATTGGCAAATGACTCAATAAAAGGTGTACTGAGAGGATATTTTGATTCCATTCATGTAGCCAAGAATTAATTAAGCAAAGATTGGTTTATGTTGGTACTGGGTCCAACATGATCATGTAATCTCTTAGGTAAGGCTATTTGTCTTGTGGACCTTCTGAGGGGAGGGAACTCAGTAAGGTCATGCAAAATCTGTGGAGATATTTGTGTTTGAGAACTGGATGATGATGGGCTAAAGGAATCTTGGACATTCATCTGAGAGGTAGTTTGGGAATTTTGTGATGGTATAGGCTCTTGTAGGGCTTGGTAATTCAATGAGGGTGAAGAATATTGGGTTTGTTGGTGGGTGTTGCTCACATATTCAAGGAAATCTGGAACAGGGTTCACAAGTGGTAAGGAAGGGGCCTGTATCTCAATTTCTGCTACTTTTCCATCTGTCATTCCCTTGAAAGGGAAAACATCCTCTCTGAATATCACATCTCTGCTTATCACCAAGCAGTTTTCTGTAACATCACATACCTTGTAGGCCTTTTGACCATGAGGGTATCCAAGAAACACACATTTTCTACCTCTGGCATTCAGTTTATCTCTCTTACTATGAGTCACTGGAATGTAACAAAGACACCCTATCACCCTGAGTTCATCAAGGTTAGGAGGCTTCTTGAAGAGTCTTTCATAAGAAGATTTCCACTCTAAAATTTCAACAGGCAACTTGTTGATTATGTGTGTAGCAGCAAGTACACACTCTCCCCAAAATCTAATTGGAAGATTTCCATGAATCCTCATAGATCTGTCAGTTTCTATAAGATGTATGTGCTTTCTCTCCACTCTTCCATTCTGTTGTGGAGTGTATGGCATTGATTTCTGATGCAAAATTCCTTCTGCAGCTAGGAACTCACTCATCTTAGACTGTATGAATTCAGACCCATTATCTGTTCTTGTGCACTTCACTGAGCATTCAAACTAATTTTTGACTTATGAAACAAAGTTACATACTGTCTGAAATACCATGAACTTGCTCTTAAGCAAGAAAGTCCAAGTCACACGTGTGTGATCATCCAACACGGTAAGAAAGTACTGACAACCATTGTAAGTAGGTGCCTTGTATGGCCCCCACAAATCCATATGAACAAGATCAAAAGCATTAGAGACAATATTAAAACTTCTCTCAAAAGGAAGTCTATGTAATTTAGACAATGAGCATGTTTCACAATGGAAATCATTCAAGGATGTGCTATTAAACATATGCATATGTCTCAGCTTAGGCATTGAAGTATGTCCAAGTCTAGCATGAGCTAAGCCAATCCCAGAAATGACCTTATTACAGTTGCTAGAAAATAAACTGCCATTTTCTTGATGTCTTCCACTTCTGTGTTGAGCATCATCTCCTGATGAAATGATCTTGTATAAGCCATGTCTTCTCTATCCACTTAGCACAACCTTCTTAGTTCCAGGGTCCTATATGAAGCAATGAGTTTTAGTAAAGAGTGCATTCAAATCATTGTCATCTAACAACTTTCCCATAGATAACAAACTATGTTTGAACTCTAGAGCATTCAAAACATCATCAAGAGCCACAGATTCTGTCAACTTCATTCTTCTCATTTCTGTGACTACTTTAATAAAGCCAATTATCCATTCAGTCATGTGATCACTTGCCCTAGTGTCAATTATCCATTTAGTCATGTGATCATTAGTAATAATAACATTGACTTTAGAGTTAAGAATTTTACCTGCAAAATTGGCAAAAGCACTTTCTGAATTGTTTCTTGCCTTCATCTTTCTCATGACTTCTTGGAAGACTGCATTCACCATAACACTATCCATTTGTCCCTCTCCTACATCTTTGATCTGTCCATTGTCATCCAAGGGACTATCCTGCATACCTCCATTCATAGAGCCAGCAACATTAGCAGAACCTCTCATAGGCATAGATCCTGTTCTCTCATTCTCTTTCAATTCTTTGAACCACTCTCTTTGAACCACTCTGGTATGTCCATTCCTGCCACAATGAGTGCATTTTCTCTCCGCTTTCAGCTTCTTCCAATCCCTTTTAACAAAGGAATTTCCATAGTTGCCTCCTCTAGAACTGCTCCCTCCTGAGTTGCCTCCTGGTGAAGTCTTTGGCTGAAAGCTCTAGCCTCCTTTGTTGACTGAGAAGGCACTAGCATCAACACTATTTGATTGAGTGCTTACAGAAGCATCATTCCCTTTCTCTACAGGCTGGAGTATGTAATATGCCATGTTAATGTTTGGTAAAGGATCCATGGCAAGGATATGATTTCTTGCAGCCTCATACCCATCATTTAGGCTCATGAGCAACTGCATCACTCTGTTGGTGCTTTGAATGTCACTTAATTTCCTCTTCATATCACAAGTACATTGTGCCATAACCCCACAAGTGCATTCAGGGACTCCTTCTAACAATTGCAGCTCGTCCCAATACCTCTTCAAGGTATTATACAGATCAGGTAGAAGGACATCCCTCCCCGAGTCACATTACTCAATTTCCTTTTAATTTAAAAAATCAAAAGAGCATTACTCTAACCAAATCTCTCAACAATATCATCCCATAAATGTTTGCTAGAATCCACAAACATAAAGCCCTCAGCTATGTTCTTGTTCATAGAATTGAGCAACCAACATCTCACCATGAAATCTGCTCTTATCCACTTTTGTAGATCTGTAGACTATGCATCAGGTTTCCCACAAGTCCCATTTATGAAACCCAACTTGCATTTAGCACCCAAGGCCATCATAACTCCACGACTCCATGTCATGAAGTTAGATCCATCAAATAAAATCCCAACAAGTTAGCCTCCTGGATGATCAGAATTTGATAGATATAAAGGATCTCCAAGCTTACCTTGGTTGCTTCCATCTCCATCAAGTACTCTTCCATTTACATTCTGATTCTGGTTTCACTCTCCATCAAGTACTCTTCCATTTACAAAACCGGTCCTCTAACCTGCAAGCTCTAATACCATGAAAAATTCAGCTACAATCAGCTGAACAACACACACACAGAGGTGTGAAATATGTGACAGAAGAAGGAAAAGAATCTGTAGATATGAGAATCAAGCAAATAGTGTGAGATGTAGCTTTCTAGGGGAATATCCATTTTGGGATTGATGAAGAAAGGGCCGTCAGAGGCACCTCATTGATTGATCAAAACCCTACAAATTACAGATTGAGCAAAGCAACCTATATATATAGTCTAGAGCATGTGTTCCTCACGTGACACAACTCTTTGCCAGCATGGCTTTATTACAATAAGACAAAAGACATAAATGCAATAAGAAACGGTTGCAAACAAAATGTAAATGCAAATGCTCAATGGATGCAAAAGCATTGTAAGCACTACAGTGATATGCCTCTATAGATAGTTTGAGGATCATAGCTTGTTTTTCTAAATTGATTCACAACACACGTCATTTCTGATTGATTTGGAACATTCTTTGACAATACATTTTGCTTTGGATTGTAAACATGCAAATTGAAATATTTTTGTCTAGATTTGGACTACAATGGATACTTTGAACTGAATAGTTCAATTTATTCCTCTATTAGAAACTGGTTCACACTAATTGCTACTCCATCCGATCGGAAATAAACGATGTTTGCCTTTTGTACACGTAGTTTTAGGAGCTAAAAACTATATAAAATCTTATTTTTAATTTTTTTTTCACAATTTAATACTTATTATTGTGAAAAAACTAATAAGTATTAAATTGTGAAAAAAATAAGTAACAAAAAAAAAGATTTTATTTAGTTTTTAGCTTCTAAAACTAAGTGCACAAAAGTCAAACATCGTTTATTTCCGACCGGATGGAGTAATATTTTGTTCTTATAGTTTCATCCTCTATTTTATCCGGGAGTGAGAATGTGAGAGAAAAAGATACAGGTGAGTTCAAATAAAATAAATAACTAAGGTTTTTAAGAGTTGTAGGAATGTGGGTGAAAATTTATATTGAGTTGTTTAAAAAAAGAGAAATACAAAATGTTTAATCAAAGAACCCGACTGAATTTCAGTAGGGGTGTGCATCGGCCCAAAACCTAACCGAACCGGGCCGAACCGAACCGAACCGAAACCGAAAATCTCAAAATTTCAAAACCGAAAGCCGAACCGAAAGCATTAGGTTCGGTTCGATTATTTGCCGGTTTTGTTTGTATTCGGTTCGGTTTTAACACAGTTGAACCGAATTTTCATAAAAAAAAATTTAAAAAAAAAATTGAGAAATTTTGTTGAAATATCACCTTTTAATATTCTAATTAAGTAATTAACAGCTATTTACAAGTATTAGCCGCGTTAACATACCCTAAAAGTTTTTTAGCCGCCTAGCATATGCTCTCTCTCTGTCTCTTCCACGCTCTTCAATGGCGCTCCTCCCCGCGGATCCCGATCTCCATTGATTCTCCCCACCCGTAGGCACTCTGATTGACGGTCGTTCGTTCTCCCATGTCCTCGTCGGTACCATGGTGTCCCGCCCACCGGTGAGGGAGCGAGCGAGCGAGAGATGGCCGGATCAAATGGAACCCCTCGATGTCGATTTTGCTCCCAGGTTTCTCTCTCTTTCTCTTCCATCTTTCTTCCTTTGTAGCTAATCGCCTCTGCGCTCTTGCGCCGTGTGTTCAACAGTGGCTCTATTGATCAGGTGAAATCTGATTCCAATCGTTTAATTCTTGTGAAATTCGAGGTGGTTTGGATGGATCTTGTTTTCAATTAGGGTTTTTATCACACAATTTATCATTGCGCTTGATTGATTTCTGAACTGGTCTATGTTTTTCCTAATTTCTAAACTGGTCTCTGAGCTCTTATCATTTCAGATTTTGTTAATTTTCTGTGTGATTTGAATCTGACAAAGAACTGATTATGATCTCTTAGTAAAACACCTTGAGAGTTAATACTTAGCTACAGGTGATTAACATTCAAGAACATAGGAAAAAAGCTTAAGCGATTGGATTCACTTGAGCATATATCTGACAGATTTTGTCCTGAAATTTGGATGTGAAACAATTGATTGTGAGTGAAATCTGAGATGGCTCTTTTGGATCCTGATATCTGTCATTGTAAATTTACAGTTGATTCCGTTCTTGTTCCTTACAAATTTACAATTAGATTATGGTGAGCAGAAATCACAATTAGCTTAGCTTGACAAATTGGATGAGATTATCTACAATTTCTTCGATTGAGTTCAGTTAATTGACATCTAGTGGATTTTTTGTGATGGTGGTGCTTGGTAGTGAATGGAAACAGTGGACTGGTGGTGTTGATATTTAATGGTGATTCATAAACAACATTGATATTTAAGGGTATCTAGGGACGGATGCAAGGTATATGACATTATTAACGAATATGACATTGGATGGAGTTTTATATGGAACTGGTGTATGTGTTTTTTTTATAATGAGGCCAGTAATAACCCGTGGAATCGGGATTGATGTGTACAGCAAAAAATAAGTGGAAAACTTGTTTTTTTTTGTTCTTGGACTGCATGATTCAGTTTCTTAGTTGATGTCTAGGGTAAAAGATACTTATGCCAAGAGGAGGCATTGTGCTGCTTATTGTTTCATTATGTAGATTTAGTAGCAAGCATTATTCTATCTTCAGCAAAGCGGAATTGTGAAATGACATTTGCTTGGTTTCATCAGGGAAGCCATGAACTCTTGATCAAGACCTGTGCAGCTGGTGTTGGATGGCGTCTCGGACGTGGTCTGATTCCATCGACTGTTGATTGTGAAGCTGTTAGGCGTAAAGCTCTACTGTCTTAAAGGTTGTTGGGTTGCAACTTTGAAATCTCCATTTTAATTTTTGCTGTCATACAATTTTTGTCGGTTAGTGCTTGGGTTTAAATGTACGTGGGTCACTTTTTTGGACCTGAAATGGATGGGCCGAATAGGAGTAGTTACCCAACTTTTTAGTGATATCCGATTGTAGCTAGGCTTTTATTTTAGTCTCATTTAATGCTAGAGTCTAGTAATTAATGGGATTAAAATTAGGCTCTCCCAATTTCATTCACTGTAATTTTTTTTCCAAGGGATGACTAATGACTTGGTATAAGCATTTACACTCAATGTTAAATTTTAGTAATTTCACCAAATTTCCTCTTGTAAAAAAATGTTACAAATAAAAATGGCATCAATAGAAAATGGCATCACAAAATGATTGATATCAAATAAGTGTAATCACAAATGTAATCAATAAAAGTCATCAAGAAAAGACGTCATCAACGAAGTTTAATCACATTTTATGCTCTTGTGTCATAAAATGTAAAAAAATATAATAAACATGTCACCATAAGTGATTGTATCAATAAAGTGTATTCACAAACGTGTCATCAGTGAATAAAAGTATAATTGATGAAAATATATCGATATACAATTGATTAAATTAAAAAAAAAAAGTGGCATCAAACGATTTGATTAAAAAAATGGAATCAAATAATTACACTAGGAAAATGGCATTAAAACACTGCTTTGAAAAAGTTGCATCATATTAAAGAAAAAAATGTCATCAAAATATTACATTGAAAAAATATGGCATCACGAAAACAGTACCTTGGAAAAATATGGCATCACGGTAAAAAAAATATCATCAAAAAATTGATATAAAAAAAGTGTCATCAGTAGTCAACGGTAAAAAAAATGACATCAATGGGCAATGTGGCATCACAGTAAACAAAAAAATATCAGCAAGATTTGAAAAAAGTGGCATTAAAAAAGTGTCATCAATCCATTTTATTATAAAATCAAACGATTTGATTAAAAAAATATCATCAAATAATTACACTAGAAAAATGGCATCAAAACACTACTTTGAAAAAGTTGCATCACATTAAAGAAAAAAATGTCATCTAAACATTACCTTGAAAAAATATGGCACCACGAAAACAGTACCTTGAAAAAAAATATGGCATCAAACAATTTGATTAAAAAAAGTGAGATAAAATAATTACATTAGAAAAATGGTATCAAAACACTAATTTGAAAAACTTGCATCACATTAAAGAAAAAAAATGTCATCAAAATACCACTTTGAAAAAATATGGCATCATGGTAAAAAAACATATCATCAAAACATTGACATAAAAAAGTGTCATCAGTAGTCAATAGTAAAAAAAAGGCATCAATGGTCCACATGACATCACAGTAAATAAAAATGTCATCAAAGTTTGAAAAAAGTGGCATCACATAACATCAAAAACGCTACTTTAAAAAGTGGCATCACATTAAAGAAAAAAATGTAATTAAAAATTTGGCATCAAAACACTATGAACAAATGACATCAAAAAAGTGGCATCAATTGGTTATAAAAAAAAAAAAAATCGGAAAAGTCAACGGTCAACGTTGACCAGTCAACGGTCAATGTTGACCGATTGGGAGGGGTGCTAGCCTATCTAATAAAATTAATCTGGGTGCTAATTATTTAATTAAAGATTTAAAATAAGCTATTTAGCAAAAACACCCAAAAAAATTCTCTTAAAAAAACCCGATTTAACACAAACCGAGCATACAAAAAATATATGTATTAGCGTATATATGTGTGTATATACACGGTATATATGTGTATATATACACACTACACACTACACAAAAAAAAAATATGTGTATATACACTGTATAGTGTATATATGTATATACACTTTATATAAAGTATATGCATAGCGTATATATGTATATATAAAGTATACCAATATATGTATATTGTATTTATGTAGTGTATAAAAAGTATTGTATAAATATATATAGTGGAATATTAAAAAAAATCGGTTTAACACAAATCGAACCGAAACCGAACACAAACCGAACCGAAACTGGAAAATAAAAATTCTCGGACCGAAAGCCGAACCGAAAAACTTCGGTTCGGTTAGGTTTGGTTCGATTTGTGTTGGTTCGACCCAAAAATTCGGTTTGGGCCGAATCATGCACACCCCTAAATTCCAGGGTGTGAATGCTCTTAGTGCTCGTTTGGATAAACGTAGGAAGTATACTTCTCGGGAATTTAATTCATGGGAAGTCTACTTCCCATGAATTACACTTTCTGGAATTTTATGAAACATGTTTGGTTGAAAAATGAAAAAATGGTGGATTTGATATATTGAGATAAATATGGGATTTTTATTAGTAAGAAAAGGGTGGAAGTTGTCTTACCATGTACCCCTGGTAATTTCAATTCCTGTGTTTCACAGGAAGTTAAATTCATGGGAAATTTCAATTCCTGGTTTTTGGAGAACAAAATTTTTAACCAAACGCAGATATTCTATCCAACTTTCTGGGATATTCCACTTCCTGGGTTTTTTAAACCAATCCAAACGAGCACTTAATTTATTGTTTGAATCAAATTTCATGTTTCCATTTTCCGACTTTTGGTTTCCTGGTAGCTCAGTGCTTCACCCGGAAGCGACAGTCAGCGACAGTCACTCCAACCCAAACTCTCTCTCTTGCTCATTGAAGCTTTAAGAAATTACAACCCTAGAGAATACTAATAGAGAGTGGAGAGTAAAGAGGGGAGAAAAAGATTAAATCTTTTTTCACACTCATAGCATACCATACGCAGCATTTGTGAAAGAAGCACCACTCCCACCCACCCCTCTTTCTCTCTCCTCATCATCCATTGCTGTTTCTTCCTTTTCCTTCTTGTCATCATTTTCTTTTTTTATTCCTTTTTATTTTTTCAATGTGTGGGGTTTTCGGGTAGAACTAACAACTTTGTGTTGTTCAGTGCGGTGGTTTAGTGCCGTGGAGCTTCAGATCTGACCATTTCTGCACTCGAAAGTTAAAAAGAGGCTAGGGATTCAGAGAATTTTGGAGAAGAAATGCTTCATTTTGGAAGCCCAATTGGTGTCCGCGCCAACGCTACTTGCAATTCCCTGCTCAAAGAACTTCAGGTCTCTCTCTGCTTTCTTTTTAATGATGGTCTCTCTTGCTGTTTCAACTTTCCCCACCCCTTTTAGCTCCTCTGAGCTTCAGCTGCTTTTCTTGCTCATTTTCTTTCTTCTTTTTCCTTTTTGATTTTGGGTTGTTAATTGTGACTTTGGTATCCCTATCGGTTTTTTACTGTTTATTTTCCTTCGGTTCCTGAGCGGTTTGTTTCAATTTGCTTTCTTTCTTGAGGAAAAATAAGGCATCTGGGTTTTCCTGTGAAAGGAATTTCAGATTTCCCCCTTTTTCATGCCCAGATATCATGTGGGTTTTGCTTGCTTTTTCACGTGTGTCTTCCAATGGGGCTTTTTTAGTGAAATAAGCGTTGAATTTGGAGTGCTTGTAATCAAATTGATTGATACATGTGTATGTGCTCATTAATTTGTATGCTTGATCCCCAACTAGTCAGCTTAGCCAAAAATTCATGGTCCTGTTTATTTGGTGTTTGCTTTTTATCTCATCATTAATTTTAACTCTGGAGCCAATACTTTTCTCTATTTTATGTCATCATTATTACCCAGCTACGCATTGAAAAAAAAGCGTCTTTTATATGGTTTATCTTTGATCAATTTGGCTTATCCTCTTTCTTATCATTATGTCAACAGCAAATATGGGATGATATTGGTGAAACAGAAACAGATAAAGATAGGATGCTGATGGAATTGGAGAAGGAATGCATGGATATTTATCGGAGGAAGGTGGATGAAGCTGTCAATTCCAAGGCACGTCTTTGCCAGGCTGTCGCCTCCAAGGAAGCCGAGCTTGCCACTCTTATGGCTGCTCTTGGAGAGCTTAATGCCCATTCTAAGGTAACCAAAATTTATCTAGGTGAATTGTGAAAAGAAGTGGTGGGTCCTTGTTAATGTTGATGAGTGATGATTGATAAGCCTCAGTTTAAATCGTATGCACATGGAGGCTCTAATAAATGTGCATATGGTATATGGTTTTTCATATCTATGTGTGTTTTAGTGCTGTTGGTTTAAACTTTTGAAGCGGTAAAACTGATAACAATCAGGAGGAGGAAGAATTAACTTGATAATTTTGACCAATTTGGACACAAGTCTTGCAGGGCAGAGGCAGACTCCATGTCTGCTTCTAATAGTGTATAATCTGAACCACCATAAGATCTTCTCAGCACTGTTTGCTTTGATTAATATAATGATGACTGTCCCTTTTTTTTTCTTTTTCTTTTCCATACGCCTACTGTTCCAGGTTTGACTTTGTTTCTGGGGCTTTACTTCAAGCCAACTGTTTATCTCTGTCTCTTATTATGTCTAGTGAATTAGCCAAAGTTGATAATATGTTCCTAAGCACAGCCTGTATGTATGGTAGGTTCAAATGTAGCTTGTGCCTCCTCTAGGCTTTTTGAACCACTGCCTCCTATTGACCCAAGATTAGAGGAACTGATCCAATTATTATAAATCCCTTATTATCCAAAGCTGAAAAATTACCTGCTAGTAGATCCTTTTAAGATTTACTTAGCCAGGACAAACAGAGTCTTGGATAAAAAAACCAGCTGAGACGATCCCTTTGTGATGATTGACTTTTTTCCTTGTACGCCGATTTGTTGGTGGTCTCTTGATAGTTTAGATTCAACTGCTACTTGTCTGTGCAATTCTAATGGGCCCTGAAGGAACAATGCTCGTCCTAATGAGACTGATCTTTTTCTTTCTTGTCATCTGAAGATCCAGTAGCCTCAGTTGGTTTAGGAAATCATTATAGAACATCGCTTAAAGCCTAATTTTTTTTTAAGAGTATACAAATGGCGAAAATCTACAGAGACACAATGGACATGACATGTGCATTCATTGTATGTCTTGAGATCATAGTGATTTTTTTTTATTGACAGCCTTCCTTCAGTGTTTAGCTATCATACCGATGGATTAAAATATTTAAATTATTGACCAATTCTGTTTATATTGTCATGAATCATGTTGAGATAGTGATTTTGTCATTAGATCTGCACACTTTAAGAAGAACGTAACTTACTTTCAATGATGTTGCCAATTATTGCTTTGTTGTGAAAAATCGAGTTCGCTGTTTGTTTGGATATATTACCAGGAAATTGTGAGTGTCAGTGTTTCTCGTGTATCCTTGTCTAAAATTATGCTAACTTCTCGTTGAACTGTTTCCTCATTGTTTCCATATCCATTCTGTGCAACATAGAGTTTTTCGTTCATATATTGCTGCTGTGTTTGTAAAGTTTCTCCTTCGATTCTACAATGTAGGTCTTTCTAATGTTACAGCTATGGAAGTTATTATTCTTGTTCTTGTTGCTTAGTATCTATCTGCATAATAATACATACCTTTTTATTTATTTATTTCTGATAATTTGCAGATACAATCAGGTAAAAAGTTAGCATCGTTGAAGGAGCAGCTTGCAGCTGTCACACCACTTGTAGATGATCTGAGATTCAAGAAAGATGAGCGGGTTAAGAAATTTGCTGATATCAAATCACAAATTGACAAGATTAGTTTGGAAATTTCAGAATATTGTCATCTAAATAGTGATATTGTGAATTCCTTGGATTTAAATGAAGAAGATTTATCTCTCAGACGACTTACTGAGTATGAGACCCATCTTCGCTCTCTCCAAAAAGAGAAGGTAAATTTACATTCATTAAATTCTATGATTCTTTTGTGTTGGACTTTTACTTATATGTAAATATGTTGGTTTTGGTTATGGTGCAGTCTATGCGTCTTAATAAGGCACTGGACTATGTAAATGAGGTTCATTCTTTATGTGGCTTGCTTGCTTTGGATTTCCACAAGACTGTGAGTGATGTGCATCCAAGTTTACAAGATTCAAACCCTGAACAGTCGACAAATATCAGTGACAAAACTCTACAAGGTCTAGAGCAAACAATTGCGAAATTGAAAAGTGAAAGAAAATCTCGTGTTGAAAAGGTACCATGTCAGTTGACATTTAATACTTTAACTCTCTTTTTCCGCTCTTCTATTCTCCATTTTGCTATCGTGGGTTAACGACTGGGTATAATAACTCTATTATATTCCTTCACTACATACTACTTGCTGATGATGAATCTTTCTATGTGTCAGTTGAAAGTTGCAATGTCATCACTCTCTGAGCTTTGGAATTTGATGGACACTCCAGAATCTGAACGAATGTACTTTTTGAGGTTATCTTCTGTCTTGGGATGTTCTGAACATGAAATCACTGAGCGAGACGCCCTCTCAATGGATGTAATTGATCAGGTTAGAATATACCTACTGTTGTTTGTATTAGGGTTGAAAGAATTGTTATTTAGCTTCAGATCTCTTTCAGGCATCAAGTGAAGTGGATAGACTCACAAAGCTGAAAGCTAGCAAAATGAAAGAACTAGTTATGAAAAAGAGGTCAGAACTTGAAGATTTATGCAGGCTGACTCATATTGAACCTGACACAAGTACAGCTGCCGAGAAATCCAATGCCATGATTGATTCTGGTATTGTCTTTCATCTTATGAAACTAACATCCAAAAAAAACATAAGATCTTAGTTCAAAAATATGATTGATAATGCCTTCTCTCATTCAGGTCTTGTAGATCCTTCTGAACTTTTGGCGAACATCGAGGATCAGATAGCCAAAGTGAAAGAAGAAGCACAGAGCAGAAAAGATATTATGGACAGAATAGATCGTTGGCTGTCTGTTTGTGAGGAGGAAAATTGGCTTGAAGAATACAATAGGGTATGAATTTCCACATCAAGAGCCCTTATTTATATACCATTATGAAATAGCTGTTTCCTTGGAAATTAGTAAATTTAATGTCATAAAGGGATCTTTTTTCTCAATTGCAGGATGAGAACAGGTATACTGCCATTCGAGGTGCTCATCTGAACTTAAAACGAGCTGAACGAGCTCGTGTAGCTGTGACCAAAATTCCAGGTTTTTGCTATTTCAAATTCTGGTCTATTAATTTTGAGACTTGTTTTTGTCTTGTCGAAACTAACAAGCTCTGTATCTTATAGCCATGGTTGACAATTTGATTAGCAAGACGTTCGCGTGGGAAGAGGAGAAAAGGATGCCTTTCCTTTATGACGGGGTAGGTTTTTTTTTGTGCTTGATTTTATGCATGTTTTTCTCTTCTCAATTTTACCAGAACACTTTCCATGTCTGCAGGTCCGATTGGTTTCACTATTGGATGATTATAAACTGTCAAGAAGACACAAGGAAGAGGAGAAGAAACGCTCTCGGGTAGTTTAAATTTTTATGGATTATGCAAGATGATGATCTCTTTTTTTTCCCTTAGTCTATCATTCTATAATTTCCAGTTTGCCAGCTGCCTTTTAGTTTGAGCATCATTCTTGTACGCGTGATGTTTCCCAGGATCAAAAGAAGCTCCATGATCTGTTGCTCACAGAGAAGGAATCCATCTATGGGTCTAAACCTAGCCCAAGGAAAGCCAATAGCTTTAGAAAGCCAAATGGGTACCGGGCCAATGGAAATGGATCTATGACTCCAAAACCTCGCAGAACATCAGCAGGAAGTGCAACACCAGAGCTTTGCACTCCTCGCTCTTATTCAGGAAATCATAACGGGTACTTCAGGGAGACAAGGAGGCTAACTACTCCCTTGAACTTTGTTTCCATCACCAAAGAAGATACCGTATCATATGCATCTATTTCTGGTTCAGAACCGGAGTCTCCTCCTGTGAAGCTGTAGATGAACTGGTAAAATTTACATTCAAAAGGCATTTTATTTCAAAAACGCTGAGAAGTAACCAACTCAATTGTTTATTAAGAATTCGTTGTCATTTGACTTGTGCAGGCGCAAACCCCAAGTTCAAATCTCAGCCCTTCTTGCTGAGAATACCTTTATGTTGTAAGTTGTAACCTTGTGAATATAGAAAAACTCACATTAGTCATCTACTGGAGAAGAGTGTTAGTTCGGTGCTTATAGAACACAACTGCCCGTGTAGCATTTCCGGTTCGCGCATCTTCAGGATGCCTTTGTCTTGTGTATATCTGATGTTCAGATTGTCAGTTGTCAGCCTTTCCCTCACCCACTCCCATGGAAGATCTTGTTGGTTTGTGTCATACATGTAAGCTCTAGTGTTTTACTCTTTTACCCATCTTTCTTTTAGTTTTGGCGCTGGGAAAACTGTTGATATTACATATATATATCGCTATTCTCTATTGTTTGTTGATCAGAAATGTTGGAATGAAGATTGCATTTTAACTAGGGAGTGAATTTTGATGTGGTTTATTTGGTACATAAAATCATAAATGTAAGGACCCAGATAGTAGAATGAATCCAAAAAGGAAGCAATAATGGGAAAAATTGGGGAAATGAAGTGAAGCTACCTAACTTTGGAGGATAGCCACTCTGACTTTGGAGAAAGCCGCTGCCACTCTGTCAGTGTGTGTGTGTGTGTTGATGAAGATAATCATCATCGGTTGGTGTTGGTGACAAGTTGACAGCTTCCTCATTTTTGTTTGTTTGCCGGTGTGGTTGGTTGGGACCCCCTTCTGGATTCACTTGTTTGTCAGTACACCTATGATACATCATCTTTTTGTTCTTATCTTTTAAATTTTTTTCACCGTTTTAACCATACAAAGGGAAATTAATAATTCAGCCATTGCTCTATTTTCTTGATTTTTTTTAACATGTACTCATTGTTCTATTTTCTTGATGGATTTGTTAATATATACCCATAGGTATAGAGGTGGCAATCGGGCAAGTCGGGTCGGGTTCGGGTCGGGTTATTCGGTTTCGGGTCAAATCGGACTCGGGTTGATATCGGGTGTTATGACAATTCGGGTCGAGTCGGATCGGGTCGGGTTCAATCGGGCATTATTTTTTCGGATACAATCGGGTTTTCGGTTGCAATTTGATCGAGCAATTTCGGATTTCGGACAAATCGGGTTTTGGTTTAACCGGGCTTCGGTCAAACCGGGTTTCGGATGAACCGGGCTTCGGTCAAATCGAGCATCGGTCCAATTGGGTTTCGGTCCAATCGGGTTTTGGTTGAATCGAGCTTCGATCAAACTAGGTTTCGGTCGAATCGGGTTTCGGTTGAAATGGTTTTTTGCTCAAATGGAGTTTTAGGTGAACAGAGTTTCGCTTAAATTGAGTTTATTTTTTTGGTTGAACCTGATTTCGTTTTGAATCGAGTTTCTGTCAAATTGAGGTTCACTTGAATCAAGTTTCTATCAAATTCACCGCATGACTCAAATTGGATAAATGAAATAAATTTTAGTTAAACCAAACTTTTATTTATTGAAATTTCAATTTTATTCAAACTTTGCTTTATAAAACTCATCATTAGTCAATATGCTTTAGATTTTTAGTCATATTTATAATAATAATTTATACATATGAGATATTTACCTTTTTATACATAATAACCAATTCGATCTTAATCTCTCTCTGTGTATATATATATATATACACACACACACACCGTGTATTTGCACTATATAGTAATATTATGAATTTATAACGTGTTATAGAATATAGTTTAAAGTTGGTTTGTATAGGCAACCTTTTCTTTATTAAAAATAAAATATTAGTACACCACTTTAAACGAAGCAAGATTTCTTCCATCTAAATGAGAACTATCAAATGTTATGATATTGGTCCAAAGTTAGATTTATTCAAACTTCGCATTATCTAATTTTATAACTAAGATTCAATAACTATAGTACAAAATATATTTTGAATGGTTAGTTGAAAATTATTATTGCTAAAGAATGAATTCCTAGTTAAATAGATAAGAAAAATTCCACTAAAGTAGTTTTAATTTATATTTTCCATTATCATTCTAGAAAGAACACTTACAAATCTATTGTTAATATGATTAAAAATAAAACATCAGTACATCACTTAAACGAAACAAAATTTCTACCATCTAAATGAGAATTATCAAATGCTATGATATTGGTCCAAAGTAAGATTTATCCAAACTTCCTATTATCTAATTTGATAACTAAGATTCAATAATTATAGTATATTTTGAATGGTTAGTTGAAAATTATTATTGCTAAAGAATGAATTCCTAGATAAGTAGAAAAAAATTCCACTAACATAATTTTAACTTGTATTTTCCATTATATCGTTTTAGAAAGAACACTTACAAATATATTATTGATATGATTAAAAATAAAATATTAGTACACCACTTAAACGAAATAAGATTTATGTCATCTAAATGAGAATTATCAAATGTTATGATATTGTTCCAAAGTAAGATTTATCCAAACTTCATATTATCTAATTTCATAACTAAGATTCAATAACTATAGTATACAGTATATTTTGAACGGTTAGTTGAAAATTATTATTTTTAAAGAATGAATTCCTAGATAAATAGATAAGAAAAATCCCACTAAAATAGTTTTAACTTATATTTTTCATTATATCGTTATAGAAAGAACACTTACAAATCTATTGTAAATATGATTAAAAATAAAACATTAGTACACCACTTCAACGAAACAAGATTTCTGCTATCTAAATGAGAATTATCAAATGTTATGATATTGGTTCAAAGTAAGATTTATCCAAATTTCATATTATCTAATTTGATAAGTAAGATTCAATAACTATAGTATATAGTATATTTTGAATGGTTAGTTGAAAATTATTATCGCTAAATAATGAATTCCTAGATAAATAGAAAAGGAAAATTTCACTAAAATAGTTTTAACTTATATTTTTCATTATATCGTTCTAGAAAGAACACTTACAAATCTATTGTTAAAAATTATATTTCTTCGTCGATCATATAATATATATTCTATAACAACTAAAAATCTTATATATTTTTTAAATATATAATTTTTAAAAATGAATGCAAATTATAAAATAGAAAAATGTACCACCCCAAGAAGAGAATTAATAGAAAAAAGATGAAATAAATTTAAAGTTATTTATAACTATAACTTCACATTTGTCAATTAAATAATAAAAACAAAAAAAAAATCAAGAACGTGTATGTATTACTAGAATGATCATTAAACTAAACAAAGGACAAAAAGATATAAAATATGGAGTAGTATAAAATAACAACCCAAATTTTAGGAGGGAAATAAAAGCAAATGGTATTTTGGGAGGGAAAACTAAAAAAATGGAAAATTTAGGAGGGAAGTCAAATTAAAGAAAGAAAGAAAAGTACCGTACTCCTGCACATACATTTTCATTTACCTTAAAATTTTACAAAATAAAGTACTAAATTATTAAATTCATTTTAATTTTACACAAGAAACAGTTCGGGTTCAAGTGATTTCGGATGTCAGATGTAATCGGGTTCGAGTGACTTCGGGTGTCGGATATAATCGGGTTTGGGTAATTTCGGGTGTCGGATATAATCGAGTCGGATGATTCGGTCTTCGGGTTGTTGTCGACTCGGTTCATTCGGGTATAATCGGGTTCGGGTTAATATCGGATTCGGTTTGCTATCGGGTTCGGACGGAGTTCGGGTCGGATCGGTCGGTCTCGGTTCCGAACTTTTTAAAATTTATTCAGGTGTCGGTCGGGTTCGGTGTCGGATCATTCGGATCGGTTTTCTCGGATCGGGTCGGGTATTGCCAGCTCTACATAGGTACACTGTTTAAGGTTTCATAATTAGAAAGATTTGTCTGTATATATAAGAGAATTGAAAATAGGTAGAATCAATGTTTGGTATTTGAGGATAGGTACGAGTGATGAGAGTCTTGGTGAATCATGGCTGGGAATGTTGAGGATATAAGGATGAGAGTGTCAAGTTTGAGATAGTTAGTATGAGTTGGGTTCTTAGAGGTGGATGGGTAGTGAGAGTGGTTAGTGGTACGGAAAGTGTGATTAGGTTAGCAAGGTGATTCTAGATGTCTCTTTGGGAGATAGTGGTCAGACGGAGTCTTGAGAACCTAGGAAGAGTAAGCGATATTGTTAAGGAGCACCTAGGTCGATCGAGAGTGCAGTTCGGTTGAGGATTTGAGACTTCTCTTAAGAGGTGAAATGGGACTGGTAGGGAACCCCTAGGATGAGAGTGTGCTTTATTGGGAGCCTTAGTAGTTGTTCGAGTTGTTAGGCTTGTCGGAATAGGGAATTGTGCGATTGGGAACTTCGAGATATGGGTTTTAGTTGGTTGAGTGGAAGGTTAGGACTTGAGCTTGGGATATTGAAGTCGATTGATCCTTAGATGGCTTGGTGGCGTAAGAGTTGGGAGACCTAGTAATTGGTTTGGGATGCAGGACTTGAATTGCGGATAGTTATGAGGCTAGAAAGGTTGTATACTAAGCGAAATGCAATGGTATTTAGAAATAGTATCAGATTTGAGTTGGTAGACCTAGGTGAGGTTGATCTTGATGCAAGAGATGAGGAGTAGTGGTCGTGTCTTGTTATGGTTGATAGTTATAGGCAGACTCTCTTGAGGACGTGATCTAGTGTATGCTTTATTTGGGGTAGTATTGTGCGAATTCTATGCTTTAGACGGTGATGATTCCTTGATGTATTGTCATAGGTGCTAACAATAATTATCCCCTGAACTTGATGAAATGCTGGCGTGCGGAAGTATTTGTTTGCCTCCAATGTGGTGATGCTTGGTAGTTGGCATAAGTATGATGTGCTTATCTGATTGATGTGATGAATCCTACTCCGTATGATATTATGCTAGATATTTTATGATATGTGACTATCTGCGACATGATTATGACCTTATTATGAAGGTGTGATACGATTGCTATGATATATGATGCCTTGAATTGGAATTGCTAGTATGATAGAACTGAATTAATGAATTTGACTCTGAATTGGAACCTAGGGAAGGAATATGGGATTAACCCTTAGAGGTGGATGATTCCACCTCTTGAGATCTGAACTTGCTTGACTAACGTCAGATTTAAGAGATTTTGAACGGTGTTAAGAAGGACTAACTTGGATTTTGAGTGATCGAACGCGATCGAGAATTTCAATGATTTTGAGGCCAATCCTTTTCAAATTGAGAAACGCTTTTGAACCTTTTCCGTTCCGAGCCTAAATTATAACGCCCCACAAAGTGGATACAAGCATTTTACAGGGGCTCTTATAGATTTCTTGCTAAGACTTAGTGGAGATGTCATAATGCTTTTCGAGTTATGATAAAACCGAGAAGTCAGGGTAAGGATGTGGTAAGGGCCCATATCACACTCTCGCTAAGACCTATCGGGGATATTATGATCATGACGACGATACTGTGAGAATCTCATAGGGGCCCTTATGAGGCACTTACGAGATTGATGAATTGGTCCTTGGACTCACCTATTTCAAACTTCATCCCCTACCTTATTCTGGTTTTAGTCTCGGGGACGAGCCTTGTTTTTAGAGGTGGATGATGTAAAGGCTCGGATTTTTAAATCTTAAGTCTTCGGAAAAAGAAAATCAAAATGAATTTTAAAGCGGAATTTAGTGGAAAAACTCTCTAGCTCAAACTTTGATTTCGTAAAATGGATTTCCGACCTAATTAAAAATTTAAAAGCTCAACTAAATTGTCCTCTTGTGATGTTTAAAGGGGTGAAATTTCCTACCCATTTTCCCAATGCCTATTAACTATTAAGGCATAACACCCACAAAATTGTTTTGTTTTGTTTATCTTTTCTCACTCCACACTTGCTCCTCCTTATACGGCAAAGTCAAGCTTGCTTTCCCCTATGCTACATCCCAAATCAGACCCATTCCAATCAATTAAAATCTAATTTTTTGTTCATTCACATCCACCATAAACAAGAAGACCCAAACACTCCCTAAGCCTCTCTTATCCCTCCCTTCTTTTTCCCTGTATCGTGAGCTGCCCAAAGCCCCAACACCTCCTCCTTTTTCCGCCTCTGCTCGCTAGGATCACCTTCCACCATCGGCACTGTCACTGCACCACCATCACTCCACCACAGATTCCCGTTGCCAGGTCCACGCTCCTCCTCCGTTCGACCACCGCAGCGCCACCAGTAGTCACACCTCCGAGCGATGCTTTCCGCGAGCCACAACGAGAAGCCCATAGCTCGACCTTCCCCCTCCTTCTCCGACGTTAACGAGCCCAGGACCTGCACAGACAAGTCCGAGCAGCACCTCGTCTTCTTCCCATCTACGTTTCGCGAATCGAGTTGGTAAGGGATTGGATTCTCCCTCCTTCCTCTTCCTTTCACCTTCAAACGAAACAAAGTCCAACCTTTACTCACTTATCCCTCTCCCAGGCCAAGAGCAACGCGATTCCATCACCGACGAAGCCTAATCGAGTCCCAAAGGCATTTTCCGGCGAAGTTTGAAGGCTCTCTCGGTGAGCACTCCTCCCGATCTCGTTTTTCCTAGATTCTAGATCCTTGCTGTTATCTTGATTTCGAGGAGGGGAGAGTGTGTTCGAGACGCAAGAACGAGAGTGGATAGAGAGCGCAAGCCGGCCTCTGTTTTCTTCTTCTTTCGAACAGATGAAGAGGATGGGTTCGGTGCCTCCCTTTTCTTTTCTTATTCAGGACCGGTTCGGCTATTTAAAAAAGAAAACCGGTCCAGTTTAGGGCAATTAAACATCAGCTTTTTAAAGAGGAATTGGGCCTTTTTTCTTGGGCCAGTTTGGTAGATTTTAAAATAAAAAATGTTTGGGCCTGTTTATTTTAAATGGAGATCCAGTTTTGGATTTGGAAAAAGGGCGGACTTTTGGAGCTTTATAAAATAAAAGGGGGTTTTGGTGATTAAAATAATAGGTTGGTTTTTATAAAATAAAATGGTTGAGGCTAATTTTGATAAAATATATATTAAGAGTATTTTAAAATATAAAATATTATTAATAAGATTTAAAATATAATATTATGAGAGTTGGAGATTTAAAAAGGTCTTTGACGAACATTTTCCAATATCGGGATTTCTATCTAGTTAACTCGGGTTTCGAAACGGTTTGCGGGACTAACTCTGGGATTATGTGATCCATGACTAACTAGCATGATTGATGTGAATGATTGTTTAATATCATGATTTGTGTGAGCTAATGGCATGAATGAATGACTAACGGCATGATGAGATGTTAGAATTTCGTATCATTTGACTTATGCCTTATGAGCTATGATTAATATGATGAACTTTGGAGATATATGATCATGTAGATATATGAGTATTATTGCGAATATATGAATGTGGTGGAACAGAATGATGATAATGATATGGTCTTATGGAATGTGGCATCATGATGAGTGGTTGAACTTGATGTGATGATGATCGCGATATGATTGTTATCCTCGTTGAATGATGTGTGCTTGAATGCTTGAATGATTAGACGTAGACTTATATATATATATATATATGTCTTGATATGTATCTAGGTAATACCTTGTGATTATGAATGTTGTCTGTTGGATCTTCTATTATGATGTTCTGCATAGCCAGGTGAGTTCCTATATGAGCTCACTCAGATTCGAAAATAGATCTCCCTGCTTGTAGCCATGTGCATACTAGGTGCTTGCATTCATAATAAAGCATGACATGTAGTATCCTGCTAGGATTGCACTCATGATTGAGCATTCGTTTACTCATTGTTTTTGTAAACAGAACGGCCGTTATCTGTAAAGTAACTAGAGTCTTTGCTAGGGTTATAGGACGACCCAGTCCCATCGGGTCCCGTCTTGAGTCAATCGAGGCATGGAGCTTCCTTATATTATAAGCTTCTTGCGGGCTTTATTGTGGATACGGGTTGGGCATGCGTGTCGCCCGATTTTTAAGGAATGCATTCACGAGCTCGCTAGTCTCCGCCCTATCGGAAGGTGGTGGAGGTAGGAGAGGGATATACCACTTGGTATTCGGTGCTAAGGCCTTATTATATTTATGCACTTGATCTTAGGACCATGCTAGTGTGTTAATATTCCGCCTTGCATCTAGAAGCTTTATTAGGACTAGCGTGTGTATGTGTCTGCTGGTTTAGGATTATATTACGTATGGCTTCGATCTGACACCGCTCCGTATACATATTTTTGTAGGTTTGTTTTGCAGCATGATTGTTCCTTGCTTCTGTAACGTGGGAACTCTCTTGGGCGATTGAAAAGAAATGTTCTAACCTTAGATTTCGATAAATACGCTTATTGATTTGGTTTTGACCTGGCTCTGCCGTGGCATCCTCTTGTATTACACCTTGATTCTACTATTTGCATGACTGTTGGTTTTCCATGCTCAGACTTATGATAGGTACAGGGGACTTCCCCGGGGATTCCAACGATCCCTTCAAATTTTGGGTATGAAATCCCACTTGAAAATGTTAGAGTAGAATTTCAAACCTTCAACCTGTACTCGGGGCGCAAGATCATAACGAGGGGTTTAATACCTCGAAACGAAACTCGGGAATCATAATCCCGGGCCGTTACATTGAATTAGTTTTACCTATATATTATAATGAACTATTGTGCATTATAAGTTATAATTCATGGCCATACAAACAATCCCGAACCCAAGTTTTTAGAACGCCACCACCCCTATAGACCTTGGATTCGGATCCTCCCCGAATGAGAGGTTGTTAATATTTGCCTAATAACTTGATCTCAATCGTCCAATAAAATGAGTGGCTAAGATTGTATCATATTAATTAACCCCTCATTATCACAAGCTTCTCTCTTACTCCATCTTTTGCTATGGCCTCCTCGATCGTCCCTCACCACCTCCGACATCGTCACCCACCGCACGTCCCCCTCCTCCCTCCCTCCCCGCGTCGTCGTCCCCCCTCCTCCTCGAAGTTCATGCTCGGCGTCGCCGCCGCCGTGTCCATCTCTAGCATCAGGATCCCCACCACCTCGCTCTCTTGCTCGATCTTCTCGTCCTCCTCCACCGCCATCGGTCGTTGGATGTTGACGGTGATTTGGTGGCGGAGGCTCAGATCTTTGGCCGCCAAGATCTCCACCTTCTTGATTTGTGCGCTCTCGATCTCATAGCGACGATTAGCAAATAGCGAGAGTGTGTTGATTTTTATTTTTGATTAATAAAAAAATGAGGGGGTGGGATTGGGAAAAGGGCAGTGGGATGGACTTTGTGGTGGGGTCCGATTTAATCTAAGCCATTGATTTAATCCAATGACTTAGATCCTTTTATTAGGTAAATATAAGGACCTCATCCATTAGAAAAGGATCCAAGTTCGAAGACCTTGAACCCTTCTCCAATAGACTTGAATGAAAGCCCCAAAACACAACACAAATGAAAAAAATATAGATTCTTTAGATCCAAATCGATATGGCCTCTGATCTTACAAAGGAAGAAACCCTTACACTAGAGGTAGACCCATTGATACCCCTTTAAAAAAGTCTACCAGATCTGAAACATAACCTATGAAAATCAGCTGATATGGCCTTCAGTCTCTCATTTTGATCCCAGATTTTGACAGTAGATGTTACAAGAAAACGAATTAGCTAAGAATATGGGATATATATCAAGCAAAAGACGCGATCTCAAGCAGAAGCTCACAAAGGTGCACTCGAAAATGAGGGGATATAGACCTAGCAACCAACTATGAAGGATGAGAAGCTAGCTCGAAGAATAACAACGCCGAATTTGCAATGAATTGTAGGCTTAGCCAGAGAAAGCTTGAGGTTGATTTTTCAGTGTGTATGAAAAGCAAGTAATTGTGAATTCGGTTATGTAGTGTTGATCAGTCATTGATAGCGATAAAGAGAAAAGGGACAAGCCCAACACTAACATAAAAGACCCGACCCAAAATAGAAATTGCAAGACATTTAAACATAGTGGCTTCTTCAATCCAAAATGTTGTAACATCCTTGTCCCCAAAGATGATTAAGGCTTGAAGCTCAAATATTTAGAAATGAAGTCTTGATAAATCTCCCATGTGGCTTGATCAACTGGGTAGCCTTGCTACTTAACCAGAACCTTAGTAATAGCAACATTGGCCATCTTTCGCTCTAGAATAACTTCTAAGATCTTTAATTGCCCCAAATCAAGCAAGTGTCAAGGGAGAGCATAATGAACAGATTGTGCTGGGTTCGGGCAGATTTTCAATTGACTGACATGGAAGATGTTGTGAATCGCAACAGTATTAGGCAAGTCGAGCTTGTAAGCAACGAGCCCCACCTTATCTTCAACTTTGAAAGGCCCATAAAACATTGGTGACAACTTATGGGGGGGCCTTACCTTTAGTGAATGTTGGTGATAAGGTTGCAATTTGAGATATACCCAATCTCCAATGTTGAAGTCACGAGCACTACGATGCTGATCAGCGTATGGCTTCATCCGGTTTTGGCTCGTAGGATGTGGAACTTAAGCATGTTAATGACTTCTTCTCATTTCCGCAAGCTTCAATAAATAAAAAATGATTTACTCTCATTGGGTAAGTATGGCCGGTGTAGAGGAGTTGCCTACCTATACACTTTCATAAGGAGTTGCTTGGGTTGTCGTGTGGTGAGTGGTGTTATACCACCATTCTGCCAATGCGAGCCACTTAGACCAGGTATGGGGAGTCTCGGAGGCCATACATCTCAGATAGGTCTCAAGAGTCTTGTTCGTTGCTTCGGACTGCCCGTCCGATTGGGGATGGTAGGCAATTGAGTAGTTGAGGCTCGTTCACTACACTCGAAAGAGTTCTTTCCAAAACTCACTCAAAAAATTGGGTCTTTGTCACTCACTGATCAAAGATTGAGGTAACCCATGGAGTTTGAACACATGGTCTAGGTACAAATAGGCAACATCATCAACAGTATAAAGGTGAGTAAGGGCCAGGAAATGGGCATACTTACTTAGCCTATCCACCAACACCATGATGGTATGTTTGCCTACAGATGGACGAAGACCTTCCACAAAATACAAGCTCACTGATTGCCATATGCCCTCGGGTACAATGAGAGGTTGTAGGAGACTCGGAATTGCTACCAAGTATGCTTTATTTTGTTAACATACTCGATAGTTCCTCACGTAGTTTTGCACCTCCTTACACATTCCCTTCCAAAAGAAGAGTCTTGACCCTCTGCGGCGTGGTATCTCTCCCATAATGACCACCAAGGGCCAATTCATGTAGCCACTGCAAGATATGAAGCTTGACATCCTTATCATCACCAATTGCCAGGTTACCTTTCCTTCTTAGCTCATCATTTACCCAAAAGAACTTTCGTTGAGAATTGGGATTCAACCACAATTCAAAAATCAACTTCTATAGCAGAGGATCAGTTTGCCATAATGCTTTGATGGAATCGTAGAACCTAGAGTGAGCTGGTGAAAGTGCCATTTGCAATAATTGGGCTCCTTCTAGTCTGAAGAGTGCATCAACTGCAACGTTCTCGATCCCCTTCTTATATTGGATTTCATATTCGAGACCCATTAGCTTGGACACCCACGTACATGTGCTTAAAAGGGGTTGTCATTCATTTCTCTAGCAAGTATTTGAGACTCTTCTGATCGGTTTTGATGATGAAACGCATGTGAGATAGGTAGGAGCCCCATAAGCTCCTTCTCAAAAATAGAGAGAAATCGTCAAACAAAAAAAATAGAGAGCGATTGATGCCCTAGCTTTAAAGATCGACTAATAAAGTTTATAGGATGATGCTCCTGCATGAGAACAACCGATATGCCTACATTTAAAGCATTGGTTCCACTATGAACACCTTGTCAAAGTTTGGAAAGGCCAACACCAATGCACTTGTTATGGCTCCCTTCAATTTATAAAAGGCTTTGGTAGCATCATCATCCTAGGTGAATCCCTCTTTCTTGAATAAATTAGTGAGAGGTCTAGCAATAACACTATAAGACCTGATAAACCGCATGTAATAATTGGTACGTATGAAATTCCGGAGCTATTTATGATTTATGGGTGTAGGCCATTCGACGATTGCTTTGATTTTCCCCGGTTCAGTGCTCACTCCTTGAGCCAAGATAAAGTGTCCTAAGTACTCCACCACAATGGCTCCAAAGGTGCACTTAGAGGCTTTAACAAATAGTTTTTGCTTGCTTAGGATGTTGAAAATCTCTCGTAGGTGCTTCAAGTGTGCTTCATAGTCTCTACTATACACAAGTATTTCATTAAAGAACCCCAGAACAAATTGCCGTGTAATCCCCCTGAACATATGATTCATAAGGCTTTGAAACGTGCACAACACATTTGTGAGGCCGAAAGGCATCACGAGTTACTCGTAGTGCTCTGAGTGAGTTTTGAAAGTCGTTTTATATACATCTTCGGGCTCCATCCTTATTTGATGAAAGCCTACTCTCAAGTCCATTTTTGAAAAGTACTCTGCCCCTCCCAATTTATATAACAAATCTTCTAGGAGAGTGATGAGGTACTTATCTTTGATGGCCTGCTTGTTCAATCTCCTGTAATCTACACACAATCTCCATGAATCGTCTTTCTTTTTCATCAAAACTACAAGTGAGGCATAAGGACTATTGCTATACTGCATGATGCCCTGCTCCATATCTTGCACCAGTTTTTCGATAGTATCCTTTTGCAGAGATGAGTACCTATATGGCTTGTTACTAATAGGATATGAGTTTGGGTTTAAGGGAATTTTACGGTTAAAGCCTTCTCTAAAAGGAGGCAAATACGAAGGTTTGGCAAACACATCTGAGTATTGCTGCAACATACTCTGCAATTTGTCATCCAAGTAGATCCCCTCGTTCTAAGCTGCAATGCGATTCAGTTGAGAAGAATTCCCCAATTCACCACCTTCCAAGGACTCACCAATTTAGATCAGACATAGTTGCGGTTTTTCTTTGAAAATCGTATTCAATGATTTACCTTTTATCACTTTGCATTGGGAATTACTGACACCCCGGAGGATGTGCTTGTACCAATCTATGGAGAATTCCATCCGCATCCGAATAAAGTCCCACATCATCGGGCCCACTATGGTTAACCATTGGATCCCAAGAACCATATTGCAACAACCGATTGACAACATTATTACCTCAGCAGTAAAATTAGACCCATGTAAGTACCACCAAAGATTCTCGCACTTGTAGGCAGTTGTCATCTTGTGACCACCAGCCACTTCAACCACCTGTGGTTCTATTGCTACAAGCTCGCAACCCAGTTCTCTGGCCATTTTGACGTGGGAGGGAAACTAGTATGCAAAATAAATCAAAATATAGAATCAAACCAACTCCCTGTCCAAGCAAATAAATTACAAGAATCCCTCCCGCTGTAGTGATAGGGTATTCAGGATCGAATCCACGAGGAAGCTTGTCAGCGCTTGCTTTTCCTGTCCCAGGATCCCCTTGAAATCGACCAGAAGGTTACTCGATCTCGACTAAACCTGTCGACAGAAACTACAAAACAGAACAACAGAGAACAAAACCAAGCAAGTCAAGTACAGGAGTCCTCGACGTCGAGTAGACTTGTCGACATCGAGTACTTCGCAGAGTGTAAAAAATGTAACTTTTGTGAACGGAAATAGAACAGGAGCAACACGAAATTGTGGGAAATTCAATAATATAAAAAGACTTCTAGAATAGGGGTTTCAATGCCATAACGATAACCATGTAAGAATCATGAAAAAGGTATAAAATATCATGCTTAGAGTGATAAAAGACGAAATCGCATTAAAAGATTGTACATTTTCGCATTACCTTACATGGCTACCGTCGGGCTCTCCCCGACCCTAGAAGTTGGGTGACCACTCGCCCTCAACATCAAGAAACTCATCAATAATAAAAGTAAACTAACTTGCATTAATAAAATAAAACAAAGCTTACAACCGATCGAAGCCAATTTCGCTCTCGCCAAACAAAACCTCTCTCGGCCAAAGCTCTCTCTAAATTCCCTCTAACTCTACGTAACACAATTGCTTGTGGCTTGGATGATTCCTAAAATCAGCCCCTAAGGCCTTATTTATAGTATTCAATCCACGATATCCAAGGAAAGAATACTATATCTCTATCTATAACTATTTATCTAAAAGCTTTGTGATAAAACTTGGAAATAAACAAATAAATCTTTAAGGAAATATATCTAAAGTGGATAAATCCCTCTTGAACTTGATATATCTTAACTTGAATTGATAGAATATCACGTATCTTCACTTGAATTGATAGAATATCACGTATCTTCACTTGCAAGTAACCCTCAATTCTCGGACTCCACTCGATCTTGACTCGGAATGACGCTGGAAAGTACTCGACATCGAGTAATGTACTCGTTGTCGAGGACGTTTCTTCTCCTCGTGATGCACTCAAGCTCGGCTACGTTGTGGACTCAACATGGGTACTCGACATCGAGTAGTCCACTCGACGTCAAGTAAATCTCTTCTTCTCGAGTGGTTGTTGTGCTCGACTGGGTGATTCCCGACCAAAGTCCTCGATATCGACTAGTGTAGTCGATATTGACTAGTCTTTGTCGAGTGATCTTCTTTTGTTTTTTGCTTGATTTGTCATGGTTCAGCTTCTGTTTGACTTTGGACTTTCTGTAGTTGACCTCGAGCTATTCCATGATTTTCCTCCTTTCTCCGAATTGTTGTAAAATGCCTCGATTTCTGTGAAATTTAACAGAAACTAGTGTAGACTCCATAATTTGGCAAATAAGCATAAACTACATAGATTCTGCCTAATTCTAACCCAATAAATGATATACATGCTGAAATCGATACAAAATTAAATGTAAAACATGGCAAATTAGGCTCACAACAAACACCCCATACTTAAGCTTGCTTGTCCCCAAGCAATACTTTTAATGGTCATTCAGGGGAAGAAAATCGAAACTCTCAACATATTGGATTCATTGCCATATGTCCTTGCAATCAATCACCATCCTCTAAAAGGTACTAATGTCACAAATCCATGCATGTGAATAAAAGCAACTTCACACACAATAGGAGGGTTATGCAAAAACATTCATTCGTGAGAAAGCATTAATAATCAAGAGGATTTCAATTTAAGCTCATGGTAAAGAAAAGGTAAAAGGTAAAGTGGTGGGCTATATTTGGGCAATGTGGTGTTAAATCCGGGGAGAATTCTTCAAACTTGCTTTCTTGCTTTGATGCACTTTCTCCTTCATAATTTCCACATTACCCATCCTCTCATAATTCACTCTTTGCTTTTTTCCACTTATATGCTTTTACCTCTCTAACCCCAGCACTGCCTTCTCGCGAGTCGCAAACATGGGTGTCATGAATGGCCCTGGATACTTAGTGATTCAGACTCTTCACCTTGGTGTCCCATCCTGCGAAACTATTATCTCAACGCAGGAAGGGTCGATCTACCTTTATCTCTTGAGGTGATCGGATTTTCTTTCACTCATTAAATTTTCCATAAACTTTCATTCTCCTACCAAACTCCAAATAATGATAACAACACAAACACCATATAGTAATTTCCATAATGTGACATCAATCTCAACATAATCCCTGGACGGGAAACAAGGTAAAGAATGGACAATATTTAGATCATGTGGAGCAATAATTGAAATAAGGCTCAATATGGCTTTTTGTGATGCAAATAAGCATAGGTATGGCTAAGGTATAACAATGTGAGCATTATATGGAAAATATACAGTCCTCCATCCATTTATCATGCATTATGTCAAACGAAACATCAAAATTTACCTCTTTTCATGGTTTTCATAAAAATATCCACTTCACTGTGACTTCCCTTTACTAGGCAATTTCATGCTATATCTCTAATGAATCCAATTTTGCATCGTCGAGTTCTATTAAAGCTTCCATGACACTATTCAAAAAATTTCAGTGGGGGTGATAAAAATAAACTTTGGAAAACATGAATGTAAGCACATAGATTGATAATGAATTCCAAAATAGCGATGTTCAACCAATTCGAGAAATAAACTTTAAATATGCATACATATGGTCAAATAGAGTCAAATGTGCATCAAATAAGCCCTTCCCCCACCCCATACTTAAAGTTTACAGTGTTCTCACTATATAAAAATAAGGGTAAAGAAAGAAACTCACTAGACAGGTGTGCAGAACGTCGGAATCGAGTGCTGAAGAAGCTGCAGAAGTGGTCGATATCGAGTGGAGTGGTCGATGTCGACTACTGCTACTCGATATCGAGTACAGTTAAGCCTCTAGGGTGATCCTCGTCAACCATAGGCATTTTGCTCGATAGGGGTAGTCAACGTCGAGTACTTCTGCAACTCCTCTGTACCTGTAAGATTCATTAGAAAGACAATAATCCACAATAGAAAAATCCAAAAATAATGTTTCAAAACGAAAACCAAAAGCAAAACCGCAAATAAATGTCTAAAAAGTCCTAAAAACTAATTGTTTTGTTACAAGCTCTAGACTTTATAATCGCTAGGCCGACTTCTTCCATTTAAGCTCAAGGTGGCATCTGAAGCGCCCATCTTTTTTATCCTTGAACTTGTTAGGAAACCAATGATTCTTGGATTTGGAGACATAAACCTTGTCTCCTACTTCGTAGTCTTTCGGCTCGTCATTGGAAACCCTGCATAAGTGCACACACCAAGGCAAACCTCTCCCATGTATAGATAAATCTTTGATTGAAATAGGGTAAGAGACATCTTTACCTTGGCTTACCTTCGTAGAATTGGAATTCGAGACCTCGGGATCTGGTCGACATCGAGTACTAGTACTCAACATCGAGTACGTTGCCTTGTCTGGTGGGTTGCTCGACAGAGGAAGAGAGATCGAGTCAATGGGGGACTGGTCGACGTCAAGTACTGTACTCGACGTCGAGTGCTCCTCATCTCCGGGTATGTTGCTCGATGAAGGTGCAGTCGATGGAGGTGGTTGAATCTGGTCGACATCGACTAGAGTACTCGACATCGAGTACTTTTGGTCGACATCGACCCTATACTTAAGGCCTGACAAAGCATCCGAAAAATAGTTAGTCGACTCGACTTACCTTGGTCGATGTTGAGTAGATTCTCTGTCTCATCGTTTAGGATGGCCATGATCTCCTCCACCCGTGCTTCCATATCTCTTTTCTCTAGTTCCTCGAGAGTCATATTTCTTACCTTGGTCGCCCCGCAAGTGATGTACCTGGCCGATATTGACTTGAACTCTTCCATAAGACCTGTATGCTTTTCAATTTTATTAAAAGAGTACTCAATTACCTCATCCTTGTTGTTGAAAGTGAGCACTCCCTTCCTTATGCTTATGTTGGCATCCATCCTCGCTAAGAAGGGCCTTCCTAATATAATTGGACAAGAAGGGTCCTCTGCCATATCAATAACTAAAAAATCAGCAGGGACAAAGAACTTACCTACCTGTACAGGCACATCATCCAATATGCATGTTGGGATGACAACCATGTTGTTCACCATATAGAGTTTCGCATCCACAAGCTCTAAAGCACCTATCTTAATCTTGGACCAGATTGATAAAGGCATTATACTCACACTGGCTCCCAAGTCACATAAGGCATTGAATTTATATTGACCAAATGCAATGGTTATAGAAAACTTACCTGGTTCTAGCCTTTTCTCTGGTTGATCCATTTTGCTGCACTTTTGTGCGATCTCAGCCATTGTTGTGAGCCTAATTTGCCATGTTTTACACTTACTTTTATATCGATTTCAGCATGCATTTCATGCATTTGGGTTAGAATAATACAGAATCTATATAGTTTACACTTATTTGCCAAATAATGGAGTCTACACAAGTTTTTTTTATATTTCGCAGAAACCGGAGGCACTTTGGCGCTTAAAGGAAAGTCATGAAGAAGCTAAGGATGGTGCAGCTGGAGAAAAGGGCATTTTCACCATTCATCATTCTGAATCAAGCTTTGATGTCTTCATGAGAGTCGTATCTCTCGAAAAGAGCTTTCCAACGCATGGTCATATGCATCAATCCGACGAACGATGACTCGGGAAAGTGCGTTTCAAGAACAGAGCATGATGCTGAGAAGACTGGTCGAAATTTAGGTCGAAATTCTCCAAATCGACTCAGAGTTGGCCATAATCGACAAAGATGAAGAAATAATGGTCGATATCGACTTAACCAAGTCAATATCGAGTAACTCAAGTCAATATCGAGTACAGATCAACTCGATTTTCATCTCTGGAGTCAATATCGAGCAGCTGAAGAGAAACCGAGGAAAATGCCAGGTCAATATCGACTGACCTTAGTCAATATCGACTGGACCCACGACGACGGATTCCGAGCTTAACCGGCTTCTTGTTAAGTTTCTATCCCGAATCCAATGGAGATATTTTCGAGACCAAATTCTATCCACATCTATCAAGTCCAAGGAAGATTTATCCAGTTTAGATATAATCGTAGTTGATTTAATTCTTTTATTCCATTTTTTATATTTATGTTATAAGATAAAGTAGATATAGATATAGATATAGATAGACTTTCTTACCTTGATTAACAAGGGTTAGAAGCCTATAAATAAAGCCTTAGGGGCTGGATTTTATCAATTCAATTTCAGAGAGAACAAGTAAGTAGTTACATAGAGAGAGAAGGAGAAGAGATTGTAAGTTTGAGTTTATTTAATACAAGTTAGTTCTTTTTCATCAAAGATGTCTGCTATGGCGATGAAGAGTGAGTAGTCCACCCACTTCTAGGGCTGGGGTGAGCCCGACGGTAGCCATGTAAGGTGATGCAGTGAAGGTACGATCTTTTTATGCAATTCGTCTTCTATCCCTATGAGCATGATTCTTTTGCGAAAGTTGAAGGTGATCCTTGTTTGTGTTATTAAAGCGAAAGTGATATTAATGCAACTTGGGTTATTTATGTGAAAAGGGTTAGTAACAATTAGGGTTTATGCGAAAGCCTCTATATGCCTATTTGTTAATAACGAAAGTTATTTGATGAAAGCATGATCTTTTATGCCTTTACGTGTTACTTTGCATGGTTATCGTTGTGGTGTTGATACCCTGGCTTTGGAAGTCTTTTAGTATATTGATTTATTTCGTTGGAAATCTGAGTTCTGTCTTCGAAGGTTTGCAATTTAAAGTTTCTGTGTTTGCTTTATTTTCTGCTTTTGCTTTGTTATTTCTGTCTTTCTGCTATTCTGTCTGTGAGATTTACAGGTTCCTGAGATCCGCTGACACGCTTCCTCGTGGATCGATCTTGACTTCCAACTACTGCATAGGGAGGGAGTCTTGTAATCATTTGCAAGGGACGAAATCTGGTTTGCTTTGATTTATTCGTATTTTATTGCAAGTCTCAATTTCCTCCAACAACAAATTGGCGCCGTTGTCGGGGAAGCAATCATTCACGCCTTAGGTAGTCAGATCTCACTTTTCTCTTGAGTTACTTTGCAGGTATATGCGCCGTTCTGGTCGAACACCTGAGTTTGACGCCTTAGACGAACCGGAGCGCCTTATACACATGCAAGCTAAACTAAAAAGAGCCATGGCGGCTGCAGAGATACAGGAACATCTGATTGAGAGGCTTACGAGGGAACTAGCTGATAAAGATACTACTCTCACCGCTGAGAGAGCACGCACTATAGGGGAAGCTAAGCGTGCGAGGCTGTTGGAAGATGAGCTTGCCCAATACCCAACAACTGCAGAGGATTACATGCACCCGACGCTCAAAGTGCCTGAATCGGCCATTCTAATCCCTGAAAATAACTATGAAATTCACACTCCTTTCCTTATTGAAATCAAGAATAATGCTTTCTTTGGTAGATTTAATGAATGCCATCTTCAGCATATTACAAACTTTACTGACATGTGTTGTACTCTTGCTGAAGGTACCACCTTGGAGTACATCTTGATGAAGGCCTTTCGTTGGTCCCTATCTGATCCAGCACTGAAGTGGCTTGAAGGGCTGAAACCGCGATCCCTCACGACATGGGCTGAAGTAAAGCAAGAGTTTCTCAACAAGTTCTTCCCCCCTGCCAAGACAGCACTCCTTCACCAGAAGATCACAACTTTCAAACAGAAGCCTGGGGAGCCGCTGGCAAAGGCCTGGGAACGCTATAAGGATCTGTTGCGATCATGCCCTACACATGGACAGCAACCCTGCGTAGTTCAAGAGATCTTCTTCAATTCTCTGGACTTGGCTGCAAAGGATAGAATCAACACATATACTCACTATGAGTATCTGACAATGCCGCATGCTGACGTATGGGCTGCTCTCGACAAGCTGACCAACTATGACAACAAGTATGGGACTCCAACCAATTATGAGGAGAATCCCTATGCTAAGCCAGCACCATCCATGCCCCTCTATGAGCCCTCCAAGGAAATTGATCCAGATGTCAAGGAGCAGTACTACAAAGATCAGAATCGCAAGCTCCTCAAACAAGTAAAGTATCTTTCTGTCAACCAGCCTTGCATTGAATGCGGATCACAGAGGCACACCACTACTGAGTGCCCACATGGGGGACCAAAGAGGCAGCTTACGCATGGGGTCCCAATCGCTACATGGGGGACCAACGATTCCAACAACCACAATGGAATCAAGGTGCCCCTAGGAACCCCCCCCCTACAGAGCTCCAGGACATCCAGAAAGGACCAGAAGAGGGATGATCTACATACTGTCCTAGAGGATATACGAAAAAAGCATTCAGACGCCAAGCAATCCTTCAACTCAATCTACACTCAAATTCAAGGTGTCAACTCTAGGCTTGGGGAGATTGATATATGGCAGAAATCAGTTGATATACAGATTGGCCAGCTAGCAGCGGGAGTCCTCAGACAGTCAGGTTCGCTCCCTGGATCTTCTTAGCCCAATCTCAAGGGGAAGACCGGACACATCGCAGCCGTAAAGCTTAGGAGCAGACGCAAACTACACGAAACAGAGACCGGAGAAGCAAAAGACGGCACTGCAGAGGAGGTCGATATCGACCAACACCTAGTCGATATTGACCACCCCCAGGTCAATATCGACCCATCTGAACCAGTGAACCCGAAACCGACTCCAGCAGTCGATTTTAACCAACCACCGGTCAATATCGACCATACTGCAGTCGATATCGAGTCCCCTCCAGTCAATATTGACTCATCTACAACACCTCCGACATTTGTTCCGGCTCAGAATCAAAAAAAGAAGCTGCCTTTCCCAACAAAATCTCCAAAGGATCCAGCAGAGAAGAAATCTCAGCGTTTCATCAAGATGCTTCAGAAGCTCAATGTCACTATTCCCTTCACAGAAGCTCTCAATGAAATGCCATCCTATGTCAAGTTTCTTAAAGAGATTCTAAGAAAGAAGAGATCAATGGCTGAAATTACAGAGTAGTGCAGCCACATGGACATACTTGAGAAGAGGCTAGATCCAGGTAAGTTTGCTATAGCCATTGAATTTGGTCAATGCAAATTTAATGCTTTATGTGATCTTGGAGCTAGTGTGAGTATAGTGCCTTTAACAATTTGGTCCAAGATTAAGATAGGTGCCCTAGAGCCTGTGGATGCTAAGCTTTACATAGCCAACAACACAGTGGTCATTCCAACAGGCATGGTGGACAATGTGCCAGTACAAGTAGGTAAGTTCTTTGTCCCTGTTGATTTCTTAGTTATTGATATGCCGGAGGACCCTGCTTGTCCAATTATTCTAGGAAGACCCTTCTTGGCGACGATGGATGCCAACATAAGCGTAAGGAAGGGAGTGCTCACTTTCAACATCAGCGATGAGGTAATTGAGTATTCCTTTAATAAAACTGAAAGGCATATAGGTCCAATGGAAGAGGTAAAATCTATCTCAGCTGGTTACATCACTTGCGGGGAGCCTAAGGTTAGAAATATGACTCTTGAAGAGCTGGAAAAGAGGGATATGGAAGCCCAGGTGGAAAAGATCATGGCCATCCTGAACGAAGAGGCAGAGAATCCAATCGAAATAGACCCAGGTAAGTCGATTTGGACTAACTATTTTTCGGATGCCTTGCCAGGTCTTAAGTATCGGGTCAATATCGACCAGGAGAAGTCGACAAAGCCACAAAGGCACTCAATATTGACTACCACAGGTCAATACCGACCTCCCTATGCCGAGTCGATTCCTCCTGTTGAGTAGAAGCCAGTCAATATTGAGCCAGTCAACTCAATATCGACTACCACAGGTCAATATCGACCTCCCTATGCCGAGACAGCCCCACCAGATATCGAGCAAAATAAATCAATATCGACTTGCCCAGGTCGATATCGACCAACCTTTGCCGAGTCGATTCCTCCTGTTGAGCAGAAGCCAGACAATATTGACCCAGTCAACTCAATATCGAGTAACCTAACTCGATATCGATCAGACCCTCAGGGGCTTCTGACATCCGATTCTGCGAAGGTATGTCAAGGTATGGATCTTTCTTCTCCCATTTCAATTAAAGATTTATCTATACATGGGAGAGGTTTGCCTTGGTATGTACGATTATGTAGGATTTCCAATGATGAGCCTAAAGAGTATGAATTTGGAGATAAGCTCTATGTTTCCAAATCAAAGGATCATTGGTTTCCTCACAAATTCAACAAGAAGAAGATGGGGCCCTTCGTGGTAAACAAGATCCATTCAGGCGGATTGCAGCTGATGGATAAGAGTGGAGTCTTATTTGAAGCCCAAGCTACATGAGCCCTGCAGATGCCACCTTGAGCTAAAAGGAGAAGTCGGCCTAGCGACTATAAAATCTAGAGCTTGTAAATAGACATTTACTTTTTGGGACTTTTTGGACATTTTTTGCTTTTGTTTGTTTTTTGTTTTGAACTTTTAGTTTTTCTATTGTGGGTATATCTCTTCTGCATTATTTCAGGTACAAAGGAGGATAGAAGCAGCTAAAATCGGACTAGGGCCTTACATCAAAAGCACTCGATATTTTGAAGCCCTGCACACCTGTCTAGTGAGTTTCTTTCTTTACCCTTGTTTTTTTTATACAGTGAGGACACTGTAATGTTTAAGTATGGGGTGGGGGAAGGGCTTACTACATGCATATTTGACCATATTTGACATTATGTGTGCATTTTTAAGTTTATTTATTGAATTGCTTATACATGCCTATTTTGGAATTTATTATTGATTTATAGGCTTATATGCATGATTTCCAGAAGTTTGAAAAAAATGACCCCCATTGAAAATTTTGATTAATGTCATGGAAGCTTTATATTGATCTCGACGATGCAAAATTAGATTCATTAGAGATATAGCATGAAATTGCCTAGTAAAGGGAAGTCACAATGAAGCGCATTATTTCTTGAAAACCATGAAAGGAGATAAAATTTGATGTTGCTTTTGACATGTTGTATGATAAGAGGATGAAGGACTTTATATTTCCATATAATGCTCATTGTTTAATTCCAAGCCTTACCTATGCTTATGCATCACAAAAGCCATATTATGCCTTATTTCAATTATTGCTCCACATGTTCCAAATATGGCCATTTTCTTTAACTTATTTCCATCTGGGGATTATGTTGAGAATGATGTTACATTATGGAGATTAGTATATGGTGTTTGTGTTGTTGTTGTTATCATTATTGGAGTTTGGCGGGAAATTGTTTGAAAAATATATGGAAAATTTAATGAGTGAAAGAAAATTCCGATCACCTCAGGAGATAAAGGTAGATCGACCCTGCTCACAGAGATAATAGTTCAGTGAGATGGGACATATGTGAGGAGTCCAAAGGACTAAGTATCCGGGGCCATTCATGACACCCATGTTTGCGACTCGCGAGAAGGCAATGCCGAGGTTAGAGAGGTAAAAGCATTATTATTAAAAAAAAGCATTATGAAAGGTGATGATTTAAAAGAAGAAGGAATGTGGTATGAAAGTTTGGAAATACTCCATTTTCCCGGATCATTAGCACCACATTGCCAAAAATTGCCCACCTTTAGCCTTTTACCAATCTACTTCTTATTGAGCTAAATTAAAGTCCTCTTGATTATTAATGTTTTGTCACTTATGAATGTTTTGCATAACCCTCCTTTTGTGAGTAGATGTTGCTTTTTATTTGCACATGCATGGATTTGTGACACTAGTACCCTTTCGAGGATGGTAATTGATTGCAGGGACATATGAGAATGAATCTAAGATGTTGAGAGTTTTGATTTCTTCCTCTGAATGACAATTAAAAGTATTGCTTGAGGACAAGCAAGCTTAAGTATGGGGTGTTTGTTGTGAGCCTAATTTGCCATGTTTTACACTTACTTTTATATCGATTTCTGCATACATTTCATGCATTTGGGTTAGAATAATACAGAATCTATGTAGTTTACACTTATTTGCCCAATTATGGAGTCTACTCAAGTTTTTGTTATATTTCGCAGAAATCGGAGCCACTTTGGCGCTTAAAGGAAAGTCATGAAGAAGCTAAGGATGGTGCAGCTGGAGAAAATGGAATTTTCACCATTCATCATTCTGAATCAAGCTTTGATGTCTTCATGAGAGTCGTAGCCCTCGAAAAGAGCTTTCCAACGCATGGTCATATGCGTCAATCCGACGAACAAGGACTCTGAAAAGGGCGTTTCAAGAATAGAGCAGGATGCTGAGAAGACTGGTCGATATCGACCAAGCACACTCAATATCGACCAGATTTAGGTTGAAATTCTCTAAATCGACTCAGAGTTGGCCAGAATCGACAAAGCTGAAGAAATAGTGGTCGATATCGACTTAACCAAGTCCATATCGAGTAACTTAAGTCAATATCGAGTAACTCAAGTCAATATCAAGTACAAATCAACTCGATTTTCATCTCTGGAGTCAATATCGAGTAGCTGAAGAGAAACCGAGGAAAATGCCAGGTCAATATCGACTGACCTTAGTCAATATCGATTGGACCCACGACGGCGGATTCTGAGCTTAACCGGCTTCTTATTAAGTTTCTATCCCGAATCCAATGGAGATATTTTCGAGACCAAATTCTATCCACATCTATCAAGATCTATCAAGTTCAAGGAAGATTTATCCACTTTAGATATAATCGTAGTTGATTTAATTCTTTTATTCCATGTTTTATCTTTATGTTATAAGATAAAGTAGATATAGATATAGATAGACTTTCTTACCTTGATTAGCAAGGGTTGGAAGCCTATAAATAAAGTCTTAGGGGCTAGATTTTATTAATTCAATTTCAGAGAGAACAAGTAAGTAGTTACATAGAGAGAGAAGGAGAAGAGGTTGTAAGTTTGAGTTTATTTAATACAAGTTAGTTCTTTTTCATCAAAGATGTCTGCTATGGCGATGAAGAGCGAGTAGTCCACCCACTTCTAGGGCTGGGGTGAGCCCGACGGTAGCCATGTAAGGTGATGCAGTGAAGGTACGATCTTTTTATGCAATTCGTCTTCTATCCCTATGAGCATGATTCTTTTGCGAAAGTTGAAGGTGATCCTTTTTTGTGTTATTGAAGCGAAAGTGATCTTAATGCAACTTGGGTTAATTATGTGAAAAGGGTTAGTAACAATTAGGGTTTATGCGAAAGCCTCTATATGCCTATTTGTTAATAACGAAAGTTATTTGATGAAAGCATGATCTTTTATGCCTTTACGTGTTACTTTGCATGGTTATCGTTGTGGTGTTGATACCCTGGCTTTGGAAGTCTTTTAGTATATTGATTTATTTCGTTGGAAATCTGAGTTCTGTCTTTGAATGTTTGCAATTTAAAGTTTCTGTGTTTGCTTTATTTTCTGCTTTTGCTTTGTTATTTTTGTCTTTCTGCTATTCTGTCTGTGAGATTTACAGGTACCTGAGATCCGCTGACACGCTTCCTCGTGGATCGATCCTGACTTCCCACTACTGCATAGGGAGGGAGTCTTTTAATCATTTGCAAGAGACGAAATCTGGTTTGCTTTGATTTATTCGTATTTTATTGCAAGTCTCAATTTCCTCCTACAACAGCCATTGATCACTTCTTGCTCAGAATCTCCTTGAGGAACTTGATGTAGGACGGCGTCTCATGAAGAGCTTTTGTGAAAGGAATGGTGGCATTGAGCCTCTGAAGCATCTTCACAAACCGCTAAAACTTCTTTTCCGCTGGGTCCTTCAAAGATTTCGTCGGGAATGGACGCGTTTTCTTTTTTTGGAGGTGCTGGAGTTTTGTCGACGTTGTGAGAAGGGTGGTCGAAATCGACTAGGGGCTGGTCGACATCGATTGTAGTGGTCGACTTTTTTGCAGGAGCTGAGTTCTGGTTGATATCGAGTACAGCATCCTCGATGTCGAGTGGATTTTGGTCGACGTCGAGTGGCTTACTCGACATTGAGTACTCCTCTGCATCCTTTTGCTCGGGCGTTTGTGTCTGTCGCCTACTCCTTTGATTCATAGCAGCTACCTGACATGCAGATTTATTTTTAGGATTAGGTTCAGAGGATCCAGGAAGCGTACCCGATTGCTTGGGGATTGATGAAGCTAATTGACCCATTTGGGTCTCCACAGATTTCCGCCAGATATCAATCTCCCCAAGTCTAGAGCTAATGCCATGCAGTTGAGTGTGGATGGAATTGATGGATTGCTTATTGTCTGAATGGTTCCTCCGCATCTCTTCAAGAATAATCTGCATGTCATCTTTCTTACCTTCCCTATCGGGGTGACCAAGAGCTCTGGAGGGTAAGGGGTCTCTTGGATACTGGGGCTGGCGATAGTGGCTCTAGTTTTGTTGTTGATGTTTCCCTGGGTAGTGTCCTCCCACGTAGCGCGCCTCTTCGTGGGTTTCAGCCATGAGTATTTGATCTCCTTGTGGGCACGCAGTAGTGTTGTGCCTCACAGACCCACACTCCAAACAAGGTTTATCCTTAGACAATAACTTAACCTGCTTGGTGAGACTACACACCTGATCGTTGTGAAATTGCTCCCCCACATCTGGATCAACTTCCTTTGGTGGCACATATAATGGCATAGATGGGGCAGGCCTTTCATACCTTTCCTCAAAGACCGCATAAGTCGCATAAGTGTTGTTATAGTTTGCTAGTCTCTCAAAGGTTTCCCAAGCACGCCATGGGGTGTACTCGAGATACCTATAGGCGGTGTAGTTGTTGATCCGCTCCTTGGTTGGTGCATCCAGCCAGATGAAGATGATCTCCTGGATTACGTAGGGTTGCTGTCCATGCGTAGGAAAAGATTTCAGAAGGCTTTTGTAGCGCTCCCGGACCCTCTGCTAATGTTTCCTCTAGCTTCTATCTAAAAGTCGTGATTTGTTGTCTGAGCACAGCTGTTTTTTGTAGGAGGAAAGAACTTGTTAAGAAACAAGTCTTGCCGTTCATTCCAGGTGCGAATAGATCGTGCAGTCAAACCCTCAAGCCACTGCGAAGCTAATCCTGCAAGGGACCAACGAAAATCCTTTAGTTTGAAATATTCTAGATTGTCATTATCTGCAATAGCTTGACATAAATCTAGAAACATTGTAACATGCTCTAAAGGGCATTCATTGGGTTTCCCCCTAAATTGATTCCTCTTAATTTCAGTAATAAAAGAAGGACGAATTTCATAATTAACGGGGGGAAGAACGATCGGTGATTCTGGAACTTTCAGAGTAGGATGCAGATACTCCTTTGCGTTTGCTGGGATGTGCCCAATCTGCTCCTCAAGTTCCCTTATTGCGTTAACCTCGTGATCTACCCTTGCTTCCCGCCTTTGCTGATTTTGTTGATATTCCGCCTCTCGTCGGGCGTACTCTGCTTCTCTAGTGGTGAATTCCTCAATCCGTAGTTGGAGTTGCTCAAGCTCTTGTGCTGGTGTGAGCTGGACCTCGTTCTCATTGTTGGTTTGCGACATCTTCCTGAGCCTTTGTCGAAGGTGGAAGAAATGTTCTGGTTCGAGAATTGGGTCGATAGGTGTGCGATCAGTTCTTCGCATGCACCTGGAAAAAAAAAGAGAGTAAAAAGGAACTAAAAACAAAAACAGAAAGAAAGAAGAGAAAAAGGAACTAAAAAGGGCGCGATTGATTGCTTCACTGGCAATGGCGCCAAAATTTGACGTGAGAGGGAAACTATTTTGCAAAATAAATCGAAATATAGAATCAAACCAACTCCCTATCCAAGCAAATAAATTACAAGAATCCCTCCCGCTATAGTGGTAGGGTATTCAGGATCGAATCCACGAGGAAGCTTGTCAGCGCTCGCCTTTTCAGTCCCAGAATCCCATCGAAATTGACCAGAAGGTTACTCGATCTCGAGTAAAGTACTCGATCTCGACTAAACCTGTCGACAGAAACTGCAAAACAGAACAACAGAGAACAAAACCAAGCAAGTCAAGTACAGGAGTCCTGGACGTCGAGTAGACTTGTCGAAATCGAGTAGTTCGCATAGTGTAAAAAATGTAACTTTTGTGAATGGAAATAGAATAGGAGCAACTCGAAATTGTGTGAAATTCAATAATATAAAAAGACTTCTAGAATCGAGGGTTTCAACGCCATAACGATAACCATGTAAGAATCATGCAAAAGGTATAAAAGATCATGCTTAAAGGGATAGAAGACGAAATCGCATTAAAAGATTGTACCTTTTTGCATTACCTTACATGGCTATCGTCAGGCTCTCCCCGACCCTAGAAGTAGGGTGACTACTCACTCCTCATCATCAAGAAACTCATCAATAATAAAAGGAAACTAACTTGCATTAATAAAATAAAACAAAGCTTACAACCGATCGAAGTCAATTCCACTCTCGCCAAACAAAGGCTCTCTCGGCCAAAGCTCTATCTAAACTCCCTCTAACTCTATGTAACACAATTGCTTGTGGCTTGGATGACTCCTAAAATCAGCCCCCTAAGGCCTTATTTATAGTATTCAATCCCCTCTATCCAAGGAAAGAATACTCTATCTCTATCTAAAACTATCTATCTAAAAGCTTTGTGATAAAACTTGGAAATAAACAAATAAATCTCTAAGGAAATATATCTAAAGTGGATAAATCTCTCTTGAACTTGATAGATCTTCACTTGAATTGATAAAAATATCACGTATCTTCACTTGAATTGATAGAATACCACGTATCTTCACTTGCAAGTAACCCTCAATGCTCGGACTCCACTCGATCTTGACTCGCAATGACGCTGGAAAGTACTCAACATCGAGTAATGTACTCGACGTCGAGGACGTTTCTTCTCCTCGTGATGCACTCGAGCTCGGCTACGTTGTGGACTCGATATGGGTACTCGACATCGAGTAGCCCACTCGACGTCGAGTAGATCTCTTCATCTCGAGTGGTTGTTGTGCTCGATTGGGTGATTCCCGACCAAAGTCCTCGATATCGACCAGTGTGGTCGATATCAACTAGTCTCCATCGAGTGATCTTCTCTTTTTTTCTGCTCGATTTGTCCTGGTTCAGCTTCTGTTTGACCTTGGAATTTTTGTAGTTGACCTCGAGCTATTCCATGATTTCCTCCTTTCTCCGAATTGTTGTAAAATGCCTCGATTTCTGCGAAATTAAACAGAAACTAGTGTAGACTCCATAATTTGGAAAATAAGCATAAACTACATAGATTCTGCATAATTCTGACCCAATGACATGAAATGCATGCCGAAATCGATACAAAAGTAAATGTAAAACATGGAAAATTTGGCTCACAACACATTTCTAGATCCACGAAGTTGTGAGAACTTCCAGGGCCAATAAGGGTGTGCAATTTTATTTTTCCCACATACCCCACCACTCACATTAAGTTATAGCTAGCAGCCCTTGCAAGTGCATTAAGTGAAATTAATGGTGCTTGATTCTCCTCATCAGTGGTGTGAGATTCTTTCATCAGAGTCTCAAGCTGATCAACATCACTATTTGTGGTGTCATCTTCCCCATCAATCACATAAATCTAGGTTTTCTTATGCTTGAGATGATATCTAGGGGTGTATTGCTCATCACAAAACATACACAACCCTTTGTTTTTGTCACTCCTGCATCTTCTCATATGTGAACTTCTTGGCCTTATCAAACATTAATTTGTTAAGGACAGGATTGGGTTTGTTTTCTGGATTGAAGGGAACTCGGAAGGAATTCGATTTAAGAGGAACGAGAGAGGGTAAGAGAGCTTGGGATTTCTGGTTTTGTGGAGGTTTACTGTATAGAGGTTTTTGTGGTGCTAGTTGCAGAGACGACTCATACAGATGAGCCAACCTCACAACCTCACCCAGGGAACTGTCGGATGTGTATATGAAGGTGTGGGTACGAGTTAGCTAGGAAGATGCTAAGCTCATGTTCCTAAGAGAGATTTAATCGTGTAAAGGGACATTCAAATTTATCCAGATACTCCAATACAGGCTCAACTTGTTTTAAGTTCACAAGTTCTGCTAACAGATCATCAAACAACTGACCAAATCGAGCTGAAACATCCACAATATATAGAGGCCAAGTGGGAAAGCGATCATACCTGTTCCGGATATAATTGTGATGGCGCAAAGTGCTTTTCCTTCTATATGCAAGGACACTAATCGAAATTCATCTCTAGTAAGGTGTTGCCAAGGAGGAAGAACTACTCACACCGGAAAATCCACTTCCGGGTAAGCGTTCCATCAAACTTGGGGAATTCGACCTTAGCGAGTCGAGTCGCTAGGTTGGATGGATAGATTAGACCATCTCAGACATTTACCCAACCAGTCGTTATTTGATTCAAACTTATAAGATCCAGCTTCGGGAGGAAAAGTGCTGGTAGAGATGAGTTCTAAGCGCTCGGAAGCTTGGAAAGCATCTTCTTCATCTCGGTCATGTGCCTTTTCATCTCAACATTTTCTTCAGTCAGGTTCTCCACCTTACTAGCCAGGTCTTGAACTACTTGCTGTCGAGTTTCAATCACCATCTTGCAAGATCTGAACTGCTTTGATACCACTGTTATAGGTAAAAATGAATTAGAGAAGAACATGGGATAAATCTCAAGTAGAAGCTCACAAAAGTGAACTCGAAACTGAGGGGATCCAAACCTAGGAACCAGCTAAGAAGGATGAGAAGCTAGCTCGAAGAATAATGGAGCCGGATTTGCAATGAATTGCAGGTTTAGCAAGAGAAAGCTTGAGGTTGAAGAAGATGTATTTGACATTGGATAAAAAGCAAAATAACCGAGAATTCGGTTATATAGTGTTGATCATACATTGTTGGCTAGGAAGATGCTAAGCTCATGTTCCTAAGAGAGGTTTAATCGTGTAAAGGCATATTCAAATTTATCCAGATACTCTAGTACAGGCTCAACTTGTTTTAAGTTCACAAGTTCTGCTAATAGATCATCAAACAACTGACCAAATCGAGTTGAAACATCCACAATATATAGAGGCCAAGTGAGATAGCGATCATACATGTTCCGGATATAATTGTGATTCCACTGAAGTCCTTTGGCTTTCATATGCAAGGACACTAATTGAACCTTCATCTCTGGTAAGGTGTTGCCAAGGAGGAAGAACTACTCACACCAGAAAATCCACTTCCAGGTAAGCGTTCCATCAAACTTGGGGAATTCGACCTTAGCGAGTCGAGTCGCTAGGTTGGATGGATAGATTAGACCCTCTCCGGCATTTACCCAACAGTCTCTATTCGATTCAAACTCATGAGATTGCTTCGGGAGGAGAAGTCAGTGGTAGAGATGAGTTCTAAGCGCTCGGAAGCTTGGAAAGCATCTTCTTCATCTCGGCCATGTGCCTTTTGATCTCAACATTTTCTTTAGTCAGGTTCTCCACCTAACTATCCAGGTCTTGAACTACTTGCTGTCGAGTTTCAATCACCATCTTGCAAGATCTGAAATGCTTTGATACCACTGTTATAGGAAAAACGAATTAGAGAAGAACATGGGATAAATCTCAAGTAGAAGCTCACAAAGGTGAACTCGAAACTGAGGGGATCCAAGGAACCATCTATGAAGGATGAGAAGCTAGCTCGAAGAAAAATGGAGTCGGATTTGCAATGAATTGCAGGTTTGGCAACAGAAAGCTTGAGGTTGAAGAAGATGCATTTGACATTGGATAAAAAGCAAAGTAACCGAAAATTCGGTTATATAGTGTTGATCATACACTGATAGTGATAAAAAGAAATGGGCCAAGCCCAACATTAACATAAAAGACCTAGTGGCCCAAAATAGAAATTATAAGACATTTGAACATAACGACTTCTTCAATCCAAAATCATGTAACAATAGAAGCAACAACACCCTATCTAAAATCAAGCCCTATCGAAAACTGATGGTGGTGCCGTTGTGATTTGGTAATTTTCATCCCACAATATCAAGTAAGTTATGGCGACAGGAGTGAGAGTGGTTAATTTCGCCCCCAATATTTCGCCGTATCCCATCTGCCTTGTGTTAATGACTTGGTCACCGGGCGAAAATGGACGTTCTTCCCTGTCAAAAATAATATTAACGGAAATTTCGCGAGGTACCCTTGGGGTATTGTAATTTTCGTGAGGTATACAATTCTTTTGCATATTTCGCGTGGTACCCCTGGGGTTTTGTTAAATTTCGCGTCGCGCCCTCGAAGGTTAAATTTAACGGTTCACCCAGAACAACGGCGTTAATTTTGAAAAAAAGAAGAAGCAAAGAGATAGCGAAGAGAGAGACCACGACGGGAGGATGCACGGATCCAGGACCTTCACCGGCGTCGACGGTGACACAAACAGGGGGCTTTGGAAGCTCAACAAGAAACACGGAAATGGCGAGAAGCTCTACGCGAATGGCGACGTCTACAAGGGCCTTTGGAAGGACGATTTGCAGGACAGCGAGGGCAAATATGTGTGGAAAACGGTGCCATGGATAATCTGGAGGAAGATGAACATGATACTATAAAAGCAAGGACCTGACAGCCATGGAGGCTTTGAGACTATTGGAGGCAGAATCACTAGCATACCGGCATCAGGAGGCGGAGGAAAGGGGTGATGAATACCCAACTAGAGGCGGAGGAAAGGGGTGTCGAACATCATGAGCCGTTGCCGAGGCTATCCCCACGCAAAGCACCCAGATGCAAATTTTCCTCAAGAAATCATTGCCGAAAGGAAATAAGCCATTACCGTTCGGAAGATTTTATGATGGCTATCAACTAGATCCAGTCTCATGCCCACCAATTCGAGACACAGCACTGGCCTTCATTCTTTTCTCTCTTGTCCGCTTGCATTCTTTCTTTCTTTCTTTATTTATATATTAAAATTCAAAACTAATGGAGCTTAACCCTCTTAGTTAAATTTAACTTTCGAGGGCGCGATGATAAATTTAACAAAACCCCAGGGGTACCACGCGAAATATGCAAAAGATTTGTATACCTCGCGAAAATTGCAATACCCCATGGGTACCTCGCGAAATATCCGTAATATTAATGACTCGAACTAGTAAACTAGTATAGTGCGCAAGTAAGGGGTCGAACCCACGTAGAGATGTTGTTTGAGCGTTTTCTTAAGCTAACTAAAATAAATAAATAGCAAGATTGAGAAGTATAAAATAATGCAAATAAAGTAAAAAGCAGAATGATTGCGAATTGGTTACCAATGGATGTAGAGCGCTTCCCCTGCAATTCTCAACAATTGATGGTGTTCAAGATTATTGGCCTGATTTCTAGTTATTCTAATGCAATAAATGCGATAAATGTTATTCTGACTTTGGTTTATATAGACTAACACTTCTTATGAATATGCCAATCCCTTACACCTATATGCAACTCTAGCCCTTCTTGGATTTAGCATACAAATAGCACAAATTCTCAAAATCTTGGCAGAATGGTAGTACCAACCCTCCTAAGCTACTAATTTGGTGTTATCTTCACAAAGTCTTGTATATTCAATTGTCTTGCTGCGAGAATGCCATTTTTCAGTGCCCGCGCCTCAGTTGCAAGAGGGGTTTGAGAGCCAATTCGTTGAAACCCAATGTGAATGGACCTTCCTTCCCAATCGCGAATGATGAAACCAGTTGAACTGTCCTTGTTGGAGAATGTTGAACCGTTGAAGTTTAGTTTGAAAGTGCCTAAGGGCATTTTTTCCATTTTCTAATTGACCCCTTTTGTAAGCATATTTCGCATCTTCTTTGGTTGTGAGGGATGACATCAAACAAGCATGCGAGCCGCCATTTCTCCATGTGAGTGGTGATTATCTGGTGTAATGTGTTGGTAGGTTGAATTTTTTTCATATTTGAATAAAACTTGATTTCTTATGTACCAAGTCACCCACTATTTGAAAGCCAAATTTTGTTTGGTATCATTACTTAGATTGGAACCTATCTATTCAAAGATTGGTATAATGTCTCTTGTGGATGCGAGTAGATTATGTATATATATAACTCATCTCATTTATGACTAAAATTGGATTGATGTTGTTGAAAGGCCATTCAATAAATAGATGCACACTGTCTTCCATGCACGAGTCACATAAGATGCAAGTGGTTGGTACATGTACCCCGTGATTAATTTGCAAACCTTTCTTTTTTTTTTGGCAAGTTGTCCATGTTAAGTTTCCATAGGAAGTTTTTCACCTTAGGTGGGATGTTGGTCTTCTAGATCCAAGCCGCAAGATCTATTTCATCATCACCGTGAGTTGTGAGTAGTCGGTATAAACTATCCATGGTGAATCAACCTTTTCTGTTTGGCCACCAATGGAGCATCTCCTCGAGTTCATTATTAGGTAAAGGGATTGTGAGGATGTCATTGACTATTGTTTGAGGCATCTACTCTTGTAATTTTTCATACTTTTTTTTTTCTTTGTTATATTGCATTGGACAGTCTTCCCTACTGGTTAGGGGTTGGGTTGTTATCCATTTATCTTCCCCAAATTTAATTGTGTGGCCATTTCTGACTGACTAGATTAATCCATCCTTAAATTTGTCTATTAGAGGGTGTAGCTTGGAACACTGCCAAGATGCACCACCTGTTCATTTGTAATCTAATATGTGGGTTGATTTCAGATATTTGTGTTTGATGATACGGACCTAAATATTAGCAAGTTCAACCATTATTTTCCATAAGAGCTTCATCTACAAGGCTTCATTCATCTCTCGTGATTTTCGAATACCAATTCCTCCATGCCACTTGGGTTTACGAACCTTGTTCCAATTGATAATGGGCTTATACCGAAGATCTTTGTTCCAGAGAAAAGTTTTGTTTATCTGATCAAGTTCTTTATGTATCAATATCGGAAGCATAAAGATTTGCATTGTTTATAGTGGCTTTGCCGCTAGGTTTGATCCAATTAGTATAGCCATATGATAGAGTCTATTTTAGTCATATATTTGCATACTGTTTTAGATCATTTTAATGCATATTTCATAGTTAATTTGTATTATTTGATTTTCAGAGTCTACACTAGTGTATGAATTATAGTCCCTCTGACTTCTCTCTAAAACCTAGAGAGAGAATGAAAGATGGAAAATCACCTCCTCACCCTTCTACAAGAAAAAACACCAACAATCCACCACCACATGGGGAACAACCGAGATGTAAAAATCTCAACCCCAAATGGCAAATCTAAAACAACAAACTGGGCAACCCCCAACATCTTTAACCACCACATGGGGAACAACCGAGATGTAAAATCTCAACCCCAAATCTAAAACAACAACAAACTGGGCAACCCCCAACATCTTTAAGGGTTATCCCCTTCAATATAAGGGAAACCCCCCGCCACCACCCCCGTGTGCTACATAATTTGTAGTTCTCGGACACCGGAACCCCTTTCAACATACAATACTTCTCAAACACCCAATAAAACAAAAATCGACAAATCTTTAGAATATTCTCAACAGAAGTGCAAGAGATGGATTTTTCTATGTCTCCCCGCAAAATCCATGGTAACAATAGATCTCAATCGCTCCATCGGAACACCATCACACCACCCACAGCCCACCACCGGATTCCGTTGATCTCCGGCACACCACTAAGATCTCCACCATTGAGGCCATCTTATAAAACCTCTTAAACCCGTACGTAGATTCGATGCCTCCTGACCATCCAAGACATTTGAATATTTTGTTTCTTGTTTGATCTAGACTGTCATGACAAAAGAACACAAAAGCCCCAAAATTTTCATTCACAAGAACCCTAAAAAATCAATTTATTAACATCGATGGCAACTTCGTTACCTGGGTTTGTCGTTCCTTTGATCAAATTCACTTCTTCGATGTTCGGTGATGGTGGTGGTCTCTTGGCCCTTTGTTGCCGTCCGTTCTCCTGGAGACTTCCATCATTGCCGCCCTCCTCCACCGCTTCACCATCTCTCTGCATCTCTTACATCGTTTTTTGACCTATTTACTTAAATTAATTATATTAATTGCACATCAGCCCAATCACTACTAAAAAAACATGAAATAGCTACGGATTTTTAGCCATGAATGTCAGCCGACGCTATTTTGGTTGCCAATAGCAATGACATTGGCCACGACTGTTCTTGACCGTGGCTATTTTCGTGACTGATGTTCACCCAAGAATGCCACATCATCAAATTCGTTGCTAATGGCAACGAACACAATGTCCGTGGCTGATTTTGTGGCTGAAGAAGTGGACGATAGTGGTAATTAGCCACGAAATTAGCTACAAATGCTTATTTCGTGGCTGTATTCGATGCTGATTTGGCAACAACATCAACCTCGTGGCTAAATCCGTGGCTATTCAGCATCAGAAATCCGACGATGGAATGGACACGAGGTGAGTGGGCTTGGATCGGTTATTGTGGGCGGGTCGGACATGGAGTGAGTGGGCTTGAATCGTAGCTGAATCCGTGGCCAACAAAGAAGAACAAATGTTATGGACTCGGCATGGATCAATAGCCCATTAGAAATGATCGGCCCAATTACCTTATTAGCCCATAGAATGAAATGAGTATTTAGCAACGACTTGGTCCGTGGCTAAATCCGTTGCTATTACGGTTGAGCTCAAATGTGCTTTAATTTATTATGGGCCCAAATATAACTATACTTTCCCCGATTGGCCCATTGACGAGCCCAAATATGATTATGAAATTTTTTTTTATATATTATAAGTGTTGAAAAAAACATATATTAACTAATTAATAAATTCTTATGAGAATATTATAATAGTATGTTTAATAAAACCTTATATTAACTAATAAATTCTTATTAGAATACTATAAGTTTATGTTTTGAGGAAAACTCATATAAGTAACTAATAAGTGTTGAATAAAACCTTATACTAAGTAATAAATTCTTATTCGAATATTATAAGGTTATGTTTTGAGGAAAACTCATATAAGTAACTAATAAAACCTTATACTTAGTAATAAATTCTTATTATAATACTATAAGGTTATGTTTTGAGGAAAACTCATATAAATAACTAATAAACCTTATACTAAGTAATAAACTCTTATTATAATCCTATAAGGTTATGTTTTGAGGAAAACTCATATAAGTAACTAATAAAACATTATACTAAGTAATAAATTCTTATTATAATACTATAAGGTTATGTTTTGAGGAAAACTCATATAAGTAACTAATAAAACCTTATACTAAGTAATAAATTCTTATTATAATACTATAAGGTTATGTTTTGATGAAAACTCATATAAGTAACTAATAAAACCTTATACTAAGTAATAAATTCTTATTATAATACTATAAGGTTATGTTTTGAGGAAAACTCATATGAGTAACTAATAAAACCTTATACAAAGTAATAATTTCCTATTATAATACTATAAAGTTATGTTTTGAGGAAAACTCATATAAGTAACTAATAAAACCTTATACTAAGTAATAAATTCTTATTATAATACTATAAGGTTGTATTTTGAGGAAAACTCATATAAGTAACTAATAAAACCTTATACTAAGTAATAAATTCTTATTATAATACTATAAGGTTATGTTTTGAGGAAAACTCATATAAGTAACTAATAAAACCTTATACAAAGTAATAATTTCCTATTATAATACTATAAGGTTATGTTTTGAGGAAAACTCATATAAGTAACTAATAAAACCTTATACTAAGTAATAAATTCTTATTATAATACTATAAGGTTGTGTTTTGAGAAAAACTCATATAAGTAACTAATAAAACCTTATACTAAGTAATATATTCTTATTAGAATACTATAAGAGTATGTTTTGATGAGAAATCATATAAATAGCTATTAAAACCTTATACTAAGTAATAAATTCTTATTATAATACTATAAGGTTATGTTTTGAGGAAAACTCATATAAGTAACTAATAAAACCTTATACTAAGTAATAAATTCTTATTATAATACTATAAGGTTGTGTTTTGAGGAAAACTCATATAAGTAACCAATAAAACCTTATACTAAGTAATAAATTCTTATTAGAATACTATAAGAGTATGTTTTGATGAGAAATCATATAAATAGCTATTAAAACCTTATACTAAGTAATAAATTCTTATTATAATACTATAAGGTTATGCTTTGAGGAAAACTCATATAAGTAACTAATAAATCCTTATACTAAGTAATAAATTCTTTTTATAATACTATAAGGTTGTGTTTTGAGGAAAACTCATATAAGTAACCAATAAAACCTTATACTAAGTAACAAATTCTTATTAGAATACTATAAGAGTATGTTTTGATGAGAAATCATATAAATAGCTATTAAAACCTTATACTAAGTAATAAATTCTTATTATAATCTTATAAGGTTATGTTTTGAGGAAAACTCATATAAGTAACTAATAAAACATTATACTAAGTAATAAATTCTTATTATAATACTATAAGGTTATGTTTTGAGGAAAACTCATATAAGTAACTAATAAAACCTTATACTATGTAATAAATTCTTATTATAATACTATTAGGATATGTTTTGATGAAAACTCATATAAGTAACTAATAAAACCTTATACTAAATAATAAATTCTTATTATAATATTATAAGGTTATGTTTTGAGGAAAACTCATATGAGTAACTAATAAAACCTTATACTAAGTAATAAATTCTTTTTATAATACTATAAGTTTATGTTTTGATGAAAACTCATATGAATAACTAATAAAACCTTATAAAAGTAATAATTTCTTATTATAATACTATAAGGTTATGTTTTGAAGAAAACTCATATAAATAACTAATAAAACCTTATACAAAGTAATAAATTCTTATTATAATACTATAAGGTTATGTTTTGAGGAAAACTCATATAAGTAACTAATAAAACCTTATACTAAGTAATAAATTCTTATTAGAATACTATAAGAGTATGTTTTGATGAGAAATCATATAAATAGCTATTAAAACCTTATACTAAGTAATAAATTCTTATTATAATACTATAAGGTTATGTTTTGATGAAAACTCATATAAGTAACTAATAAAACCTTATACTAAAAATAAATTCTTATTATAATACTATAAGGTTATGTTTCGAGGAAAACTCATATGAGTAACTAATAAAACCTTATACTAAGTAATAAATTCTTATTATAATACTATAAGGGTATGTTTTGATGAGAAATCATATAAGTGACTACTAAATGTTGAATAAAACATTAAATTAACTAGTAAATTCTTATTAGAATACTACAAGAGTATGTTTTGAGGAAAACTCATAAAAGTGACTAATAAATGTTGAATAAAACCTTATATTAACTAGTAAATTCTTATTAGAATACTATAAGAGTATGTTTTGATGAGAAATCATCAAAGTTAATAATAAATTTTCAATAATGCATTATATTAACTGGTAAATTCTTATTAGAATACTATAAGTGTATGTTTTTAGGAAAACTCATATAACTGACTAATAAATGTTGAATAAAACCTTATATTAACTAATAAATTCTTTTTATCTGATTTTTTTATACCAAACCTTAAAATATGAAAATTGATATTTAAAAAATTCGCGTAAGATACGGATACTGAACTAGTTTAATGATGTTGCGTTAAATATTATAAAAACATATAAATATCTAATTGAATTTGTTAAAAAAAATTATTTGAAATATATATTGCATAATAAATAGTTTTATTTATAGTTTTATTTTCTAGATATAAATTGTGAACCAAAATTATTTTACCGCCCTAAAAGAGTATGTTGAGCGGGAAATTTCCCCCCAAAATTTTGGTCAAAATTTAAAGCAGTATCTAATAAGGCTCAACCCTAAAATTTCACAAAGCAGAGGCGCCTCTTCTCTTCTTCCTTCTCCTCGGATCCCGCCGCTTCTTCCTTCCTCCTCCTTCCTTCCTCCTCCTGGTCTCGTATCCCCGCCGCTTCCTATCGCGTCTTGTGTTGCCACGTCTTCCTCGGCTTTGCGAAGTCCGGCGCGCCTCCTCCTTCCTCCTCCTGGTCTCGTATCCACGCCTTTCTATTGCTTCTTGTGTTGCCACCTCTGCCTCGGCTTTGCGAAGTCCGGCGCGCCTCCCCCTCGGTTTTGCGAAGTCAAGCGTGCCTCCCCCTCGGCTTTGCAAAGTCCAGCGCGCCTCCCCATCGGCTTTGCGAAGTCCGGCGCTGCCTCCTGTCTTCAGATCTTGAATCGTCATCCTGTCTTCATCCCCGACCTCCCATTGCTAACTTTTTCGCTCTTTGTCCTCCTTCCCTCTCGATTCCAACCTGTTGGCTCCTCACCTCTTCCTCGGTAAAGCCCTTTTCACCCGCCGACGAGTCTACGCCCCCCACCGCCGACGCCTACCGGAGACGGCCACCATCCACCTGAGCCAAGGTTTGTCACTCACTCTCCTTTCGTGTTTCATTCTCCCTTCGAGTTCAAGCTGATGTCTCACTCTCAGATCTAATTTTTCGATCCGTCCTCAAGTGAACTTCTTCTTCATTGTGGGCTCGCCGGCTCGGTCACCATTGCACTCACCAAACTAGGTTCGTCTCTCCTAGTCTCCTCCTCAGTCCGAATCAAGTCATTGTGTGTTTTTAATTCTCACTTCTTAGGTTGTTTTTAATTCTCACTTCTTGTTGCTAGTGGTACCCAAGAGGAAATTGGGGTTTGGAGTGGTATTACAGATGCTCCCTTTGGAGATTTTTTGGGGCTTTGAAAGCTATTTATGAGTTTGGGGCATTTCTGGTTTTTTGGTGTGTTGATTTGGTTTTTGAATTTGATATGCAGGACTTGTTCAGGAGTTGTATTTTGGAGGATTTCACATCGATCGATCGGTTGTTATCTCCATGAGACAAAATTATCTCTCTTTACTTAGATTATTGTAAATTTTTTTGTAAGGTCGGTCTATACTCAATGAGTTTGGTTTGTTTCCCTTTCCATTAACATTTTTTTGACCTGCTTATAATGTATAAAATTTATTTATGTATTTATATATATTTTTAATATCATATGTATATATAATATTTCCAAAATACGAGGATACGAAAATTGCTAAAAATTCACAAAACAAATTAAAATCGGCATCAGCCACGACTATAGCAACGGATTAGCAACGGACTCGACTAAACTCATGACCTGTTTGTAGCCACGAACCCGGTAACGAACTTAGCAACGACTTCAATTTTCGAGGCCGTTTTCAAACCGGGTTCGTAGCCACAGCCACGGCATATGTCATCCACTATTAGCCACGGACGTAGCCACGACAATAAAATATTCGTTGCTAAAATCCGTGGCTGACGCCCGTCGCTATTTAGCTGCGAGGCATATAGCAAGGGATGGCCCGCCCGTGGCTGATTTCGTGGCTAAACCGGTTAGCAACGGACATTCGTGGCTAAATCCATTGCTATTTTCCGTAGCTATTTCCTGCGTTTTTAGTAGTGAATGGGCCTATGATCCAAAATAAAATAAAAAATAAAAAATTACAAACCTTTATATTTTCTTCAACAACCGACTAAAAGTTATATACTTCGGTATCATACTTAATTCTTCGAATGATCTAAAAGTCGTTCTCTTATCTAAAATTTCAATTTTATATCCTGTCACAAAGATTTTGCCCCGACATTTTCTAGAGTTTATGTTTGCTTGTTTCTAGCGATGGTATTTATTTGAGCTTTGTGGTCTCTCCTTTGCCGCCGCGCGAGAGGTCGTGGACGTGATCGAGATCTGACGGCTCGCTATCGACCGAGTCCAAATCTGAGTTCTCCACTTTGTTCCCCAGGGATTCCCTGTGTTACCTCTACCAACTGCCAAACGAGTTGATTCACACTGTCCCTGTTCCAACTTCGTTCCCCTTCGCTGGTTTCGACCTTCGTTCTCTAGATTATTTGTGGTGGTTTTGTCTTTGTTGATTTGCCTGTATTTTCTGTTCTTTCATAACGGTTTGTCCGTTGCCGTTCTTTCGGCCTCTCGTCTCACCGGGCATCTTCGGTGAGTCGAATTCTTTCCGGTTCAAAAAAAAAAGTCTACACTAATGTTTTTATATATTTCAGGTATTTTCTGGTTGGAGCGTATGAATTATGAATTCGGAGATTGATTTTAAGATGGGCTGCCTCGTATTGCTATATCTGATCGCAACAATTGCTATTAGAGTTCGAACGTATGTGATGGACTGGGTCGTACAAGGCAGGAGTGGCATCAAGTGTTGCAATGTACTCCGTATTACTTTGCTTTATTATAATAAATTAGATAGATAGATTAGTTAGATAGAATATTAGATACTGTATATAATATTATTATATAGATTAGTTAGATTAGGTTCATCAGACTATATATACTTTCATTCGGAGACCGGGGAGGAGGCCGAACATACGTGAGGCCGAGACTAACTTTTCATTCCTAAACCCTAATTGTCTTTTGTTTTATTTTTATAGAGATCTAAACTCTCCTGTTTCATCTACGATTTGAAGCTTGATTTAGATTGATTGTGAGTTTCTAATTCTCGTTCCTTAATTCCGTTATTTAATGCTTCAACTTCTTCGCGCTTATTGATTGATTGTTTTGTTCTTTCTTGTCTGGCCAACTAGTTAGATCAATTCAACTGCTAGGGTTTTGTAGATTCCTGGTTGTGAACCTTAACCTGAGTAGTAAACTTGTTCTTTTAGGGCTGGTTGAACTAATTGAATAAGTATGAAGTTAGATATATTGTTAAATCCTTCTTTAGAGACTACAAATACCTTGGTTAATCTCTGAACTTAAAGCTATCAATTGGGGTAAATCCTTTTCTAGGGATTTTTCAATTGATAAGGGTTTCTAGGACTGGTTGGACTAGTAACTATATTAGGTTGGGATAAGGGAATTCGTAGGAAACCTAGAAGGACGAGAAGAAGTTACAAGAATCGTTTCAACCAAATAAAGTAGATATTTGTAGATGAAACTATTTTTTTAATCGTTATCTCCATCAATTTGTTTATAGTTTATTTTATTTTCTTTCTTATTTTCACCACTCAAAAAACCTCGTTTCCTATTAATTGGTAAATAAACTTAACTTAGGAATAACTTGATTCTCTGTGGGATCGACTCGTGCTTACCACACTACATTAGTTAGGTAGGTTCGAATTTATTTTGATACGATTTACGCGACTAAAAATCGTCCATCACCCTACCCTGTTGGGATAGTGTTGTTGCATGCCATTTTGACAGTTGTTCTTTTTATTTACATATTATATCCTCAAAGGTTTCTCTATTTCCTCTTCTGTTTATGATAAGGTAACCAAGATATTTTTCAAGACTTTTTTCATTTGTGATGCCCAGATATCTCTCGAGCTCACAGATTCGGACTCTCGTAATGCCACTGGTTGTTTTAAAAGAGGATTTGTGGTAGTTGACTTTTTGACCCGATATTTGGCAATATTCTTCTAGTATTTTTCTTATCTTGTGGTACGCATCGATGTTTCCTTTTGTAAAAATAATGATGTCGTCTACAAAAGATAGAAAACGAATACATGGACGTACCCTCGCGACCAAACTTAAACCCTATAGAACCACTTGATTCCATGGATTCAACTACTATCTTTCGTGATAGTACTTCTACTCCAAGGATAAATAAAAATGGTAATAGAGGATCTCCTTGACGAAGACCCCTTGTTGGCCGAAAAAGTTCAGTTGGCCCATTGTTGACTAGGATTGAGAACGAGCTTGTGGATATACAGTCATGTATCCATTGGATAATTGTTTGATGGAAGCCGAATTTAGCAAGGATTCGTGTTGTGAATTACCAATCTACTCTATTGTAGGCCTTTTCCATATATAATTTCAAAGCCACCCATCCTTCGGAGCACTTTCTGGTTTTAAAGGAATGAAATATTTCATGTGCAATTAGAATATTGTCATACACTGCTCTGCTGGAGACAAAGGCTCCTTGAAAGGGGTGGATTAGTTTACCAATAACCTTTTTAAGTCTTTCAGTAAGGATCTTAGATAGATTGTGGCACATAGACTTATCGGTCTATAAAGTTTGGTTGTCATTGACTTTTCACATTTCGGTAGCAATGTTATGAATGTGAGGATGATCTGGCGAAGGAGTCATCCAGAGTGAAAAAATCCTTTGGCGGCATGAGCGAAAAACGTTCCTACAATATCCCAATATTCTTTGTAGAATTATGTCGTCGTCCTATCTGGGCTGAGGGACTTGTAAGGCATTATGAAAAAGTTTCCAAAAATTTTTTTTTATCTTAGGGGGAACATTAATATTCAATATCTAGACATTTTCATCAATGAAAGATATTGACGAGAGAGTTGTTAGGTTATAAGCGCTTGAAGTGGTGAACCAACCCTTTTTAGCCGGCCACCAGTAAAGACAATCCCCAATGGAATTTATGGATAGTGGAATATTTAAAATGTATTCAACGATGTTTGGCGGAAGAATAGTTCGCAGTTTCTCAGCAGACCATTCATTATTAGTGATATATGCCTCCACCTTTTCAGCAGTGTCAATGATATCAAGACATAAGCAATAACGTTGCAGGTTGGGAGCCAGGGCCTAATAGTCTTTCCAAAAACGGACAGTCATGCTGTTACCAACAGTCCATGCTAGACCTTCCTTGAAAATTGGGATTAAAGTGTGGAGTTTAGTCAATTACCAAGATGCATTACTCATGCTATTATAATTTAATATGTTAGTGGACTTTAAGTACTTGTATTGAATAATCCGTACCCAGAAGTTTTCAGGTTCAACGAGAATTTTCCACATGAGCTTAAGTTGAAGAGCATCATTCATATGTTTTGATTTTTGAAGGCCAAGACCTCCTTGTTCCTTTCGCTTGCATATTTAATGTCCTTATTCCAAAAAAAACGATCTACTTATTTAGTCCAACTTGCTATGGACATGAGTCGGGAGCATAAAACTCTGCATGGCAAATAAAGGTTTGGAAGAAAAATTTGTTGCAATAAGAGTGGTTCTCCCTTGTTGAGATAGAGAATCGGCCTTCCATTTAGTCAATTGATTGGTTGATTTGATGATGATGTCTTCAAAGGTTGTTTTATTGACCATATCGTTGACAATTAGGGCTGATCAACCGGTCTGGACTGGTCCGGACCGGACATTCCGGTCCCGGTCCGATCAGATGGACTGGAATTTTCGGAAACTTGGACCGCGGAGCGGACCGGGACCGATAAATATGGTCCCGGGTTTTCCGGTCCGCGGACCGGAAAGTCCGGTTGGACTGGTTTGATGCCTCAGCCTTGTTTTTTTTTTTGTGACACTTTGCAGCAACCCCAAATTTGTATTTGTACATTTATAGCAGCTGTATTTTTTTCCTTCGTTTGGACAACTTTACAACAGCTGTATTTTACAGCAATACAACATTACAGTAGCCCCAAATCTGTATGTACATAGCAACATGTTATTCCTATAAAAGTTTATATAATCTGTATATTAAAGTTTCTGTAATCTTTATGTACACAACAATACAACATTACACCCCTGTTGTGATAGTAATCAATTGCATTTAACAACTGCTGGAAATATTTCCTTGCTTCTTCTTCCTTCAATCTTCCTTTACTTCCCTGGCTCAAGAAAGTAGGAATATAAGGATTTGAAGAAAATTTTAACACTATCCTTATAGTCTTGCCAAATGCGTAAAAAAATATCCATTGATGAAACAAGAATGAGAAGAGAAAATAAGAAAAGAAAATTGGATTTATCACTAGCTTACATTTTATATCAAAGAGTTCAGTCGGAGTTCACCACCTGTGACAACCTCTAGAACATATATCTTTATCTTGTTTGCCATAACCTACACAACAATTAACCCCAAGTGAAAAGAACAGTGATCGTGTTAAGACAAAATGCAATTTTAATGATAGAACTTGAAACACAAATCATTTCCTATGTTTGGAGGAGGCCATGAGAACTCCAACCGCGACAATGAACATACATAGCATGCCTACGAGCAGTATGTACGTTCTCTTCGAAGATTTCCTGTATTCTCCGAATAGCAGTATTCCCCAGAAGGTGTTCACAAGAGGGAGTGCCTGCAAAAGGGAACCAAATACATAAGAAAAGACCAATAACCCGGGTGTATGTTTACAATGTAGAGTATCTATCGGCAAACCTGAACAGCATCACCCGCTGCATAGCCTGCAGCCTGGCCACCCATAAACTGAAGTCCGTTCCTAAACCCACAAAGGATGCCAGCTAAGAGTGCCCATCGTCTCTCATCCCAGTCCATGAGGTATGCTTTGAATGACGACTTGGGCAGGTTCAGCACAGGGCGGTATAGGAAGCCGACATTTAGGATGACAGCAACCACGAAACAGGAGACTGAGAAGTGGAAAAATGCAGTGTAAACCACCAATTCACCAAATGAGGAACCCCTTCTTTCATTAGACGCCATTGGTCGTTTGTAGCCAATTCAAGTTGAATGCCGGTGAGAACATAGAGAAGCACACTCCTGCAATTTCTAAATTATAATCATTCTAAAAAATGTGGTGTTTAATCATTCTAAAAATTAGTTAAAATATTGGCTCTTAATCCATCAAATTAAAACCTACACCGTACAATACAATCAAATATTAACATTCAACAATATTGATTAATTCCTGGGGAATATCATCATTATACATATGAGATTTTACAAATTGAAATTTATTAAAATCAGGATGAGATTTTACAAGAAATGGTCCATATTAGCAAGGAAACAATTAACAATTAGATGATTAAACACAATCATTCTCAAAACTCAAAACATTTTACAAATTGAAATTTCTTAACCCTAGATTTAAAATCGGGATGAGATTCTTCAATCTTAGTCTAGAATATTTATGATTTCTCCAAATCTATACTAAAATCAACATTAATTTGTCAAAATTTAAATAAAAAAAACCTAGAGCTAAAAGTGAAACGGAGAGATAGGGATGTCACTTACTGGCACCGAACGAAGAGACTGAGAGAGGGATGGTGGCCTACTGGCGTCGGCGGTGGCTGGTGTGGCTTCTAGCGAGGGATAGTGTGCCGAACAGAGTAACAGACAGAGAGACTGAGTAGTGAGAGAGCGCTTGAGAGAGAGGCGGCGAAGTGAAGGGGAAGGGTTGATGAAATGAAACGCGTACACAAAAGGCACGCCTCAGTAGCCAGAGCATGAGCAACTATGAGATTTCCTTACCTTAAGGTTAGTAAAAGGTAAGCTCATGGTTGTGGGTCTTACCTTAAGGTAAGGGGATGGAAGGGGTTACCTTGGTAGAAAGAGGTAACCTCTTCCCTTTTCTAATTTTGTTTTCCTTTTTCTTTTATGAAAAAGTAACATATTCTCTTTTCCATCCATATTTATTAATTGTAAACATGTTTAAAATGAAATAGAAAATATATTTATATTTCATTATTTTTTTAAATAAAATATCTCATTGGTTTAATTTTATTTTTCTCTATAATTTGAGCTCAATTTTACCCTATATATACCCACATCTTGATCTATTGTAGTTGTACTGATTCTCACTATGGATCACAATAATCCAAATAACCCACACATTCCAAATATGCTTTTTGATCCAAATCTTCTAAAAAATTCTCAATTTCACGTGATATTACAAATATTTAACAATCATTCAACACCCGAATGCCCAAGGCTATGATCTCAATTTATAGGTAGCTCGATTAGTATTTACGCATGTTATAATGTTTCTAACTTTGTTAATTTTAATCTAGATGTAATAAAATATATTTATATCAAGTACTTGCTATTTTTATTTATTTATAAAAATATAAATAAAAATAATTGACAATAATATATGATGATAAAAATATAATAAAGGAAAAGATATGTAAATGAAAATGAAAAGTGAAAATAAATTTGAAAAGGGGTAAAAGAGATTTCCCATGGTTGTGGAGAAAACCTTTTAGAAAGAGGTAGAAAAAGTGAAAATAATTTTCAACAAAAAAATAAATGAGGTGTAAAGTTATGATAGGAAGATGGAAGAAAAAAGGAGAAAGAGGTTTCCCCATGGTTGCGGATGGTCTCAGTCCTCACCTCTTCTTCTTCTTTTTTTCTTTTTAAAAAAAATAAAATAAAGGGAACCCGGTCCGATTCCGGTCTGGTCCCGGGTTTGGACCAGAAACCGAAAATCAGAATTCCTTGGACCGTGGACTAGACCGTAATATCCTGGTCCGATCCAAAGACTGTAATTTCCGGTCTGGTCCCGATCCGATTCCGGTCCGATCCAAATTTTGCCCAGCCCTATTTTTGGCGGAAGAATAGTTTGCAGTTTCTCAGCAGATCATTCATTATTAGTGATATATGCATCCACCTTTTCAGCAGTGTCAATGATATCAAGACATAAGCAATAACGTTGCAGGTTGGAAGCCAGGGCCTAATAGTCTTTCCAAAAACGGATAGTCATGCTGTTACCAACAGTCCATGCTAGACCTTCCTTGAAAATTGGGATTAAAGTGTAGAGTTTAGTCAATTACCAAGATGCATTACTCATGCTATGGACATGAGTCGGGAGCATAAAACTTGCTATGGACATGAACTACTTATGTCCTTATTCCAAAAAAACGATCTACTTATTTAGTCCAACTTGCTATGGACATGAGTCGGGAGCATAAAACTCTGCATGGCAAATAAAGGTTTGGAAGAAAAATTTGTTGCAATAAGAGTGGTTCTCCCTTATTGAGATAGAGAATAGGCCCTCCATTTAGTCAATTGATTGGTTGAGTTGATGATGATGTCTTCAAAGGTTGTTTTATTGACCATATCGTTGACAATAGGGCATCCTAGATATTTGTCTAAGTTTATTTCCTTAGAAATGTTGAGGCATTCTTCAATGAAAGTTGGATATGTTGTTAAATCCCTCTTTAGGGACTGCAAATACCTTGGTTAATCTCTGAACTTAAAGCTATCAATTGGGTTAAATCCTTTTCTGGGAACTGTTCAATTGATAAGGGTTTCTAGGACTGGTTGGACTAGTAACTATATTAGGTTGGGACAAGGGCATTTATAGGAAACCTAAAAAGACGAGAAAAAGTTACAAAAATCGTTTCAACCAAATAAAGTGGATATTTGTAGATGAAATTATTTTATTAAACGTTATCTCCATCAATTTGTTTTTAGTTTATTTTATTTTCTTTCTTATTTTCATCACTCAAAAACCCTTGTTTCCTATTAATTGGTAAATAAACTTAATTTAGGAATAACTTGATTCTCTATGGAATCGACTCGTGCTTACCACACTACATTAGTTAGGTAGGTTTGAATTTATTTTGATATGGTTTACGCGACTAAAAATCATCCATCAAATTGGCGCATTTGTCGGGGAATCAAAGTTTATTTCTTTGTTTTGTGTTTTTGCCTATTATTGTATATAACTAATTTTTTTGTGAGCCTATCTTACGGTTCATAACACCCGTGCTACTAACTGTTTGTGTTCGTGTGTCTAGGTGTGTGCCTCTAAAGATGACTAATGATTTATTTTGTGATTTTTGCGGAGTTTCTAATCATATATTTGAAGATTGTCCGGTGTTTAGGGTTCTGATTGGAAAGGTTAAGGAAGTATATCAATTGTGCAAAACTCAAATTTCTTGTGAGGTGGATATCATACATGATATTGCACAATTAGAGTTCCAAATCGGACAATTAGAACCTCCATGTCTAGCTCCGCAAACATCACAAGAATCGTATATGTTTCCCCTTATGGAAGAACACTTTGCTGCAATGGAGTCCCAACTTATAAAGATCCAAATTGATTTCAATAGCGAGATGCGGCGAATCCAAGTGGCTCAACAAACTAACATTCCAATTTTTTCAGAGATTTTTCCTTTTGGCGAAGAGATCTTGGAAGATTGGATAGATGAGCAAGATGAGGAAAATTTCACAAAGGGGATTCTATTGTTTGAATTTAGCGAGGGTGCAAGTGGAAAAAGAGCTAAAAACAGGTAAGAGAGGAGTGCATATTTTGAGAAGCCACCACTGGAAGAGAATTGGTGATATTACTTACCCTTTGCAGAGAGTCATGCTCGCTTGTTCAATAAGTTGAAACGATTCTTGTCTGCAATATTATTTAGTTTCAATTTATTTGTATGTAGTGCATGTTTGCTTCGTAGTTGTGCACAAGAGTTTGACAGGTTGGAGGGGGGGCTTTAACTATGTCTGACTAGTGTCTTGAGGAGGGCTTGGAAGGCAACCTAAGGTTAGTAGTTTTATGGTTTTTTTAGGTTATAGTTTACTTTTAGTATTTTTTGTGTTTTGCTTCCTAAGCTGCAGGTAAAAAAAATCGAGCCTTTCCTCTGTCTCCCTTCTTTCCTTCCATGGTCACCTTCTTCCATCTCTCTCACCACTCCACCGCCCCCCTCACCGGGAATTTGCCCTCGAGCCGTCTTTATTTTCCATCCCTTTCCACTCGCCCTCGTCGGATCTTTCTTCTACCACCACTAGTTTTCACCTCCCTCATTACCCCCCTCTTTTCCCCGCTACCATCGCTCGCCCTTCGCTACTAGTCACCAGAATTCCCCAATTCCCCGATGTTGTCGTTCGCCATCAACAATCCTCCACCGCTCCTCGTATCGACGTCCTTTTCCTCCCCACTTCATTCCAACTCCGAGCATCTAAGGTTGTCGGCGATACACCGCTATGGCGCTTCCCCTCATCCCGGAAGTCCACCGCCGAAACCTTGAACCGCGTCTACCTTCTCAGATTATGTCAGCCACCACTGCAAATCCTTCCGCTGGACCTCCTGTCGACCATCTCCGGTTTTCCAGGGCCGCTTTCATCACCGCGAGCTCCAGCTATTTTTCGTTCCGTGCCCTTGCGCTTCTGCTCGAAGAGGGTAGTGGTGGCTGCTCCCGATTAGCCTCGATTTGCTTCTGATGCTATTCTTCCAAGCTTCTTCGAATTGTCCTATAGACCTCAAATTAGAACAGGTAAGTGCAAGTATGTCTCAATCCCCTTACCTAGTTGTGTTTTTATGACTTGTGATTTGCTTATCCAAGTTATAGGTGGAAAATCAATGCGTTGATTTCAAAACTCTCATGCCTTAAACTCTTTGTAGCTGATCGACTTCTTCTTGTAATGTCTAAAAATCAATTGAGTTATGTTGGCCTAAGTGATTTTTATGATTCGTTCTTGTCCACTTGATTGTCTCATGCTCCTTGTATCCATCGAATTTTTCATGATTTTACTTCCGAAAGATGGATGAGTCTGATCATCAGGGTTGTAAGAAGGTTGGCCAGGCATATTGCAAAGAGGATAGGCCTCTATTTATCTAACTCTAAGAAGGTTCGCATGTGCCAATTGCATCCAAGTTGCTGGTGAAAGTTTCTGCTGAACACTAATTTCTACTCTTTTGTCATGTTTTAAGGGTTTTAGTACTTAGGAATAGTCACCTATCTTGATGAATTTTATGCTTTTGATAATCCTTTGTTACTAAATTGAATTTGCTGTTGATTTTTATCCTAGTTTTGTTTGTTTTTGCTGCTGTTTTGGTGTTGGACAGGTCTTATAACCATGAGAAGTGCTGAATTTTATGGTCTGTTCAGAGAAAATACCACCACCTCTTCTTGAGCTGAATGATTTTTCTCGAATGCCTGATTTACATTGTGAGTTTCCTCTACCTCTTTTATTCTTTTTCTTTACTTTGAGGACAAAGTAAGATTTTTAGCATGGGGTGGGGGAATTCAGGTGTAGCTCCTTACATTTTTTTTATATATATATGTTAGTTTCTTGTTTTTTTTTCCATATTTTTTTTATGCATTTCATTGCATTATTCCATTTCATTATAAGTTGCATTATAGATAGTTATATTTGATAATTAGGACATGTTCATATGAAGTTATTGAGTCTTTGTTTTTTATTTGTTAGTTTTTTTTTAGTTTTGTTAAGAGTTATTTCTATGATTGTTATGACCTCGATGATGATATATGGTTTTTCATGGCTTAAGAGTTAAGAAAATTGATCTTTAATTGAATAACGACACTTGTGGGATTCCCATAGATAATCTGGATTATGAGCATTAGCTATAACTTGATATTGATTGGATGTTCAGTTTAGAGCAATTTTAAAAAACTTTTATGTGATTTTTATTATATATGTCTAAACCCCTGATGAAAAGCACTATTAAATTCGGTTATATTTGTTTGATGTGAGTTGATATATGTGCTGGGTTAATGAGTGTAAGGAGGATAAAATTCACTTACACCGCTTGATGAGGATAAAATTCACTCGAGTGAAAAGAATCATCAATAAACCAATGCTCGAGGAGGATAAAATTCACTCGACACTCATAAGAATATTTAGAAAAAAAATACAGTTAGTAACCGATCCTGTTTGTGGAGGATAAAATTCACGCAAGGAGGAAGAAAAGTAATTAGAAAATACTTGGAAAAAGTCTTAGCTTTATTGAAACTCCGAAATAGAAAAGACCTAGTAATCTATGGGTGTTCATGACGATTTTTATGTGCTTAATGAATTTGATTGCTCAATACATTCTGAATGCAAACATCCCTTGAACCAAATAAGTTTTTAAGCAATGAGTATGAAAGGTTTGATGTGGGTCTCATAGTGTCATAATTATTTTGAGCTTAATAACATAATAAATACTCCTAAAGCCATGATAACTATACTGATGAGTGATCATTCTTAGAAATTTCTTTGAGTTCTTGTCTTTTTTAGTTGTCTTTGCATTGTGATTACTTTGCTTGGGGACAAGCAAAAGTCTAAGCATGGGGTAGTTTGATAGAGTCTATTTTAGTCATATATTTGCATACTGTTTTCGATCATTTTAATGCATATTTTACAGTTAATTTGTATTATTTGATTTTCAAAGTCCACACTAGTGTTTTTAATCTTTTTATATATTTCAGGTATTTTCGGGTTGGAGCGTATGAATTAAGAATTCGGAGATTGATTTTAAGATGGGTTGCCTCGTATTGCTATATGGGCTGATGGACTGGACCGTACAAGGCAGGAGTGGCATTAAGTGCTGCAATGTACTCCGTATTACTTTGCTTTATTATAATAAATTAGATAGATAGATTAGTTAGATAGAATATTAGATATATATTATTATTATATAGATTAGTTAGATTAGGTTCATCAGACTATATATACTTTCATTCGGTGACCGGGGAGGAGGCCGAACATACGTGAGGCCGAGACTAACTTTTCATTCCTAAATCCTAATTGTCTTTTGTTTTATTTTTATGGAGACCTAAACTCTCCCATTTCATCTACGATTTGAAGCTTTATTTGGATTGATTGTGAGTTTCTAATTCTCGTTCCGTAATTCCGTTATTGAATGCTTCAACTTCTTTACGCTTATTAATTGATTGTTATGGAGATCTAAACTCTCCCGTTTCGTCTACTTTGCTAGGTGTTGTAGGAGGGAATCGAGAGTGCAAATAAAATATGAATAAAATAAAGCGAACCGATTGGATCCCAGCAAATAATGTTCAAGACTCCCTCCCGATGTAGCAAGAGAAAGTCAGGTTCGAATCCTCGAGGAAGCTGGTCAGCGGATCCTAGGCAGCGGAGAAATCTCACGAACAGAAATCAACAACAGATTACCTCGATCTCGACTAGGGTTAGTCGACAGAAGATGGGACAAGTCGAAGCAAAGCAAGCGGCAATCACTGACTTTTGTTGATATCGAGAAGATTTACTCGATATCGAGTAACTTTCATCGACGTCGAGGAAGCCTTGCTCAAGTACCTGCAAACCAGAAGCTACAGCGATCTCGTCGATTGAATATCAGTACTCGATGTCGACCAGTGTTGGTCGATATCGAGGAAAACAAAAAAATTTAAAACGAAAGAAAATAAAGAACAAGGCTTTGTGAAACTTGAAATAAACTATGTGAAATAAAACTTCCAAGATTAGGGTTTGCAACGACGATAACCAAACAGGCATAAGGCAAGATAAATAATGATCATGCAAATCGCATCGAAGGATTAATCTTTCGCCTTTTCCAACAATTAGACAACTCTTTCAAGAAACCCTAATTGTATCTACCGATTTTATGGTTACAATCCAAGTTGTTAGCATGGATCTCCATTTAATGGGTAATAAACATATAACAAGTAGCAGATGCTCAAAACACGACAAAGATCAAATCTTTACCTCAAACTTGTGTGGCTATCATCGGGCTCACCCCAACCCTAGAAGTAGGTGGACTACTCGCTCTTCATCGCAATTGCATACATTGATTAAAAAGAAATAACTTGCATTAACTAAATTCAAAGTCTTTACAATCCCGACACTCCAACTTTCGTTGAATGTCAAAACCCTAAAACCTTTGAACTCCTAAACTTCTCTGTGGAACTACTTCTCTAGCTTCTGAATTGAATGACTAAAACTCAGCCCCATGGGCTTTATTTATAGGCTTCCAATCCTTGCTAATCAAGGAAGGAAATCTCTATCTATATCTAAAGATAAAACTTAAATAAAGATTAAACATTAAATTCTAAAAGGAATATCTAAAATATCCAAATATCTTCATGTGGTAGATAAATCCTCTCTCCATGGATAAATCCTTGATAGACTTGATATAACTTGATAGATTCGGATAGATTTGGACAGATTCGGATCCTAACAGCCCAACAGTGTCACGCGGCCCAGAGAGCTTTTGCTCGACATTGAGGAATTTCCACGATTTCTAGGAGAAATGTCGTCGACTTCGGGTTTGTTGGCTTGCTCGAGTAACTTCTTCTCAGAACTGGCTCGGACATGTGCTGCTGGTTTTACTCGACATCGAGTAATTTCGTCGATATCGAGTAAAAACTCCTCGAGTGGTCTTGTTCTTTGGCTTCTCGATCAGATTTGTTTCCTCGAGTCCAGGTGTGGCTTCAAGTCTTTGTCGACATCGAGTAATTTACTCGATATCGAGTAAAACCCTGAACTCGAGTTGGCTTCGTTTCTCAGCTTTCTCGATCGGGCTCTCCTCGACCAGGCTTTGGTGCACATGCTTGTCGATATCGAGGAAATGTCCTCGACATCGAGTAACTCTTGGCTTCAACTTTTCTCTTCTTGGTTTTGTCCCGGAATGGCTCCAAATTCTGTAATATTAAACCAAAACTTATGTAGACCTCTATTTCTTGCAAATAAGCATATATTACATAAATTCAACATATTCCCAGCCCGAAATATGCAAAGTATATCGAATATGGAGCTAAAATGTGCATTTCAACATGGCTATTTTAGTGGACATCACTAGGGTTTTGTAGATTCCTGGTTGTGAACCTTAACCTGAGTAGCAAACTTGTTCCTTTAGGGCTGGTTGAACTAATTGAATAAGTAGGAAGTTGGATGTGTTGTTAAATCCCTCTTTAGGGACTGCAAATACCTTGGTTAATCTCTGAACTTAAAGCTATCAATTGGGTTAAATCCTTTTCTAGCACTACCAAAAACGCAGGAAATAGCCATGGATTTTTAGCCACGTCATAAAGTCGTTGTCACATCCGTAGCTGATAGCCACGAAGATAGTTACGACCTGACAAGTCGTAGCTATATTAGCTTCGAATGAAAATATTCATGGCAACGGTCGTGGCTAATGATGAAGACATAATTTCGTGTCCAGAATTTCGTGGCTTTTAGCCACGAATAAAAATGTCATGGCTATTAGCCACGACTTTGGCCACTGTCAAATTTTCCGTGGCCGATTTCGACGTCATTTTGGCGAGTCTAACCTAACGTGGCAATGTAGCCACGAATTTAGCCACGAATAATATCCGTTGCTCTACTCATGGCTGAGAATGTGAGGCAATTAGCATTATATGTCCCGAGTTAGAGGTGAACAGCCACGAATTTAGCCACTGTTGGATTATCCGTGGTTGTGTTCGACGCTAAAATGGAGACGCCCATTATGCCTTTGGTGTATCCGAATTGAGAAAATTCACAAACTAAAGAAAATTAATTTGAAACAAAATAACAATTTTTAAACCCAAAATCTCACCAAAAAAAAGGTAAGGCCTAAAGATGGTCAAGCCCAATTTTAGAGAGTCAAAGCTCCAAAAGGTCAAGCCCATTAGTATTAGTCAAAGCCCAATGAATATGTAAGCCCAATTAATAGCTCTACATTAATTAAGGAGCCCAGTTAATAGCCACGGTCATATCCGTGGCTAATGTCGTGGTTATTTACAATTAACATCAAATAACACACTTTAATTTATAATGATCTTTAATTTATTATGGACCCAAATACGGCTATAATTTCCGCCAACAGACCCATTAATGGTATAAGTATTTATATCTAAATAAATACTAGAACACAAACAAATCCATTAATTGTTAAATAAAATGTGTTTTGAGGGGGGAAATCATATAAGTAACTAATAATCGTTGAATAAAACCTTATATTAACTAATAAATTCATATGAGAATATTACGAGAGTTTATCTTGAGAAAAAATTCATATAAGTAGCTAATAATTGTGGAATAGAACTTTATATTATGCAATAAATTCTTATTCGAATAATCTAAGTGAGCGTTTTGAGAGAAAATCATATAATTAACGAATAAATGTTTAATAAAATCTTCTTTTAACTACTAAATTCTTATTATAATACTATAAGAGTATGTTTTGAGAAAAAACTGATATAAGTAACGAATAAATGTTGAATAAAACCTTATTTTGACTACTAAATTCTTAACAGAATACTATAAGAGTAGTTTTTTTAGGAAAACTCATATAACTAATGAACAAATGTTTAATAAAACCTTATATTAACTATTAAATTCTTATTAGAATACTATAAGAGTATGTTTTGAGGAAAACTCATGTAAGTAATGAACAAATGCTTAATAAAACCTTATATTAACTAATAAATTCTTATTAGAATACAATAAGAGTATGTTTTGAGGAAATCTCATATAAGTAATGAACAAATGCTTAATAAAACCTTATATTAACAACTAAATTCTTATTAGAATACTATAAGAATATGTTTGAGGAAAACCCATATAAGTAATGAACAAATGCTTAATAAAACCTTATATTAACTAATAAATTCTTATTAGAATACAATAAGAGTATTTTTTTGAGGAAATCTCATATAAGTAATGAACAAATGTTGAATAAAACCTTATATTAACTAATAAATTCTTATTAGAATACAATAATAGTATGGTTTGAGGAAATCTCATATACGTAATGAACAAATGTTTAATAAAACCTTATATTAACTAATAAATTCTCATTAGAATACTATAAGAATATGTTTGAGGAAAACTCATATAAGTAATGAACAAATGCTTAATAAAACCTTATACGTATTAACTAATAAATTCTTATTAGAATACAATAAGAGTATGTTTTGAGGAAATCTCATATAAGTAATGAACAAATGTTTAATAAAACCTTATATTAACTACTAAATTCTTGTTAGAGTACTATAAGAGTATGTTTGAGGAAAACTCATATAAGTAATGAACAAATGTTTAATAAAACCTTATATTAACTACTAAATACTTATTAGAATACTATAAGAGTATGCTTTGAATAAATCTCATATAAGTAATGAACAAATGTTTAAAAAAACCTTATATTAACTACTAAATTCTCATTAGAATACTATAAGAGTATGTTTGAGGAAAACTCATAAAAGTAATGAACAAATGCTTGATAAAACCTTATACGTATTAACAAATAAATTCTTATTAGAATACAATAAGAGTATGTTTTGAGGAAATCTCATATAAGTAATGAACAAATATTTAATAAAAGCTTATATTAACTACTAAATTCTTATTAGAATACTATAAGAGTAAGTTCGAGGAAAACTTATATAAGTAATGAACAAATGTTTAATAAAACCTTATATTAACTACTAAATTCTTATTAGAATACGTATGTTTTGAGGAAAACTCATATAAGTAATGAACAAATGCTTAATAAAACCTTATATTAACTAATAAATTCTTATTAGAATACAATAAGAGTATGTTTTAAGGAAATCTCATATAAGTAATGAACAAATGTTTAATAAAACCTTATATTAGCTACTAAATTTGTATTAGAATACTATAAGAGTATGTTTTGAGGAAAACTCATATAAGTAAGGAACAAATGCTTAATAAAACCTTATATTAACTAATAAATTCTTATTAGAATACAATAAGAGTATGTGTTGAGGAAATCTTATATAAGTAATGAACAAATGTTTAGCTATACAAGTAACCTCCCTATTTTCACCCTATAAACGCCACTTAACTGCAACATCTTGAGGGTCCCGGACGGGCTTTTCTTCTTCCCTTTGGGTGATTCAACTGCAAAAGATCACATCTTGAGGGTCCCGGAAGGGACCAATAAACACAGCCTTCTTCCTCCTGGTTTCTCCTCCTCATAGGTGCACCTGCAACCACACACAAACCAAACAAAAAATCAGCAAAGGAGAAGGACTCTATCAGTGCTGCTGTCTAAACACGAAAACAGAGGGTATATATCCTCACTTCTTTTCTTTGTTTTGCAGGTAAAATTAAGCATTACAATGTAGAAGACCAACCCGGGCTTGGGTTCAGATGCTCTCACCTAGTGTTTGGGCTCGTAATAGGCTTGAAAGTATTTTCTTTTGCCTAGAGACCATCACGTAATAGGTTGAGAGCATCCACTCCCTAGTCGGGGTTGGGTTCATATGTTCTCACCCAGTGTTTTGGCTCGTAATAGGCTTGAAAGTATTTTCTTTCGCCTAGAGACCATTATGTCATAGGTGGAGAGCATCACTCTCGTAGTTGGCTTGAAAGTATATTCTTTTGCCACTACATTCGATCCCGGTGCGGATCGGTTTATCGGGTCGAAGTGCTGCCGGAATTTTGGGAGACTCAATCAACAAATTGAAACCCGTTGGTCACAATGCTTCTCAAATCAAGGCAAGAAAAAAAATGCAAAAGACCCAAGGATGTTGCTACCAAATTGCAACCAATTGCAAACCCTGACTGTTTGAACCAAAAGGCTAAACTGTTCAATTCAAGTCAGTCAAAGACAATGTTAAACTGGAACAACTTGGGAAGTAAAAGATGCTTCTCATCTCCAAACTAATATGATCACATCCAAATAAGTCTAGCCCGGACAAATCAAAACCCAAATTGGCTTTATGCCGAAAACAAACAGAAACCCAAAACCAGGAAGTTCAACAAGTCACTCTCAGATTATATTGGGCAAGTAATAGCCTAAGAAATCAAGAGGACTAAAAAGCAACTCAAGGAAAAAAAGGGGAGGGCTGAATCATACCTGTTTCAGAAGAGACAGTTGCAGCAAAACGCCTAGGGTTGGAATGAGACTGTCGCTCTGTTCTTCCCATCGATTGCTCAAATTCGGATGACCACCGATCACTGCTCAGATTTCCCCTTAACCTTGAATTTGCCTATTTTGTTGGCTGTGCCAACCCAGAAAAAAAAAACACAAATTACAAAGTATCAAAAAATCAATCCTAGATGATTTCTCAAAACCCAAATCATCCAAATTAGGGGCAAATTATGGAGAAAAGTAGAAAAACAAACATATTCCTTCATCTCTTTGCAAGAGCTCATGGGGTTTCCGAGAGGCGTCAGATTGATCAACATCTCCACTCTTTAAAAGCCCTCCCGTTTTCTATCGCTCATCGAGCTTAGCTCACTCTTCCTTGAAATCACTCAATTCCAAGCCCCCTCGATGTGATTCAGAAAGTGACTTTGTCTCCCAGGTGAACTATGTGCATCTATGACGGTGTGGCCTCTTTGTCAAAGCCGCTGAGGTCAAAATAAAAGAAAGCGTCAAATTGAGAGCACAACTGTGCAAGAGAGAGTTGGAAGATGAATGTTATTCTTTTGTTTTGGGCTGGACCTAGCCATCATAAAACAAAGGGCAAACTGCAGAAAACCACCCCTTAACTAGGCTACATTGCATTTAACCACCCCTTAGATAAGAAATTGCAGCAAACCACCCTTTAAAAGTTCTCCGTTAGCAAAATGCCACCCTCCCCTTTACTCTGTCAAGACTCCGTTAAAATTTGGAACAAAATGACTAAAATACCCATGTTTAAATATTCAATTTTCCCTTAAATGCCATTTTAAGCAAATCTAAATATCCAACTTCCCTTTTGCTCCCCATCTTCGATCAAAAGGGCCATGCCATACCACTTGCTTAAGGTTTATGAAGAGGAAAGTGCAAATTTCTTTTTGGAAAATCAAAGGTAAACCCCCAAAAAAACACATAAAAATTTCGATCAAAGCATACAAGAAAAAAAAAAGCAAATTTTCCAAATCACTTACACCAACAATGAAAGGTCGAATAAAATTAGGGCTTTGATGAATTTCATGCTCAAGTTCTTGACCCAATCAATTTTCATACCGAAAATCAAACAAAAACCACACAATTTTCGAAATTAGAGTTTTGGGTTTATAGAAACAGTAGTAGAGGAAATTTGTTTATGAAATCTGGGACAATGATTTGGTGGACCTAATTGGCGCAAGTTTGATCGACGGAGATTTATTATAGTCTAATATTGACAAGGAAGGAAGGGGAAGATGCACATCCATGGTTACGAGATAACATAACGAAGGGGAAGATGACCTGGAATGGAACATAGATATGGAGATGGGGTAAATTGGTCTTTTCGTTCATTTTTAACAAGGAACAGCTTCGTGGGTGGTTGTTTGCAAAGAAAATTGTTTTAGTGGGTGGTTCTCAGTAATTTGACATAGAAGGGATGGTTATAGGCAATATGACATATTTTAAGGGTGATTTTCTGTCGTTTACCCTAAAACAAAACAAAAAAATGAAATGAGCTGGGCTGGGCTAATCAAATCCAGGCTTCGGTTTGTTTTTTTTTAAGGAAACAAAACAAAAGCCTAAGAAATCAATTAATATACATGTACTGTATATGTATATACGGCTTAAGGTTTTGCAAATATATATATGGGTGATTTTGGTAGATGACCCTTTTTTAATGTTCAATTGGGTACTTAGACCCCAATATTGAAGTGGAGCAAGGGGGAAACTTTCGCGAAATTAACAAAGCGCGACGAAATTAGCAATGTTTCGGATCTAGTCGAGTTGGATCGTGAACAGATCTCCGGTGACTTGGCGACTCTGATTTCTGGCAACCCCTGGCGGCAAGGGATCAATTAGAAGTGAGCGGCGGCGGCAACCCCTGCTTTTGGGCAACCAGTGTAGAGGCGGCGCCATGGGTTTCATCGCCGTTGGAGGCCACCAGTGTAGAGGCGGCGACCCCTAACGGATGCGTGGCCGGCCGGTGGAGGCGAGAAGGAGGACCCCCACTCCTTGTGGATCTGGGTGGATGGCGTTGGTGCTAGGTCGAACTCGCGCGGAAGAGTCTTCCGGTTTCCTAGTCAAAGTTTATGCTAGAATGTTATATTTTAAAATTGAAGTTTAATTTCTGAATAGGGATAGTTAGGTTTTGTGAAGTTTGAGAATCAATTCCGTGAACTATGATTTCTGAATGGAATATTCATTTTGTGGCTTGTGAAATGTGATATCTAGATATCAGATATCGGATATCAGCCCCGATATCTGATATCTAAGTGTTTGGTATCCCTAAAAGTGATATCACTTGATATCTAGATATCAAATTTGGCCTATTTTGATATACTGATCTTTAGGGAGGTATCACTTGATATCGATATCGTCCGATATCAATATCTTGATACCGATATCGATACCAAACGAAATTTATTATAGGAGAGAAATGGAGAAATTTGTTATTCGAACTAAAAATTCATCAATTCCAATTTCGAGTTTTGGGTCTTCTAGTCCTTCCGTTGCTCAATCTCCAAATGTTAGAATAGATGTGATTGAAGATGATGTTGTTAGAGGTGATGTGAGTGGCATTGAAATTGTTAAGAGACGAGGTGGTTGAAGTCTTGAAGATAATGTTGTTAGAGATGATGTCACGGTAGAAAAAAGAGCTCGTTTGAAAAAACAGTGGATTATTATTAGTGAACCGGTATTAAAATACCAATTGTGGAATACGATATACGATCCTTTGTATGAATGTATATTTTCATTAGCTCTAAATATTATGTAAGCAAAATAGTTTATCATCTTTTCGAGTTTTCAACACCCTTGTCGATATTCGTGGCTCCACCACTGACTCCTGGCTATCGACTAGGGTTTGCGGCTAGACCGACCGCCATGGCAATAGACTGTCTTGTCCTCGGTAACCTCTCTCTGTCTCCGTACTCTCCCTAACTTCTTCCCTCTGTCTATCATCTTCAGTTCTGAGCTTCTCCTTTATGTGATGCTTGTTGTTCTAGGAAGGCGCAGGGCAGGAGGTCGGCAAAAGCTGTGTTGTGGCTAACATTAATGGGAAGAATATAATGTTTGATTGCGGGATGCATATGGGGCACCTCGATCACCGCCGATATCCTGATTTCTCCCTCCTCCCCCATTCCAGAAGCTTGGACAATTTTCTCTCGTGCATTATCATCACTCATTTGTAAGCTACTGTTTTTTTTTTTTAGTGAAAGGGCTTGGCTTCTCTAGAGGATTGTTGAATGATGATGAAATTGATGTCTTATGGTAGGATTATGAAATTGATCTTAGCTTGCTATAGGTATTGATTTTTCCCACAATTGCTCTAGTTGATTGCAGGAATTTGTCAATTGACCTTTTATTTTGGTGCTGTTGTTGCAGTCATTTGGATCATATTGGGGCTCTTCCTTACTTCACTGAAGTTTGTGGATACAGTGGGCCTATTTATATGACGGTATGGGGTTCCCTTGATAAGCTATTGTAGATACTTTTTGCAATGTTTAGTCTTTCTATTAAAGACTTTATTGCGTTCAAATATTAGTTTCTAGTTATGTCGTGTGTAAGTAGTTGATGTTCCCTTCCAAGTTTAGCCTTTTGTTCTTTTATGTGTCATTCAGCTTATAATATACATGTGTAGGTGTAACGAGGGAGTAATGATTGAATATTCGGCTAAAAAAATGACGTGAGCAGTTTAATCTTGTGTAGGAGGTGTATGGCATTACATGTTGCTTTGTGAGGGCGGGAATACTCAGTTTAGGATGCTGTTTTATGCAATTTTTTCATGCATGCTGATCTCCAGCTTTTTGCTATCAACATTGAGTACCCTCATGATATAACTCATCTATTTGTGATGAAGCTCTCTCTTACTCTCTTTCTTTGTTGAGCATTGCATCTGAAGTAAATGGAATGCTTTCTGTACCTGATGGCTGGTCCACTTACTCATTAGTCATTATTCTGTTAAAGGAATTTCTAACTAGAAGGTGCATTGCAGTATCCCACGAAGGCAATAGCACCATCAATGCTTGAGGACTACAGAAAAGTTATGGTTGATCGAAGGGGTGAAGAAGAACAGTTCACTTCAGAAAATATTGCTGACTGTATGAAGAAAGGTATAATAGGGAGCTTTTGTTAGTACTATTTCTTGTTTGGCACTGCATCCTTTTTTGTCTTGTTTCTTTTTTCCCATCATCCATATACTTTAATACGTAGTCTGATCATCGATCTATGGGTTAAGAGTTTATATCAAGCATTTTTCGGAGGGAGATGAATGTAAGAAAAAAGGGCTTGTTTTACTGGAATAAAGCTACGGTTATTTTTTTTACCAAAAAAAGCTATATTAATTTCCTTGCTACCGATGGCTTGTCTGTGTTAGATATTCTCTTCCTTTATCTTTTAAATGTGTAGGGGATAGGTGCACATATTATTTAATATTAGATGGTACAGTCTGAAAAATTTAGTTGATCAAGCATTTTAGGAAATAAGATGCTGGAAGAAAGTAATCTTATGAAAACCCATTCCGATTCAAGTCTATGATTTTTTTTAAATGTTGGTAATTTAAACCTTACAGTTCTTATGCTTTTGTCAGGGCTGGGATAAGTAACTAAGTAAGACATATAATATATGGGGGCTATAAAAGGATATATTTTTTAATTTTTAGATAGACGTTTCAACTGTTGGTGATTTTATACCCCTTGCATTATGTGGTATGCATGTGTAGCATGTTGTCTGCAGAAAGTTCAGGACACATTTCTAGGAAAGAAACCAAAGGCCTTGTTGATGTATAGATTATTAAAATGCTAACTATCATCAACTCTACTTCTCATAACCAGATTATACATGACGTATCTTCATCAGATGGTTTGCACAGGATTAGAGTAATTTTGATTTCATCATTGCAGTCATAGCAGTGGATCTGAAGCAAACTATTCAAGTAGATGAAGATCTTGAAATTCGAGCCTACTATGCTGGGCATGTAAGGTTTAGTTTTTAGATCTATATTCAAGCACTTGGTTCTGTTGAGAGTTTTGTATTATTTCGTCTAGCTTGATATAAAATTATGGCTTTGTGCTTTATTATTTTATGGTTGATTGAGACAAATTATGTTTTCAGGTTCTTGGTGCTGCAATGTTCTATGCAAGGGTTGGTGATGCTTCTATGGTTTACACAGGGGATTATAATATGACTCCTGATAGACATCTTGGTGCTGCACAAATTGATCGTCTACAACTGGATCTACTTATAACAGAGTAAGCCTCTCTTTTTTTTTTACTATATTTGGTTGAATTTGTTCAGGCCATTCAATGTTTTATGATGATTGCAAGTTGCGAACTGGTTAACACAGGTTTCGAATATGAATCCTGAATCCTGATAGCCATTTTGAATTCTGCTGAACTTTCTGTTAGCAAGGGAAAAGAGGGTGCTTGATTGATATCTTTAATACGGAGTATCATTTAATTGTATTAGGAAGGCAGTTTTTTTTTTAGTTCCCTTGTGTACTTTCATTGTAAATCTTGAAATGCCTACTTTACTGACTAGTCAATTTAGAGTTGGGACTAGTTTCAGGAAGACGTGCCATTGTTTATTGACACTCTGCCTCTACTGGGATTATAGGAGTGATCTTGACATGAGAGTTTTATAATTTGGGGATTATGATGCATGAATAACCACAGTACAGTAACTTTTTTGTCTGTAATAGCTCTAGGACGTACCATCAGCTGATTACATTAATGAGGTGGTGAAATGAAGATACTAATAATATTCATGTTATCCTTTTTACAGGTCAACATATGCAACAAGTATGCGTGATTCAAAGTATGTTCGTGAAAGAGAATTCCTAAAAGCTGTAAGTTATTATATTATCAGCTTCCATGGTGTTTGACACTTTCTTGTTTTCAACTTTGGCATTTGTTTGTTTTTATTTCATGTTTCCCTGCCCTCTCAACAATGGTCGAGTATCAAGGAAATGAAGTAACTTAATTAATTAAGTTCTGTGTGTAACTTATTTAAGTTCACTGTGTGGAAGTCGTATGCTGAAGCAGCTGATTGTTTTAGGTACACAACTGTGTTGCTGGTGGAGGAAAGGTTCTCATCCCTACATTTGCTCTTGGAAGAACCCAGGTATTTGACTAATAGTTTCTACCAATGAGTATAAGTTTCTGAGTAACATTATTATTTCTTGATATTTCTGTAAATGAATAAGCTCTCCTTCACATGCTGATCCTCTGGACACTGGATAGTTTTTAACTCTGAATGAGGATATCAAGGGCTTCAACAAGATTATGACATCTATGGACTTTTGATATTAGTCATAAAATAAGGCTGCCACCGGTCTTAGATGTTTTCACTTTATCTTTTAAACCTGCACTTTTTAAGGCATATGACTCTAGGTGGATTGAAGACTATACTAATGTTAGGCCACTAAGGCACGGGTATTTAATTAATTTAGTATTCATTATTTTAATTTAAAAGTCTATATATAATTATACTCATTGATAATATATCATTGTTAATTATATAGTAAGAAAATTACATTGATACTACCATATGATATATCTTGTTTTTCCAAGTCTACAATCCCAAGCCTTTAAAAATTCATTATAAAAAAATCGGTTTACCAAGTCTAGCTTGATTATTCAGATTCCCTTTGTATTTTTGGCGGCCATCATTCATCCTTTGCTTCTCTTTCCTGGTTTAATATTTCCTTGTCTGTTGTATCTTCTCTTGGAAAAAAGCATATATTTGTTTACAGCACGAATTGTAAAAAATTAACTGAAAGATGCATTAAAGAAAAACCTATTTTAGTGCAGGATACAAGGCCAATAGCCTCCAACACATCATATCTTTCTCGAGTCACTTTGATTAACTGAAAGATTGTTTTTTTTAAAAAAATTATTTACATTTTTCAAAACTGGAAGTTCCTTTGACTTTTCAGCTATAGGTAAAATAAAATTGTACCTGTAGTTCTCTGTTCCTTTGACATATCCCAGAATGCTCCTTTATTTTGATATTAGCAATTCCTAGTGCTTCTCATTTTCTCATGTAAAGATATCTTTTTTCAACAGATTCAATATGCATGTATGCATGAAATTAGAAATGTCTGTATTTGAGTTTTCCAGTCATTTTATCAACTTCCCCTTTCTATATTAGGGACCAATTTATGTGCCTATACTAAGGTTTCCCGCGCTAATATCTGCTTTCGTTAGCGAGTATTGCATGAGGTCATATTTTGATATCTGCTCTATGTTATGGAGGAATTGTGCATACTGCTGGAAGATTACTGGGAGAGGATGAATTTAAGCATTCCTATATATTTCTCAGTGATAGATTACATAGGTTTCATATTGTATAGTGGGCTAAAAGCCCGTTAAGGCCCAATACCTGTGTAACCTATATATATATGTTATATCAATGAATGGAAACCCTCAAGGAGGACATTACAATCAATCTCATGATCTCACATGGTATCACAGCCTAAGATCCAAAGACCCAAAATTTTCTCTCTCCCCTTCTTCTAAAAACCCTAGCCTCCCCCCCCCTCTCCTTAGGCCGCCCCTCACCCCTCTCGGCCACCCCTAGCCGAGATCAGTCCGCCACCTCCCCCTTGTGCCGCCACCCTTTTTCCCCCGTCGTCCCCAGGCGCGCCCGCGTCGTGCTCAGCACGCCCGCGTCGCCCTCAGCGCGCCCACGTTGTCCTCAGCGCGCCCGCGTCACCAGCCCTTCTCCCTCTCCACGCCGCCCTTAGCCCTCTCTTCTCGTCCCCATGGCTAACCCACAACCTACCGACCCTATTAAGCCGCCCTACCATTCCGCCCTAACCATCTCCAACATCAAAAATTGCATCCCTATCATTCTTGATCATGAGTCCAGTACCTACACCATGTGGTCGCACCTCTTCACGACCCATGTTAAGGCTCATAAAGTCCTCCACCACATTGACTCCTCCGCTAACCGCCCTACAAGCGAAGACGACGATCTCTTCGCTCAACTTGACACCATTGTTCTTCAATGGATCTTTAACACCATCTCAAAAGATCTATTGACCACCATCCTTGACCCCAAAGACAACGCCTTGAAAGCTTGGAAGAAACTTCAGGATCTCTTTCAAGACAACAAGTCCACCCGTGCTGTCTATCTCGAGCACGAATTCTCAAGTTGCAAGCTTTCCTCCTTTCCGTCGATATCTGCCTACTGTCAGCACATCAAGACCCTGGCTGATCAGCTCGAAGCTGTCGACTCCAAACCCAGTGCCACCCGTCTTGTTCTTCAGGTTCTCTCTGGTCTCCCTTCTGAATACAACGCTGCTGCTACTCATATTCAGCAGACAGAGCCTCTCCCTACATTCGAGAAGACCCGGTCTCAACTGATCCTGGAGGAGACTCGCCTTCACCGTCAGACAACCAACGCCGCCAAAGACAAGACGGCGTTGGTCTCATCCAGTGACATCATCGAGCAACTCGCCCTCCAGCCCGGCAGCAGCAACGATCAGCAAGGACCTAGAGGCGGCGGCCGCAGCGGCGGGCGCAGCCGCGGCCGCGGCAGAGGCCGCGGCGGCCGCAGCAACTGGCGCCCGCAGCAAAACGATAACCGCCACCCCTCTTGGTACCCCAACCCTGGCTACCCTCCTTGGATGCCCTATGGCTACCCCGGTGCGTCGTTTCGTGGACCTGCCCCATATCCCAACCGCCAGCAGGGCTTGTTGGGTCCTGCTCCCCGTCCATCGTCCGATCAGGCATACCCGACTGATGTGCACAACGCCTTCTCTTCCATGCAGCTGACACCTCCTGACGGATCTTGGTACATGGACACTGGCGCTACCTCTCATATGACGAACTCCTCAGGTACTCTCTCATCCCTTTCTTTTAAGGGTCCTGCTCATTCTATTATCGTTGGCAACGGTGGTCGCCTTGCTACTTCGGGCATTGGCCACACCACACTACCAACCCCTACCAATCCTTTGCACCTAAACAATGTCCTTATTGCCCCCAAACTTGTCAAAAACCTTATCTCTGTCCGTCGGTTTACCACTGACAATGATGTTTCTCTTGAGTTTGATCCGTTTGGTTTCTCTGTGAAGGATCTTACTACGGGGGTTACTCGCCTGAGATGTAATAGCACTGGGGAGCTCTATCCTGTGTCGTCGCCTTCACCATCCAGCCCGTCAAGTCCAGTCGCCCTCTCGGCATCATCATCCAGTCTTTGGCATGCTCGTCTTGGTCATCCCAGTCCTGCAGTTTTAGATTTACTTCGTTCTAAGAGTCTTGTCATTTGTAATAAAGCGCACCGCTCTAGTTTATGTTCGTCTTGTCAGTTAGGCAAGCATGCCAGACTTCCGTTTCAGCGATCTTTAAACGCTACTTTCGCACCTTTTGATATTATTCATAGTGATATTTGGACATCTCCTGTGCCTAGCAAGGAGGGTCATAAGTATTACCTTTTGTTTCTGGATGATTTTACACACTTCTTATGGGTTTTCCCTTTGCACTTTAAATCTCAAGTGTTTCCTATCTTTGCCAAATTCCACGCTTACATCAAAACACATTTTCACGCCTCTGTCAAGTGTTTCCAATGCGACAATGGCCGCGAATTTGACAACAAGGATTTTCACACTTTCTTTAATACCAATGGAATCTCCTATCGCTTGTCCTGCCCCTACACCTCTCAACAAAATGGCAAAGTCGAACGAATCATCCGAACCATTACCAATATGATGCGCACCCTTCTTTTCCACGCATCCATTCCCCTCCTTTATTGGCCGTATGCCTTGGCCACCACATGCTACCTCCTCAACATACTCCCCTCAACCACCCTCAACCATCGCTCACCGTTTCAGGCATTGTATTGCACTATGCCTATATATGATCACCTTCGTACCTTTGGTTGCTTATGCTTCCCTAATCAGTCATCCACTGCCCCCCACAAGCTTCACCCACGTTCCACCCCTTGTGTCTTTCTTGGCTACCCGTCTGATCATCGCGGTTACATTTGCCTCGATATCAAGACTCACAAGATCATTCTCTCTCGCCATGTCACCTTTGATGAGTCGCGATTTCCCTTCGCGTCTCCCACACCCCCTGTGTCGTCCACAGAGTCTGAGTCACCATTTCCTCACTTCATTCTTCCCCAGAGCTCTCCCGGTGCTCCTGTGTCTCCCCCTCCCCCACCCCCCCCCCCCCCCCCGCCACCATCCATCACCAGACCTCACACCCGCAGCGTCTCCGGTGTCTTCAGACCCCGACAGATCGTCTCCATGACCACCGACCATCACCCCGCTATACACCCCACATCCCCTCCACCAACATCCACGCCTCCCCTACGCGTGCCCGCGCCCCAAGTTGGCGCGCCCGCGTCCCGAGCTGGCGCGCCCGCGTCCCGTGCTGGCGCGCCCGCGTCCCGTGCTGGCGCGCCCGCGTCCTTAGCCTCTCCTGCCCCCATCTTTCCCGACTCCCTTTCACCCTCTACCTCCACCCAGACCTCCCTCTCCCCCGTTCCCACCTCCCACAAAACAGCCCTCCTAGACCCGAATTGGCAGGCGGCTATGCTCGACGAATACAGGGCCCTTACGAAGAATGGTACTTGGGTTCTTGTGCCTCGCCCTCCTGAGGCGAACGTCATTCGCTGTATGTGGCTCTTCCGTCACAAGTTCCGCTCTGATGGGACATTGGAGCGCTACAAGGCCCGTCTGGTGGTTAACGGTAGATCTCAACAGGTCGGTATTGATTGTGATGAGACCTTCAGCCCTGTGGTCAAGCCTGCCACTATCCGAGTGGTCCTGAGTCTGGCTCTGTCGCGCAACTGGGGCATCCATCAGCTGGATGTCAAGAACGCCTTTCTGCATGGTCATCTGAATGAGACGGTTTACATGTTTCAGCCTCCGGGGTTTGCTGATGCTGAGCGTCCACAGCATGTCTGTCTCCTCAAGCGCTCTCTGTATGGTCTGAAACAGGCTCCACGGGCATGGTTCCAGCGGTTTGCTTCTCATCTGCTCCGCTTGGGTTTCACTGGCAGCCGATCGGATACGTCTCTGTTTATCTATCGCAGAGGCTCGGACTTGGCTTTCCTGCTGCTCTATGTCGACGACATCATTCTCACCGCCTCTTCTGATGCTCTTCGAACGTCCATCGTCTCGAAGTTGAGTGCGGAATTCGCCATGTCTGATCTGGGTCCGCTGTCTTACTTCTTGGGGGTTGCCGTTCAGCGGCATGCGTCTGGTCTCTTTCTCTCACAGAGTAAGTATGCTGCTGAGATTGTTGCTCGGGCTAAGATGGTCAACTGTAATCCCGTCGCCACCCCAGTCGACACATCCAACAAGTTCAGTGCTCATTCTGGTCCTTTGGTTGACGATCCGACATTGTATAGGAGCCTCGCTGGTGCTCTTCAGTATCTCACTTTCACTAGGCCTGATATCAGTTATGCCGTTCAGCAGATCTGCTTGTTCATGCATGCCCCTAGGGAACCTCACTTTCAGGCTTTGAAGCGGATCATTCGGTACATCAGCGGCACCCTAGAGCTCGGCACCACCATCACTCCTTCCTCTAGACTTGACGTTGTGGCTTACACTGATGCGGATTGGGGTGGTTGTCCAGACACACGTCGCTCCACGTCTGGTTACTGTGTCTTCCTCAATGACACTCTTGTGTCCTGGTCCGCTAAGCGTCAGTCCGTCGTGTCTCGCTCCAGCGCTGAAACCGAGTACAGGGGTGTTGCCAACGTTGTCTCCGAGTGCTCTTGGCTCCGCAATCTCCTGCTTGAGCTACGATGCCCCTTGCAGAAGGCCACTCTGGTCTACACTGATAACGTCTCCGCCGTCTACTTGGCTAGCAACCCAGTCCAGCACCAACGCACGAAGCACATTGAGCTTGATCTCCACTTCGTCAGGGACAAGGTTGCCATTGGACATGTCCGCGTTCTACATGTCCCGTCCTCCTATCAGTACGCTGATATATTCACAAAGGGTTTACCTAGACAGTTATTCATTGATTTTCGATCCAGTCTCACTGTACGGACACCTCCCGTATCGACTGCGGGGGTTTGATAGATTACATAGGTTTCATATTGTATAGTGGGCTAAAAGCCCGTTAAGGCCCAATACCTGTGTAACCTATATATATATGTTATATCAATGAATGGAAACCCTCAAGGAGGACATTACAATCAATCTCATGATCTCACACTCAGCAGGTCAGTTTTTCTACTTATCTCCAATCATTGTACATCAAATTCTTTGAAGCTATATCTTTTGTTGCTTCGATACATGAAACGCCTAAAGGATGCTTCTGTGCTTGTTTGCATAATACCATGGACCAGAACTTGCTTTTTGTTCTATTAATAATGCTTATATGGGCATTATGGACTCGAGATTAAAAAAAAGGGGGCATTATGGACCGAGACTTGATGCTATCATGCAATGAGTGATTTTTTTAGCTTTGTAAGAGGATAGTTTTATTCTGTTCATATATTGTCGAAATTTTATATTGTCATTTGTTTTCATATATGGCTGCTTGATGGAGAGCCATTGTAGTTAAGCTATTTAAATAATTTTTTAAAACTTTTATGCTGTTTCCAAATATGATATTTTGGTTTTGATATTTGGAACAAGGTTCACAACGACCTTAATTTCTTTTCTTTTTTTTTTTGATTTTAAGGTTGAAATATATTGAAAACTGAGGAAATATTTACAAGCATGTAAGAGAATCGTTTGGGTAATGCAATAGGTGCCAAAAAGAGGTTATGCTCTCTAGAGAAGCCTGTATTGTGAGTGAGGCTCACGATCCTATCAAAGAACCATAGGGATCTTGGGCTAGCCATGGACTAGTCATGTGTGGTTATAGATAATTATTGGTGCTTCAGTACTGCTTCTCGTTTCTTTTCCTGCTTAAATTCACTTGCATGTAACCTTCATCACTTCAAACTGATATCAGATTCTTTTCTTCTGTAAATGTTCATGATTTTCAGGATTGACTCTTCAAGCTAATATGTACTATAAGATGCTCATCAGCTGGACCAGTCAAAAGTTGAAGGAGACATATATGACCCATAATGCATTTGACTTCAAACATGGTACATATTTTCATTCCAGTTGAAAATTTTGTGACACTCAAAATTTGTGATTTTTATATGATATTTGTATAGTCTTGTTCCTAGTACTTCAGTTAGACAATCACGTAGTTTAAATTATCATCTTCATTTTTTATCTGCTTCTCTTATACTCCGTAGTTTATATAATCAAGGGGGTGGGGGATTTTGTGTTGAACATATTGCCATCTACATGGGTTCTACTATGCTGTGAGTTGTGAAGCTGTTAAAATGTTTGATTAAATGCCAGTGGAAACTGCAGATGGTCAGGTGGATTTTTATAGGCTTCAATTGTTTGGACAACGGTTCTTTTCATATCAACAGTGTTCTAAAATTCGCGCCTAGGCGGTAGTGCACCTAGGAATTTTTATGCCTAGGCGGGTCTATAGGCGCAAATCCACCTAGGCACCACCTAGGTGTCGCCAGGGTCACCTATAGTCCCCCCTAGGCACGGCCTAGGCCCGCCCAAGTACCACCTAGGTCCGTTTAGGTCGTTGATTATTCAGTTTTAGCGTTTAGTCAAGTGATTAGTCGACTTAGGGTTTTTTTATGGCCCAAGTCAGGATGTATTTGCTTTTGAGTCAAACCTATGATTTTGGATTTTACGAGGTTTGTCACTATCCTCATGCATACTTTTGCGTTTATTTACTTTAGTGTTAGTTAAGCACCGTAAATTTGAGTTTATGAATGATATTATGAATTATTATTACATTATATGAGTTATTGAGATGCCTTATACATTAAAATATAAGGAAGTAATCAAATTTGTTCTAACTCTGCCTAGGCTTTAGATGACCACCTAACACCTTTTAGAACATTGCATATCAACATATTGCAGTTATGATTTACTTTATTCCTGTACAGCTAGTCGTTTTGGGGTTGTGCATAGGTGCGAATCCTAGAATGATTGTCATAGTTAAATGCTGAAAAGCCGTAATGCACATGATATCCAAGTATCAAGATCTTTTTTTTTAGCCAGGGCCAGTTTGTTATTAGTTGAAACAATATTTTACCCTTTTATGGAGGAACGTTTTCTTTGCCGTTTGATGGACTTTTAGCTTTAGAGGAATTTTATAGCTAGTTAGGAAGCATTTCATTCATATCTTCTACATGTTGGACATGGTTTGATCCCCATCCTGTTGCATAAGCTTTCTCTTTGTCAATGAATTTCCTTTTCTGTCAAAAACTCGACAGTAGATGAAGCTTTTAATTGACTCTGCAACTGCACTTCATATAGATTGAGGCATCAATGAAATTTATTAGGTGTCTTTGAACACAGCTTGCAAGCTGGTGTATTTTTCTCTTTGCCTTGCCATGGACAAGGTATTTTCTCTCTGTCAAGAGTTATGATGACATTCTTTCTGATATGGTTAGTTCATGAACTATAGAACTTGTGTTGAGAGGCAGGTAAGAAACAATCCCATCAACTATTTGTGGTGAGTATAATCAGGTGGCGTTATAATGCTTGGGGTTCTGATTTAAGAGTCCTTAAGCGGTTTTTTTCGAGATACAACAACAACCGAGTATATCATGCGATTAAGCGGGGTCTGGGGGGTCAGGATGTACGCACTCTTTCCCCAAACTAGTCAGGAGAGTGTTTCCGATAGACCCAAAATAACATGCATTATGCAAGGTGGTTGTTAGACCGATCTTATTGTATGGCTTAGAGTTCTGGTCTATTACTAAAACTCAAGAACAGAAGTTGGCATGACTGAGATGAGAATGTTGCGTTGGATGAGTGGGCACACGAGACTGGACAGAATCAGAAATGAGGTCATTAAGAGCAAGGTTGGGATGGCGAGTATTGTTGACAAACTACGAGAGTCTAGTTTGCGGTGGTTTGGACACATTCGTAGGAGACTCATATTTGAGCCTCTTTGTAGGTGTGAGAGCTTGAAACTTGGAGCTATTTGCGGGGGGAGAGGTAGATCGAAGAAGAGTCGGATGGAGGTTATCTGAAATGATCTACTCATATATGAGCCTCTTCGTAGGTGTGAGAGTTTGGAACTTGGAGCTATTTGCAGGGGAAGAGGTAGACCGAAGAAGAGCCTGATGGAGGTTATCTGAAATGATCTACATTTGCTGAACCTTTCGGAAGATATGACATTGGATAGAGATCGCTGGAGGAGGTGGCTTCTGATGTTTAGAAGTTTGAGGATGGGTGTTGGGTCATTCCGTTTTGCTTCTTCTCTGCCTTGCTCTTTGCTTCCTTTTGCCTCTTTCTCTATTATTTGGCTTGTTTCCATGTGTTGATTATGCCTTATTGTTTTGGGGGTAAGAGTGCGTACATCCTGACCCCCGACCCTGCCTTATCGCGGGATATACTGGGTTGTTGTTGTCGTTGTCGCGGGATATACAATACAACAATGCTTTAGCAAACATCTGCATTAGTTGAATAATATAAACTTCTATCCGCTTTTCTTTTCCTGTTATTGTTTTGGTTTCAAGTTCTAATTCAAAATTTTGGTTTGCAGTGCGCAATTTTGACCATTCGATGATACACGATCCCGGGCCATGTGTTCTTTTTGCTACACCTGGAATGATTAGTGGTGGGTTCTCACTTGAAGTCTTCAAGCATTGGGCTCCATCAGAGAAGAATCTTGTTACTTTACCTGGGTAAGTTCATTTACCATGCTAAATGACTATAAACTAGGACTGTTATTCTCTTCTTTTTAAAATGCTAGTAATTGTTTGAAAAATACGCAAACCTTGCTGGCTATGATAGCTGCTTATCAAATTGGCTAGTTAGTTGCACGCAATGGTAACATTGGCATGATAAAGTTTACTTTAGGCAGATGAATAAATTGTATTTCTATAGCATGGTGGATCTACTTTGAATTATGAGTAGGAGTTCAAAGTGTTTTGTTTCTTAAAACATGAAACTTTTTCTTCATTAAATCAGTCTGGTGTTTTCAGTAGGATGAAATTTGTATTATTATAGTCTTGTTTATTCATTCGTTTCCCCCTGCTGCAGCTACTGTATGGCTGGAACTGTCGGACACAAGTTGCTCACGGGCAAAACAACGAAGGTCGATATTGATCAAGATACCAAAATTGATGTGCGATGCCAGGTTGTTGTTCACCTTTATGTTTATTGTTACCATCCCATTACTACTTCAGTATGATAATGCTAAAACTGTCTTTCAATGAAATCTTAGATTCCTTGAATCTGAAATTATGTTTTACATTGGTGCAGATACTTCAGTTGAAATTTAGTCTTCATACCGACAGCAAAGGAATCATGGATCTTGTAAAATTTCTGTCACCCAAACATGTTATCCTTGTACATGGTGAGAAGCCAAAGATGGCTACCTTGAAAGAGAAAATTCACACCGAGCTCCAAATCCCGTGTTATTATCCACCCAACAATGGAAAAGTACAGATTCCATCAACTCATCTGGTTAAAGCTAATGCATCGCCTGCTTTTGTTCGAAGTTGTCTGTCTCCCGACTTCATCTTCAAAAGGTGTTGTTCTGAAGGTAAGGCATCAGGTTCAAACGATGCTGAATCCACATTGACTCTAGAAGTACAGGATGTCCGGGTAGCTGAAGGGGTCCTGGTGATGGAAAAAAGTATGAAACCAATGGTTATCCACCAAGACGAACTATTGCATGGTCTCGGGGAGGAAAAACACGAAACCCGCTTTGCCTACTGTTTTCCAGTGTATGTTTGTGATTCATGGAAGGCTGATGCAGATCTGAGATTTGAACAAAATCACACCAATCTTGAAGATCAGTGTTTCCTTCAGGCATTGCATTCAAAACTTATTAGTTTATTCCCAGGTCTAAATATCCAAGATAATGAAGACTTCATCCTGTTAGGTTCGCTTCGCATGCACGTTTGCACAAAAGCAAACTGCCCATACAGAGCGGATGACATCTACGATGATCAACTGAAAGTTGCATTCTGTTGCTGCGATTGGTCTCAGGCCGACGATAAATTTGCACGGAAAATGATTTCCGAGATGAAGAATATGATGCACCATCCTACTGTGAAATAGGTGGTGCAATAGAGAGCTCGTTTAATGGGCGTACTCAAACTATGTCGACCGATTGGAGCTCACTTGTGGTCAGAAAATGCCTATTGACTACAACTTGTTCATCCGTTGAGTTCAGTGGAAAGTGTTTCCTATTTTCAAAGCATGGCGGGAGATTTTCACTTGTTATTTAGTGCCTTAACTTGAGAATCGATTAATCAAAATGGTTTTCCCGTTTCAGTTTTTGCCGCTTCTTCCTGTTAGTTAATGCCTTAGCACAAGAGAATGCATATTAGGAAGACGGAGAACGTCTATTATTAGCGAGATAGATTTATATGAAATTGTGTATAAGTTCATTTTATTTTAGAAATGGCGTTGTTAGATACACCGCAAATCTCCCATCAAAAGTGCACGTCGGAATTAGCGTGCATGCATTTTCAATTAATTAGCATGCTAAAAAAATTAATTAACTCATTTCAACCCTCCACGACTTAGTTTGCTCGTTTAAAAAATAATCACGACTTGGTTTGATAGGGAAAATGTTTGAGTGAAGCTTTAGAAAAGATCCCAAACCGGGTTTTGTCAAGATAATTTCAAGTAAATTATACGCAAACCCTTTTCATTTTTTCCAAACAAATTGCAAAACAGTCCAAAACTCTTTCTTCTACGAATCAAAATCTAATTATGTTGAACGAACTATTGTGATCGAAAAAAGGCTAAAATCGATAAAATTAGTCAAGGTATCAATTGATCGAGACTCGAATTATCGATCGTCTTAGATAATTATCAAATGGCATTCGATAATTATTTGTGGCCGCCGTTCGAAAAAATTGCCGAGGTTCGCAGATGACGAGCTAAATAAGGGACCTCGACAATGATTGATGAGTCGTGTACCTTGTTTTGGGATGCCGAGTCGTGTTGAGCAACCACGACAACGACATGAGCGACCTTATCAAAACCATGGTTGAGATTATGAACTCGATTTCCATTTCTAGGTAGAACCCAAAAAAAAACACATCTAAGATTGAAATCAAAGAAGGAAATTATCATGGCTAAGAAGGATGATAAAAATCCTCAAATCGTCCGGCAGTACTCTAAAAACAATCCTTCGGTGAAATCATCACCCCATTGATGAGGCTATCCATATAACCGTGGCACAACTGAGCGGCGTAGGCGAAATTTGAGAGAGGTGGGTTGGAGGGCTCTGTCGTCGGCACAAGAAGATTAGGCAAGGAGGGCAAAAACAATGGGCAAGAGAAATCACTCCTCATCGACACAAGTAGTTATGGAAGAAACAGAATTTGGGTTGAAAACCCCAAATTGAATCTCAACTGCCACAATTGTCATCACGTTGGAGAGGAGAAGGCAAAACCTTTAGAAAGAGATTAGAAGAGATTAGAAAAAGAGAGGGAAAAAAGGGAAAAAACAAAAAAGTATCTAAGGCTAGACGTGGATGGTTGATAATGCATATTTCAATAGGCAATATAGGATAGTTTTAGTTGTATTTCATGGGTAATTGATTATGTTTTATAGTTAATTTTATATTATGTTCTATTGGTTGGAAAGTGCGGAAACTATGCTATTTCGATTGATTTATGCAGATTCGTGGTTCCGACATGTGATAAGCTTGAGAGAGATCTAAATGGAGTAAAGAAGATGAAGAAAGCAAGGAAGAACAATGAATGAAGAGCAAAGACCGAGAGCAAAAGAGGCTGGAAATAAGATATTTCGCCGTGGCAAGTTCTTAGTCGCCATGGCGAGCCAGAACAACAACAAAGGGACAAGTCCGGCTGAAGTCGCGACCGCGAGATGGAATTCGCTACGGCGAATGAGCCATCTTGCCATGGCGAGAGAGACAGTGAGAAGAGGTGAAGGAAAGCACAAGTTGCGGCCACGAAAGGTGAAGTCGCCGCCGCGAGTTCCCTTAATCTGCCATAGTGAATTGCCCACAAGCCGCCAGTGATGAAAGAACCGAGTCGCGGCCGCAAGAGGTAGTTCCGCCGCCGCAAAAATGTCCAGAGAGAATTCGTTTCAAGGCCAAATCTTATCTTTTTGGAAGGAAACTCGATCAAATCTCATTAGTTATCTCTTGCTTATGGTTTAAACTAGTGAGATTAAGACTTATTTATTTATTATTTTCAGTTTTAATATTTTTAGGATATTTTATTATATTTTTGGATATTTAATAAATTATTTTTAAGGAAAGTATTTAGGTTTTCGGGGTCTCTTTCTCTTCTATAGGGAGAGCCACGAAATTAGAGAGACGTCCATTATTATTCTCATACTTTCAATCATAATTTATAGTAGGTTTTTATTCCATTCAAGTTTGCTTAATTTCCATCAATTCAAAGGAGAATTAGGTAAGCCATGAGTGGCTAAGTCCGCTATTTGTTTCACTTGTGTTTCGGAGACTTGGTTGGTGATATGTGAGGCTTAAATTCAGTTGTTTTCTACCGTTCTTTCAGTAGTTTTCATGTTTTGATTGTGCTTCAATTAGAGTCGGAATCTACGAGGTATGTGCATGATTTCAGGTGATTGTAAAGAGGTGAAGCTAAGCTCGAGCCAATGCTCGAAGATTGGACGAAAATAGAAGAGCACGAGAGCCGACAAGAGGAGCTAAACATTGGAGCTGTCAAGGTTGGTGACGTTGCACTAAAACAAGTTGTTCAAAGGTTGTAGTTATCAGATCGGTGTGTACTTATACTTGCTGGAAAGAGGGTTCGAAGACCTACAACTTTCAAGTTTACGACTTTTCCAAATTCAGCCTTGAAAATAGCGAAATCTGGACGTCAATGTGGCTGCAAGAAAAGAACTCGGCTCATGACAGCAAGAACTCACCCGAGTTCTATCCGTCGAGACCAAGTTTTGATTTGGACGTGGGCCTATTTGCTGGGTTCCATTTTAGGCCTTTATTTGTGAGCTTTCACTTATTTTTATATTGATATTATTTTTAGGATGGGATTATATACATCAGATGAGGGTTTGGATTTTTGGCGGAAGGCGGAATTCATCGGACGTTGAAATTAGTTTTAGGGTTTCCCTTCAACCATGAACCACTAAACCTCTTTACTTGGGGAAATTAATCGAAGCTTCAAGTTTTCTATTTCATTGTGAGATTTCTGTTCTTAATACTCCTCTTTGAATATTATCAATTCTTTGCGTTGATTGTTTAGGGTTTTCGTGAATTTCCATTAGCCTGATCAGCTGATGCCTTTTCATGATAATCTATAGCTAGATATAGGTAATTTCTGGTTGAGTTATCTATATTCTTGAGTAGCAAAGTATAAATCTCTGGAACTGGTTGATTTAGGGATTTGTATACAGAATTGATTTGCAATTGATGCAATAACTGGTTGTGCGCGTTGATTGTCTTTGTTGATTTCCTTTAAGCTTCATCGATTATTGAATTGAATCTTGATAGTTTCAAGATTGTTTGATAATCAGGGTTTTTAGGGTTTTTAGGGTCTGGTTGTCCTGTTAACTAGATTTGATAAAGGAATTGGATTCAAAAGACATAGTCTTTCCACAACAAAGTATTCAAGAGGAAGTTATCTAATCAATTTCGATGATCAATGAATAAACCTGATTGCTGAGATTGGTTGAACTAAGGTATTTTTCTCATATTCATTTCTTCAAGTTGCTTAGTTTGTTACTTTTGTTTACTTTTATTTCTTAATTAGTTAGTTTAAACCATCAAAATCCCCCCTCTTTGGTTGGCCTGACATAGGAGTTCTCCTCATAGTTTGCAGTAGACCCATATTTGTTGTCATAATTGGTGAGCTTGTCTAGCACACCCCAGGCGTCAATTGGTGGCATCGTCAGATACTCATAGCGAGTATACTGGTTGATTATGTCCTTAGTGACTTGATCAAGAGAGTTGAAGAAGATCTCCTGAATGACGTAGGGTGGCTGTCCATGAGTAGGGCAAGATCTCAGCAGTTCTTTGTAGCGTTCCCATGCCTTTGCCAGCGGTTCCCCAGGCTTCTGTTTGAAGGCTGTGATTTTCTGGCGGAGGAGTTATTACTTGGGCCCATGTTGTGAGTGATCTTGGTTTCAGCCCTTCAAGCCACTTCAGTGCAGGTCCAGCGAGAGACCAGTGAAAAGCTTTCATCTTGACATATTCCAGAGTTGTACCTTCAGCAAGAGTACGGCACATGTCAGAAAAATTGGTAATATGTTCAAGAGGACACTCATTAAATTTTCCATAAAAAGCCTTATTTTTAAGCTCTATAATAATTTGAGTGCGAATTTTAAAAGAGTTTTCAGGGATAAGAATCGCCGATTCAGGCACGACGAGAGTTGGATGCATATAATCCTCTGCCGTGGTTGGGTACTGGGCAAGCTCAGCTTCTGCTTGCTCCCTTGCTGCTTTCTCAGTAGCGATAGCAGCATCTTTAGCGGCTAGTTCCCTGGTTAGCCTCGCGATTAGCTGTTCTTGTGTTTCTGCGGCCGCCATGGCTCTTTGTAGTTTAGCTCGGATGTGTAGAAGGCGCTCTGGTTTGTCTAAGCCGTCAAACTCAGGTGGTTGACCAGAACGGCGCATACACCTATGAAGTAACTCAAAGTAGATGTGAGATTTAACTACCTAAGGCGCGAATGATTGCTTCCCCGGCAACGGCGCCAATTTGTTGTAGGAGAAAATCGAGTATGCAAAATAGAATGTAAATAAAATAAGGCAAACCAGATTCCGTCCCTTGTAAATAATTACAAGACTTCCTCCCGATGCAGTAGTGGAAAGTCAGGATCGATCCACGAGGAAGCGTGTTAGCGGATCCTAGGCAACGGAGAAATCTCACGGAAGTCGACCACATGTGTCCTAGATCTAGAGTACAGCAACTCGACAGAAGATTGGGACAGTCGAACAGCGCAGCAGCAACTCGGCGGTTTTTGGTCGATCTCGATAATGCCTTACTCGAGATCGAGTTGGGTCTTTATCGACGTCGGGTTGGCTTTGTCGATTTTCTGCACACAGAAGCTACATCGACCTTGATCGAGAATCAGTAACTCGATATCGAGGAGTGCTATTCGATATCGAGGAAAACAGAGAATAAAAACAAAACGAAAGAAAATAAAGACAAGTGCTTTGGGACTCGAACTAAACTTTATGAAAAGGACTTCCAAGATTGGGGTTTGTGAAACGATAACCAAGCATGCATAAGGCAGGAATAAAACAGATAATCATGTAATTTGCATCGAAGGACTAAGCTTTCGCCTTTTTCCAACAATTAGACAACTCTTTCAAGAAACCCTAATTGTCTCTACCGATTTTATGTTTACAATCCAAGTTGTTAGCACAGACCTCCATTAGATGGGTAATAAACACATAACAAGTAGCAGATGCTCAAAACATGATAAAATTCGGATCTTTACCTCAAACACGCAAGGCTATCGTCGGGCTCGCCCCAACCCGAGAATTGGGTGGACTACTCGCGCTTCATCGCAACCTAAGACATTGATTGATGAAAAGAAACTAATTGCATTAAATCAAACAGAGCTTACAACCAAAGGAAGCCAATTCCGCTCTCGCTTCACCAACTCCTCTTGGCCACTCATTCTCTCTCTCTACTACTTCTCCTAATTGCTGTGTGATTGAATGAATGAAAAACCAGCCCCAGGGGCTTTATTTATAGCTTTCTAATCCTTGCTATTCAAGGATAGAAACATCTATCTATATCTAAAAGCTTAATGATAAATAAAAGCAACAACATAATTAAATCTAAAAAAGGGAATTATATCTAAAGTCTTCAAGTGGATAAATCTTCTCCTTCATGATGTAACTTAATAGAATCAGATAGAACTCGGCAATCTTCGACCCCAAGTAATCCCAATCCGAGTAGGACAGCTCACAACGCGTTACGCGGCTTCTGGAAGGTTCCTTGATCTCGAGTAAGTCTCCTCAATCTCGAGTAGAAGTGACGTCGACTTGGCTGGCTCGACGTCTCGGGTTGTTGGTCCTCGACAAGGCTCGGATAGGTGACTGGGGTGTCCTCGATCTTGAGGAATTCTCCTCGATCTTGAGTTGGATGGCTCATCGACTTGTGTGCTCGGCAGTGTCGGGTAGATCTTCTCGACATGCTCGAACATGGCTCCTGGCTTTGTCGACCTCGAGGAAAATCCTCGATCTCGAGGAAGGTGTCCGGGCGCCAGGTCGGGTAACTTCTTGTCGACATCCTCGGTCAGGTTGTCTTCGACTCCGGGCATGGTCTTCGGGGATGTTGTCGATCTCGAGTTAGCAACTCGATGTCGAGTAAGTGTCCTGGAGTTGGGTTGTTCATCTTCAACTTCTCGACATGTGCTCCTCGATCAGTGCAGGTGTCTAGACATGGGTTGTCGAGATCGACTATGGTTAGTCGACATCGAGTAGACTTGGGCCTCCGTCCTTGCTTCTTGGTTTTCTCCCGAAATGACTCCATATTCTGCAATATTAAACAGAAACTTATGTAGATCTCCATTTCTGACATATTAATATAAACTACATAAATTCGACATATTTCCAACCCGAAATATGCAAAGTGTATAGAATATGGAACTAAAATATGCATAAAGACATGGCTACTTTAGTGACATCACCCATGGCGATATATGTTGGTCCAGTGGTGAAAGAGAGCCTTCAAGTACCGCAACCCGGCGTCGGGGAAGAATGCTTGAGTGGGCCTCGTAACTCCCAAAAAGTGGACGACTTGGAGGCAGAAGGTAAGGCACCACTAAACCCTGTATTTGAAGATGTTCGGTTATATGGGGGAGGAGGGGTTAGCGAGTCAACAGGGAAGAGCAAGGATATAGGGGTGAAAGACAAGGTTGACACGGGGTTTCGAAGGGGTGACAAGGATATATGTGTAGGTGACAAGGGTAAGGGCCCGGAGGTGATCCTCGTGGGTGAGGTGATAGGGAAGAGCCAGGAGCACGCAACTGACAGGGGGTTTGGAACTGGTGACAAGCATATGTGTGAAGGTGACAAGGTTGAACGTCCGGAGTTGATCCACTTGGGTAAGGTGATAAGGAAGAGCCAGGAGCACGCTACTGACAGGGGGTTTGGAACTGGTGACAAGCTTATGTGTGAAGGTGACAAGGGTAAAGGTCCGGATTTGATCCACTTGGATGAGGTGATAATGAAGAGCCAGGAGCATGCTACAGACAGGGGGTTTGGAACTAGTGACATGAACATTCATGAAGGTGTCAAGGGTGAGGGTCTGAATGTTATCCACTTGGGTGACACGGACTCCTCCTCCGATGACACGGTAAAATGTCAAGGTGACATGTATCAGGGGTTGGATGTCATATCCATAAGCAGTCAGGAGGAGGATGAGGACTTCGATGGCGGAGTGAAGCGGGAAGAAGTTTGGGATGATTTTGACTGGCAGGATTTGGAGGAAACAACCTTGTGACCACGTAAGTGTTACTTTAGTTGCGAACACCTATTTATGTCACACAACATTATTCCACATGTCACATAATGTAACTCACCATGTCACCATTATATGCAGGTTCACCGGGACTCGAAAGGACCTCGTTCTCTAGTAAGTGCAGAAAATGACGAAGTCCCAGTATGGAGTATCATGTAGCTACTGAAAGGCACAAAGGGCACGACTGGCAGCGAGGGAGGTGAAACATGGGACCGACGAAGACAGCTACCGAGATATTATTCCATACTTGCACATGTTGGAGCAGACTAACCCTGGGACATATACTAGGTTAGAGCTGGACTCATCCCAAAGATTCAAGTACGCCTTTGTTAGCTTCGGGGTATGGCGTAAGGCGATCCCCTACCTTCGAAAGGTAAAACCCCATGTCGGCACTATAATATTGCATGTCACCTAACATAAATTACCATGTCACCTAACCAGCTGGTATCGATATCCATGTCCAGGTGATTTCAGTGGACGGGAGTTTCCTAAAAGGGAAGTTCAGGGGCACGCTTCTATTTGCCATAACCCAAGATGCAGACTACAGTGTATACCCGATAGCATTTGCGATTGTCGATGGTGAGAATCACGGGTCATGGGGCTTCTTCTTCAAGAACATGCTACATGTCGTCGAGGATGCACCGGACGTAATTTTTGTCTCTGATTGGCATCTGAGTATCGTCAAAGGTTTGAGGGACCACTATCTGTTTGCCAAGCAAGGGGCCTGCCAATGGCATCTATTTCGGAATGCCAGGTGCAAGTACAAGGGGGTCACGGGCCTGTAGACGTTGTACTTCAAGGTGGCGAGGGCGTACACGAGGGCAGAGTTCGAGAAGCACTTCGCCGATTTCTGCGCTCAGTCAGCCCCTGCGAGCCAATACCTGAAAGATGTTGGCTTCCAGAACTGGGCCCGGGCATACTTCTTGAGGATGCGCTACAACATATTGACGACGAACAACTCTGAGTGTCTGAACTCCGAGTTCAAGGAGCCCCGCGACCTACCCATCACAACCCTGATTGATGCTGTCATCGAAACAGTATCCAAGTGGTTTTATGAGCGACGGGAAAAAAAATACCAAATCGGGGTCGCCGATGAGCGATTACGTTCAAGGTGAGCTCAAAACGAACTATGCGTTGCCAACATGCATGGATGTCAGAGTGCTCAGCGCACACGAGTACACTGTCAGCAAAGGGTCCTCCTTCTGGGTTGTGAACCTGAGTCGCCGGACCTGCACATACAAGCGGTTCGACATTGACCAGTTTCCTTGCCCGCACGCCGTAGCCGCTGCCAGGTTTCGAGGTACCAATTTCTTCTCTCTCGTGAATGAATTCTACAAAGTCGCAGCATGGAAGGCGTGTTACGAGAATGTGCTATATCCGCTTCCTCCAAGAGCATATTGGCGAATCCCCCCAGCCATGTCCAGCGTGGTGTGTCTCCCCCCGGACGTGAAGCGGCGCCCTGGTCGCCCTAAGACTTATCGATACCCATCTCGGGGAGAATTTCATCGTTTCAAGCGCCTTCGTTTGTAGATGTGTTCCTCCATTGGTGGTCCAACGCCTTACCTCAACAGTTGGGTCTTCTTTTTCATTTGCAGTTTGGGGTCAGCGGTTGGACCATTCTCCGTCTATGTTATTTTGTGAACGGGTTAAGTACTTGGTAGTGGAATTAGGCTGCTTGCACATATGGCAAACTCTCAGTAGGCTGCTTTACTTTTGGGAACGGGTTACATACTACAGGTAAGTGGTAAAGAACTTCGTAGTACTTTTGGGGATGGATTCAAGAAATAACCCCTGTCACCGCCTTTGTATTACCATGTCAGGTTGAAGGGGTTATCATGTCACTGCTTTGAATTTGATTTTTGACATTTCGATGGTTGACACTTTGATAATGAAATCACCCATGCATTGGCACTTGTTTCAGCTCGTGTTTACATTCCTGAGTGTTTGTGCTAGTCGTGTAAGGAAATCACCCTTGTCACCATATTGAAATCAGTGACACAATAATTATGTAAGTTGACACGAGATTCCAACTTTGGTGACACCGATGATTTCCTTAAAACTTATAACCAAAGTTTCGAGCATGAGAACATAGTCAACCACTGCCTAAAAAATATCATAAAAATATATTAATATTCTACAACACATAACGACCGACTGAAGATAAATAAAGCGACATAGTTCATAGCAACGTACGACAATACCAACTTAGTGAACTACCGTCCATAACTAAATGTTTTGAGCAACAACCATGTTCATAAAAATCGAACACAATAAAAATGTTGTTCATAACAACCTTCTACCATAACATCAAAGTTCATAACATTGAGCAATGGTGATCACAACGGCAATCATAACCGTCTAACATGGAAGATGCCAACAACAAGCATGTGCCTGTACGCCCCGATGAATGCGTCGTCAAGACCGTCATAGGTGGGGGCGTCCTTCGTGAGGAGTTGCATGAACCTGATCGTGTATGGACCGCAATATCCACTGCAATAGGGATGCTTAACTCAGATTCATAACAGCCGGATACCACTATGAGACGAAGAGATATTTAAGTGTTCCACATAAATTACCTCTGCTTGTTCTGCGGCATCCTTTTCTCGCGACTAAGGGCGAATGACTTTGGAAACTTATTGGCGTAGGTGGCCACCAACGCGGGGTGGGCATTCATTAGTACCGAGATAAGGTGGGTGATGCAGCTTAACTGTGCCGGCAGATGGTTGTCCCTTACGATGTAAACGTCCGAATCATAAACCCTTACCTACCACCCGATCAGATCTATTGCTACGGCGATCTAGTGAATACTTTCCACGTTCAACGGTAGGAGGATGAGTTCCGCTCCTTCCCACGGGCGGCCTATCGTCGCCAGGGACCTCCCATCGAAGTAGGCAAGCAGATCCTGGTCGGCTTCGTAGCTATCCGCATCGCTGTTGTATTTGTCCCATCCAGTCTGCAGATAGCGACCGAAATATGTGTCCACAACCACAACTCGACCGCGAACGTCACCGCCCATCTCCGTTACCCTTTAACGGAGAAGATAGCATGCTTGTTCCATGTGCTGCAACGATTACAACCCTAGTAAAAATCCAATACTATTGCAATATCTATTACACTAGATACCGTGTCAGTCACTAAACAAAGGTAATCAATTAGGCGGGTATCGTACCTCAGAGTTTAGCCAAACTGTGAGCGTTTTTAGTGCGGTGAAGAACTCCTTAGTCAGTGCCGTGCCATACGCAGTCTTCCAGCTGTCCTCATCCCCGCTGCACAACCACAACCACAATGTTAGGAGAATGGAGTCATGTCTGCAATCAGTTGGGTATGTCTACTGATGAGGGTCACCTATCCATCTAGCGGAGGAAGCCATCGTTGTCTGACACGGATACAAGATCCAGCTTAATCGCGTCCGCGCCTTCGACAACGTTCTTCCCTTTTCGGCCCCGCGGTTTCTTCTTAGGTGGGGACTTCACTTCTCCTTCACCTCCTGGACCTCTCTTACTCTTCTTGTCTCGAACAGGCTCCGCTCTTGCAGCCTATGAGATCTGGCAATTGGTTAGACAGTTTCAAGGGTCAGGCCAAAATTATTTTTACCCCCGTGTCACCCGAACAATTATCCGTGTCGATTGACACTAATACACTTGTCACTTAACTACTACTATAGATTCAAATGACAATGTGAAGTAACAACCAATTTACCTTCCCATCTCGTCCTTACGGTGTTGGCTGGTCGTCCAATATAGGTGGTACCTCCGTTGACTCGGCCTTAAGGTTGTTCTCCTCAGCCTCCCTATGTTTCCCGTCATTCTCTCCATTGACATCTCTCCCAGTTCCTCCAACGGTTTTGGCTTTCGCAGCCTCTGAGATCTGGCAATTGGTTATGGTTATTTCAACTGTCATTCAGATAATTTATTTGTTTCCTTGTCACTTGATATATTAAAACGTGTCACTTGACATAAACAACCGTGTAAGTTGTCTACAATATATTGAAATATGAAAATGTTGATTCTATTAACCCTTGACCTATTGGGAGAAAATACCATGTGAACTAACAATCAATTTATCTCCTCTTGTCCTTCTGGTGGCTGGTCGTCCACCTTAGTTGGTCCCTCTGTCCCCCCGATATTTTGGTGGTTATCCTCTCCACGGACATCGCCCATTGGTTTCTGCACACCTCCTGCATTCGACTGGCCATCTCGCATCCCATTCACAACACCTTCCAAGACCTTCATCTGAAACACAGAGTACATAAATGAGGGGTGGTTCACAAATGTTATTCGACATTGGGAGAAAAGTTACCCGTGTCACTTATGGAAAATACCCGTGTCACCAATGGGGAAAAAGTTACCCGCGTCACTTATAGAATAGACCCGTGTCACTTATGGGAGAAAAGTTACACGTACCTTGTCATCCATGCTCCGCATCTATGTTGACATAGTTCCCAACCTCTCCAAGATCAGTTCTAGTGTCTTCCCCACCTTATCTTCCAAGGATTCCCTTGTCCCATCTCGTTGCTCCGAACTCGGGCCGGGCTTGCCAAAGCCTTCACCGTAATAACTGGGTGCCAACGCAACCTCAATGTCATGAAAGTAGAGGTCAGGCTCCTCATGCTGGTAGAAGCACCTGAGCATCAATTCAAACTCACCGGCCTTCGTTACTAGTATCGGGTTGTCTTCGACCTTTATGCTTTCCGAATTCTCAAGGTCCATGCGAGACTGGATTCTCTCATAGCTTAGATTGTCGTCATCGGCTGTCCACCTCAGCATGCGAGGCAACACCGTCTTCGACACCTGGTTCGCAAACTCCTCCCCAATCCCCGGGACCGCTTCGTACAACCAAATCTACAACAACCACACATGACACTCGAGTTCATCAATTGCACTTAATAATTAAAGTATAACTTCGGTCAAGTAGGTAACCTGAAACGCATACGGAAAACCCATTAGCCCATATCCATGTTTGTCGTCCTTCGCCTCGGCTTCAAGTCAGCGATACGTCATTCTATGACATCCGACAGGGACTCATGGGTGGCCTCGTACACAATCCTGCCCCAGTGGTATTCCAGAAACCGATCAACGTTCTCCACAAGCTTCACAATCCACCCTCGTATGAGTTTCCTGGGTTCTCCCCCTATCAGAACTCCTTCGGCGATGAGGAGGAGAGCGATCTTAAAATGCCTTCTCGCACTCGGCTCATTCAAGATGGAGTTCTTGAAGGCGTTCTCTAGCTCCCCCACCTTCATGCTGTCCATTCCGAATAAGTCCTTCAGAGCCTTCTTTATCTTCTTGTCATCCTCCGTCTCTGTGTCTTCTCCCCGAACTCGACCACACCGCATCCCAGTAACGAGCGCAAACTCCTTGATCGAGAATTCGCCGGAGCTTGTCTTGAAGCATGTACCAAGTCTCCCACTTCTTTTCTGTCACAAGCTGTCGTTGTAACACGTAATGCAGCAGTTGTGATGAGAATTGAACCCGGTTTGCCAATTGCAAAATCCCCCCAAATTGGCTTCGCAACAGCTTCTCCCAATCAACGGGGTCGACCCAGTCGTCCATGTTCACGAGTAGCGACACTCTCGAACCATGGTTGACCCGCCCCCGGAAATGCTTCTCCTCCGGCACCGCGAGTCGTGGCTCCACCTTCTTCGGTGGCTGGACACCATTCCTCCTCAAATTCTGGGACCGAACCATGTCCTTCCTGCAATTAGGTGGACATGAACATAATCAATATCCTGACAAAATCACCCCCTACTATTAAATCTGTCTAGAAGTGTTTCACGAGCAAGTGCCCATGTCACCTTAGAGGTAACCCTTGTCACCCAACAACATAACCCATGTCATGAATGTTAGTTGGCTTCTCCCAATACTCCTACAGTACCCGTTTATGACTAGGGTTATTCTCCACTCTGACACTCTGGGTTAAAGGACTCGCAACCCTCCCACGCTCATCTTCAACCTCCCTCGCTCTTCTCTCTCAATTCCTTAGATCACCATACTCCTTTTACCCCAGATCTCTATTTCCCCTTATCCCCCGATTCCCCAGATCTCCGTTAACCCAAATCCCCAATTTCTGAATTTTCTCCATTCCCAAATTGCATGCCTTTGAACGAAACAATGGATGATTGTAAATTAAGTGGGGAAGATTGCAAATTAAGTGAAGATTCAGAGTAGTAGAGAAGGGAGACGTATTTTAAGAATAACGCGGGGTGTACCTGTTTTCCGGCGCCTTCCTCTCCGGTACGGGCTTCTCCGGCGTCTTCCTCCCTTGTCCTATGTCGTAAGTGGAATGCGGCCGGAGTGCTGCTCCCTTGTTTCCCTTCAATTCACAACGGCCTCCCTTTCTTCTTGCCCTCTATTAATATTCACTCACTCTCTTTCCCTTGTGGTGGTGGTTTTATTCCCCAACTGCAATGAATGCAAGTTGGTGAAAGTTACTTTGTTTTCTTTTCTTTTGTTTACCTTTTATTTTCGAGAGAGAGAATATTTGGTTTTCTTTTTTCTTTTTTTATTTTTTAAAGTAGGTCAAAGTAACTGTGCAACCAACTGCCACCCTGAAAGATTCCTTTTCGATTGTCGTTTTGTTGTTTTGTCCCAGTATCGGGTCACGTCTTTGCATGCACGTGTCACCTTCCAGGTTTTTTCGTGTCAATATTCACTCTCTCAAATTCCTACGTATAGTCTAAATTACCCATGTCACCCCTTTTAATCCTCGTGTCATGTAACAATATCTACCTTGTCACCAAATTGGAACGATTGTAGAACGTACCAAGTGCACCCATGTTCATACCTACACATCCAAGTTTAACAAAATACATGTCCGCATACCTCAAATACCAAATTTGGATCCATTAGACACGAACATGTATGGCCAATACACGTTCATGTCCACATTCGACAACTACCAAGTTTCGCAAAATATCCAAATGTTCTACTTCAACTATTACAGGAGGGTGTTCTCATTGGAATCAAGTGTTCACAACAAACATTCATGACACACTCCATATATGTTCTAGCATCCGAGTCGACCATGGAAGACCCCAACAACTAGCATCTGTCGGTATGCCTCAATGTACGTGTCATCCAATCCATCGAAGGTCGGGGCGGTCTCCAGCAGGAGCTGCATGAATCTAATGGTGTACGGGCCACAATCACCGCTACAATGGGGAACAAGCCATCAGAACGCGGACACCGATTCCACATCCAATGAAACGAAATTGAACCATGTGAACCAACTTACCTTAGCTTGTTCTGTGGAAGGCCCCTGTCCCGGCGATGTCTGCATTTTTATAGGTTGGGATGTCTGCATTTTTAGTCATATTTTGCATCATGTTTTGCATACTTCACCTTAGAGCTTAAGGAAAAATCATGAAGGGTGTGATGTCCGCATACTTCACCTTCAGATCAGGGTATGATGTCTGCATTTTTAGTCATATTTTGCATCATGTTTTCATTCCATCTAAGTCATTTTATTAGCTTTTGTGTTGGGAAAGTAAGGAAAATGTGTAGTTATGCTTAATATTGCAAGATATGGAGTCTACACAAGCTTTGGTGTGATTTTATAGGTTTTGGAGCTGATTTCGAAGAGTTTCGATGCACATTAGAGCTTAAGGAAAAATCATGAAGGCAATAGAGGAGCCAAGCAAAAAGTAAAAAGTGGTGCAGCTGGAGAAAAGCCTTATTTTCGTCATTCATCACTTTGATTCGAGATCTGATACCTTCATGAGAGTTGTTGTCCTTGAAAAGAGCTTTCCAACGCATATTCATATGCGTCAATCAGATGAACGAGGACTCGGAAAAGTGTGATTGAAGTTAGAGTAAAAAAGATGGAGAAAAACAGAGCCTACTGCGTTCGAATAGAGCCTTGGCGTCGACACCCAGAGCCTCGGCGCCGACATCTAGCGAATTCCAGTAGCACTGCATTTGAACAGACCCTCGGCCCCGACACCTTGACCCTCGGCGCCGATACCCTGCGCACAGGAGAAGTTTTTGCGGGCTGATTTTATTGCTTAATGGGCTTTTTAATTAGGGTTTCTATTTAATTCATTTTAGGATCTTTTAGTTAGATAGACTTAGATAGATTATATTATTTTCCTAAGATAAAATCTCTTTCCTTGGAGATTAATTCTTATATTTTTATCTTTAAATAAAGCCTATTAGGGGCTGGTTTAGAGGGGAGAAGAGACGTCGTTCAGCGCGAGGGCTGCGCGCAGCAGCTGTAGGACGGTTTTTAGGGTTTTGTTTTTGTGTTTGGTTGAAAGCTTGGACGTGTTTGTTGCGATTGATATGCTTATTTCCAGGTTTTATATTATTTCATGTTTAGTTTATGTTTTCTTCTCTTAAATTCATGTTTTTCATTGCAATGTTTGAGTAGTTCTTTTCTCTTCTAGGGTTGGGGTGAGCCTAACAATAAGCATGCGTGTGATGGATGAATCTACCTATGTGCTTGACCTTTGATGAATGTCTAAAGGAATTCATAGTTGCAACTGAACTTGACAAAGGAAATTGTTAACTTGATAGTAATTAGGGTTTTCTAATGAAAGTTAAAGGATCCTAGTTAAGAGAAGGTAGAAATAAGTAGATGTTTTATGCGAAAGTGAATTGATTTTCTTGTTGATTAAAGAAAGTCGACTCTTTTGATGATAAAAGCATGATCTTTTATGTGATTCATTGATTTGCCCGTGTGTTTATTGTTATGGTGATCCCTTGTCTTGGAAGTTTTCCCTTTTATTAATTGAATTTCAGATTTTATGCTCTTATCACCAACCATCTCTCTTCTATCTCTTTTGTTAGTTTCAACCTTACAAAGCAACTAAATAAGAAGCGCTGACTCTCTCCTGTGGACGATCCTGACTCCCTATACTATAGCGGGGTCTTGACTACAAATTTATTTGGTTGAGAAACCCTCTCATCAAATTGGCGCCGTTGCCGGGGAGTAATCAATCGTGCCTAATTTAGTTGTTTTAGGGTTGGGAATAGCCCATCCCCATCTTTCTTTTTAATTTTGTTTTCTTTGTTTTTGTTTGAAGGTTTATGCGAAGAAGTGATCGTCCTCTATACGAGCCATTCACCGAGCCCGAACGTGTTCTACACCAACGTCTAAAGGAAAAGCTTAGGCAAAAGATGGAGGATTTGGCGGCTCTTCGCACGGAGGTAGAAAGGCTTCGCCAGGAGAAACAAGAGGCTGCGCAGTGGGAGGTTGCAACCAATCTAGCTCGGCAAAGAGAGAGCGACGCAGTTAGGGTAGCAAGGGAGGAGGCCGAAAATCTTAGGGAAGAGTTGGAGAGAATTCCAACCAATGCTCGCCAATACATGCACCCTACGCTGCGGGTGCCGGAGTCGGCCATCGTTCTCCCCAACATCAACTTTGAGATCAAGACTAGCTTCCTTACCATGGTGAAGCGGACTTCATTCGAAGGGAAATCCAATGAGTGCCCTATGGAGCACATGAAGGAGTTCAAGGAGATGTGTGATACCATAGCCGATGGAGCCAACTTGGAGTATGTTCGCTTGAAGGCTTTCCGCTGGTCCTTAGTGGGAAATGCCCTTCATTGGCTCGAAAGCTTGCCACCGCGATCCATCAACACATGGGAGGAGCTTCATGATCTATTCATGAGCAAGTTCTTTCCACTTATGAAGACGACGGAGCTGCGCAAAAAGATCACATCCTTCAAGTAATTAAGGAATGAAACTCTCGCCGAAACTTGGGAGAGGTTCAAGGAGTTGATTCACCAATGCCCTACTCATGGGAAACCACCTTATGTTTTGCAAGAGATCTTCTTCAATGGCATCAACTCGGCTACTAAGGATCGGATCAACATCCACACATCCTATAGATACATTGAGATGCTTCCTCAAGAGGCGTGGGATGCACTTGACAAGCTCACGGAGTTTGATACTACTTATGGGACCCCCGTGAAAATTGATGCGAGGCCCTCTCCATCGATGCCACTTTATCAACCTTCCGATGAGATTGACCTTGATGTGCGGCAACAATTTATGGAGGATGAGAATAGAAAATTGAAGAAGCAAGTAAGTTTTCTCTCCAACAACAAACCGTGCATAAAGTGTTGGTCCACTTCCCACATTACCACCGCTTGCCCACATGTCGAACAAGTGCAATCCACCGAATCATATGGAGGAGCAAACTACATGAGAGGTACTTATAGAGGCCAAGGCAATTACTACCAAAGGAATGACGGGCACTCCAATTGGGGTAACCATCCTCCTCAAAATGATCAACGACCCCCATATAGACCTTCAGGCCATGTGGGTCGTGAGAAACCTAGGGATGATATGAGATCTATTTTGGAAGATTTAAGGAAATGCCAAGCTGAGGCCAAGGCGGATGCTAGACAGTCCAGTTTGGAGATCAATACGCAGCTGCGAGGCATGAATGCAAGGTTCGGGGACATTGGTATTTGGAGGAAGAACGTTGAGACCCAATTGGGTCAATTGGCGGCTCAAATTCCAAAACCAAGTGACCAACTACCCGGCCAAAATGAAGCCAACCCCAAATCCCAACATATCGCAGCCATTCAAACAAGGAGCGGGAAGGTTCTACCGGAAAAGGAAGCCAAGGAGAGGAGAGAAAAAATCGACCAGCCCAACATAGGCCTCGACGCCGACACCCCTGACCTCGGCGCCGACACCCTGACAGTGAACAAACCTACTACATTCAAACAGGCCCTCGACGCCGACACCCCTGACCTCGGCGTCGACACCTCTGAGAAAGCTCTTGAACAGACCCTCGACGCCGACCCCTCCATCCTCGGCGCCGATACCTCTGCAGACCAATCCGTACCTATACCCAACCTATTGACCACTCCAAATGCCAAACCCAAGCTCTCTTCTCTCTCAGGAGCTCTCAAGGATCCCACCGAAGGGTAGTTTAGGAGATTTGTGAAGATTCTCGAAGGCTTAAATGTGACTATCCCCTTCATTGACGCACTTCGAGAGATGCCCGCCTTTATGAAGTTCTTAAAGGAAATATTGAGCAACAAGAGGTCTTTAGCGGATATTGCAAAGGAATGCAACAAGATGGACTTCCCCGAAAAGAAGGCTGATCCCGGAACGTTTGCCATCTCAATTGGGCTTGGAAATCATCGCTTTAAGGCCTTGTGTGACTTGGGAGCTAGTGTAAGTCTTATGCCACTCTCCATATGGTCTAAAATTGACATGGGACCATTAGTACCTGTCAACATGCGACTCTTTATGGTGGACAACTCCTCGGTGGAACCTACCGGCTTGATGGATAATGTACCGGTAAGGGTAGGTAAGTTCTACGTTCCCACCGATTTCATAGTACTTGATATGCCTATAGATCCCGTTGTGCCTATTATCCTAGGGCACCCTTTCTTAGCCATGGCGGATGCGGTCATCAATGTTAGAAAAGGTCTCTTAACTTTCAAAATTGGGGATGAGCTTGTTGAATTTCAATTTGACCCCAATCTAAAGGAGGTCAGAAAAACGGAGGTCAAGATGATTTACACGGACATGGAGAGGACCTTGACTCATGAGGAGCCCACTCGCACACCACATACCGAAGAAGAAGCGAGCATCATTGAGGAGCTTTTGGCCACCCTTCAAGAGGATGAGAGCGATGAAAGTACAAAGGACACTGCTGACCCCTCGGCGTCGACACCCTCAGCATCGGCGCCGACCCCCCTAGAGGATAAAATGTTTTTGCAGAATGCTGAAAAAGCTACAGGTGCCTCGACATTGACACCCTCAGCCTCGGCGTCGACACCTCCAGCTGTAGGACAACGTGAAGAAGATGGTTGCGCTACCATGGAAGGAAGAGTTGATGAGCAAGGAAAGAGTTGGGCCGAAGACCACCATCCCGGTCCCAACAAGGTAAGTCAAGGTATGGATTTCTCTTCCCCTATTTCCATTAAACATTTATCTATTACAAATGGAAAAGGTTTTCCTTGGTTTGTGAGATTATGTAGGGGATGCAATGAGGATCCAAAAGCTTATGAGGTAGGAGATACGGTGTACATCTCCAAGGCCAAGAATCAATGGTTCCCTAGCAAATTCAAAGAGATGAAGGTTGGTCCATACGAAATTCACAAGATTCGACCCGGCACAATGGAGTTAAAGGACAAGGAAGGAGTCCTATGCAAGGTCGAACTAGAGAGTCCGGAGGAGGAGGCCCGTGCCATATGGGCCTTGCGAATGCCCACATGAGCTTAACTGAAGAAGTCGGCCTAGCGACTTAAAAATCTAGAGCTTGTACATAGACCTATGATTATTTAGATTTTATATTTGTTGGTTTTGGTTTTGGATTTTGCTTTGGTTTTTCTTTAAACTTTGTTTTTGGAGGTTTTGGTTGTGATTGCTAACGAAGTGGTAGGTGCTAAGCAAGACGAAAGGACCAACCTTGGAGAAGAGAAGCCTGTCGATATAGACTATCACCGCTCGATGTCTACTCCTGGGCACAATAGTAGCACCTATTTCCGGTCGGAATGAGCTCCAATTCTATCTTCTAAGTCTTGGTTTACACCCATCTCTTATTTTTGAGCTTATACTTTGAGGACAAAGTAATTTTTTAAGTACGGGGTGGGGGTAACAACTTACTATATACTTATGATTTGAGGTTTGTTTTTGGTGGTGTAAACCAAAAAACAAACCAAGATCCACCGCTGCTTCCTTTGCGTGGTACCATACAAGTGAATTCTTAGTGTCCGAACTGATCAAATGAAGTCAGAGAATCAACTCGGCATCACATTGCACAAAAGTTGACCTGACTACTTCCTCATCAAACACCCCTATCTCCAATCAATGAACTCACTAACCATGTAGAGTGATCATGTCCTCTCGGATTGGCTATAACCATAAATGACCCCGGTCTAGGGATCCATCTATCCCTCCAAGCCTCAAGATCATCCCCATTGTCCACCATCCAATAAGAACCCTCCACAATCATCTTTCTGGCCCCAATAATACTCCTCCACACATAGCTTGGATTGCTTCCCACATTAGCCTCAAGGAAGGAGCACTTCGGAAAGTACTTTGCTTTCAGGAGTCTAGCCAGGAGGGAATCTGGCTCATGTATTAACTTCCATTCTAGCTTGGCCAAGAGGGCAAGATTAAAATTCTCCATATTCCTAAATCTCAACCCCCCATTCTCCTTGGAGAGACACAACCACTTCCAGGAAAGCCAATGTATCTTTCGCTTCTCCACATTATCCCCCCACCAAAAATTGCACATGAGTTGCTCAATCACCTTACATGAGTACCCAGGGAGTAAAAGCAAGACATCATACACATCGAAATTGTTTGTTTCCGACAACTTTAAACAACACCTCTTTCCTTGTGAGAATGTCTTCTCCTTCTATCCCTTCAACTTTTTCCACAGTCTCCTGAACACTCGTGAAGATAACTTTTTTAGACCTTCCTATCATCATCGGCGGCCCAAGGTACTTCTCATGTTTCCCCACCTCGACCACCACTAGCAGCCCTTGACTCTCTTACCTCAGATCCCCATCTACATTTCGGTTGAACGAAAATTCTAACTTTGCAAAGGTAATATGTTAACTTGATGCCTCTCCATAAATACGGAGTATCTCAACAATTTTTGAGCTTTCTTGACAGTTAGCCCTTGCAAACATATTACTATCGTCTGCCAAAAACAAAAAGGGAGACGATCGGTGCAGTTGGAGCAATCTTTATCCCGTGCCATTGCCCATCCGCTTCGCTCATCCTAATCAAGCTTGAGAAGGCCTCATTTAGTCGTAGCCCATGAAGTTAGATTTCCAATGACTTCTCACATGCCTTGATCGGACCAACGCATCTCCCTATATGGCAAATATACCAAGCATGTGTGGCCTAGGGTTTAGGGTTTAAGGCGATTTCCGGCTAAATGTGGGCGATTTACGGTGAGCACTCCGGCCAAGCCCCGGCAGGGGTCTTTTTCCCTTGATTTCCCCTCCGTTCTACATGGCTTTCCTTCCTCTTCCTCCCTAGATGCTGAGGTATGGTGTCTTGTTGGCGGTGGTAGGTTCTCTCCCTCTTCCCCTTCTCGTCTTCTCTCTTCTTCCCCCTCTCCCTCCATTTTTCTCTTGGTTTTCCTTGTTCTCTTCGCTTGTTTTTTTGTTTAGGTGGTCTTCTTGTTTGTTTTCTCTTGTCTTTTCTTGTTTTCATTGGGTGCTATGTTTCAAGTGAGCTCCCTTTCGCTTCTTTTCTTTGGTTGTTTTCTCTTGTTTTGTTTTTGTTCGTCTTGCTGCTTGTTTGTTCTTGGTGTGATGCTCAAGGTATAGATGAGCAAGAAGTATAAAGAAGTCGAAGGTATGGGGGGTGCTGATCGGTCCAAGTATCTTGAAGATTCTCCTCCAATGGCGCCTAAGAGGGGAAGGCCGAAGAAATCTAAAGCTTCATCTTAAAACGGTGGAGTTAATGAGCTAAATGCTAATGGAACCAGAGTGACGGGCAAAGGTGGAAAAATGGCTAATGGTGGAACCGATGCTAACTTGGATCCGAGGAAGAAGCCTCCTTCATCTTCTTCGGTGTCTCAAGGTAAGAAATCTAAAACCTCTAATCTCAAGCCTATTGTTAATGATGAGAATGAACAGGCTATACATGGAAGGAACAATGATGGGAGCGGGTAGGAGATTTTTTTTAAAGAGTTTGCTCATGTAACCGACATGGTCTCGCCACCAGCGACCAATGCTTTGTCCATGTCCGGCCAATCTCAGATGAAACCAGTCCTAAGTGTTGTTGGATGTGAGGGTGGCTCATCAATGATGGGAGCGGGTGTCATTAATGATGTTCTTGGGAGTAATCGAGGTCCATTCCCCCTAGAGTCAACAAATGTGAACACAAATAATGAAGGGGGTATGAATTTAAATTCCAACTCTAAGCAAGTGAAAGAAGACTTTTGTCCTCATGTGTTTGTCTTTGATTATATGTTGGTGTCTGGGCCACTATGAAACACTCTTTCGACATTGCCGGGGAAAGAGTGCGTACATTTTGGCCCTCAGACCCTGCTCCAGCGGGAAAACTGGGAACATAGTTGTTGTTATTGTAAGCAAGTGAATGAAGACGTTATTAACAAGGTTAGTTCCTAAGACACTTCTAATTTGAATTCAAATATGAAATTGGATACCCATGTGCTTGGTGCCAATGCTACCGGATATGGCGTCTACCCGGAACCCCTGGACACTATCGCTCAACCGGCACCTCTCGTCACCACTGTTGCTAGGAAGATGCTGCATAAGAACAAGCCCTTTACTGACGGGCCCCTACTGATCACGTCTATCTTTGATGATTCATCCCTGGCACCGGCCGCTGAGAGCGAGCTAACCCAACAACAGCGTGCACATGGGGCTTTGGCCTACCGCTAGCAGTGAGTCCATCGAGCAGCTCCATGCGTTAGGTTCTCAGACGCCTACCGCTAGTCGCTGCTCCGCTTACTGAAGGCGCTATCGTTGGCGACAATGATGCCCGAGATTCTCACCTTAGCGCCCGGACACATAGGAGTATCGAGGATGCTATCGCTGGCAACAAGGATGCCCAAGCATGCTCAACGGCCCAGGTGCTCCCGCGAGCGCCCAGCGCTCCAAGCACCTGGAATGCCAATGGCACTCCCGTGGCTCCTCTTGATGCCCGAGCGCCTACGGTACTCGTCCAAGCGCCAACTTCCATGAGCAACAGCGATACCCGTGAGCCTACAGACAAACACTACAAAAAAAACATATTGGCCACGGATGGTAGCAACAACAAAGGGTTTGGCGTGGTCGTTGGCTAGAACTTGGCTATATAGCATAGCAATGACAAGGGTTAGTCGTGACTGTTCGGTTGAATTTGGCTATAGCATAGCTACGGCAAGGGTATGATGTTGCTATCCTCATGGTAACTAGTGATTCCAACACTGTAATGGCCACGGTATACCGTTGCCTTGGCAAAAATTGTAGTGGATGCACAAAATTTGCCTCGACCTCGTAGCTAAAGATTAGGCTAAACCAACTTTAAAAAAAAATTCCTAAAGAGGTTCGAAGGGTAAAGACTTCTTCTCGAAATTGACTCAGGAAGCACTCGACGTCGACTAAGGTCCTCAACGTCGACCACTCAGTCAGGTAAAAATGCAAAACATAAGCAAAGAAATGCAAAAACGAAAGCAAAGTAGTCTATCTCGAGTAAACAGTACTCGATATCGACCACAACTTACCCGATGTCGACTAGATCTTGTCGATGTTGAGTACACAGCGAAATAAAATTCGTAACTTTTCGCAATGAAGAAGGACAAAATCAAACACGAAAGAGGTGGGAATAAAATCAATAAACTAAATTACTTCCAAGATCGGGGTATCAACACCAGTACAATAACCATGCAAAATAACACATAAATGTATAAAATATCGTGCCTACGGTACTCGTCCAAGCGTCAGCGTCCGTGAGCAACAGCGATACCCGTGAGCCTGCGGACAAACACTACAAAAAAACATATTAGCCACGGATGGTAGCAACGACAAAGGGTTTGGCGTGGCAGTTGGCTAGAACTTGGCTATAGCATAGCAACGACAAGGGTTAGACGTGACTGTTCAGTTGAATTTGGCTATAGCATAGCTACGGCAAGGGTATGTTGTTGCTAGCCTCATGGTAACTAGCGATTCCAACACTCTAATGGCCACGGTATACCGTTGTCGTGGCAAAAATTGTAGTGGATGCACAAAATTTGCCTCGAACTCGTAGCTAAAGATTAGGGTAAACCAACCTAAAAAAAAATTAAAAAAAAATCCTAAAGAGGTTCGAAGGGTAAAGACTGCTCCTCTCCCTCCCTCAGCATCTCCCTCCTGCTTTTTCTCTTCTCCCTCCTGTGTTCTCACTCCCAACGAGGTTCGAAGGGTTTCGATTGCGGACGGACACTGGGGGTCAGTCGTGCAAACGCCAGTGGTGGGGGGCCCACCTCGACTCCCAAAAAAGCTTCCAAGGGTTTCGATTATCTCCCTCTCGCTTCTTCTCTTCTCCCTCCCGCGTTCTCACTCCCAAAGAGGTTCGAAGGGTTTCGATTGCGGACGGACGCCGGGGGTCAGCCGTGCAGACGCCAGTGGTGGGGGCTCACTTCGACTCCCTCTTACTCCCAAAGAAGCTTCCAAAGGTTTCTATTGCAGCTCCAGGAAGCGGTCATTGAGCCTCTAGGGTTTCGATTGCATCTTCTAGGAACTTCTTGGTCGCCTAAGGTTCGTCTCAATCACTCTTTCCTTTTGTTTTGGGGTTTGTTAGCGATTTTCTTTCATTCCCCAAATAGATTCGAAGGCTACAAGTGGAGAGCAGTCGTTGTAGTGGAGAGTAGGTTTGGATTGCATCTTCTAGGAACTTCTTTTTCGCCCCAAGGTTTGTCTCAATCCCTTTTTGCTGTATATTTGCTTTCGATTTGTGCTTTATTACTGATTGGAAATTCTTTTTCATGAGGTTTCATTCCCAAAATAGCATTGAAGGCTACAAAGAGGAGAGCAGTCTGTAGTGGAGAGTAGATTTCGATTGCAGCTCCCAACATGTTCGTTTTTGGCCCTCATATTCGGTTTAATCTAATTTTTCTCTAGCTTTCGTTTCGTTTGGTGCCTTGTTGTTAATGGCTATTCTGTTTTTGTGATTAGTACATGTCAATTTGGATTTGTAAGATTTAGACGAGTAATGAGGATTGCATGTTTGTGTGGGTAAATTTCTAAATACTTGTTATTCTATTTTCTGAGATTTCTGAGATGTAGATGAATAAATGCTATTATGTTTTATGAGATTTGTATTTTTGAGATTTAGATGAATAATTGCTAATATGTTTTATGAGTTTGGATTTCTGAGATTTAGATGAATAATTGCTGGTTTGTGTGGGTAAATTGCTATTCTGTTTATGAGATTTGGATTTGTGAGATTTCTGAGATTTAGATGAATAATTTCTACATACTTGTTACTCATGCAACATTTCTCTCCCAATACTTGTATCATTCGGTTAGGCATCTCCACCTCTTCTTTATATGTGCTCAATTTGTTTATTCTGCCAGTCTCCAACTCCTTGTTCTAATTCTCCAGCTCCTTGTTCTATTAATAAGAAGATGCACATATATATATATGTTATGCACTTATGAACTATTCTAAACAATTAAAAAGAATCAAATCTTTAGATATATGTTATTCATTCATGGTCTGAGTAGATGTGCAGCCATGACAGAAAGGGAAAAGGAAAACTGAATGTAAGAGATGCAGTTCAAGTTGTTCTTAATATATATATATATATATATATATATATATATATATATATATATGATACGGGGTTAGCCGTAGGTTGGTCCGATCTTCGACAACAAGCAAGAATAATCAAGAACTAATAAAGACGCAGTAAGAATTAACAAGAAAGATGCAAGATTTATGCAAGATTCAACAAGAAAGCAAAGAAACGCAGCAAGACTCTCAAGAATCGATCAAGATAGGGCAAGATCGACCAAGAAACACCAAGAACAGGGGCTGTACTCAATGTCGACTCCAAGAAGATGAACAAGACTCGATAAAGACTCGAAATTGCAACAAAGAATGAAAAGACGCGACCGATAAGGACTGAGTCGATCTATGCAGAACAAGATAAAGACCCCAGGCCTCCTTAGAGGGTAGGAACCAATACCAATGACTACACAACCCGCCTCTACAACCCTACACAATCAAGCGGACAACTTGAAGGCATAAGGAGGGGGCTTGTGGATACTAGATTCACCAAGTCTTGCGAAGTTGATGAACGGCAAAGCAAACCAAGCTGAGATGATACCAATAGTTTCAATTGAAGAGCACAGTTCTATTCAATCGACAAACACTCATTGTGTTTCACACAAAAAGAGAGCTTTTCTCATAAAATTCAACGTGTCTTTGTTTACAATGGAGATCAGCCGCTTAAATAGAAAACCTAGGGCTGATTTTTAGATAAAATAATAAATAAAAGATTAATGAAAATAAACTCCTAAAAATACCTAAAATAACTTAAGTAAAATTAATACTAAAAATAGAAACATAAGGAGCTGATTTTCGTTCTAAACAGTAAAGCTTGCAAAGATGTTGAGTTTCGGCCAAAGTCTAGGATGAATCTGGAAAAACCTTCAACAACAAAGTTGTAGATCTCTTCGTCCTCGTTCTGACAAGGTATGGCACGCCTCAATCCGATTAATATTGAATCCGTACGACCCATTTTACAGAGACGTCGAAAAGCTGTCAAAATTCTGAACGAGAGTAAAACGCCAAGCTTCCACCTTTGGACCTTCTCCCATGGTGGAGCCTTCTTCTTCCTCTTGATAAGGACATCATCCGAAGGTGTCTTTGATGGTCCCGCATCAATCTCCCTTTCTTGAAAAGGATTCGTCCTCGAATCCAAGGTCGCATTTGATTCCGCAAAGGCATCCACACGAGCTCCTGGATCGAATACCACATGTCCATGGAAACCCTTCTCAAGGCTGATTGGTGTAGGGATTGACTACTCCTCGATGGTTATTATCTCAGCTTCATCTACAAAATCAAGAAAAGAAACTTTATGAGTGCATAATTCATATTTTATATCATCATTATGTTCTAACGTAATATGCACTTTAGATTGGTTATTCATCTCTAAGTTTCCATCCAGTGCTAGGAAGTTTTCTTCATTTTTCAAGGCTGAATTTTCAATTAATTCAAGGCTAGCAATATTAGAACAATTTTCACCATCAATGATCAAATTAGACACTTTGCCTATTTCTAAGCACAAATACTCTCTTTGATTATCCTCACAAGAACTAGGTTGAACACTTAAAACTTTACTATCAATTAAAGAATCATCATGCTCAGATTCAATGCAAACATTATCATCATAGGCAATTAAATTAAGATCTTGATCACTATTATCAACATTCTCTACATTTTCAGCAATAAGAGAATTATCTATGCTAGAAGAAACATTAAGTTGAGTAGAAATAGGATGAGTTTCTTCCCTTTCAATTGGTGGCACGTCATCTCTAGGTGAGGCTCCTTGTACAAACACCGTATTAGAGCCAAAACGCTGAAACTCTATTGTCGCAAGGCTGTTTTCCATCTTAGCTATGCTGGCATTCATCTTAGCTATGTTCTCCATGAAGGTATTGTACCAGTCATTGGCCTGGCTATTAGACATCGCAAATAAAGACAAACAAAGAACTATGTGAAAGGTTAGAAAAATATAAACAACTTCACAATGTGTTTCGCTCACACTCCCTCTCTAATTGGTATGTCACGGTTGTTGGGGCAATCCGCTTTGGGTAAATCAACAACCAAGCAAAAGAACTAAGCAATCAAAGTATGCAGTCAAGAGAATGAATGAAATAACAACCAAGAGAACTCAACAAAGGTTGTAGAGAACTCGATGTAAGCAACAACTCAATTCATAAAAAACAGATGGGTATTTGCAAGAATTCAACTCGACACAAGCTAAAGAGTACTCGACAGGGGTCAATGTACTCGACACAATCAAAGGGAGAACTCGGCAAGGGCTGAGATCTCCTCGACACAACAGCTATGAGCACTTGATCGACAAGATCAGTACTCGACACTCACAAATAAGCACTCAACAATGGTATAAGTGCTCGACACAGCCAGCAAATCAACTCGACAAAGCTGGAATTTAAAGAAAAATAAAAGAAAATTAAGAAAGAATGGAAATTTACCTCTTTTTGATTGAAAACCTTTAGTTATGATGTTGTAGTTGCAAGGTAGGGTTTCAATTTAGAATTTTGTGGAGGTAATGTGTTTAGGTTTAGGGTATGTCGACAAGGGCTATGGAGATCACCAAAAAGTTGAGTCCTTTAGGTTTTTCTTGCACTAGATCAACAAACAAGAACCAAACACTTATTTCTTTTTTTTCTTTTTTTGTAATTTTCGGACTGAGTTTCTCTCTTTTTTTTTTTTTTTAAAACTAATGCAAGAAAGAACACTTTAAACAAAGGGGGACTCGAAAATCTGAAAAGAATGGTGAAAAGATAAAATTTATAGCCCTAAAGATAGATTTATAGGTGAGGCTTTTGTTATCTTTGGTAAGTGGATCTATCTAAAGCTTTAAAGATAAATGATAGATAAATAGGGATTATATCTACCAAAAATTAGATTTATAATAAAAGCAATAGATAAATAGAATTTAGATAAAAGATATATCAAAATTCCCAAGGATAGAACAAAGGATAGAAAAGATAGAACAAACTAGGGTTTGTGTATGTGGAGGACTGATTTTCGGCCAAGCAAAGGCTATGGGGACAGCTTGCTGCCGTCGGCTCTAGGGTGTTCACAAGGGGTTGTGTGCACCTTTGGTCGACTCCACGGTCTCGGCTAGGCTTTGTGTTTAGGCTATGCAACCACTAACAATCACAAACACAAGATTAGTGCAATAATCAATTCAAGAAACAAGAAGTAAAAGACCAAACAAGAAAAGGACTCTTTTTTGTGGGTTTTTGTGTTTATGAAAAGAAAAGACTCAATCTTTATGTCGGAAACCAAAGCTCTGATGCCAATTTGATACGGGGTTAGCCGTAGGTTGGTCCGATCTTCGACAACAAGCAAGAATAATCAAGAACTAATAAAGACACAACAAGAATTAACAAGAAAGATGCAAGATTTATGCAAGATTCAACAAGAAAGCAAAGAAACGCAGCAAGACTCTCAAGAATCGATCAAGATAGGGCAAGATCGACCAAGAAACACCAAGAACAAGGGCTGTACTCAATGTCGACTCCAAGAAGATGAACAAGACTCGATAAAGACTCGAAATTGCAACAAAGAATGAAAAGACGCGACCGATAAGGACTGAGTCGATCTATGCAAAACAAGATAAAGACCCCAGGCCTCCTTAGAGGGTAGGAACCAATACCAATGACTACACAACCCGCCTCTACAACCCTACACAATCAAGCAGACAACTTGAAGGCACAAGGAGGGGGCTTGTGGATACTAGATTCACCAAGTCTTGCGAAGTTGATGAACGGCAAAGCAAACCAAGCTGAGATGATACCAATAGTTTCAATTGAAGAGCACAGCTCTATTCAATTGACAAACACTCATTGTGTTTCACACAAAAAGAGAGCTTTTCTCATAAAATTCAACGTGTCTTTGTTTACAATGGAGATCAGCCGCTTAAATAAAAAACCTAGGGCTGATTTTTAGATAAAATAATAAATAAAAGATGAATGAAAATAAACTCCTAAAAATATCTAAAATAACTTAAGTAAAATTAATACTAAAAATAGAAACATAAGGAGCTGATTTTCGTTCTAAACAGTACAGCTTGCAAAGATGTTGAGTTTCGGCCAAAGTCTAGGATAAATCTGGAAAAACCTTCAACAACAAAGTTGTAGATCTCTTCGTCCTCGTTCTGACTTTGACAAGGTATGGCACACCTCAATCCGATTAATATTGAATCCGTACGACCCATTTTACAGTGACGTCGAAAAGCTGTCAAAATTCTGAACGAGAGTAAAACGCCAAGCTTCCACCTTTGGACCTTCTCCCATGGTAGAGCCTTCTTCTTTCTCTTGATAAGGACATCATCCGAAGGTGTCTTTGATGGTCCCGCATATATATATATATATATATATATATATATATATATATATATATATATATATATAGAGTGGGTGGGGGGTGTGTAACTGGTATGAAGTAGATTAATTTAAGCAAACAAAATTAGTTTAAACCCACATACCATGATTAAAATTAGGCAATAGGAAGATCAAAATTTTAAAAACTAATTTTCTAAGGTATGAGTGAGTTATATTAAGGATAAATTGTGAGTTGAAAGTTTGATGGTTTGAACATGTGCGTGTGTTGAAACTTTAGCACAATACAGAGAGTGATTTAGCAATTAAGTGGTTGGAGGAAGGTGATTAGTAAGGACTTTCCCACATTGAACTTTAGAAAGGATATGACAGGGATGGAAGGCAGTGGAAAAGCGCTATATATATCATAGTCATGACAATCCATAAAAACCTTCTTCTTGACTCTAATGTTTAGCCATCATAAATTAGTGGTTTTCATTACCTACTACCCAAACATAACATAAATTATAAGAAAAACTAATAAACAATGAATCTGAGGAAGCCAAATCCATGGGAGAACCCATAAAAAACCAAGACATTAAAGGAAGCATAAACTGATTACTAAATCTAGAGTAGGCAAGACCTTGGGAATCCTATGATTAAAAGCAAAATAAGAAGAAATAAGAAGTTGTTATGTGAGGAAAACAGTCCTAACAGAATAAATTAGGAGTAAACAACAATCATAGAAACATTTAAAACATTACAATAACGGAAAACTAATTAAAATATCCCCACCTTTGGGGGTATGGTAAAAATATATCATCAACTTTAAAATATAATAAAAGTATCCCGACCTTTGAGGGTGGTGGTAATATATTACCCTGTGTTTTCTCACGGGTCAAAAATACTAACAAGGTAGACTACTTGGATTTTTTTTTTACAACACAGCATACGTAGAACCCTTTTTTACTAATTAGCACGAACATTAGGTTTTTTTGAACAGTTTCCTTAGGAAAAATAAAAATAAAACGATAACAAATTAAACCCGAAAAACGAATTTGATTCAACCAAGCAACTAATCCGGTCAAAATTGCCTCAAATTAACACATCACGACTATTCCTAACACCAAATTGACGACAAAACTAAACCGACGACGACAACAACAACAACAAAGAGGGGAAAAATAAAACTTCCTCAACCAAGTCCGTGAACGAATCAAAGGGGAATAAGATGTGTGAGAGACAACTCTAGATAGTCAACCACAAGGGAGGAAGACTGACATAAAAGAAGAACCATGAGCTACCTGGAAGACAATTCAAGAGGTGACCACAGAAGAAGATATGAGGGAGGAAAAGGCGTTGGGTGTGAACTCGGTCCAACTCTTTATTTTTTCCTAAGGACACTGTTTACGAAAACTCTTATAAAAAATCCACGTAGGCTGCATTTTTAGCATTTTTTACTCGTGAAAAAAACTCGTGGTAATATATTACCACTACCCTCAAAGGTCGGGATATTTTTATTACATTTGAAAGTCGAGAGTATATTTTTACCATACCCCCAAATGTGATGGTATTTTAATTAGTTTTCCCTTACAATAAAACCCATTAGCATCCAACAGAACAAGGGCTTGTAGGACACACATACCCAAGAAGTTTCAAAATACAAGGCAACTGAATGTTTTCGTAGACAAAATCAGGGGTTGTATAACCTTTCTTTTAATAGCATGAAATGTCAATGACTCAACAAAAGCTAAAGGCTAATTGATTCCAAACATCTCGTGTAGAAACCTTGAAACCTTGGAACCTTGGGAGTCAATATAGCACCATATTCAGTCTCTTAATTGAAAGGCCTGAAGCTTCTTCACCTTTTTCTGCAACCTCTAAATCGTCTTTTTATTCTCAAATCTTCCTCCTTCAGACCTTGTTTTTTTTTCTTGTTTATGCATCCCACTCAAGTGCCACCTGCCATTACATATGTTACTGGAATGAACTTCACCCGATTACACAATGGATGAAGATTGCCGAGGAAAAATTGTAGCCCATAAAACATAGTAGGATCAAACCAATACAACACACATTAAAATTGTCTAAACAATAGAATAACATCAAACCAAACACACAAAGAACCATAACAAACAAGGCTTAAATAGAAGTTTATCGTAGCATGAAGCGAAAGTGCGGCTGAGTAGACCATCTGCCTTCAATCTAGTCCAAGTGTGGGCGCGTTTCGAAGCTACGATACATATAAGTATCCCTGGTCAGTGGGAAGTTAACCTCGAAACTTCTGTCACCCCCTTCCTAGATCACATCTATCACCCGACCAGACCAATACCCATCAAGGGCTCTACAATCCACTCGGTCACCCCTCTGATAGGCTTCGTAGGCCACATGAGGTGGACGTGGACGGATTCGACCAACCTGCACTATTTCCATTAGAGGTCCTCGACTCCTGTTGTCTTCGAGGGTTATGAATTCCACTTCGTAGTGGGTGAGATCCACTCAACGTCTAATATTGGCCTCATAAAACAACCGCAACAAACCATTTTCTGCAACAATGATCTCCACTTGGGCACCTGGATTGTATGTTGGGAGTGGTTGTGGTCCTGCATTAAATACATAAACACATTAATATAATCACACACATTGCAAAATATAGCACTACAAAAAAAATCAGTTGCTCACTTGGATTTTCTGAGCCGTCGTCGGAGCTATCTGAATTCATAACCATGGGTTCACGGCGGAGAGGGCGGTGAGATGATGAGGCCATTTGTTTGAGGGAGAGAAGATAATGGTAAGGATGGAAGTACTACTTTAAGACGATCACTAATGGGTGGATAGGTATATATTATGAAGGGGTAGCATATATAAGGGGTTTTTGAATGATGATTTCATCCCACTATTCAACATCTGAGCTTAAATTTTTTGGAAAATTGTCCCATTTACTGTCACACTCGTATTTTTTTGGAAATAATGAAAGAAAGACCAAAAACAGTGAATAATGAAAGAAAGACAGTTGCTGTAACACTTATGCTTTTTTGGAAATAATGAAAGAAAGACCCAATAACAGTTGAAGGCATGGGTTTTTCTGCAAATATTTAAGAAAGACCACCAAGTGAATAAGGCATGCTTTTATGGAAACTTGTCTTTTTCTGGAAAATTGGTTTACTTTAATGGAAACTTGTCTTTTACTTTACTAACATAGATTCTCTAACACTTAACACTTATGCTTTTTTGTTGATGCTTTTGTTGAAAAATGACCTCCAAGATAAAAAAAAAGCAGAAGCAACCATCTGATAATATGGAAACTTGTCTTATATGGAAACTTGTCTTTTTTGCTGATGGTTTTCTAGAAAATGTAGACATGCCCAAAACAGTAGCAACCTTACCTATTTTCTGGGAAAATCAAAGTTACTTATAGGTGATGCTTATGTTGAAAAATGACACAAAGACCAAAACCAATAGTTGCTGCTTTCTGTGAAAATTGTCATGTTATGTGTTAATGCCTCTTTCTATTGCTGAATTTCAGCAAGACTAATTTCCCTTTTCTTATAGGTGACCATGAAGAAACGAAAGGGTGGACCCGGTAGACCGCGAACAATGTCTAAGTTCTTACTTGCTTCTAGCTCAGTTGTTGGTCATAGCTCTTCCTCTTCTCAGTCCTCACAAGCTACCTCAGTTGCCGCTAGTGTTCCAAATCTAGCTATAGCTCATGTTCCTGCACAACAATTGCAAGCATCAATGACTCAGTCTGGAAGTCCTTCGGAATCAAGTATGTTACATTACATTAAGTGTTTCGATGGTAAAATGAACATGTAGTTTAGATTATAGAAGATAGTTTCCTACTGTACCAGATATTATTCTTAAGCATCAAATCCAAGTGACAATTTCTGTAAATGCTGAGATAATCAGATTTGATAGGATGGAAATATAAACTTTTGCATTCCCTTGCATTCCTTACAAACATTTATAATTTCTATCAATAAGCTAGTTACATGGTGTTACTTTGTTTGAAGGTGACTAACAACAAGGCAACGCTAGAGGCCGCAATAAGGGTCTGCCCGGGTGGAACACCGGATGTAAATTTGTAGTGGAATTCAATGAGATGTTCCATCCAGTAGGAGAAAATGCGAAACTTTTGAAGTTTCAAATAGGGATTATAGTGCGCGATGGCCATAAGCTTCCATTGACTAATCTTGACTCGTCCTTTGTTGATAAGTCTATCAAAGAACGCATATGGGCTGAAGTTCAGGTGACACCTTAATTTATAGATTTTTCTTACGTGATTCCTCTTAAAAAGGTTTGTTATATTAGCTTAGTTAATTAGCTTAGTTTATTTTCCTTACATAATTCCTAAAGGATGTGTTATATTTGTCTTCTTTTATTTTTCTTACAAGGATTCCTCTTAAATTGCAGAATTTAAATGAAATTGGAAGTCCATTTCAAAGGCAAAATTTAAATGATATCCAAACCTTTAATTTTTACAGTAGCTTAAATTTCTGCGTCTGAAGATTTTTTTACAGTAGCTTTTATGCATAATTTTTTTATGATCTTGTAGCAAAATGTATTGAATGTCCTAAAAGGCTATAAAGAGGTTTGCTTGAGAACTTACAACAACATATGGAAGGATTTCAAGTCAAAAACGAAGAGAAACTTCTTCACCCCGAAGAAAGATGATCCAGACCTCGCCTCGAAGTGCCCTCCGAATGTTCTACCAGAGCAGTGGGTTTTGCTTATTGGATATTGGTGTACTACTGATGCAGAGGTTTGCTTTTCTTACCAAAATGTATTTCGATCAGTTACATTATGTTATCGCCTTTTTTTTTCTGGTGTTCTAATCTCTATTATTACCATCACCTTTTTTTGCTGGTGTTATAATCTCTATTATTACCCTTTATATATATAGAAACAAGCAAAGCAAAACTCTAAGAATCGAGATAGGCATGGACCATCACATGTGACTAGATGAAAGTCGTTTGCCGAAGTAAAATATGAGGTACGTATGTATTTGTCCCTTGGTTGTTGTTTCTTTCTTCATAATTGACTTGCACTTGTAACTTGTTGTTGTTTTCCTGAGTAGCTTCAAAAAAGTGGTCAGGTCGTTGATAAAAATGAGTGTGTGGATCAAATCTCGCAAAACAGATGACCCAGATGTTATTGCAGCCATCTTGTTCAACCTACATAGTTGTACACATCCATCCCTTCCTTGTTTTTGTCTTAGTTTCTCTTCTTTGTCCTTTTTCGATCTCTTTTAAAGTATGATGTCTTTCTTGCTTTCCAATGATCCTGCATTTGTATGATATTCAGAAACTTACAATAAAACAGACAACAGATGAGAAACACTAGTTAAGACAACAAACAATGGATAATGCAAACCAAGGAAAACTAGATCAGATCATCAGATAATAGAAGCACAAATTGAATCATGTAACTACTATTTTTTAAATTTTAAGGGTGTAAAGCCCTAATTGAATACGAAATTGAAATGCAAACCAGGCTAACCAGCTAATGCACTTTTATATAAAGGGCAAAAAACCCACAAATTTACAACATCTCAAATTAATAAAACCCATACATACCCTTTAAGTTGGAGATTGTTTAGTGTTTACCTTCTGTATGAAAGAGGTTGGAATAAGGAGAGAAGAACCTTCAGTGAAACTGTGCAGCACAAATGCAGATCATTGTCTTTCTAGTTTCTATGCTTTTTTTAATGTATATAGAGATGCTTTTTTTTCTTTCAAGAATGAAGCAGAGTGAAGTGAATGCAAATTTAAAATACAAGGGTGGGGTTTGGGAAGAGATGCAAATGGGAAAGTATAGACAAACCAACCAATTTTCGAGGAAGCTTTTTTCCTTTTGTTACGCTAAAATTATCCCTTTAAATGTCCTTTTTTCCCATAATCCCAGTAATTAAAGTATGATGTTTCTTTTAAAGTATGATGTCTTTCTTTTAAAGTATGATCTCTTTTAAAGTATGATGAACTAATAAATGATCAACAGCTCTATAATAAATGAATAAATGGGATATGATAGCCCAATATGACCAAATGTAGTACCCGTCAAGAGCTCTATAATAAATGAACTATTTGGATTCATGCATGCGTTTTGTTATTGTAGAAAGACTACAACAACCTCTTGAGTAAGGAACCTGAGGATCATCGAGAACTTGTAGCACTCAAGGACAAGATGTTCCATCAAATTATTGGAGATGATGGTCATGGGTATTGTCGGACTTATGGCTACAGTGCCCCTCCTCGGCTGGTGCATACTGGATCATCAAGCACCCCTGCTGGAAATGAAAACATGATCCAAACGCTCGTCAATAAGTTAGCTGAGACTGCAAAAACTTTTGACAAGAAACTTGAAGCTCTTAGAGATGAAATGATGTTGGCTATAGGTACCACTGATAGGGTAACTGCACAATCAGAAGTGTCGGTTAGTTCTTATCATCCTCATTTCTACCATTTTGTTATATATATATATATATATATATATATACATATATATAGTTGAAAAAAATAAAATTTCTAGATGCTCCTAGATCATGTAGGCTTATACCATATCGAATCAAATATAGGTTTGTTAGCATTTTAGTGGAATTAATTATCTTGGAATTGAATATAATCAAATTTTTTAGGGATTTGCCTCACTCTTGTTGTTGCAGGGGGATGTGTCAAGTATAAAAGTAAATAAAACTAATAAAAGCAAACAACTCATGCCCAAGAAAATAAATACAAGACTTCCTCCCATTGTAGTTGAAGGTAGTCAGGATCGATCTACGAGGAAGCGTGTCAGCGCTCGCCTTTCCAGTTCTAGAAAAACTCTTGAAATTGACTCAGGAAGCACTCGACGTCGACTAAGGTCCTTGACGTCGACTACTCAGTCGGGTAAAACTGCAAAACAGAAGCAAAGAAACGCAAAAACGAAAGCAAAGTAGTCGATCTCGAGTAAACAGTACTCGACATCGACCACAACTTACCCGATGTCGACTAGATCTTGTCAATGTCGAGTACACAGCGGAATAAAATTCATAACTTTTCGCAATGAAGAAGGACAAAATCAAACACGAAAGAGGTTGGAATAAAATCAATAAACTAAAATACTTCCAAGATCGGGGTATCAACACCACAACGATAACCATGCAAAATAACACATAAAGGTATAAAAATATCATGCCTTTTCATCAAATAACTGTCGTTATTAACAAATAGGAATATAGAGGCCTTCGCATAAACCCTAATTGTTACTAACCTTTTTTTGCATAATTAATCCAAGTTGTATTAAGATCACTTTCGCTTCAATAACACAAACAATGATTACCTTCAACTTTCGCAAAAGAATCATGCACATATGGATAGAAGACGAAATCGCATCAAAAGATTGTACCTTTGTCGCATTACCTTACATCGCCACCGTCGGGCTCACCCGACCCTAGAAGTTTGGTGACTACTCGCTCTTCATCATGAATAAACACATCAATAATTTCAAGAAACTAAATTGCATTAAATAAAACTAAAGAAAGTACGAACCGAACTAAGACAGATCACTTCCGCTCTCTTGCTCCACTCGACCTCTCTCTCTCTCTCTCTCTCTCTCTCTCTCTCTCTCTATTTAACTCGATACGTAACTAATTGTGTGTGAAATTGAATGCCTAAGAATCAGCCCCTAAGGCTTTATTTATAGTGTTCAACCTTAGCTAATCTAGGGAAGAACAATCTATCTATATCTAAAACTATCTATCTAAAAATATAAGATAAAACTTAATTGATAAAGGAAATAAATCCATAAGGAAACTAGAACTAATGTGGATAGATTCCTCTTGGACTTGATAGATCTCCGTGTGGATGGATAGAATTCCACTTATCTTCTCTTGCAAGTTGTCTATCTTCTCGGTCTCCACTCGATCTCGGACTCGGATTGACGGTGGATTATACTCGACACCGAGTAGACGTACTCGACGTCGACTAGCACTTTTCCTCATGGGTTGCACTCGAGCTCGGCTACATGGTGGACTCGACGGGTTTACTCGACATCGAGTAGATGTACTCGACGTTGAGTAGCTCTGGGCTCCTCGAGTGACTTTGCTCCTCGACATGCTCGGTTTCGATTGGTGGCACTCGATATCGACTAGATGTGGTCGATATCGACTAGCTGTGTCGAGTGCTTCTTTGCTTGATTTCTACTCGATTTATCCTGGTTCAGCTGCTCCTTGACCTTGGAATTTCTGTAGTTGACTTCTAGATTTTCATCCTTTCTCCGAATTGCTGTAAATTGCCTCAATTTCTGCAAAATTAAACAGAAACTAGTGTAGACTCCATAATTTGGCAAATAAGTATAAACTACATAGAATCTAGACAATTCTAAACCAAATGTATGAAATACATACATAAATCGATATAAAAGTCAATGTAAAACATGGCAAATTAGGCTCACAACAAACACCCCATACTTAAGCTTACGTGTCCTCAAGCAATACTTTTAATGGTCATACAGGGGAAGAATCAAAACTCTCAACATATTAGATCCATTTCCATATATCCCTGCCATCAATTACCATCATCGAAAAGGTACTTGTGCCACGAATCCATGCATGTGCAATAAAAGCAACATCTACTAACAAAAGGAGGGTTATGCAAAAATATTCATTCGTGACAAAGCATTAATAATCAAGAGGACTTTATTTAAGCTCAATAAGGAGAAGATTGGTAAAAGGCTAAAGGTGGGCAATTTTTGGCCATGTGGTGCTAATAATCCGGGGAAATGGAGTACTTTCCAAACATTCATACCACATTCCTTCTTCCTTTGATTTCTCACCTTTCGCTAATTCGCTCGATGCTTTTTTTCAATATAATGTTTTTACCTCTCTAACCTCAGTATTGCCTTCTCGCGAGTCGCAAACATGGGTGTCATGAATGGCCCCGAATACTTAGTGCTTCGGACTCCTTACCTTGTTGTCCCATCTCGCTGAACTATTATCTCAACGAGCAGGGTCGATCTACCTTTATCTCCTGAGGTGATGTTGTGAGCTGAATTTGCCATATTTTACAGTAACTTTAATATCATTTTCTGCATACTTTGCATACATTTGGGTTAGATAGTACAGAATCTATGTAGTTTATGCTTATTTGCCAAATTATGGAATCTACACCAGTTTCTGTTTAAATTCGCAGAATTCGAGACGTTTTACAGCAACTCTAAGGAAGGCCAGAAAAGCTCGGAAAACCGCTACAGAAGTCCAAGGTCAAAGAAGCAGCGGAACCAGTCAAATCAAGCTAAGAGCCCAGGCTACTCAATCTCGAGTAGGCCTTACTCGATCTAGACGAGCATGTTCGAGCACAGGCCTTGTCGACTAGGAGCAATGTCGAGAGCCAGACCAATCCAGCTCCGGAGCCCTACTCGATCTCGAGTACCACTAGTCGAGATCGAGGACACCTCAGCGCCACGCCCGGAGTTGACGAGAAGAAGAGCGGGTCGACAAGCCAAGGACGACCAGGCGGCACTCGCTGCCAGCGACTCGACTCGCTGCAGCGAGCCTCTCGCTGCAGCGAGCCTCTCGCTGCCGCGGAAATCCCCGCTGCCAGCGGGTGGCACACCCGGAGTCGACAAGCCGAGGACAACCGAGCAGCATTCGCTGCCAGCGACTCAATTCGCTGCAGCAGACCGCTCGGTGCCGCGGAAAATCTCGCTGCCAGCGGGATACACCAAGACGAAGGATCTCGCCACTCGCTCCAGCGGAAGGGGGTTCTCGCACCTGCGGATCAACGCACTCGCTCCAGCGGAAGGGGCAACTCGCGGAAGCGGAAGGGAAGACCCAACTCGATGTCGATGAGCCCTTGTCGAGGTCGACGAGACCCGTGAGCCAAGTCCGAGCCACATCGAGCACCAGCTAACCGAGACGACGAAGCCGAGCCAGTCGGCAACACTCCTACTCGATGTCGAGGAGACCCTAGTCGACATCGACGACGAATCCAGAGCTGTGTGACGTGGCTTGACGAACCCTACTCGGAGCTGGATTCCTTGAAAGCCGAGAATCTATCCGATTCCATCAACATCTATCATGGAAGAGAGTTTTATCTACTTGAGACAATTTAGATATATTTAGATTTAATTTCTTTATCGCTTTTATTTATCATTAAGCATTTTAGATATAGTTTTATATATAGATATAGATATTCTATCCTTGATTAGCAAGAAATAGAAGGCTATAAATAAAGCCCATGGGGCTAATTTTAGATTCATTCAATTTTAGGAGGAGAGAAGTAGTTCCACAGAGAAGTTTAGGAGTTCTAAAGTTTTTAGGGTTTTGGCTTTCTACGAAAGTTGATTGCCGGGATTGTAAAGGCTTTTGAATATAGTTTAATGCAAGTTTCTTTTCATCAATCAATGTCTGCGATTGCAATGAGGCGTGAGTAGTCCACCCACTTCTGGGGCTGGGGTGAGCCCGACGGTGGCCATGTGAGATGATGCAATAAAGGTCAGATCTTTTTATGCAATTCGTCTTCTATCCCTATGAGCACAATTCTTTTGCGAGAGTTGAAGGTGATCCTTGTTTGTGTTATTGAAGCGAAAGTGATCTTAATGCAACTTGGATTAATTATGTGAAAAGGGTTAGTAACAATTAGGGTTTATGCGAAAGCCTCTATATGCCTATTTGTTAACAATGAAAGTTGTTTGATGGAAAGCATGATCTTTTATGCCTTTATGTGTTGCTTTGCATGGTTATCGTTGTGGTGTTGATACCCTGGCCTTGGAAGTCTTTTATTATATTGATTTATTTCTGTCAAAAATCCGAGTTCTGTGTTCGAATTTGCAATTTAAAGTTTCTGTCTTTCTTGTCGATACAGAGGAGAGCCTTGTCGATCTCGAGTAGGACCCTAGTCGACATCGAGTAGAGTCTTGTCTAGGTCGATTTGAGATTTCTTCTGTTGTCGTCGATTTTTAGTTTCTGTTTTCGATTTTTGACTTACTGTTGTCGATTTCGACTAGGCTTGTCGAGATCGAGTAAAGTTGATGCCTTGCTTTGTTCTTTACTTTCGTTTGCTTTTGTTCTTTACTTTCTTTTGTTATTTTCTGTCTTTGCTTTTGTTTCTGTTTTGCTTTGTCTTTTCTGCTTTTATTTCTGTCTTTCTGCTGCTTGTCTGTGAGAATATGTTGCTACCTAAGAACTGCTGACGTGCTTCCTCGTGGATTCGATCCTGAAAACCTTCTACTACAACGGGAGGAAGTCTTGTATTTATTTGCTGAGACAGGGAAGTCAGTCTGAACTTTATTTTATATTTATTTCATACTTGACCATCCTCCTGTAACAACAGGTGACCGGATTTTCTTTCACTCATTAAATTTTCCATTAATTTCAATTTCCTGCCAAACTCAAAATATGATAATAACAACACAAACACCATATGATAATCTCCATAATGTACATCATTTTCAACATAATCCCCGAATAGGGAATAAGGTAGAAAATGGGCAATATTTAGATCATGTGGAGCAATATATGAAATAAGGCATAAATATGGCTTTTGTGATGCATAAGCATAGGTATGGCTGGAATTATAAACACATGAGCATTATATGGAAATATAAATCCCTCAATCCTCTTATCATGCAACATGTCAAAAGCAACTTCAAATTTTACCTCCTTTCATGGTTTTCATAAAATAAAGCACATCATTGTGACTTCCCTTTACTAGGCAATTTCATGCTATATCTCTAATGAATCCAGTTTTGCATCGTCGAGTTCAATTCAAGCTTCCATGACACTGATAAAAAAAATTCAATGGGGGTGTTTTTTTCTAAACTTTGGAAAACATGCATATAAGCACATAGATTGATAATATGAATTTCAAAATGGCCATGTATAAGCAATTCAAGAAATAAACATTAAATATGCTCACATAAGGTCAAATAAAATCAAATATGCACAAAGTAAGCCCTTCCCCCACCCCATACTTAAACATTACAGTGTCCTCACTGTATAAAAAACAAGGGTAAAGAAAAAGACTTACTAGACAGGTGTGCAGGGGGTCGAAATCGAGTGCAAATGTGTTTACAGAAGTGGTCGATATCGAGTAGACTTACTCGACGTCGACTAGGTCTACTCGATGTCCAGTAGAGTTGAACCTCATAATGGCCTTCTCTTAGACCATAGGTCCTCTGCTCGGGATGGGTGGTCGACGTTGAGTAGAGTACTTGACGTCGAGTACTTCTGTAGCCTTTTCGTACCTGTAAAAATCGTTAGAAAGGAAATATCCACAATAGAAAAATCCAAAAAAAAAAACAATGTTCCAAAACCAACAACCAAAAGCAAAGATGTCGAAAAATCTAAAAACTAAGTATTTTATTTACAAGCTCTAGACTTTATAGTTGCTAGGCCGACTTTCTCCGTTTAAGCTCAGGGTGGCATCTGTAGGGCCTATGTGGCTTGGGCTTCAAACAAGACTCCATTTTTGTCCATTAGTTGCAGTCCTCCTGAATGGATCTTGTTCACCGTGAAAGGTCCCATCTTTTTCTTGTTGAATTTGTTGGGAAACCAATGATTCTTTGATTTGGAGACATAGACCATGTCTCCTACTTCATATTCCTTAGGATCGTCATCGGAAACCCTGCATAATCGCACATACCAAGGCAAACCTCTCCCATGTATAGATAAATTTTTAATTGAAATAGGAGGAGAGATGTTTGTACCTTGGCTTACCTTCGCAGATTCAGCATTCGGGACCTCAAGATCTACTCGATATCGAGTAGAACTACTCGACGTCGAGTGCATACCTTCGTTTGGTGGCTTGCTCATCGAGGAAGAAGAAGTCGAGTGCCCGGTCTGGTCGACGTCGACTAAGGTACTCGATGTCGAGTACTGCTCTATCTTAGGTGGGTTGCTCGTCGATAGCGTGCTCCATGGGGGTTTTGATCTTGGTCGACGTCGACTAGAGTACTCGACGTCGAGTACTTCTTGTCGACATCGACCCCATACTTGAACCCTGGTAAAGATTCTGAATAAAAGCTAGTCGATATCGATTTACCTGGGTCGATGTCGAGTAGATCTTTTGTATTGTCGTTCAGGATTGCCATGATTTCCTCCACCCGGGCTTCCATGTCCCTCTTTTCCAGTTCCTTGGAAGTCATATTTCTTACCTTAGGCTCCCCACAAGTGATGTATCTAGCTGATATTGATTTAACCTCTTCCATAGGACCTGTATGCCTTTCAGTTTTATTAAATGAATACTCAATTACCTCATCGCTAATGTTGAAAGTGAGCACTCGCTTCCTTACGCTTATGTTGGTATCCACCGTCGCTAAGAATGGCCTTCCTAGAATGATTGGACAAGCAGGCTCCTCTTCCATATCAATAACTAAGAAATCAGCAGGGACAAAGAACTTACCCACTTGCACCGGTACATTGTTCAACAAGCATGTTGGGATGACCACAGTGTTGTTCGCCATGTATAGTTTTGCATCCACGTGCTCTAAAGCTCTTATCTTGACTTTGGACCAGATTGATAGAGGCATAATACTTACACTGTCTCCTAAGTCACATAAAGCATTAAATTTATATTGACCAAATCCAATGGTTATAGCAAACTTACCTGGATCTGGCCTTTTCTCTAGAACGTCCATCTGGTTGCATTCCTCTGCGATCTCAACCATTGATCACTTCTTGCTTAGGATCTCCTTGAGAAACTTGACATATGATGGCATTTCGTGGAGAGCTTATGTGAAAGGGATTGTAACATTGAGCCTATGAAGCATCTTCACGAACCGTTGAAACTTTTTCTCCACTGGGTCCTTCAAGGATTCGTCGGGAATGGCAGCCGTTTCTTCGTCGGAGGCGCTGGAGTGTTGTCAACGTCGAGTACAGGTTGGTCGACATCGAGTAGGCTTTGGTCGATATCGATTATAGTAGTCAATTTCGGGGCAGGTTGCACGTTCTAGTCGATATCGAGTAGTGGGTCCTCGACGTCGAGTAGATGCTGGTCGACGTCGACTGGTTTACTCGATGTTGAGTACTCCTCTGCAGCTTCTCCATTTGTATTATGCTCGGGCGTTTATGTATGTCGCCCACTCATAAGATTCATTGCAGCTACTTGTCCGCGGATTTGCCCTAAGGGTTTGGTTCAGAAGATCCGGGGAGCGTGCCTGATTGCTTTAGGATGAATGTTGCCAGTTGAACAATCTGGGTCTCCATGGTTTTCCGCCAGATGTTTATCTCCCCAAGTCTAAAATTGATGTCGTGCAGCTGAGTGTGGATACAATTGATAGATTGCTTGCTGTCTGAATGATTCCTCCGCATCTCCTCAAGTATAAGACCCACATTCCAAGCAAGGTTTGTCTTTAGAGAGAAACTTCACCTGCTTGGTGAGACGATGCACCTCATCGTTGTGAAATTACTCCTTGACGTCCAAATCAACCTCCTTTGGTGTCACATACAATGGCATAGATGGGGAAGGTCTTTCATATTTTTAATCTGAGGCCGCAGAAGTCCCATAAGTGTTGTCATTGTTGGCCAGCGTCTCAAAGGTCTCCCAAGCACGCTGTGTGGTGTACTCTAGATACCTATATGCAGTGTAATTGTTGATCCGATCTTTAGTAAGCGCATCCAAGCAGTTGAAGATGATCTCCTGTATGACGTAGGGTGGATGTCCGTGCGTAGGACAGGATTTCATAAGCCTTTTGTAGCGCTCCCAGACCTGTGCTAGTGTTCCCCCTAGGTTCTGTCTCAAAGTCGTGATCTGTTGTCTGAGTGCAGCTGTCTTTGCAGGAGAAAAGAACTTGTTAAGGAACGGGTCCTGCAATTTGTTCCAAGTGCAAATTAATCGTGCTGGCAATCCTTCAAGTCACTGAGAGGCTATTCCTGCAAGGGACCAATGAAAAGCCTTTAGTTTTATGCATTCTATATTAGCACCATCTGCAATAGCTTCGCATAAATCTAGAAAAGTTGTAACGTGCTCTAAAGGACATTCATTGGGCTTTCCTCGAAATTGACTCCTCCTAATTTCATTAATAAAAGAAGGACAAATTTCATAATTAATAGGGGTAAGAACGATTGGTGATTCTGGAACTCCCAAAGTGGATGCAGATACTCCTTTGCGTTTGCTAGGACTTGGCCAATCTGCTCCTCAAGTTCCCTTCTAGCGTTGACTTCGTGTTGTGAACTGAATCTGCCATGTTTTACAGTAACTTTTATATCGATTTCTACATACATTTCATGCATTTGGGCTAAGATAGTACATAATCTATGTAGTTTATGTTTATTTCCCAAATTATGGAATCTACACCAGTTTCTGTTTAATTTCGCAGAATTCGAGGCAAATTACAGCAGTTCTGAGAAAGGTCGGAAAAGCTCGGGAATCAACTACAGAAGTCCAAGGCCAAGAAGCAGTGGAACCAGTCGAATCAAGCTAGGAACCCATGTTTACTCGATCTAGAGTACTGCTACTCGATCTCGACAAAGGTGTCCGAGCATAGGCCTTGTCAACTAAGCACTGATCGAGAAACTGAGTTAGAGGCAACCCGACTCCGGAAGCCAAGTCGATCTCAAGTTTCCTTGTCGAGATCGACAACACCAGGAGCGCCATGTCCAGAGTCGACGAGTTGTGCCATGTCGAGAAGCCGAAGACGGAGAAGCCGAGAAAAACCCTAGTCGATCTCGAGAAGCTTTGTCGAGATCGAGGAACCCATGGCGCCAATCCAAGTCCGTGACGAGCACCATCTACTCGACTACATCAGGCCAGCCCTCATCGATGCACACCCAACTCGATCTCGAGTTAGTTGGTCGAGATCAATGAGACAGGAGCACCTATCTGAGCCATGTCGAGCAGAGCTACCGGACCAAGCCAGCCAGCCCAACTTGATGACCACCCTAGTCGATCTCGAGGAGCCCTATTCGAGATCGACGAGCCTCGTCCGAAACCGCGTTATGCGGTTTGAGCAGTCCTACGCGCTGTGGGAGTCCTTAGAGCCGAAGGAGATCGAGGAAGCCGAGATCTATCCTACCTCTATCTATCAACTTTCCATGGAAGACAAGATCTATCAACAAGAAGATATTTACCTATTTTAGATTTATTTTCCCCTTTATAGATTTAATTCCTAAAGTGCTTTTATTTATCTTTTAAGCTTTTTAGATATAGATAGAGATATTCTATCCTTGAATAGCAAGGAATATAAGGCTATAAATAAAGCCTTAGGGGCTAGTTTTTCATTCATTCAATCACACATTCAATTCCATTCAAGTAAGTAGGAGTAGATAGAGAGAGTTTGTGGCAAGCAAGGTGGAAAGGCGAAAGCGGATTTGTCTTGTTGGTTGTAAGCTTTCTTTATTTAATTCAATGCAAGTTAGTTTCTTTTGTTATTTAATGTCTTTATTCACGATGAAGAGCGAGTAGTCCACCCACTTCTGGGGCTGGGGTAAGCCCGACGGTGGCCATGTGAGGTGATGCGGTAAAGGTACAATCTTGTTATGCAATTCGTCTTCTACCCCTATGAGCATAATTCTTTTGCGAGAGTTGAAGGTGATCCTTGTTTGTATTATTGAAGCGAAAGTGATCTTAATGCAACTTGGATTAATTATGTGAAAAGGGTTAGTAACAATTAGGGTTTATGCGAAAGCCTCTATATGCCTATTTGTTAGTAACGAAAGTTATTTTAATGGAAAGCATGATCTTTTATGCCTTTATGTGTTACTTTGCATGGTTATCGTTGTGGCGTTGATACCCTGGCTTTGGAAGTTCTTTATATATTGATTTATTTCTGTCAAAATCTGAGTTCTGTGTTCGGATCTGCAAGTTTATAGTTTTCTGAGTTTTTAGTCGATCTAGAGGAGAGGCTTTTCGATCTAGAGTAGGCACTGGTCTAGATCGAGTTGGCTTTTGTCTATATCGAGTTGGGTTTCTGTTTCTGTTTTTGACTCCGAAGTTTCTGTTTCTGCTATTTCTTGTCGATCTCGAGTTCCCTTTGTCGAGATCGAGTTAGTTTCTGTCTTCTGTTTGCTTTTCTATGAGATTTATAGCTGCCTAGGATCCGCTGACACGCTTCCTCGTGGATTCGATCCTGACTTCTCACTACTGCATTGGAGGGAGTCTTGTAATTATTTGAGTGGGCCTAAATCTGGTTTGATTTATTTTGTTATATTTCATACTCGATTTCCTCCTCACAACAAATTGGCGTCGTTGTCGGGGAAACTATCATTCGCGCCTTAGGTAGTCAGATCTCACTTTTTTCTTTGAGTTACTTTATAGGTGTATGCGCCATTCTGGTCAACCACCTGAGTTTGACGGCTTAGACGAACTAGAGCGTCTTCTACACATTAGAGCTAAACTACAAAGAGCCATGGCAGCCGCTGAAACATAGGAGGAGCTGATTGCAAGGCTTACAAGGGAATTGGCCGCTAAAGATGCTGCTATCGCCACTAAGAAAGCAGCAAGGGAACAAGCGGAGGCTGAGCTTGCCCAATACCCGACCACGGCAGAGGATTATATGCACCCAACTCTCGTCGTGCCTGAATCGGTGATTCTTATCCCTGAAAACTCTTTTGAAATTCACACTCAATTTCTTATAGAGCTTACAAATAATGCCTTTTTTGGTAGATTTAATGAGTTTCCTCTTGAACATATTACCAAATTTTCTGACATGTGTCGTACTCTTGCTGAAGGTACAACTTTGGAATATGTCAAGATGAAGGCTTTTTGCTGGTCTCTCGCTGGACCTGCATTGAAGTGGCTTGAAGGGCTGAAACCAAGATCACTCACAACATGGGCCCAAGTAGAGCAAGAGTTTCTGAACAAATTCTTCCCTCCTGCAAAGACAACATTCCTCCGCCAGAAAATAACCGCTTTCAAACAGAAGCCTGGGGAACCGCTGGCAAGGGCATGGGAACGCTACAAGGAACTGTTGCGATCTTGCCCTACTCATGGACAACCACCCTACGTCATTCAGGAGATCTTCTTCAACTCTCTTGACCAAGTCACTAAGGACAAGATCAACCAGTATACTCGCTATGAGTATCTGACGATGCCACCAATAGACGGATGGGGAGTGCTCGACAAGCTCACAAACTATGACAACAAGTATGGGTCTACTGCAAACTATGAAGAGAACCCCTACGCCAGGCCAGCACCATCCATGCCCCTCTATGAGCCTCCTAAAGAGATTGATCCTGTTGTAAGGGAGCAGTACTACAGAGATCAGAACAAGAAGCTCCTTAAACAAGTAAAGTATCTTTCTGTCAACCAGCCTTGCATTGAATGCGGATCGCAGCGCCACACTACTACTGAGTGCCCACACACAGAGCAAGTCAGGCTGGTAGAGCACCATGAAGATGCAGCATATGCAGGGGGTCCCAATCGCTACATGGGGGACCAAAGGTTTCAGCAACCACAATGGAACCAAGGTGCCCCTAGGAACCCCCCGCCCTACAGAGCTCCAGGACATCCAGAAAAGGGATGATATACAGATAGTCCTAGAGGAAATACGGAGGAATCATTCAGAAACTAAGCAGTCCTTCAAATCCGTCTACACTCAGATGCAAGGTGTCAACTCTAGGCTTGGGGAAATTGATATATGGCGGAAATCAGTTGATACACAAATAGGCCAGCTAGCAGCAGGAATCCCCAGACAGTCAGGTTCGCTCCCTGGATCTTCATAACCAAATCCCAAGGGAAAGACCGGACACATCGTTGTTGTAAAACTCAGAAGCGGCCATCAACTCCAAGAGCCAGAGGTCGGAAAGAAGCAAAACAAAGGAGAAAAGCAAGTCGACCAGCAGCAAGTCGACAAGAACCTAATCGATCTCGACGAGGGCCAACTCGATCTCGAGGAATAATTAGGCCAGCCTTCGTCTGCACAACACAGCAACTCGACACCACCCAATCTGGTCGAGATCGAGGAAGGCGTGGTCGAGATCGAGGAAGAGCAACCCGAGATCGAGAAAACTGCAGCACCTCTGACATCTGTTCTGGCTCCGAATCACAAAAAGAAGCTGCCTTTCCCCATAAAATCTCCAAAGGACCCAGCAGAGAAGAAATTTCAGCGCTTCATCAAGATGCTTCAGAAGCTCAACGTCACCATCCCCTTCACAGAAGCTCTCAATGAAATGTCATCCTATGTCAAGTTCCTGAAGGAGATTCTGAGCAAAAAAGTGATCAATGGCTGAGATTACAGAGGAATGCAGCCATTTGGACATACTGGAGAAGAGGCCAGATCCAGGTAAGTTTGTTATAACCATTGGATTTGGTCCTTATAAAAATAATGTTTTATGTGATCTTGGAGCTAGTGTGAGTATAATGTCTTTAACAATTTGGTCCAAGATTAAGATAGGTGCCCTATAGCCTGAGGATGCTAGACTATACATGACCAACAACACAGTGGTCATTCCAACAGGCATGGTGGACAATGTGCCAGTACAAGTAGGTAAATTCTTTGTCCCTGCTGATTTCCTAGTTGTTGATATGCAAGAAGATCCTGCTTGTCCAATTATTCTAGGAAGACCCTTCTTGGCAACGGTGGATGCCAACATAAGCGTGAGGAAAGGAGTGCTCACTTTCAACATCAGCGATGAGGTAATTGAGTATTCCTTTAATAAAACTGAAAGGCATACAGTTCCAATGGAAGAGGTAAAATCTATCTCAGCTGGCTACATGACAGGCCTAAGATCGTTATGCCAAATCAAAGTAAATTCCTAAGATGCAAACTATAACAAGTATAGTAGGTAAGTTAGGGTCGAACCCACAGGAAAACAGAATCAATTGTAAGAGCAAGTATTATTACCCAAAAGTAACCGATTCAAGGGGGAGTTTTGTGTGTAAGCGATAGTGACAGAACAAGTTGCAAATAGAGGTTGCGAATATATGATGGAAAAGTATTACACCAGGTAATTATCCGCACAACAATTGAGATGGTTTATCATCGAATTCTATTTATCTCAAGTTCTAATGTCCAGTAATTGTTCTCAATTCAGATCGTGTAATAGCTTTTAGTCCTACCAGTCCTAAAAGCACTTATCACCAAATTACAAGGGAAAACCTTCACCAAATAATAAAGCGATAACATTCAAACATGAATTATAATGAGATACAAGCGATTCTAACAACCCGTTAAAATAGCCTGTAATCGAATCTCCTTCACAATCTACCACAAGCAACCTGCGTATGATGATTGTGTTTGCTACAATGAATCTACAACCCCAAACCTGGAATTGGAAACCCTAGCAATATGACTAGTATCGATAAACCTAGGTGATCAATCCAGATTAACCAATAATAAGCAATCAAGCAATAAGCTCAGGAGATCGAAACAATCAACAAAGGACGAACAAGAGTAGAATACTCACAACCAAATCAATCGAAGGCTTCGAAGAACCAAGTGCAACAAAGGAGAGTTAGTTCTCCATAGGGTTTGTGAGATCAACAAGAGGAAAATACGTCTCTGAAAAAATAACCTAACCTCTAAACTTCCCTTCGGGAATAATATATATCCTAATTAAAGGGTTTAAAATCCCGTAAAAATATAATATTAAAAACTAATAAGATAGGGAAAAATCGGATAAGAATCCGTCTCCAGGGACTGACGCGGGCGCGCCAGTAGCAGCGCGGGCGCGTCATTGAATTGTCTTGCTACTTCTCTCTGATGCAACGTCGCAGGTACTCCCTCCTAGCAGCGCGGGCGCGTCAGTAGCAGCGCGGCCGTGCCAGCTCACCAGATTCCAGCTGCTTCCGAATTTCTTCACTTCAAATCTTCTATAACTTGCATGATCCTATGATTTCTTCAACTTCTTCAACAAGTTCCGAATTACCGAGTTCATACAAATATCCCTCACAATGACATGTAAATGATGACAAAAACTACTAAATGCGCTATAGAATATATCGCATATCAAATTCCCCCATACTTAAACTTTACTCGTCCCGAGTAAGCATAGAAGCTAAGCCTACTCTCGCCATAAATCTCAAAGGTTCACAGACAGTACAAGGAAAATGAACACTAAGTACTAGTAGTTTTCACCATCTCAACAATCAGCACAAAAGACAATCAAAATAGGAAATGAGACTTACAATTGTATCTCAACCATCTACACCTTATAGCTCCCAGTGGCCTACCCGAAAACCTCCTTATCACTCCACTTTTTATGTCGCCTTCGCCAAGAGATCAATCCTAAACACTCAAAGTAAACGCTCATCTTGCCAAGGCGCCCTTTTGGGGTTTTCACCAAGCCACTCATTTTTTTTTCAAAGATGGTACTCACATAAACATTCTCACTTCCCTCAAGTCTCATATTGCCAAAGCCTAAAGCTTGCCAGACTACCTGCTTTTTGCCTGAGTCGCCCTTTCGGGTTTTCAACTCATCCCAGGATTTTGATTGCTTTTTTTTTTTTAGAATAACAAGTGCAGAATCTATACAAAAATAATGCGGAAATGAAATATGTACAAGATATGTAAATCCTTTCCCTCCCCCATACTTGAATGAAGCATTGTCCTCAATGTGAAAGAAGACAGAAATAAGTAGGGAGAAAGGAAACAGAAGGACTCACTGAGGGGGTGGATAGTGGCGAGAGTAATCCTCTCGCATGCGGCGAAGCTCTTCCCTCATACCTCTGAACTCGCAAAAGCCTTCTAGGATGTCGGCCTGCTGGTGGAGAATCTGGTTCTGCACTCTATCTTGGTTTTGAACCATCTTCGTCAAACTCCCTACGTCTTGGCGCAGAAGGCCAATCTGGTCAAGCAGGTAGCCCCACTGTTGAGGCTGCTGATGAGCATCCTGAAAAGCTTGTGTGGGCCAAGGGGCCCACTGATGTGAATCCTGTTGGCCCTGATATGTCGGGTGAGAATCCCAACCGTGAGAACGGGTATGATAAGCAGGCACCTCCTGCTGTGGGTTCTGTGTGAAACCCTGAGTATCTGTCTGAACAAAAGCCTGCTGAGCCACAGGCGCATCCTCAATCGTGGCAGCTCCCGCTGTGCCACTACTGCTACCCACTTCTAGGCGATGCCGTCTACCCAGAACTGATGTCGGAAAATAATCAGCCTCAATATACCAATCAGTCCAAGTCTCAGACCAAGGAAGGGGCTTAGGGAGCCTGAACTGATGCTCTTTCTTCTTGCCTGTACACCAAATGGTTCCCCCATCCGGCGCAGTGTCAAGCATCAAACACCTCCGCAGATACTCCTCTGTGTAGGTCCTTGCTATGACCTGCTCCTCCAGCTCTTGCAAACCACCTGGCTCAACGCCTGCAGCAATGGCTACCCGAGTAATAAGTCCGCCTTGGACCATTTCTGGTCCAGCGGCACTGCGATCCCTTCTAACCCTGTCGAGCCCATCGAAGAAGAGCCTAAGCCAGTCAGGAGTGTAGTTTGCAGTAGGCACAGCGCTGTAAGCAAACCTCAGGTGTGTCATGGAGAGCTTGGTATCTGTGGTCAGCCCATAATATGTCCCAGCGACGACCTTGCACAACATACGGAAGACAGGATGAGTAATCCTGCTGTTGTACTCGTTACTGGTTAAGAATTCCTCTCCAGATACCGCTCTAAAGAATGCAACGAGGTCTGTGACGGTCGTGGCTGTCACCCATCCGTCAGTTGGGGCTTTAGTGATCCCCAAAGCAGCTCGCAACCTTGCTGCAGAAATCCTGTAGGTAGTGCCATTGAACCTGAAAGAAACCCCTCTAATTCTGTTCTCCCCAAGGGACAGCTGATATGTCGCAAGGAACTGCTTGCACAGTTCTGGGTATCCTACAGCTCTCAACTCCAAAAATCCACCAATACCAGCATGAGCTAGACACTTCTGCATACAATCTAGCATCTGAAGTCTCTGAAGGGTCTCACTATGCAGATATTTTGTAGAACTGACACAGTTTACCTTATTATAAATAGCCCACTCCTCTTCAGACAAATCTAACTCTTCATCAGATCGACTCACCTCTTCCTCCGATGAACTCATATTTGACAGATAATAAGACTAGATCCGAATCGAAATAAGGACAGCGGAAAGAACTCACAAAGAACAGACGAGGCTCGGCTCAAGAGGCCGACGCGGGCACGTCAGGAATACGGCGCGGGCGCGTTGGAGAGAGCAGGCGCGTTGGAGAGGGGCGCGGCCGCGTCGGTGGTGTCAGCCTCTTGGTTCGTAACTCTGATAGGCGCGGGCGCGTTGGAGAGATGGCGCGGCCGCGTCGGTGATTTCTGCAGACTCGAAAATCGTCGGAAGCGGTTGTCGACGCTGAGCCTCTCCCCGGTGCCAAGGACGAAAGGAAAGGACAATGGGGTAAGGGGGATGGTGTTTAGGGATCTTGGTGGAGGGTTCCCAGCTGAAATAGGGGTGGAGGGGTGTTTGTGAGTGTGGGTGTGGGGTAGATTGGGAGGAGAGGATGTGGATGTGGGGAAGGGTAGGGTTTTGGTGGTATTTGAGGGATGGTGATGGGGCTTGAAGATGGCGGGCTGGCCCGAAGTGGGTTTTCCAGCCCGTGTTTTTTTTTTTTTTTTTTTAACAGAAAATTAACACTGCTGATGCAGTGGGTCCGAAATGCGGATGCAATTCGTCACCAGAAGCTCCTTCTTTATTACCTACAAGTTAGAATAAAATCTAGTTAAGGGAAAGAATGCATTACCTTGGGTTGCCTCCCAAGCAGCGCCTTTGTTTCAAGTTGCTGGCTCGACTAAGCCTTTTTTTTATTATTCTAACTCTGCATTTGGCTCCTCCAAAACTAACTCATCCATAGCCTCCTTCGGGACCCCTTCATAGTATGTCTTAAGCCTTTGACCATTTACCTTGAACTTCTTGTGGCTATTTGGGTCATATAACTCTACAGCGCCATGTGGGAAGACTTCAGCAACAATGTATGGTCCCCCCCACTTTGACCTGAGCTTCCCAGCGAAGAGTTTCAGGCGAGACTGAAAAAGTAGGACTTTGTCACCGGCTTTAAAGTCCTTCCTATGGATGTGCTTGTCATGCCATGCCTTGGTCTTCGCCTTGTAAATTGCTGCATTATCATAGGCGTCCAAGCGTAACTCCTCGAGCTCGCCTAACTGTAGCTTCCTGTGTTCTCCAACCCCGTCACTCTGCATATTGCATTGTTTCACTGCCCACCAAGCCTTGTGCTCCAGCTCAACAGGAAGATGACATGCCTTACCATAGACAAGTCTGAAAGGAGACATCCCAATTGGAGTTTTGTAAGCATTGCGATAGGCCCACAATGCATCATCAAGTCTCAAACTCCAATCCTTCCTGTTAGGATTTACAGTCTTCTCGAGAATGGCTTTGATCTCTCTATTGGACACCTCTGCTTGGCCATTCGTCTGTGGATGGTATGCGGTGGAAACTCTATGTGTGACATGATATTTCTTCAGCACGGCAGTCACAGTTTTGTTGCAGAAATGGGTACCCCTGTCACTAATCAGCGCTCTAGGAATTCCATGCCTGGCAAAAATATTGCTTTTCAAGAACCCTACCACAACTTTAGAGTCATCAGTTCTGGTGGCCTTCGCTTCCACCCACTTGGAAACGTAGTCCACCGCAAGTAAAATATACAAGTTCCCACAAGAACTAGGAAAAGGTCCCATAAAGTCAATGCCCCAAACATCAAAGATTTCACAAAAAATCATCGGTGATTCTTGCATTTCATTCCTTTGAGAGATATTCCCCATTCTTTGACACCTATCACATGCCTTGCAGAAAGAATAAGCATCTTTAAAAATATGCGGCCAATAAAGTCCAGATTCAAGCACTTTTTTAGCAGTTTTATTGGCACCAAAATGTCCCCCACATGCTTGAGAATGACAAAATTCAAGAACAGATCGTACCTCATTATCTAGAAGACAACGACGAATTACCTGATCAGCACAATGTTTCCAAAGGTATGGGTCATCCCAAACATAGTGGTTTGCTTCTCTTCGAATCTTCTCCGTTTGGGCCTTGGTATGATCCGGGGGAAATTCCCCACAAACTAAGTAGTTTACAATGTCCCGGTACCAAGGGTTTACAGAATGAAGTCCTAGAACGGACTGAGATGGGCTGAGAAGTAATAGCGCGGGCGCGTCAGACTCCGGCGCGGGCGCACCAGTACTCAGCGCGGGCGCGTCAGACTCCGGCGCGGGCGCGTCAGACTCCGGCGCGGGCGCGCCAGACTCCGGCGTGCTTTTGTGCTCGATTCTGCACAATGTGTCATCTGGAAACGTGCCTAAGATGGGTTTCTGTGACTCCGGCTTGTCCTCCTCATTCACCAATCTGCTTAAGTGGTCAGCCACCAAATTTTCCGCTCCTTTCTTGTCCTTAATCTCCACATCAAATTCGCTGAGCAACAGGACCCATCGAATTAATCTTGGCTTTGTCTCCTTCTTTGTCATCAAGTAGTGGAGGGCTGCGTGATCTGTGTAGATAATCACTTTGACCCCAAGTAGATACTGTCGAAACTTCTCTAGTGCAAACACCACAGCTAGCATTTCTTTCTCAGTGGTGGAGTAGTTGCGCTGCGCTCCATTCAGAGTCATGGAAGCATAATGGATCACATGAGAGGCTCTTCCCTCTTTTTGGCCTAGCACTGCTCCCACTGCATAGTCGCTCGCATCACACATGATCTCAAATGGGCGAGACCAATCTGGTGCCTGAATGATTGGTGCACTAGTGAGGCGTCCTTTCAGCGAGTCGAACGCCTCTTTGCACTCTTGTGTGAGTACAAAGGTCACATCTTTCTTCAGAAGCTCGCACAAGGGTGAGGATACCTTCGAAAAGTCCTTGATAAACCTGCGATAAAAACCTACATGGCCTAGGAAAGAACGAATTTCGCGCACATTAGTAGGATAAGGCAAAGATTGAATTACATCAATCTTCGCCTTATCAACCTCAATACCCTTTGCAGAGACTATGTGGCCTAAAACAATTCCCTGTTCTACCATAAAACGACACTTTTCAGAGTTCAAAACTAGATTAGTTTCAACACATCTTTTTAACACTAGTGTCAAATGGGTCAAACAAGTATCAAAGCTATCCTCATGTACTGTGAAATCATCCATGAATACTTCAATGAAATTTTCAATGTATTCAGAGAAGATACTAACCATACATCGTTGAAATGTCCCGGGTGCGTTACATAGTCCAAATGGCATTCTGCGATATGCAAAAGTACCGAAAGGACATGTAAATGTAGTCTTCTCCTGGTCTTCTGGCGCTATGGCCACCTGAAAATATCCAGAATATCCATCCAAAAAGCAATAATAGGGGCGCCCAGCAAGGCGTTCTAGCATCTGATCAATAAAGGGGAGGGGGAAGTGATCCTTCCTGGTTACTGCATTCAGCTTGCGATAGTCTATGCATACCCTCCAACCTGTTTGTGTTCTGGTAGGGACCAACTCACCTTGTTGATTCTCCACGACTATAATACCTCCTTTCTTAGGGACAACCTGTGTAGGACTCACCCATTGACTGTCAGAAATTGGGAAAATCATGTCTGTGGACAGCAATTTCAGCACTTCCTTCTTCACCACATCCATCATGGGAGGATTGAGCCTTCTCTGTGGCTGGCGTGATGGCTTAGCTCCATCCTTGAGTAGAATCCTGTGCATGCATGTAGATGGGCTAATTCCCTTGATGTCAGCGATGGTCCACCCCAGCGCAGTTTTGTACTTCTTCAGAACCTCTACTAACTTTTCTTCCTGCTCTGCTGAAAGCTTACTTGACACAATAACTGGTAAAGTGTCATCAATTCCTAGGAAAGCATACTTGAGATGACTAGGGAGTTGTTTGAGTTCAATTTCAGGTGCCTGCACAACAGATGGAACAAGCACTTCGCTGGGAGTCAGTAGATTGGGGCCAATGCCCAAAAGATGTGTAGAGATCTTACCTTTTACATCCATCTGGGCTACTGATTCCTGCATGTTAGATGTAATTGAAAAATCTGTATAGGACTTGTCAATCGCATTCTCAATAATTGACTGCAACTCATCTTCCCTAGAAATATCAAATAGATCTTGAGCTAATGGTTCAATCACATCAATAGAGCACAGAGAATGGTCATCAACAGGATGTTTCATAGCCTTGTATAAATCGAATTTAACCTTTTCTCCATCAAATTCCATTGTTAGTGTCTCAGAGACACAATCAATTTTTGTCCTAGTTGTTTTAATAAAAGGTCTACCTAATAAAATAGGCGCATCATGCTTATCATGTTCCATATCCAGGACAAAGAAATCTGCAGGAAAAATCAGTTTATCGACCATGACCAAAACGTCTTCTACTACTCCTTTAGGGTATTTATTAGACCTGTCAGCTAGTTGCACAATTACTCCAGTTTCATGCAAAGGTCCTAAATCTAGCGATTTGTAAAGTGAGTAAGGAAGCACATTTATGGAAGCGCCCAAATCAAGCATAGCTCTATCAAATTTTACATCTCCAATGACACAGGGGATAGTAACCATACCTGGATCAGTGCACTTTTTCGGCATTCTCCTCTGAAACATAGCGGAGACCTGCTCACTTACTTTCACTTTCTTTTTACCTTTCAGCTTCTGATTTCTCTTTACCGTGCAAAGCTCCTTCAAGAACTTGGCGTACTTGGGCACAGTTTTTATCATTTTCAGCAGAGGAATGTTCACCTGGCACTTGCTAAATGTCTCGAAAAGCTCTGAATCATCGATTATCCTCCTCTCTTTGAGTGCCTCAGGGAACGGAGGTTTTGGTTTCTCCGACCCGAGAGGGGGAAAATTCGGTCGTACATATGTATCGACATAGGGCTCGGATTCACGCGAAATCTGGTTCTCAGGTTCAGGACTCGACGTGGGCGCGCCAGTATCCAGCGCGGGCACGTCAGGGATCGACGCGGGCGCGCCAGTATACAGCGCGGGTGACCCGGGTTCGTTCCCCGGCAACGGCGCCAAATTTGATAGGCCTAAGATCGTTATGCCAAATCAAAGTAAATTCCTAAGATGCAAACTATAACAAGTATAGTAGGTAAGTTAGGGTCGAACCCACAGGAAAACAGAATCAATTGTAAGAGCAAGTATTATTACCCAAAAGTAACCGATTCAAGGGGGAGTTTTGTGTGTAAGCGATAGTGACAGAACAAGTTGCAAATAGAGGTTGCGAATATATGATGGAAAAGTATTACACCAGGTAATTATCCGCACAACAATTGAGATGGTTTATCATCGAATTCTATTTATCTCAAGTTCTAATGTCCAGTAATTGTTCTCAATTCAGATCGTGTAATAGCTTTTAGTCCTACCAGTCCTAAAAGCACTTATCACCAAATTACAAGGGAAAACCTTCACCAAATAATAAAGCGATAGCATTCAAACATGAATTATAATGAGATACAAGCGATTCTAACAACTCGTTAAAATAGCCTGTAATCGAATCTCCTTCACAATCTACCACAAGCAACCTGCGTATGATGATTGTGTTTGCTACAATGAATCTACAACCCCAAACCTGGAATTGGAAACCCTAGCAATATGACTAGTATCGATAAACCTAGGTGATCAATCCAGATTAACCAATAATAAGCAATCAAGCAATAAGCTCAGGAGATCGAAACAATTAACAAAGGACGAACAAGAGTAGAATACTCACAACCAAATCAATCGAAGGCTTCAAAGAACCAAGTGCAACAAAGGAGAGTTAGTTCTCCATAGGGTTTGTGAGATCAACAAGAGGAAAATACGTCTCTGGAAAAATAACCTAACCTCTAAACTTCCCTTCGGGAATAATATATATCCTAATTAAAGGGTTTAAAATCCCGTAAAAATATAATATTAAAAACTAATAAGATAGGGAAAAATCGGATAAGAATCCGTCTCCAGGGACTGACGCGGGCGCGCCAGTAGCAGCGCGGGCGCGTCATTGAATTGTCTTGCTACTTCTCTGTGATGCAACGACACAGGTACTCCCTCCTAGCAGCGCGGGCGCGTCAGTAGCAGCGCGGCCGCGCCAGCTCACCAGATTCCAACTGCTTTCGAATTTCTTCACTTTTTTTTTTTTTGAGAACTAATTTCTTCACTTCAACTCTTCTATAACTTGCATGATCCTATGATTTCTTCAACTTCTTCAACAAGTTCCGAATTACCGAGTTCATACAAATATCCCTCACAATGACATGTAAATGATGACAAAAACTACTAAATGCGCTATAGAATATATCGCATATCACTACATCACCTGCGGGGAACCCAAGGTAAGAAATATGACCCCTGAGGAGCTGGAAAAGAGGGATATGGAGGCCCAGGTGGAGGAGATCATGGCTATCCTAAAGGAGGACATAGAGAATCCAATCGACACAAACCAAGGTACGTCGTTATGGACTAATTATTTTTCGGATGCCTTGACAGGAACCAAGTATGGGGTCAAGGTCGACCAAGACTCCTCGACATCGAGGACTCTAGTCGATCTCGACCAAAGCTAGGAGCCTCCACCAGCACCAGTGTCATCGAGCAGCCAGACTGAAGCGCCAGCCAACTCGAGATCGAGTACCGTACTCGAGATCGACCACCACCATCTCGCTGCCTCGGCTTCGCCTTCCTCGACACTGAAGCCACCAGAAGCTGAATCCTACTCGAGATCGAGTAGCCCACTCGACATCGACCAACCCTCACCTCCACCAGCTTCTGCATCCTTGATGAAGGGTTTATTTTCAAAAAAATAAATTTATAAGATCGAAACCCCGCTATAGTATAGTAGGGTCAAGTTCGTCCGCAGGGAGAAAGTCAGTGACTCAATTCTAGTTACCAAAGAGCAAGAAATAGCAAGAAGAGATGGAAAATTATAGAATTTTGGGGGTTTTTGGGCTGCTGGAATTTTTAGGAAAAATCAATAATAATAAAAGTCTAGGGCATAGGGATCACCACAACGATAATCACACAAGCATTAAAATGAATCAAGTAAAAATCAGGTTTTTATCTATTAAATAGGTCAACTTGCATCAACCCTAGCAAAGCAATCAACTTATTTTCACAAATTAATAAACTTTACTAACAATCTTAATCAGGTTATCAAACTTTCGTTTTAAAATCCTAATTACTATCCAATTCACAATTCAATCTTTCAATTTAATTGCAAAAAGGAATTTCCCCAATTTTCATTGAGTACTTAAGCACATAAAATAGATAAAACCAATCAATTCATCAATTCATAGCAAAATTGCAAGCACAACTATCGTTGGGATCACCCCAACCCTAGAAAAGGCGACTACTCATGCATAAACATGGTAGACATTGCAAAATTAATGAAAGAAATAAAAATCAGAAAATTAAATTGCATAAAAACCTGAGAATAATGTCAACAAAGCGTCACAAAAGCCTCCCAAAACGTTCTCCAACTTTCGCCGAAGAAATCGCTTCAAAAAGCTCTCAAATCCGCTCACAAACGCTCTCTAAACGTGTGCTGAAAATTCTAACGTGTGCTGAAAAAGTGGTGGGAGGAAGAAGAAGATCCTCCAAACCCTAAAATCCTATTTATACTTAATAGCTCATAAACTAAATTAGGAAATAACAAATATATCAATTTTATCTAAAGTCTATCTAAGGAAAAGGGGTAAAAATAATTAAATCCGGGTAAATAAGCTCCGCTGGAGCCCATACCGAGGCGGGTGACCTCGGTACCGACCCCCCTTAGGGTCGGTATGACCACTGTAAGCTTATCTCGTCTCGCACTTCCAGATTGAGCCTCGGTACCGACCCCCTGAGGGTCGTTATGGGGTCGGTATGACGGTAGTCCATCTCGGACATAGAGAAACGCCCGTATCTCCTTCGTTATAACTCCGATTGCTTCCGTTCTTTTTCCTATACGCTCTAAATTCTCTTCCGCATCTTTTCTCTCTTGAAAATTTCTTCAAAAAAAGCTTCCAAAAATCTGTAAAACACACAAAAGCTAGTGAAAACATCTATTTCTCATGAAATATGAAAACTTATACAAAAAACAATAAACCCAATGCAAATCTTATGAAAATGACTCAAATGAATGACAAAACACATGAAAAAATATGACTAAAAACATGCACATCAAAATACCCCATACTTAGACTTGCTTGTCCTCAAGCAATAACCAAGCCATAACCAATACCTACAACACATCCTTCAAGTCTTCGCCCTTGTCAAAAGCAACATCTCAAGTAGTAGCAAGGCAAAGCAAGTGAATTTAACGTCATCACACATATATGAGCGATCCATATGCATAGGCAATATAAATCCAGCCTCACAAGGATAATGTGTTTACACTCAACTCTCAATGTGTACAGACTATGAAGATCAACTCTCAACTCAATTCCATATACAAACTCATAAACATTGCAATTTAAATGTAAATCCACTTCGCAACCAATTATGTAAATGCAAACAAGAACCATCAGGAGGACTTCGCTCAATGGAAGACTTCAAAGAAGACTCCATTCGGCGGGGTTGTAATGGGGCTTGGTAAGAAATAAAGGATATGAAATTATTTGGCTATGTGGTGCTTTAATAAAATTCGGGAATCAAGACTCCTAAATCTCCAACACCACTCAACCAAACCATAACTCTCAATAATATGAATCAACCAAACTCTCCAACTCATATCAATGAAGAACACAACCTCTCAAACTCAATAAACCTCTCAAAAGTATGAATCTTGCAAAAGTAAAGGAAATAAGGTAAATTTGGCTCATGCACTTTATTCACAACATATACTTCTCTTCTTTTTTTTTTTCTTTTTTTTTTTAATATATTTTTCTTTTTTTTTTTTTAGAATGAAAATAAAACAACACAAATAACAATAGTGCATTTATAGGTTGAGCCAAAAATCCTTTGACATAATATGCATAGCAAGATAAAAATATCAAACCAACCCATAACTCAATAAATTCAGGAAACCTTCTCACTTGAAATCAAACACAAGCTCATTCCTCCCACAAGCAATCATTCCAACCAACTCTAAGTCTTAATTCCCCAATGGGGTCAGGCTCAATTCGGCTAAGGATAATTTTGTGGAGCTTATAAATAAAGGCTCAGGCTAATGTTTTGGCTTCAAGCAGAGATAATGCAGGGTAGGTAAAGAGAGGATAAAATTGGCTTAAAAAATGCCTCCATCATTTAATTCTAATTCACATAAACATATAAATGCATTGGCTTTGAATAACTATCACAATATTTAGAGATGCATAGGAAGAGTAAATAAACTCAAGAAAGCAGAGGGATTTTTTATGTTCTCCCTATAAGGCCAAAATTCTCACTAGGACAAATTTTGTTGGATTTCAAACTTTAGCCTAGGATCATATGTGCTCAATTTCATCACAAGTTCACAATCCACATAAAAACATTTTTTTATGGACTTAGGCTAAACATTCCAAACATGTCATAGGATTTACATGATCAAGTCAATCATTTTTTATCATCATAGGACACCTAAGTTAGGGTATAAACTCAATATAAAACAAAAGTAAACATGCATTTTTTTTTTTGACATTTTTTTTTATGAAACTAAAAGCAAGACTAAAGTGACTAAAATATGACAAAAGACTCAAATGCATAAAAACTTAAACATGAATGCCTAACATAATCCATAAAATAAGGTACAACACATAAAACATGATCCAAAACACATAAAAATGACACACATAAGTTTTCTGAATCCCCACCCCATACTTAAAAATAGACAGTGTCCCCACTGTCAAAAGAAAAATCAAAGTAAAAGGGAAAAAACTCAAAAACTCACAAAAGAAATTCAGAAGTTGCTGAAGACATCCATAAGCTCTACGGAGAAGGCGGTGGAGGTGGGAATGGATGCTCAACTTCAATCCGGATCAGGAGGAGGTGGTGGATCTGGTGGCTCAGCTGGAGGAGATGGTGGTGGAACGTCCTTGGGTGGTACTTCATAATAGGCCCTCAGGTGACATGACTCTCGCTCCTTGTACTTGTTTAGACCTCTTTTTCTTTCCTTATGGATGACCTTGAACCTTCCCGAGTGGACACTCCAATCTTCCACCCATTCATATTTCCTTAGAAAGCACTCAGCAGGTGTGCTTACCTCATAAATAACCCTCTTCCTCTTCATTGAATTGGCTTCCCGAGCTTCCTCACCATCATACACAAATAGATGTATATCATTGTTGAGTTCGGTGTACAATGTCGGAGGGGGAAGAGATTCCTCCACCTTGTCGTCTATCGCCTCATCCTCAATGTGCCACTTTGCGAGGACCCCATACTTAAATGCGACTGTCGACTGCTCGAGATCGTCGGGAATCACTGAGCTTACATGTGGCTCGGTAGGATCTTGGCAGTTCTCTTCTGGAGTTTCCTCTTTCTCTTTAAGCACTTCTTCCTCTTGTTGGGGTTCCTCACATGGCTCCTCCTGTAGCTCTGTAGGATCTTTGCAACTCTCTTCTTCCTCCTTAGGAGGCGCAATCGAATCATCAAGAGCCTGAGTAGAGTCAGCACAAGTATATGTTGACTCGGTGGGGAAAGGTACCAACTCATCCTCATGCTCTTCTCCACCTACAAGCTCGCAAAATATAATGTTATCATATGAACCAACCTCATACCTATATGATGTCTCTATTGATTGTGAGGTTGCGTCTTGTGACGGTGATACTGACAGATCCTCCTTCTCTGCGGTCAAATCTCCCAATTGCCCTTGGATACCCTTCAATTGGAAACTTATATCATCACGAAGCCCATGGAGTTCCTCTTTGAGCTCTTGTACCCATGATGGTGGTTCCTGATGCTTAGGATACCAATATGATTCTTCCGGAGGCGGCTCCCATTGCTCATAAGGAGGAGGTGGTTCATGATAGAGATTCCAGGGTTGGGAGGGCTCATACGAGTCCATATAATCATGTTGAGCATAATACCTCTCTATTGGATGATAGGAACCATATTGCTCTTGGGCTTTGGTTGAATCATCGGAGGACTTCTTTGCTTTCCACGTATCAAAATCAATGAAATCTTCATCCTCCTCATCAATCTCGGCTAGATAGCTCGCATACTCCTTTTTCCTTGCTTGCCGTCTTTCTTGTTCAGCCCTTGTTTCAAAATAATCATATGCATACTGCATCTTGTACCTAATCTTGAAAACTCAAACAAGTGCACATATCAAATAGCAAGGGTTTGGCACCAAGTCGGTACCGATGAGGCGGGTGGTGGGAGGTGTGATGTTCGAAAAATAAAAACTAACTAAAATAGAAGAAAAGAAAATAATATTTACAAAAGAAAAGAGATGGGCTATTCCCAAACCCTAATAGTAACTAAAACTTTGGCACAATTGAAATCTCCCCGGCAACGGCGCCAATTTGATGAAGGGTTTATTTTCAAACAAATAAATTTATAAGATCGAAACCCCGCTATAGTATAGTAGGGTCAAGTTCGTCCGCAGGGAGAAAGTCAGTGACTCAATTCTAGTTACCAAAGAGCAAGAAATAGCAAGAAGAGATGGAAAATTATAGAATTTTGGGGGTTTTTGGGCTGCTGGAATTTTTAGGAAAAATCAATAATAATAAAAGTCTAGGGCATAGGGATCACCACAACGATAATCACACAAGCATTGCAATGAATCAAGTAAAAATCATGTTTTTATCTATTAAATAGGTCAACTTGCATCAACCCTAGCAAAGCAATCAATTTATTTTCACAAATTAATTAACTTTACTAACAATCTTAATCAGGTTATCAAACTTTCGTTTCAAAATCCTAATTACTATCCAACTCACAATTCAATCTTTCAATTCAATTGCAAAAAGGAATTTCCCCCAATTTTCATCGAGATCTTAAGCATATAAAATAGATAAAATCAATCAATTCATCAATTCATAGCAAAATTGCAAGCACAACTATCGTTAGGATCACCCCAACCCTAGAAAAGGCGACTACTCACGCATAAACATGGTAGATTTTGCAAAATTCATGAAATAAATAAAAATCAGAAAATTAAATTGCATAAAAACCTGAAAATAATGTCAACAAAGCGTCACAAAAGCCTCCCAAAACGTTCTCCAACTTTCGCCGAAGAAATCGCTTCAAAAAGCTCTCAAATCCGCTCACAAACGCTCTCTAAACGTGTGTTCCAATTCCTAAAAGTGCTGAAAAAGTGGTGGGCGGAAGAAGAAGATCCTCCAAACCCTAAAAATCCTATTTATACTTAATAGCTCATAAACTAAATTAGGAAATAACAAATATATCAATTTTATCTAAAGTCTATCTAAGGAAAAGGGGTAAAAATAATTAAATCCGGGTAAATAAGCTCCGCTGGAGCCCATACCGAGGCGGGTGACCTCGGTACCGACCCCCCTTAGGGTCGGTATGACCACTGTAAGCTTATCTCGTCTCGCACTTCCAGATTGAGCCTCGGTACCGACCCCCTGAGGGTCGTTATGGGGTCGGTATGACGGTAGTCCATCTCGGACTTAGAGAAACGCCCGTATCTCCTTCGTTATAACTCTGATTGCTTCCTTTCTTTTTCCTATACGCTCTAAATTCTCTTCCGCATCTTTTCTCTCTTGAAAATTTCTTCAAAAACAGCTTCCAAAAATCTGTAAAACACACAAAAGCTAGTGAAGACATCTATTTCTCATGAAATATGAAATGACTCAAATGAATGACAAAACACATGAAAAAATATGACTAAAAACATGCACATCAATCCTCGAGCAGCTCACCACCAGAATCTGAAAACTCGTTGAGATCGAGTACCCCTACTCGAGATTGACCAAACACCGTGGTCCCCGATTCCGTCTCTGCGAAGGTAAGCCAAGGTATGGATCTTTCTTCTCCTATTTCCATTAAAGATCTATCTATACATAGGAGAGGTTTGCCTTGGTATGTGCGCTTATGTAGGATATCCAATGAGGAGCCCAAGGAGTATGAAGTTGGAGACAAGCTCTATGTCTCTAAATCAAAGGATCATTGGTTCCCTAACAAATTCAACAAGAAGAGGATGGGGCCTTTCGTGGTGAACAAGATTCATTCTGGAGGATTACAGCTGATGGACAAGAATGGAGTCCTATTTGAAGCCCAAGCTACATGGGCCCTGCAGATGCCACCTTGAGCATAATGGAGAAAGTCGGCCTAGCGACTATAAAATCTAGAGCTTGTACATAGACATTTATTTTTGGGACTTTTTGACATTGTTGCTTTTGTTTGTTTTTGGTTTTGAACTTTTAGTTTTTGTATTGTAGGTATATGTCTTCTGCACTTTTCAGGTTCATGGATAGAAGCAAGCTATATTCATATTCATACTCGGCCCAGGCGATTCCTTCATTCGAAATTATGAAGCCCTGCACACATGTCTAGTGAGTCTCTTTCTTTACCCTTGTTTTTATACAGTGAGGACACTGTAATGTTTAAGTATGGGGTGGGGGAAGGGCTTTCTTTATGCATATTTGCCATATTTGACATTATGCGTGCATATTTGGAATTTATTGCTTTGAAATGCTACATGGCTATTTTGGAATGCATTATTGATTTATGTGCTTATATGCATGTTTTCCAAAGTTTGAGAAAAAATGACCCCCATTGAAAATTTTGAATAATGTCATGGAAGCTTTATATTGAACTCGACGATGCAAAATTAGATTCATTAGAGATATAGCATGAAATTGCCTAGTAAAGGGAAGTCACAATGAAGTGCATTATTTCTTGAAAACCATGAAAGGAGGTAAAATTAGAAGTTGCTTTTGACATGTTGCATGATAAGAGGATGGAGGACTTTATATTTCCATATAATGCTCATTGTTTAAATTCCAAGCCTTACCTATGCTTATATGCATCACAAAAAGTCATATTATGTCTTATTTCAATTATTGCTCCACATGATCTAAATATTGCCCATTCTTTACCTTATTTCCTATCCGGGGATTATGTTGAGAATGATGTCACATTATGGAGATTGTTATATGGTGTTTGTGTTGTTATTATCATTATTGGAGTTTGGAAGGAAATTGTTTGAAAAATATGGAAAATTTAATGAGTGAGAAAAAATCAAATCACCTCAGGAGATAAAGGTAGATTGACCCTGCTTGGTAAGATAATAGTTTGGCAAGATGGGACACATTGTGAGGAGTCCAAAGCACTAAGTATCCGTGGCCATTCATGACACCCGTGTTTGCGACTCGCGAGAAGGCAATGCCGAGGTTAGAGAGGTAAAAGCATTTTTATGAATAAAAGCATTATGAAAGGTGATGAATCGTATGAAAAGGAGTGTGGTATGAAAAGTTTGGAAATACTCCATTTCCCCGGATCGTTAGCACCACATTGCCGAAAATTGCCCACCTTTAGCCTTTTACCAAATCTACTCCTTATTTGAGCCTAAATTAAAGTCCTCTTGATTATTAATGCTTTGTCATATGAATTGTTTTTGCATAACCCTCCTTTTATGAGTAGATGGTGCTCTTAAAACTGCACATGCATGAATCTGTGACATTAGTACCTTTTCAAGGATGGTAATTGATTGTCGGGACATACGACAATGAATCTAATATGTTAAGAGTTTTATTTTCTTCCCCTGAATGACAAATAAAAGTATTGCTTGAGGACAAGCAAGCTTAAGTATGGGGTGTTTGTTATGAGCTGAATCTGCCATGGTTTACAGTAACTTTTATATCGATTTCTGCATACATTTCATGCATTTGGGCTAAGATAGTACAGAATCTATGTAGTTTATGTTTATTTTCCAAATTATGGAATCTATACCAGTTTCTGTTTAATTTCGGAGAATTCGAGGCAAATTACAGCAGTTCTGAGAAAGGTCGGAAAAGCTCGGGAATCAACTACAGAAGTCCAAGGCCAAGAAGCAGCGGAACCAGTCGAATCAAGCTAGGAACCCATGTTTACTCGATCTAGAGTACTGCTACTCGATCTCGACAAAGGTGTCCGAGCACAGGCCTTGTCAACTAAGCACTGATCGAGAAACTGAGTCAGAGGCAACCCGACTCCGGAAGCCAAGTCGATCTCAAGTTTCCTTGTCGAGATCGACAACACCAGGAGCGCCATGTCCAGAGTCGACGAGTTGTGCCATGTCGAGAAGCCGAAGACGGAGAAGCCGAGCAAAACCCTAGTCGATCTCGAGAAGCTTTGTCGAGATCGAGGAACCCATGGCGCCAATCCAAGTCCGTGACGAGCACCATCTACTCGACTACATCAGGCCAGCCCTCATCGATGCATACCCAACTCGATCTCGAGTTAGTTGGTCGAGATCGAGGAGCCAGGAGCACCTATCCGAGCCATGTCGAGCAGAGCTACCCGACCAAGCCAGCCAGCCCAAGTCGATGACCACCCTAGTCGATCTCGAGGAGCCCTAGTCGAGATCGACGAGCCACGTCCGAAGCCGCGTTACGCGGTTTGAGCAGTCCTATGCGTTGTGGGAGTCCTTAGAGCCGAAGGAGATCGAGGAAGCCGGGATCTATCCTACCTCTATCTATCAACTATCCATGGAAGACAAGATCTATCAACAAGAAGATATTTACCTATTTTAGATTTATTTTCCCCTTTATAGATTTAATTCCTAAAGTGCTTTTATTTATCTTTTAAGCTTTTTAGATATAGATAGAGATATTCTATCCTTGAATAGCAAGGAATACAAGGCTATAAATAAAGCCTTAGGGGCTAGTTTTTCATTCATTCAATCACACATTCAATTCCATTCAAGTAAGTTTCTGTCTTCTGTTTGCTTTTCTGTGAGATTTACAGCTGCCTAGGATCCGCTGACACGCTTCCTCGTGGATTCGATCCTGACTTCCCACTACAGGATTGGAGGAAGTCTTGTAATTATTTGCGTGGGCCTAAATCTGGTTTGATTTATTTTGTTATATTTCATACTCGATTTCCTCCTCATAACACTTCGCGATCTACCCTTGCTCCCACCGTTGTTGATTCTGTGTATATTCCGCCTCTCGTCGGGCGTATTCTGCTTCTCTGGTGGTGAATTCCTCAATCCGTAGTCGGAGTTGCTCAAGCTCCTGTGCTAGTGTGAGTTGGACCACATTCTCGTTGTTGTTGTCGGTATGTGACATCCTCCTTAGCCTTTGTTGAAGATGGAAGAAGCGTTCTAGTTCAAGAATTGGGTCTATAGGCGTGCGATCACTTCTTCGCATACACCTGAAAAACAAAAACAAAGATAAACGAGTAAAAATGGACTAAAAAGGGCGCGATTGATTGTTTCCCCGACAACGGCGCCAATTTGTTGTTACAGGAGGATATGTCAAGCATAAAAGTAAATAAAACTAATAAAAGCAAAAAACTCCTGCCCAAGCAAATAAATACAAGACTTTCTCCCGTTGTAGTATAAGGTAGTCAGGATCTATCCAAGAGGAAGCGTGTCAGTGCCCGCCTTTCTAGTTCCAGAAAAACTCTCGAAATTGACTCAGGAAGCACTCGACGTCGACTAAGGTCCTCGACGTCGACCACTCAGTCGGGTAAAACTGCAAAACAGAAGCAAAGAAACGCAAAAATGAAAGCAAAGTAGTGGATCTCGAGTAAACAGTACTCGACATCGACCTCAACTTACCCGATGTCGACTAGATCTTGTCGATGTTGAGTACACAGCGAAATAAAATTCGTAACTTTTCGCAATGAATAAGGACAAAATCAAACACGAAAGAGGTGGGAATAAAATCAATAAACTAAAATACTTCCAAGATCGGGGTATCAACACCAGTACGATAACCATGCAAAATAAGACATAAAGGTATCAAATATCATGCCTTTTAATCAAATAACTGTCGTTATTAACAAATAGGAATATAGTGGCCTTCGCATAAACCCTAATTGTTACTACCCTTTTTTCGCATAATTAATCCAAGTTGTATTAAGATCAATTTCGCTTCAATAACACAAATAATAATTACCTTCAACTTTCGCAAAAGAATCATGCTCATAGGGATAGAAGACGAAACCGCATCAAAAGATTGTACCTTTATCGCATTACCTTACATGGCCACTGTCGGGCTCACCCCGACCCTAGAAGTTGGGTGTCTACTCGCTCTTCATCATGAATAAACACATCAATAATTTTAACAAACTAAATTGCATTAAATAAAACTGAAGAAAGTACAAACCGATCAAAGACAGATCACTTCCGCTCTCTTGCTCCACTCGGTATCTCTCTCACTCTCTCTCTCTCTCTCTCTCTCTAACTCGATACATAACTAATTGTGTGTGAAATTGAATGCCTAAGAATCATCCCCTAAGGCTTTATTTATAGTGTTCAACCTTAGCTAATCTAGGGAAGAAAAAATCTATCTATATTTAAAACTATCTATCTAAAAATATAAGATAAAACTTAATTGATAAAGGAAATTAATCCATAAGAAAACTAGAACTAATGTGGAAAGATTCCTCTTGGACTTGATAGATCTTCATGTGGATGGATAGAATTCCACATATCTTCTCTTGCAAGTGGTCTATCTTCTCGGTCTCCACTCAATCTTGGACTCGGATTGATGCTGGATTATACTCGACATTGAGTAGACGTACTCGACATCGAGTAGATGTACTCGACGTCGAGTAGCTCTGGGCTCTTCGAGTGACTTTGCTGCTCGACATGCTCGGTTTCGATTGGTGGCACTCGATATCGACTAGAAGTGGTCAATATCGACTAGCTGTGTCGAGTGCTTCTTTTCTTGATATATGCTCGATTTGTCCTGGTTCAGCTTCTCCTTGACCTCAGACTTTCTGTAGTTGACTTCGAGCTTCTCATCCTTTCTCCGAATTGCTGTAAATTGCCTCAATTTCTGCGAAATTAAGCAGAAACTAGTGTAGACTCCATAATTTAGCAAATAAGTATAAACTACATAGAATATGTACAATTTTAAACCAAATGTATGAAATGCATACATAAATCGATATAAAAGTCAATGTACAACATGGCATAGTAGGCTCACAACAACTCTCACTCAGAATAATAAAAACAAAGACTTATCAGCTCCTACTCTATTATAGATAACAAGTTTTCATCTACTAATTTTATGTGTTACCATTTTGAAGTCTTGAACTATTCCTTTCGAAACTTATCCCAATTATGTGTTTTTGTATTGTAGACAACAATTGTTCATCTAAAGGAGTCTATATGAGATGAAAATCTTGTCTTATCTCCTATTGGTAATGATCATCATAACCGATCAGCCACATCAATGGATGGAGATGAAGAACAAGCTACTAAATGACATGGTCAAGTGCTCTACTAGCTATCGAAATCAAACTATGAAAAACAACTTGTTATGCTTTGTTTTGCTACATGTATCATTGCCGGAAACAGTAACTTGGCATTGGCAATGTTAAACTATATAAATGGGGTTTAGACTTTTGTTTGGGAAACTTTAAATCGGGATGAATGTAGACACTTTTAACTTGCCATTGATCTGTTTGGGAAATGATCGTAGCCCATGTATTGCTTTCCTTACAGCTGTTTAGGATGAATATAGAAATAGGAAAACAGGGATAAAAAGGCAGAAGCTTGGCAACGGCAGCTAGCCGTGGCAATTGGGGGGATGCATACAGATTTAGGAAGATCGACTAGCCAATAGTTTAGCCACGGGATATAGTCGTGGCAACTGCTAACATAATGGCGCCAAAAAATGGAGGGAAATTGCGGCTCTGAATATCTTTTACCCACGGCAGTGACCGTCGCAATATATGGCGCCAACTTTTGGTGGGAATTTTTTATTCTTGGCGACTGCAACTTTTTTGCCACAGGAACGACCGTTGTTAATTTGGCGCCTAATTACGGTGGGAACTCTAGCTCAATTAGCGCCATGATTTTTGTTTGCCACGACCATGCACCGTCGCTCGAATTAGGGCTCTAGTTGAGCTACACACAGTCGTCGCTTAACCGTGGCTAGGATGTTAGCCACGGATGTTGCCGTTGCCACTACCTTTTTGCCACTGCGGGTTTGGTTACGCTCAGTTGTCGTGGCTACAACCATTGCTAGACCCTTTTGGCCACAGCAAATTCACTTTATGCCACGGGATCTTGCCGTTGCTAATATGTTTTTTTTGTAGTGAAACTCCAAGCCCCAACGACTGTTGTGACCGAGCACCAAGCGCCTAAGATCCCCAATTTGTCAAGCGGTAAAGGTCACTCACAAGACCAAGGTACGACATCTAACCCTTCTAATGTTTGGTTTAATAAACCGAAAAAGATCTTCATGAATAAGGGTGTCAGAGGTAAGATCGATTATTTTGAGGAGAACAAGTCTAAAACCGTTATTGAGATTGATGTTAGTGAGGCGCTCCCAAGCCATGAAGTGTGGGGATGGACCCTCTTGGGGCAATATGTTGGCCTCCATCCGGGAAACTTCAAGATCAACGAAATGAGACAAGGATGGGGTGTGAGGTCTAAGTTCAAGGAGGAGAATAGGTGGTTTATTTTCTCCTTCGACTCGGAGAAGGATACGAAGGACGTACTCAAATGGGGCCCCTACTTCATCCACGTGCACCCCTTCATCCTCAAAAATGTGTCAGAGATGTTTGCATTCACGAAGAAGGAAGCGGCAACGATCCCTCTTTGGGTTTGTATGATGGGGTTCCGGTGAACTATTGGACCCACAATGTGATAGGTATGGTTGCTTCTACCCCTGGAAAACCTCTCTTTATTGATAAGGTTACAGAGGAAAGGACACGAAAATCATATTCATGAGCCCTCATTGAAATTAACTTTGCCAAGGCAATCAAAAAGGTGGTAACCCTTTCTTTTAGCATCAACACTAAGCTTAATTGCACTTTCTTTATTGAAAACGAGTCTAAGTATTGTGGCAAGTGTTGCACTTTTGGGCACAATCCTTGTGAATGTCCATTGAATGTCAAAGCTACTAACTACTTGCCCAAGGATGTGCCTCCTAGCTCGAAAAATCAGGATAAAGGGAAAGAAAAGGAACATGCAAAGGGGGCGAATGATCACACCACTATATGTGGCTCGTCCGGCCTTTCACCGGAGGAGAAAGTGAGAAAGGAAGGCGAAAAAAAAGGGCAAGATGCTATGAAAGGGAACTCAAAAGAAGCCGATGAAAAGGGGAACAACACCGCTCCATCAATTGCCGCCACCAAAGAGGTATGCATCGATCCAAACCCCTCCTCTTCTTTGACCAATACTAACAAGGAAAATGATGTTGCAAGGGCTGAGAAAAGTGAGGAAAAGAGCGCCAATGACAACAAAGGAAGGGGTGGTAGAAGAAGAAGAAAACCAAAGAACAAAGGGCGAAGGGAGGCATCTTAGGAAGGCGAGGAAGGAGAGAAGGGGAAGCACTTGGAAACCAAGGTAACTACCCCTCCTAATAGCTATATTACTCGGTCTAAATCGCTTCCTCTGTTGCATAGGTTGAGTGAGTTAAACCCCAATGATGCGACCCCCTTAAGTCTTGATGAGTCATCTTCAGATGAGGGTGAAGACCCAAACGCTGAGGATGACTTTTCTATTCACTCGTGGGGTACAGAGATGATGAGGAGGTTGAGGATTTGTCAGCTTTCACCTTGGTGATGTCCAAGAGTGAGAGGCGGAAAACGGCCAAGGAAGCGAATGGTAAGAGGGTGGTGATTTGTGCATTAAGGGCGGAGACGAAATGGCCTTCGAAGGGTGGAAACATCATCCCCAATGCGGCTGATCATGGAGGAAAGGAGGCTCGAAAAACCCACAAAGGGTCCTTATGAAGATCATAGCTTGGAATGTTAAGGGGTTAAACCAACCCCTAAAACAAAAAGGTTTGAGAAGCTTAGTTCGGAGCCATCACTAGTACAAAAATGGTTTTAGACAACGCCTTATAGACAACGGTTTTTAAAATAATGTTGTCTTTATTGATAGAAATTAGAGTTTTTGGGGACGCACAACGGTTATTAGATATAACCGTTGTCTTTGTAATTGCAAAGACAACGCATATAGAAAGAATCGTTGTCATACATATAGAAGTCATCTCAAAGAATAAGGTTGACATAACCGTTATCTATGCCCAATTAAAACCGTTGTCTTTATAATTGCAAAAACAACGAATATATATAGAACCGTTGTCATACATATAGAAGATATCTCAAAAAATACGGTTGATAGAACCATTATCTATGTACAATTGAAACCGTTGTCTTTGTAATTATAAAGACTACGAATATATAAAGAACTGTTGTCATAGATATATAGGACGTCTCAAAGAATATGATTGACAAAACCATTGTCTATGCCCAATTGAAACCGTTGTCTTTATAATTGCAAAGACAACGAATATATAAAGAACCATTGTCTTATATATAGAAGACATCTCAAAAAACACGGTTGACAAACCGTTGTCTATGTCCAATTAAAATCGTTGTTTTTGTAATTACAAAGACAACGGATATATAAAGAACCGTTGTTGTAGATATATAGGACATCTCAAAGAATACGATTGTTAGAACCGTTGTCTATGCCCTATTAAAACCGTTGTCTTTGTAATTATAAAGACAACGAATATATAAAAAACTATTATACGCTAGTGGTAAGACCAGTATAAGAAAATCTTCATTCTTTTTTTTATTTAATAAACCATTCAAAATTTAATATTTGATGTGTTTCGCTCACCTTATAACTAGGAAGGGAAGAATTTTTATTTTTTTTTAAAAAGAAAATCGTTTTTTTTTTTTTACACTTTACTGGTTTTTTCTCTCTCCCAAACAGGTCAAAGAGAAGAGCGTCAGGGTGATTTCGGTAAGGGTGAACTGTTTCACTCTGCTTCGCCGCACGCAGTGGCGTACTTTGCTCCGGTGCTCAGTGGCTGGTTGTGGTGGTGAAGGCACCTCCGCTCATGGCTGCTGGCATGCGGCTTGGCGTAGAGAAGGATACCAGGCACTATAAAAAACACAGGAAATAGCCACGGTCAAATAGCCACGAATTGGCCACGAATTTCCGTGGCTAAACGGTTTAGCCACGGGCATAGCCATGAATTTGATGTTCGTCGCCATTCGAGGCTATATGCCTCGACGCTAACAGCCACCAACACAATATCCGTGGCTAATAGCCACGATCTTACAAGCTCGTGGCTATGTCCGTGGCCAGTTCAGGATCGTGTCATTCGTGGCTGTAGCGATGAAGTTAGCCACGGTGTATGTCGTGGCTGATTTCATGGCTTAGCACGTGCAAGATGTCTGGCGTCTTTCGTAGCTGATTTCGTGCCAATTATCGTGGCCAATTAGGTGGCTAAGTTTGTGGCTTTGTTGGCTATGGCCGTGGCTATGACCGTGGCAGTATTCGTAGCTAAGTTCGTGACTTTGTTGTTGGCCATGCTTGTGGCCTTATTCGTGGTCTTATTCGTTCTATGGGCTAGGAAATAAATTTAATATAATTTTATAAATCCGTCACACAAACACATAAAAAATACATCCATAAATTACACCATTCAAAACACATCTAAAACACAATCAAAAGTTTAACAATACAAAAAGTCTCAACATGCACGAATATGACAAGGACACCCAATAGAAGCATGGATTCAATCCAGATGAATACAAGACACCCAAATGAGATGTCGAAGCACCTACATAACAATAATAAGACAACGAACCTTTCTACAACCATTGCCTTCCCCTTGTCCCATACACAATGATAGCTTCTTTTCGTAGTATGCCAATACAAGCCTTGGAAACTTGCACTTGTAGTCATCCTCATACCTTGTCTGCTATTGTGAGCTGAATCTGCCATGTTTTATAGTTACTTTTATGTCATTTTCTGCATACATTTCATGCATTTGGGCTAGAATAGTACAGAATCTATGTAGGTTATGCTTATTTGCCAAACTATGGAATCAACACTAGTTTCTGTTTAAATTCGTAGAATTTGAGGCAATTTACAGCAGTTCTGAGAAAGGACGAAAAGCTCGGAAGTCAACTACAAAAGTCCAAAGTCAAAGAACGACGAAACCAGGACGAATCAGGCTGAAGCCAAGTATTACTCGATATCGAGTACTATTACTCGATATCAACCAAAGAAGTCAGAGCAGAGCACTGGTCGAGTAGGAGCTGAACGAGGAGCTAAAGACGAAGCCAACCCGACTCCAGAGCCCTACTCAATATCGAGAACATTTACTCGATATCGACAAAACTTGAAAGTCATGTCCTGAGTCGAGGAAGGATGCTAAGTCGAGAAGCCAAAGACTGGACATACCGAGCACCACTTACTCGATATCGAGTACTTTGCTCAATATCGACAACCCCAGCACCACATGACCGAGCCAAATCAGGGAGCAGTTACTCGACCAAGACTAGTGAAGCTGAAGTCGACGTCAAAGCTACTCGATATCGAGTAGTTTACTCGATATCGAGGAGAGCTCTCCTGGGTTGCGTTACGCGGTGAGCTGTCCGAGTCGAGTTGGACTTGCTTGGATCCGAAGTTGTCCGATTCTATCCAGATCTATCAAGATATATCAACTCCATGGAGGATTTACCTACTTTAGATATATTTCCTCTTTGGATTTAATTATTTTATTCCATTATTTAATCTTTAAGTAAGCAGATAAAGACATACAGATATAGATAGACTTTCTTACCTTGAGTAGCAAGGGTTGGAAGCCTATAAATAAAGCCCTAGGGGATGGATTTTAGTCATTCAATTTCAGAGACAATTAGTTACATAGAGAGAGAGTAGAGGAGAGAGCTTGTGGCGAGAGAAGTTGGAAAGGCGAAAGCGGATTTGGCTTCGATTGGTTGTAAGCTTTCTTTAGTTTATTTAATGCAATTTATTTCCTTTTGTTTATTGATGAGTTTCTTGATGATGAAGAGAGAGTAGTCCACCCACTTCTAGGGTCGAGGTGAGCCCGACGGTGGCCATGTAAGATGATGCGGTAAAGGTTTGATCTTTTTATGCAATTCGTCTTCTATCCCTATGAGCATGATTCTTTGGCGAGAGTTGAAGGTGATCCTTGTTTGTGTTATTGAAGCGAAAGTGATCTTAATACAACTTGGGTTAATTATGTGAAAAGGGTTAGTAACAATAAGGGTTTATGCGAAAGCCTCTATATTCCTATTTGTTAATAACGAAAGTTGTTTGATGAAAAGCATGATCTTTTATGTCTTTATGTGTTACTTTGCATGGTTATCGTTGTGGTATTGATACCCTGGCTTTGCAAGTCTTTTAGTTTATTGATATATTTCATCAAAATCTGTGTTCTGTGTTCGAAAGGTTGCAATTTAAGATTCTGTTCTTTGTCGATTCCGATGAAGTTTTGTCGATATCGAGTACTGTTTACTCGATATCGAGGAGACTTTTGCCGAGATCGAGTTTCTGTGTTTGGTTTTCGTTTTTGTTTGTCGATTTCTGCTACTGTTGTCGACTTGCTTTAGTCGATATCGAGGACTGTTGCTCGATATCGAGTAGATCTGTGCTTTGCTTTCATTTTCTGCTTTTATTTTTTATTTCTGTCTTTCTTTCTATCTTTCTGTCTGTGAGATTTACAGCTACCTAAGATCAACTGACACGCTTCCTTGTGGTTCGATCCTGACTTCCCGCTGCTACATCAGGAGGAGGTCTTGTACTTATTTGCGTGGGCACAAATCTGGTTTGATTTATATTACTATATTTTGAACTCGATTTCCAACTACAACAAATTGGTTCCGTTGCCGGGAAAGCAATCATTTGTGCCTTAGGTAGTTAAATCTCATGTTTGAATTGAGTTACTTCGCAAGTGTATGAGCCATTCTGGTCAACCACCTGAGTTTAACAGCTTAGACAAACCGGAACGCCTTCTACACGTCCACGCTAAACTAAAAAGAGCCATGGCGGCTGCAGAGACACAGGAACAGCTGATTGAGAGGCTTCGGAGGGAACTAGCCGCGAAGGATGCTGCTCTCGCCACAGAGAGAGCAAGAAGGGAACAGAAAGCTGAGCGTGCGAGGCAAGCAGGAGATGAGCTTGCCCAATATCCTACCACTACAGAGGATTACATGCACCCGACTCTCGTCGTGCCTGAATCGGCTATTCTAATCCCTCAGAATAACTATGAAATTCGCACTCCTTTCTTAATAGAAATTAAACATAATGCTTTTCATGATAGATTTAATGAATGCCCTCTTCAACATATTACCAACTTTACTGATATGTGTCGTACTCTTGCTGAAGGTACCACCTTGGAGTACATCTTGATGAAGGCTTTCCGTTGGTCTCTCGCTGGTCCCGCATTGTAGTGGCTAAAAGGACTAAAACCACGATCCCTCACAACATGGGCTCAAGTAAAGCAGGAATTTCTCAATAAATTATTTCCTCCTGCCAAGACAGCACTCCTTCTCCAAAAGATTACATCTTTCAAACAGCAGCCTGGAGAGCCGCTAGCAAAGGAATGGGAACGCTATAAGGATCTACTGCGATCCTGCCCTACACATGGACAACAACCTTGCGTCGTTCATGATATCTTCTTCAACTCTCTTGACCTTGTTGCTAAGGATAGGATCAACACATATACTCATTATGAGTATCTGACAATGCCGTCAGCTGACGCATGGGCTGCCCTCGACAAGCTGACCAACTATGACAACAAGTATGGGACTCCAATCAACTATGAGGATAATGCATATGCCAGGCCAGCCCCATCCATGCCTCTCTACGAGGCTACTAAGGAGATCGACACAGATGTCAAGGAGCAGTACTACAGAGATCAGAATATGAAGCTCCTCAAGCAAGTAAATTATCTTTCTGTCAACCGGTCGTGCATCGAATGCGGATCACATAGGCACACCACTACTGAATGCCCACACACATAGAAAGTCAGGTTGGCAGAACACCATGAAGAGGTGGCTTATGCAGGGGGTCCCAATCGCTATATGGGGGACCAAAGGTTTCAGCAACCACAATGGAACCAAGAAGCCCCTAGGAACCCCCCGCCCTACAGAGCTCCAGGACATCCAGAAAGGGACCAGAAGAGGGATGATCTACAGACCATCTAGAGGAAATGCGGAGGAATCATTCAGTCACCAAGCAATCCTTCAACTCAGTCTACACTCAGATATAAGGTGTCAACTCTAGACTTGGGGAGATTGATATATGGCGAAAATCAATGGAGACACAGATTGGCCAGCTAGCAGCAGGAATCCCCAGATAGTCAGATTCGCTCCCTGGATCTTCATAACCAAATCCCAAGGGGAAGACCGGACACATCGCTGCTATAAAACTCAGGAGCGGCCACCAACTACGCGAGCCAGAGGTCGGAAAGCAGCAGGACGGAAGAGCTAAACAGCAATTCGATATCGACCAAACCTTGGTCGATGTCGAGAAGAGGCAACTCGATATCGAGGAAGTACTACTCGATATCGAGGACAAACTGGATAAACCTTCGTCTGCACAGCACATCAACTCGACATCGAGAAATTTGGCCAATATCGAGAAGAATCTTGTCGATGTCGAGGAAGATCAAGTCGAGATCGAGAAAGCTGTAACACTTCCGACATCTGTTCTAGCTCCGAACCAGAAAAAGAAGCTGCCTTTCCCAACAAAATTTCCAAAGGACCCAGCAGAAAAGAAATTTCAGTGCTTCATCAAGATGCTTCAAAAGCTCAATGTCACCATACCCTTCACAGAAGCTCTCAATGAAATGTCATCCTACGTCAAATTCCTCAAGGAGATTCTAAGCAAGAAGCGGTCATTGGCTGAGATTTCAACAATGTCATGAACCTTGAGGAGAGGATAAATGGTGCCCCGATAACGAACTACGAGTGTAAGGACATGGTTGAAGCTTGCCAAACCTTGTTTTGATTGACTCCCCTTACACTAGTGATAGTTTGTTTACTTGGTCGAATGACACTATTGCTAGTAAGATCGATAGGGTGCTTATTAATGCCGAATGGGTCAATAAAAACCTCTTTTGCCACACTTATTAACCGACTTTGTGGGAGCTCTCCGACCACAAGTCGGCGGTTGTTTCTTTGTATAAGAATCACTACTAGAATTCTATGCATACACATCGGGTATAAACCGATGTTAATCAAAAAAAAAAATCAACGTGTTAGTGGGAGGCGTTAAAAATCCAAACTTTACCACATCGGTTTTTAACCGATGTCTATAGTGATTTATAACATCGTTTGTCTTTGTAATATCGACTTAAATGCACGAATATAATTACATTTTGATTGATTCACTTAATGTTAAAACATTATGATTTTTCATTTCTAGCTATCTAAAGATATGTAGAGTGACGGAGGGAAAACCTGTCGTTGATCCGCCAAAGAAAACTCAAACCTATAGCAAGTATAGCAATAAGCAAGAGGTCGATCCACATGGAAAGTTATAATTCCAGTTTAATTTAAGTGTCAATCAAAGTAACCAATTTAGGGGGTTTTTGTTTGTGAAAGTTCCGCCTTTTATCAAAGCGGAGTAAAGAAAGCAAAGTAAAGGAATTTGTTTTAGACAATTTGGAGAAGTAATTCTACCTACAATTTTTCCACTTTATTGGATTGAAGCGATCCTTGTAACTTCTTCTCATCCTATTAAGTTTCCTATGAATGCCCTTGTCCCGACCTAATATAGTTACTAGTCCAATCAGTCCTAGAAACCCTTATCAATCGAACAGTCCCTAAAGAAGGATTTAACCCAATTGATAACTTTAAGTTCAGAGATTAACCAAGGTATTTGCAGTCCCTAAAGAAGGATTTAACAACACATTCAACTTCCTACTCATTCAATTAGTTCAATCAACCCTAAAGGAACAAGTTTGCCACTTAGGTTAAGGTTCACAATCAGGAATCTACAAAACCTTAGCAATTGAATTGATTCTAACTAGTTGCGCGGGCTAAAGAGAATAAAACAATAGACAATCAAGCACAAAGAAGTTGAAGCATTCAAATATAGGAAACAAGGAACGAGAATTAGAAACTCACAATCAATCCGAATAAAGCTTCAAATTGCAGGCAGAATAGATGAGTTTAGTTCCTCATGGAAGACATCGCTCAAAATCTCTAAAGTGTCTGATGAATGAATAGAATAGAAGTAATGAAAATAACATAAAACTTGGCCTTTTATAACATCCAAAGTCGGCCACAAAATAAACAAATAGGTTATAGGGTTTTCATTAATCAAAACGACGCACACAGGCGCTGACGACCAATGTTGCGGGCGCAGCATCATTGATAGGCCGCGGGCGCCACAAGGTTGTTGCGGCCGCACACGCTGTTTTGTCGAAGCTTCTTATCTTCCTTTGCGGGCTTCTCCTCTTGTCTTGCATCTTTCCTTCCTTGTTCCTTCTAATGTTTCTTGTGTTCCTCTTCGAGATATTGCATCTCCCAAATGTGTTTCGATTCAATCTGCGAGATATACACAAACTTGCGCAGAATCCGAACTCTTCCAAAATAATCACAAGATGCAATTTAGCAACAAAATATGAAAGAAATGCAACCTAACTAAACTAAAAATGCCTATAATGCCTATCTAAGATATGCATTATCAAATTCCCCCACACTTAACCTTTGTCTGTCCTCAAGCAATGATAGAATGAACATGAATCAATGTATCCCACAAGAAATCCCTTCAAGTTTCAATTTTATCAAAAAGCAACATCATAGCAGGTGAAAACATAAACTAGACAAACAAACGTCATAGCATGTACTATAGTGATCAAAGCTTAGAAGTAGAAATTATCCAACCTCACCAGAAATATGTGTTTCACTCATGTGTTTAGGCTTTAAGATACAACTCTCAACTCCAATCAATCATGCACTAAGCTCATAGACATTGACCATCATATCACCAATTCTCTACCGAAATGTCATTACTTGCAGGACACAATAAAGAAAATAAAATGCGACACTGTTTTTTTTTTCCTTTTTCTTTTGTTTTCTTTTCTCTTCTCTTTTTTTTTCTTTTTCTTGTCTTGGTGCTTTCCTTACGCGAAGCGCAAACAAGGGTGTCATGAATGATCCCGGTCTATCAACACCTCAACCTACTAATATGAAGTCCACTTGAACATCTTTTGACGCAAGTTGCAAACATGGGTATCATGAATGAACCTGTTTACTCAATGATCAAGCTTTCTTCCTAGTGGATAGTTTTCAACACCTTTTTTGCGCGAATCATACCCATGGGTGTCATGCATAGATCCGGTTACTAAGTGCATCAACCATTGCCACCTTATTCACTAATTAGGTACAAATTCAAACAAAAGACTCAAAATATAAACATAAACTTCGCAAGCAATCAAACATGTGCATCGGTCTTTAAAAATAGATATTGCAGTCAATGCCAAGAGGTAGCAATACTAGGAGAGTAATTCACACAATTGAGCAAAAGAATTCAAATAAGGCCAAACATTCTCACATGGTCATGTTTTTCGGACTTCAATCATACTTTAGCTCAATCATACATGCTCAATTATATTTGCTAGCTCATGTTCCACAAAAATCAAATAAAGACAATAACCAAAACATCTAGAACTCCATGGGATTTTTATGAATCATGCTTGAAATTTAAAATAGAGGACAAACTAAGCCAGATGGGTATTTGAATAACACATATGTATGCAATGCATGCTCTATTTTTGGATTTTTGAAAAAAAAAATTTAATTCTGAAAAATGCAGAAATTTAAATGCAGAAAAATAAATAAATAATAGAAAAAATTAAACTTAACAAAAATTAAATAAACTAACTATTACAGAACTTAACATGTTGTGCATAAATTTAAACATGGTCCTAGAAATGACAGAATTGACATAATATACATATAATTCTCCTCCCCCACACTTAAAGTTTTCAGTGTCCTCACATAAACAATACAGACAACCAAAATAAACATAAAAAAAATCAGGGTGAAGGAAAAGACAAAGGAAAAAGAAAGAAAAACTTACCTCGGGTTGCCTCCCGAGAAGCGCCTTTGTTTCAAGTCGTTGGCTCGACGTTTTGCTTAAGCTTACGACACTAATCAGACATAGTCAAAGCCCTCGGTATTTATCAAACTCTTGTGCACAACTAATAAACAAGCATGCGCTACATAAAAATAAATTGAAACTAAATAATAATACATTTAAGAATCGTTTCAACTTATTGTATTCAGGAGCTTGACTATCCACAAAGGGTATATAATACCACCAATTCAGTTCTATTGGTGGCTTGTCAAAGTAGCAGTCAAATGGATCAATGTATCCACCAATATTCTCTCTAGTGCAGAAGACAACCTTTACTTGCTCTGTAGCCTCAGCGGTAGGCTCTAGATCAGATTCATCAATGGGGGAGCTAGGGATGATCTCATCATATGGAGTGTCTTCTTCCTCAATCTTCTCAATGTGATTTTCCACAATGACTTCAAGAGGTGCAACAGAGGTCTCAACGATTTGAGATACTGGAGAAAGTGACTCGTTCTGGGCACATTGAATATCGATGTAGCAGAAAAATTCCCACATCTCCGAGAGTCCTATATCTAATAAACCTCCATCACTCAGGCGCTCGACAAGGCTCCGTGTCTCAGGAGTCATGCCATCAAAGATGTATATAAGCACTTCCCTTATACTAGCTTGATATCCCCATGAATAAACATCGCTAATGTACTCCTGCAGTCTGATGAAGTATTGATGAAAACTCTCTCCATCTAACTGCAATAACCTCACCTTCAACATATGTTAGTAGCATGAGTGTGGACCATATAAGATAGTCCACACCAAAAATCAACACTAAAAACACACAAGAATTAATAAATTTCGCCAGCAACGGCGCCAAATTTGACGGAGGGAAAACCAGTCGTTGATCCGCCAAAGAAAACTCAAACCAATAGCAAGTACAGCAATAAGCAAGAGGTCGATCCACAAGGAAAGTTATAATTCCAGTTTGATTTAAGTGTCAATTAAAGTAACCAATCTAGGGGGGTTTTGTTTGTGAAAGTTCCGCCTTTTATCAAAGCGGAGTAAAGGAAGCAAAGTAAAGGAATTTGTTTTAGACAATTTGGAGAAGTAATTCTACCTACAATTTTCCACTTTATTGGATTGAAGCGATCCTTGTAACTTCTTCTCGTCCTATTAAGTTTTCTATGAATGCCCTTGTCCCGACCTAATATAGTTATTAGTCCAATCAGTCCTAGAAACCTTTATCAAT